>CM031867.1:6615827-6833625 GCA_018697195.1 Certhia americana | reverse complement strand
ATTCCTCTATTTCCCCTTTCTAGGAAAAGTTTCAATAGACACTTTAAATAGGAAACTTGAAGAGCAGAATCTCTTCTGGTGCTAGAGATCCATCAGGAACTTTAATAGTTACCGTATTTGAGGTTTCCTCTATACAGGAAAAATCCTTTTCATCACTCTGTTATTAGGCACATGTTGGTCATTATTATAGAAAGGATAACAGGAAGATGTAAATCAAGTTTCTTATTCTTTAAAGGTTTCAAAAGGATATCTGTCTCTCCCCTCTCTATGTAAATCCACACTTATACATGTAAGTTAAATTCACTTAGGATTTAGAAAAAAAAAACATGTTCAAGCACCGTTTTTTCTGTGAAATAAGAATTCAAATTTTTCCCAAACCTCAACTGCAGTAAGTAAGAATGAGAATGATGCTACATGTAGTACAGATTCAAATATCTTTGCACCCTTTGTGGTACTTAATGTGTTTTCCTTAGTACCTGTGTTATAACCGAGGAGCAAGTCTAGCTGTTTTTTCTGTAATTTATTACAAAAAATGTCTTTTTTGTAATTTAGGCTGGTGTGAAGTGTTTCTAGGTAACTTTTAGCTCACTGATATGCAGACAGGCAAAATTCTTTCTCAAGCTGACATCAAAGCTAACAGTAGATCAAAAATGTTTAATGGAAAAATTCATAGGTAAGCCATTAAAAATGCAACAAAGTGGTCAGTGTCTGGCAAAGTTAAAGCATGGATAATAACATTCATATGCTAATGCAAAGCTGTTTACATGAGGGAAATATAAACCTATCAAATTGTCTGAAGTTGCCATTAAAGTTCATGAATCCTTTTCTGAGATGAGAGGCATTCCTATTTGAGTGTAGATAAATATTCATGGGCAGCTTTCATTTGGAAGAAGAAATTTTCTAATAATAAAATTATATCTGGTCTAGATATAACAGGCTGCTACTTGTGTGTTGCAATAAAGGTGGTTTACACTGCTTGAAAAAGTGAATATTCATAGATGTCTTTAAAGTTTCTCAGTACAGTATCATCTAAAAAATCTAGCTATCTTTTGGGGTTTTTGGTAGCATTTTTGTTTCTTGGTTTTTTCCTTTGTTTTTAAATAAGATCATGGGCATTCTACTTTTTTGGGGGGGATTTTGTCTTTTTTGAGTTTATTACTAAAGTGCATTTCATCTCAGTGTCTTTGGGGAAAACAAAACTTTCACTGGACAGATCCATTTGTCTAATACTTCAAGGCTTATAGGAAAAAAGAGAAAACTGCAGTAAAAGTTTTTGCCTGGATCAAGTCAATGATATCTTATGGGAGGGGAGTAGCAACAAAAAGGGAACACATGAATGTGTGAATCTGGTAGATAGCGTTTTAACTGTCCTAATTGTTGGTGTTTGTTTCATGTATGGTTTTTACACTGTTTTTAAAATGGAACATCTCAAATAAAGCTGCTTTCAATTTTTATGTCCAGAGTACCTTCATAGCTGTTTAAATTTGATAGCACTGATCAATATTGCTGTTGATCAGGTGCCTTGGTGGACAGTAAACCAGTGCAGCCTTCTTTCCTAGGAATGTTTTATCCTGATTTTGATCCCTTGTGTGATTTCTGTGGTGTTTAAAGAGTAGAATTTATTACTAACCATGGGAGGATTTTTTGAGAAGTTTTTTTTGGAAGAGCCTGCTCATTTTTATCACTGGTTTGCAAGAATCTGTAGGATTGTAACACATTTTGGGTCTCTAGGATTATAAAAGAGAAATCTGTGAAATTGCTCAATTAACTCCAAAACTTCTGAAGGCATTGGTTGATATAGAAAGACTGATGGGTTTAAATTTTGGGTTCTTATGGAAAACTAGCACTGTGCAACATTGTTAAAACAGGACAAAGTGCTGTAAGAACAGCTAGACCTTTAGATTGTGACAGATACTTCTCAACAAGGAATCAATGAGTGGGTGTTCTCATGAATCAGCATCACAAATAATCTTATTCAGCATTTTTGCAGGTAATAATGAAGTAAATTAAAATTTGTTAATAATTCAGTTTGTACTTGACCCAAGAGGGAGGGTCCATATTGAGGACAGAGGATGCAGCTGGCTGGTGAGGCCAGCTCCCTTGGGCTTTAGCACAGCCAGATTCCACATTACACACCCAGAAAGCAGCAGAGTGTGGGACACATGGTAGGGATTACATTCTGGGAAACTCTAACTCTGGAATGAGCTAAGGGGAATCTTCAGCTTCAGGAATCTGACTGTAATGTGTTTAGAATTGTGGAGTGGGGAGCTGTGTTCCCCTGCTGGAAGGCTCGGAGGTGCCAGAGCCCCCCAGGGCAGCGTGTCTGGGGACAGGGATCTGATCAAGCCAGAGCTACCAGTCTTGTTGCTCCTCCTTGAGATTCCTCACTTCCAAGGGTTGTGCTGCTCCAGGGCTTTCTAATCAGTTCCTGAGCAAATCCAAGAAGTATCTTGGTTTTTTCAGGAACAATCTAGCCCCAAGTTTTTATCAGAGATTAGCTGTTACTAGACTACTACTGCACTGATACTGTTTCCAAAGGATTGAAAAGAAATAACAACATATGTTGCAGGAGCAGATGAAAGACGCCTAATGGGAAGAAAGGGTTGATTTAATCTAATCAGATATAGAATAAAGCTGGATTAATACACTTGCAGTTGAATGTTGGGAAGAGATTTCATTGGATTCCCTCCAGGCTTTTTGATTAGGAACTATCCACAGTGGCAAATGCTGGGGTGCCCTCAAAGGAGCAGCACAACACAATTCACATTTGATGCTTCTGTAACAAACCTAACTTTTAGCTGCCAATATGTTAAATGTTTTATCTCAATTGGAACCAAAATACTGACTGGATGTTACAGATGGTGATGTGCGTGTTTTTGGAAAGATGATGAATGCCTCCAGCCCTAGCTAGAAATGGCTAACTAATTAAATATTGTACAGTGAGTTTTTGATTGTGATACAGTGGAAATTTACAGAATTAGCTTTGGTGAATATTTTTATTCAAGAAACAATAGTTTTTAAGCATAGTATTTATTCATCAGGCGAAATTTGCCTCTACCTACAGAACAACCACAGAGTCTGTGCAGCATATGAGTTGCCTTCATAATAGCAGTTAAATACTGAAGAGGATTTGTGTGTGATACCATCTGCCTGTGGAAAATCCAGAAATTCACTCCAAAGGTGAAAATCTTGGTGGGTCTGTGCATGTGGTTGCAAACTGGCAGCCCTTGTGCTTTGGTCAGGGAGGCTCTGCACTAAGCCAGATCCTTCTGCAGGTGATCAAACTCGTGGTAAAAGAGGTGACTGTTCTTTGAGCAGGTATCCGAAGAGAAGAGGCAAAGGTCAGAGGAATAATTTAAAAATTTCCTTGCTTAGCAATATATATATTTGGGAAAAAAAATAAATCTGTGTATCCAAATCATCAGCCAGAGCCATAGGCCACAAGGTTAGAGTATAAAGTGTCAATATTAACTGCTGCTAATGGAAATGCAGATTGCT
Source organism: Certhia americana (assembly GCA_018697195.1). Taxonomy (NCBI): domain Eukaryota; kingdom Metazoa; phylum Chordata; class Aves; order Passeriformes; family Certhiidae; genus Certhia; species Certhia americana. The sequence goes on along the minus strand of CM031867.1, from coordinate 6,830,127 downwards.
GGAGCAATGAAGCATAAGATGCACAGGCAAGACATGGAGCCAAAAGGAAGTGACAGCAAAGCAAAGAAGAGGTTGGTGTACGGTCACAGTGCTGGCCAGAATGGGCCTGGGAAACAGGACTTGGATACGTTGGCCTTTTTTTAGAAATTTGTACTGAGAGAAGACCAGCTTTACCATCAGCTTTTTCTCATTGCTGAAACTGTCTGGTTTTGGATCCCTGTGGAGGCTAAGACAGCTGTGCAAATAACAACAATGACTCAAACAGTAACCAAAGACCCTGTGCTGCATTTGAGCCAATCTGCAGATTTTCAGCCCTGTGTGTTCTGGTGAACAATATAAACCTGCTTTCTGAAACACCAGGGCTGCCTCTTTCTGAGAATGGGCATTGGGTTTTCATGTATCATTACCAACACTGAGGCCTTGTTTGCATTTGCTGAAAGGATATTTCATTACTCTGGTTGCTTTTCTTAATGAAAACAAATATTTTAAAGTGGTTAATTTACGAGGATAAAAATTATTCAGCAGGTTCCTAAACTCCCCAAGGTAAATAATACAGGCATGGTAAAGGCCAGCTCTGTTATATTAATAATTGATGTTTGGCTTTCTCCTAGCTCAACTGTAATCTATTCATCCTGCTTTGTAAAAGTGCAATTAGAGCTGAATTACAGTAATCAATAGAGCCAACAGCATTTAGAACCAGGGTACATAAATAGAGGGAAATTTTGCACATAGGAAGTTTTTTGAGGTATGTTGCAAAAACTGCTTTAGTTGCAGGGAATCTTAAATGGTCACAAAGGAGATTAAGTTATAATTGATGTAGATATTTTCAGAGGTTGTCTCTTAAACCAAAACCAACCTCTAACAATTTGATTGAAATTATTTCCCTTTCTTTTCCTTCTGCCATGTCTCTCAGTCCATTCTCTCTTGATGTGACTGATGCAGCTTTCTTGTGCTTGTCCAAACATCTGCACTGTTTGTGGGCAGGTGAGAGGAAGAGGGGGATGTGATGGAAAGCAGGGCCTGCATTTGGGAGAATGAGTGGCAGATGTGTGAGGCTCTAAGATGAGTAGTGGTAATGGACAGGCAGAAAAGGAACAGAGGGAAACTCACATGTGCTACAGCCAAGGGAAATACAGCAGGGGGGAGGGGGGGGGGGGGGGGGGGTGAAATGACCTCCAAGATTATGTGAGAAAGTTTTGCTTAATCACCCGAGTGTATAAACTACTAGAGAGAGAGGTGCTGATAATAACCACACTTTGGTGTAGAAAGGAGCCTAGAAGAGGAAAGGCCTTGTGTTTCAGGTAATGAAAATAAGGGCATTAGTGTGCTGAGGAGAGGCTGCCACAAGCCTGGGGCACTGCCCTGTAAAGTGTGAGTACAAGCTCGTGCCAAAACCTTTGAGCATCCCTGTGACCTAAGACTCTCTACTTTTTTCATACCCTTGGGTCTTAAGGAGGATTTGGGTATCTTAAATAAAATCTGGATGATGTTCTCCATGCTCTCTTTTCCTGCTTGCTTTCATGCCAACGTGTCAGTCAGGAACAGCCTTCCAGAGTTCAGGAAATCCTTTCTGGCCCCATGTCCTCTGTGGGGCTGCCAAGCACTGCTTGCAGTGGCTTTGTTTCTGTATTTTGGGTCAAATCAAAGCCTAATTCAAACTTACAGAGTCATCTTCCCCTAATATTTCATTTGTTTAAGGTTAAGGATTCTCTGAAGCTGAGGCCTGACTTTGCTGCTGGGGTTTGCCAAGGTCTGGCTGCTGTCCCCATGGCTGGGGAGCAGCTGCTTGGGCAGGGCACTGGACACTCCTGTCCCTGCAGAGGAGCTGTCCAGAGGGACGGGCTGGAGGCTGAGCTGCAAGGTGTGGGGAGCTGCATCCAGGGCAGGTGGGAGTCACTGCCAATGCAAAAACAAATACTGGCTGATTATTTATTAATAATCACCATCATATTCTCCTTCTCTAGAGCATTGTGGTGTTGGAGGTGAAACTAATGCTTTCAGTTATTTAGGAAATGTGGAATGGCTCAATAACGTATTCCCTGTTGTGACTTTTGGACTTTATGCAATGTCAATAAAAGGATAAAACGTATTTAATTAAAAAGAGGTTGATTTTATTGAACAAATATGCCAAATAAAAACCAAAATAAAAGTGTTAATGTATTGGTCTAACTTCTCAAGCGCTATTTTCAGTTTTCTATAGAAATCTAAAAATAAAACATCTGTTAATGTAATTTTAAAATTTAATTACTCTTTATTTTTTCTGGTGGCAATAGCTTATTAAATGGGCACTACCAAATACATAGGAGAAAGGTGCTCTTTGAATTGATATGGAAGGAGATGCTCTCTTGGCTAGAGCTTTGCACTCTTGAACAAAGAAATTAAATAATTAAAGTTCTGCTTACTGCACTCTATATTCCTGGGAAGCATTAGCTTGTCAGTATGTAGTGCATGCACCACTCTGCATGTGCATTATGTTTTAATAATGCCTCCATCTTCCTCATAAGGCATATTATCTTCTAATGCAACCCTTTCCAATAACCCTGTCCTGGCAGTTGTCATGTGAGCCTGATTGCTTTTGGTGAGTAGAATATCCTGTAATTATTTTCCTCTCCTATTAAGCTTCACATTCTCTGTGAATAGAAATGCACCTTCATATGGTAGTATAATGTGTATTGTTTTTTGATTTTATTTTTATAAGCATAATGAAATGATCTCCCTTCACATCCTGGAGTAGTATAATGCTTCTTGATTTATTGCTGTACCAATTTATGTCGGCTTATCAGAAAGGTGCTTCCAGTGCATTAGCAAACCCCTGAAGTGCTTCTGGTAATAGGAAAAAGCACCTGGGTAGCTGTAAATATAGGAAAGAAGGTTTGCAGTTTGATAAAACTTAGAGCAGGAAATGCCACTTAGGCTAAGATCACAGTGTGCTCAGCCAGGCTGTCTCACTGCCAACCTTCTCCACAGGGCAGCTGCTTGCAGGAGGATTGAGTTTCCCTCTGGCCCTGGCCTGCTGCCCTTGGCAGTGTTTCCCAAATGCAGGCAGCAGTGCCCTCGTTTTCTCACTTTGTTTGCCCTGCACTGAAACAATTTGTGGTAATGTGAAGAGGCAGGCGCTGCTGGGTGTTAATGCTCCCCTGCAAACTGAGAGTTGCACACTCAGTTTAAAGCCATTTCCAGAGGCTACATCAGTTGAGGGTTAGGAAGCCTTTAAGCGTTGTAGCTTACCTATGTAGCTCTGTGTGTATCTATCCGGGAGGAGAGGAAGCAAGCAAATCAACAAACAAGTCATTCCTCCTATAAATTTCTTCTGATTGAACCTGAACACGGCACAGTGTGCTACAGAAGAATGAATAAACTGATGATAATAACTGAACCTGATTACACAGTGATGGGCAATAGCAGTAAATAGGCCTTATCTTGCACTGTGAAATAGATACTCGTGGCCAAACAAATAAGTCTGTATTCTCAGAGAGAGCATTTTCAGCAATCCATGGGCAATGACCCTCAAAATTGTGTATTAAAAAAAAAAAAAAAATTCAGAAATGCAGCCTAGGTCTGTAGTGCAGCTGAGAAGAAGATATTTGTGTTGCTCAATTGAACATACAGATTATCATCAAATTTTCACCCCACTGGGGATCACTGGTGGTCACAACTGGGTGCTGGTCAGGGCCCAGTCACACATTAACATTTATACTTTCTGCTTTTGCTTGGGCCTTGCTTCCTTCTTCCTCTTCATTCAGATAAATAATGTCTTTTTAGAAGTGAGATGGGAATTTTAAACCACTGAAAATGGACCAAGGGCTTAACCCTTGAGCACTTACCTGAATCAGCTCTACTCCCACAGGTGTGCTCCACTTAGAGTGCACTCTGCTTTAGTGTGTGGAGGATGCAGAAGAAATTTGGTTTGCTTTTTCACACAATACCCAAGATTTGAATGTGTTTGCACATTCTTCTAGCACTGGGAAGAAGAAATGTTTTGGGAAATGATATCTAGGTATGGCTTTGAACAACCTAATCTGGTGGAAAGTGTTGCTCCCCATAGCAGAGGGCTTGCAACTAGATGATCTTTAGGGTCCCTTCCAGCCCAAATTGTTAAAGTACAAATATATGTGTCAAAACACGAGGTAATATAATTTGTGAGCTCCCTGTACACATTTCTTCAGCCTGAGTCAATGAAGCACTTGGGCTGCTACTTCACTGTCAGTAAAGTTTGGGTTCTGTAGAGTTTACTGAGTGTTTGGATTTGTTGAGCTCTGCTATTGAATTTAGAGTCTTAAGCCTTTGCTTAAAATTAATCATGTTTTTAATTTTTTTTTTTCTGAGAGGGAGGAATTATTATCTGTCATAATACTGTCACACAGAGAAGTGAAATAAAATGGACAGTTTTTCTGCTAAAAGGCTGGTGTAGGAGAAAAATGGTGGCAAATCTTGGGAGTCTGGCTCCCTTCTTGCATGTGCAGGACTGGGGGGCATAGGACCCTTGTGTCCCCACCTGGCACAAGAGCCTTCAGTGAGATCAGCTAGAGAATTATGGATACACAAGAAAGGGAAACTCTCCTAAGCCGTATAACTACTAAAAATAAATCCAGCAGCCATTTTTTCCTACATGAAAATTTCATAAATATAATCAAGTATCACTTTTTCTATAGAGGTTACACTAGAAACTTTTCAGCTACCAAGCTGTGAAATAAGCAATTTTTCTAGTTAAAAAATGTGCTTTCAGTGTCCATATGACAGTTCAGCTTGGGTGTTCCTTCTCTAGTTTGTAGTACATGCTGAAAAACTGCCCTGAAGATTGTTCTTCACTGGTAGCAGAAGAATGGCAATAATTTATTCTAGCTGAGTATAATTTTCTTGAAAAGATTAAAAAAAAAAAAAATTAAATAGCTCCCAAGAATGTTCTACAATCTTACCAAAAGAAAACATCAAGAACACTAATTCCAAAATTATGCTTGTATATATGGGTGTGAAATGTTAGCATTGCAATGGATTTTGTATCCTTTAAAAGTAATATGAAATACTGCCAAGAAATAAAGTAAAATATGCATCCAACTGTATTGTTACAGCAATAGTAATAATTGCTGATGGCTGTCAAAGGTACCTTTTGGCTCTAAAATCTCAAGTTAAATCCTTCTTCCTGCTAGGAGCATTAGCAAATAGTTGTTGCTAGGCTGCCAGCTTATTTTGTACCAACAAAGCTCATCAAAAATCTCTCTTTTTGAAGATGCTGCATTAATTGCTGCTTGGCAGTGCATGCTTATTTTTCTAACCCCAGATTTAAGGGGTGGTGGTGTTGTTTCCCCAGTGCTAAAGACTGACAGAAGCACTTGCAGGATCAGAAGTGCATGGAGTGCCTCAGTGTTGCATAAAGGTAAAACCTTACAAAAGGAAGTGTTGGAACCCAGAATGCAGAGAATATTTCTCTGTGTGTTTTGACGGACCCAAACCCTCTGACAAATCCTACTTTTAACCTTTGTCCATGGAAAGGGCTTCCTAGGCTCTGGGATGGAACAGAACTTTCAAGAATGTAAAATAGATAGTAGCAGAATATGTAATTTATCACAGGGTGAGAAATTTAGATTTTTGGATTTGTTAGCATGGTAAGTAGATAAAGACAACCTGGAGGATCCTTGTGGTTTTCAAGCTTCTTCCTCCTCCTTCATCTCCTCCATATTCTGCAGTGTTGAGGACACAGGACTATTGGGCACAATTTGCCACAGTGTCATGTGAATAGAGATTTACTTATTGGTAGAAAAATAGAAATAATGTCCATTCTTGATGATAATTGGGTGAATTATCTTTAAGAGAACCTTGATTCTGTGTGTTGGAGGCTTTTTTGGTGCCTTTTGTCCGTTAGGCCAAGCTGGTGTAAAGCCTGGAGTGCAGAAATTGCTGATCAGAAAATAATAAACAACCTGGAGAGTGAGAACAACCAAGAGTCCAGTTTGGCTTTTTACTTAACAAGGACTTCTGAAAAGGTCTCACCTGTCAGGGAGGGACTTGTGGGAGTGAAGAGCTCCAACAGGAAGGCTTTGTAAGATCAGGTTGGCTAAGCAGAAAAGGACTATGGGGAAGTGACTTAGCTGAACTAGGGGTAGAAAAACAAGCTCTCTCACCCTTAGGTGTTCAGGTCGTGGTGTATGGTGGTTGGACAGATTGTGTTTGATAGGATTTAAAACCATGTAACCAATAATGGGCTAACTGCTTAGACAGACCTGGTTTCTGCTATCAAGCAGCTCTCCTTTGCACTGCCTGGGGACCCTGTGTCACCTTGGACCCTCCCTGACATCTCAGGGGTGTCCCAGCAGGGTTGTGGAACTGGCTCTGGAGCTGGGCACACTTCAAGGGCACCATCCAAGGGGAACATCTGCCAAAACTCAAACCATGACTCAGGCTCCTTTTCCCAGTAACTGCATGGTGCAGTTTTGGAGTTCACCTGTAAATTTACTGGAGGGGAAAAAAGAGGGGGAGTGGGCTTGTAAAATCTGATGTAAAGCAAATCTGGCTTCAGTCCTGAGTTTTTTTGTCTCACTCTTGTGCAGCTGCATTTTTTGCTTGTTTCTCATTTGTCAGTGCTTATCATCATCCTTCAGGTTTTGTGTGTCAATTTGTTTAGAACTGACTTCTTCCAAAAAAGTCCCCTCTGCAATTCATACTGTAGGAAAACATGGGATTAAAAAATAATTATGAAAGATAAATTTAGGTATGATATGAACATGGAGTTACCAGTTTGTTAAATACATCTTATTGTGTGTACCAGTAAATACATAAATTTTAAGGCTTTTGAGATGAATACAAATGTATGGAGTTTAAAACTGTAAAACTACATGATAAAATTCTGGGCAAGGCGTACATATTTATCACAAAGCAATTAAATATCTTGGTTTGTTTATTCCAAAATTAACTTGGCACATTAATTTAACATGAAAAGAGTGATTTAATGAAATCCTCAGAGAATTACTATCTGCCCTTTGAATAAGTTATCTAAAATGCTATTTTATTATGCAAAGCTATGTAAAATAAATTGCATTCAAGCAGTGATTCAGAAAGTAGCTTATCGTAACCTCATGTTCATAAAGAAATGACATAAAAGATCTGGGGATCACTGCTTTTCTTTCAAAATGGGAAAAATTAAGCAGAGACACTCTTTAATTTGAGAAGAGCTAATTTGACATGGAGATAATTATCTTGGTACTTTGAAATGTGATTAACTCTAATTATAGCCAGAAAAAACCCTACAGGGAACAGTGAAAACACAATCCAGTGTGGAAGGAGCAGTGTGACCTCACGTGTGGGATTCATGTGATGGAGCAGGTCGGATTCTTTTCAAGAGGGCACAAATCCTCCTGTGAAAATATGGAACCATATCCTCTGGTAGAAATTCCTATTTGCACACACATTCTCACCCCTCAGCAGGAAAGTAACATGGGCAAAGTTTACATTAAACAACTGACTTCGCTACCTGTGTGGACAGACAGACAAACTACAGCTGGCACATCACTTAATGTAAATCCAGAATGCTGTTTTGTCCATGGAGAATCACACTGAACTTCCAGCAAGATCAGTACATTCATTCCAGTAAGGGGATTTCAGGAAGGCAATTCAGCAAGCTGTTAACTGATTTTATTTTTTTTTCCCAATTAATGGAAAAGACTCTTCTCCCAATTTAGTTTGGTAATTAATTTGAAACATGAGGACTAGTGGTACGAAATAATATTGTTCTACGTGGCTGGAAATAGTTTTCAGAGTTTGGCTTCCTTTTCACTGAACCTAAGGAATTGCTCCTCTCACTCCTGATTCCTGACAGTGACATCCATTAGTAAATCCTATATCATGCTGGGCTTTGGTTTTGTGTTATTTTTTAAGCTTTTCCCAGTATTTGCTATAAAAGAGATTTAAACCAGGGATCATTTTCCTCAGCTGAAGTGGCAGATGCAAAAGTCCATGCAAAGAAAAGCTAACTAGCATGGATTATTTAGTACTCTCGCACTGAAGGCAGTTCCTGATCAGGGAGAGGAAGTCAGAAGTCTGGCTGTCATTATCCACTTAGACAAAGCTCAGAGATGTGTGCCTTTCCATTTCAGCAAATGCTTTCATACTCTTGTTTTATGGAAAAGAGTAAACAGGATTTTTGGTTTATAGTTAGTGTGTTATACAAAGCTCTGTATCTTTTCCCAGAGGATCTGATCATTCTAAGTTTGTTAAGGAATATTGGACAATAAATGGATTACTATTTGTTTGTGCTATTGACAGTTTAGAATTCCTTTCAGATGAGCTTTTGAGCAGGCAGTGGTGTACTTTCTGTTACATTTCAGCCTATTATCTCAAAATTGCCCACTGAAAATGTTGTATTCAATAATGGAATAATTTATTTCATTTTACCGGTATGGTTTATGTTTGGTGGGGGTTGTTTTTGTTGCTGTTGTTTTGGTTAAGGCTTTCTTTGCTTCATGTGGATAATTTATTGACTGATGTGTTTGGGCATCACAATGTAGAATGTGACTTCTAGACCCTGAGCAGCTTGGTTAGTTTTGTGCTTTGTTTAAACTGATACCATTCTTTCTTTGAGTCAGGAAAAGAAACGACATTTTAAAACTCTAGTTTAGTTGTTTGCCTTTGGTAAAAGCATGAGAAAAACAAATGGATTAATTAAGAAGATACTGTTACCTGAGTTTCCTCTTTAATGTTACAGTTTTACTGAACCGAGACATGTCTCAAAACCGCTCCAGTTTATATCACTCAGCTGCTCATTTCAATCATAGCATCATACAGGGATAGAATGGTTTGGGTTGGAAAGGTCCTTAAAGATTGTCCTGTTTCACCCCTTTCAGGAGCAGGAGCACCTTCTACTAGATCAGGTTCTCCAAACCCCATCCAACCTGGCCTTGGACACGTCCAGGCTGGGGCAGCCACAGCTTCTCTGGGCAGCCTGTTCTACCACACTCACAGCAAAGAATTTCTGTTCTGTTTGCTTTTTTTCATCAGTTATATGAAGAACATCCTTTCTCATTTAGTTTAACTTTTAATCTGATAAGTGCAAAAGTCTAGTACTGTAGAACAGTTGTTACTGCAGTAGCTGGGAATGCAATACATGCTGAAAAAAGTGTTAAGCAAAAGGTTTTTACTTAAACACCAGGGAAAATCTGAATATTTTGGATAGAAGAGGGACTGTCCAAATGACCCTGGCAATTCTAGTATTAAAACATAGGAAAGAAGCTTAAGCAGCTTAAAAGCCAGCCTGCCCTTGGGTGCAGTTACTCTGGGCTGGACACAATGCTCTTGAGAGTGCATAACTAATTTAAATTATCATGTACTCGTACAACAATAGCCTTTCACCTTTTCATTTTGTTCCACTCTGCGCCACTTGTACCTTCTGACTGATCCCACACTGACAACCTAAAGTTTCGCATTACAACCCCACTGAAGTTTAGTGAAGGACACAACTTGCTCATCCCCATGTGACTGCAGAACTTCAGGGAAATGTCTTTTTATTTTAATTACTGCATAAAGATCCTTAAAAAAGCTGATACATTATAATCACATTTGCTGGCTTTCCTGTTTTGGATTTAATATGGTATGGGAAAATTTATTGTTCCAATTGCCCAGTTTTCAGGGTGGGGGGGTCTGAGCCAGAACTGTGGCCTCCCTCAGTGGCACCCCTCCATCCTGAAATCCACCCACTTGTGCTCACATCAACCACCTCTAAAAATCACCTGCATAGCAGGTGTTGGGTTCACTGTGTTAATAATACCTTCTTTTTTATATTTTTATATTTTCGCAGTTTCTGTCACATATTTGCAAGCAATGAGGTGGTGATGATCCCAGAGCTGAGTGTGTTGGCTGGGCTTGAGAGCAAATGCACCAACTGTGCATATAAACCACGATGCGCTTACAAAAAAAGCACTGATCCCCTTAGCTACAACCTCATAATTCATATTCTGTCTGTGAACAAGAAGGATGTTGTGTTTGCAACCTAGCTTTGTTATTTATTCTCTTCAGGAGGTCTAGCATTTGCAGAAATGCTCAAATAGAGATAAATCTTTTCTAATTCCTTGGGATTTTATTGTAGCAGTGTTCATCATGATGAATTCTTTCAGTACTTAAGAAAATCAATTGTCAATTAGCTTTTATGGGGAATTATACGTTGTGATTAGTCATCAGCTGGGCATTATGGTGTTATTTGACAACTGTTATTAAAACATACTGTAATTTTCTTTTATTATCTATCAAATAGCCAACACAAGTTTCAAAAATAATATAAGACTTTGGAATTATAATTAGCTAATGCTTTATTGGGAATTGTTTTGTTATGCAGTGTTACTGTTCAGAACTAATTATTTTGTTTGAAGAAAATATATTATTTACAAAAAACCAGATAGCTTACCTGTATTTGATTTATCTTTGTAAATGCTTTAAGAATTACAATGGCATTAACAAGATTTAATTAAGTAGATACTCATTCTAAGGTAAATAGGCTTGATTAAATAATGAATAGCTTAACAAAAATACTTTTTTTTTTGTTCAAAGCAATGGACCGGTTTCTACAAATCTCTGTTACCTGATGAAGTTTTGTTCTCTTGATTTGGAGGTTGGTGCTACACTGCAGGATTGGTCCAAAGTTTATTTAATCATTTCCATAAGCAAAATCTATAAAACATTGGCCTAACTTAGTAAATTCTGTAATGAAATTGTGTATCCATGTGTAACATTAGCAACAGATGTTTTTAAGCAAATGAGAGCATTATTTTCATGCCAAAGAGCACAGTAGAAAAGAATTGATGTAAACCCAAACAGGATTCTATGCTGCTGTTCTTCCTTAGCTGTTGAGAACATCCAAGATCATCCTTGCCTGAAGATATTTATTGACCACAGCATTCATTACAGAACATCCAAGTACCAATAACCTGAAATATATGCCAGTTTTAAAACTCTATATGTAAGTTTTAAATGTTTTTGCTCATGAGGGATGTTCTTACTGGCCTTCTCCTGTCCCATTTGGAAGATGGAATGTCTATTTGCTCTGGAACTGGCTTGGCTCTAAGGGAGACATTACAGTGGCTATTCAAACCTCTGGATGCAGCATATCATAGAATTACTGTGGCTTCTATTCAGTGGAGTATCTTTAGTGTAGGAGGTGCATGTGAAATCAGTCTGCATAAACCTTGCCTCCATAAACATTTTTACACTGAAAGATTTTCTACTGTAATAATAATAATAATAACAATATTACTGGTAACTGCCACCCACGATATAAAGCTGACTTTACCCAATGAGTCCTAAATAAATCTGCAGCAATCTGATGCTTCACCACAGGTATTGTAAAATGAAAAGCAGATTATTGGCACCGAGAAAGATAATTTCCAGTGCCACTGAGCCCCTCACAAGAGCTGTATGGGGTCATGACTAGCCCACCCTATCGACAATAGCAAATACTTTTGGAGAGAGAAAAAGAAACATGCAGGACTAGATTTGTCTTTCATCTGGATTTCCAGTGTCAATTTACAGCACTCTCCTGCTCTGGACTTCTCTTGAACTAGAGATTGAGCAGGAAGCTTTGAGTCCAAAATCCAGTAGTGGATGGACCTTTACTCCATGAAATGTCTGTTGCACTTGTATTTTTACGCCTTCCCCACGTTCTAAAGAAATGATAGCATGTGGAATCCACATTTCCTTTCTTTTTCTTTGCTTTTGTAGTTTGGTAATGTTTCTGGGTGCTTTTTCTCCTTTTGTTTATTGTTGATTTGGGAGAAGATCTAAATGGTGCATTGGGAAGCCTTAAGGTAGCTGAATGTTACCACTTCATCCTGGTACCAAAACATTCTCATCTGCTCCCTCAAATGTCTTTAAAAGATCAATGTTTTGAGTGCTGTTAGGTTCCTGTGCAGAGCTTTAAAATGCTTTCCCAACATCTTCCCACCCACATATTCTCCTCCTCTGTGAGGGAAGACTCATCCACTTACAATTTACAAGCTGAGAAAGGGGCTGGTGTTAAATACTGCGCTGGCTGAAGGTAAAGTCTGCTTCTAAGATATGTCTTCTAGATTTCTGTCAATTACTTGTCTTGCTGTAATGTTCTCCTCTGATTTATACTGCACGAAACAGGAGCTTAAAAGAATTTAAATCCAGATCAATCACCAATCAAATGTGTTGGTGCAAGTCTGTGATGAATCCACAGAATTTATGAACTACTAGAACCTGTACAGGGGGGCCCTACATCACCTTCATCTGTTTTAAAATTACCTGTGCTGTTCTGCAAGGAATTGTATCCAAGTACTGCCTTTCCTTGCCAGTCAGTGTCCTTCTGCTGGGGTGAAAAATGGCCATTTTCATTGGGGGAAAGGACAGGACTTAGAGCTGTGTCCTGACAGAAGCTGTGTCATACCAGAATCGCCTTCCACAGCTGAAAGGAAATCTGACTTCAAACCATCTGAAGGATGTTTACGAGGTACAAGTATAACCACTCAGTGGAATGAGTTGGACATATCCAAGATTAGTACATACAACTGAAACAGAAGTAAATTATGCTGCACATGAAGTTTCTGTGGTTACTCTGAAGGACATTACTGGGCAGTCAGAGATTGGAGATGAGTGAGTGATGAGCTAATATTGCTCTAAAGAAAATATAAAAGAAAAATAATGAAAACACTGAGATGTATGTTCTCACTGAGTTGGAAGAGTTTTATCAAAGACTACAATTAGTTGTCAAAAACATCCCAAAGCCATGACTTTCTTGTACCATTTAGATTTCAAAGCAGTGTATAATTTAGAATACACACTGCAGTGCAACTGGGAGGCAGCTTAGAAGATAATGGGAATAGCACTTTGAGATCCTTAGATGAGAGTTAAATGAGTTGCTAAAGATAATTCTCATCAGGGACTTCAGTATTATTTAGTTCTTGTAATTTATGTCAAAATAGAAAGAACAGATAAATGTAGATATTTCCAAAGGATGCATAGAAACAAGAATTGTTTTGCAGCTGAGTCCAAAGAATGTAAGATAGAGACCAAATATGTTACAGTGTTTGGATTTTTTCCCCCTCTGGTACTGATAAAGCTAATTACAGAAGAAAGTGGAGAAAATCTGTTTTGTATTGTCCAAACAAACACATTCTAGCTAAAAAGCATTCCATTAAAGCCCACTTGGCTAGAGACAGTGAAAAAGCAACACAGAAGAAGCTGACAAAAATGTTAATAGATTATATCTTACCTGGGAGAAACATACTGCTGATAAGACTACTGATGAATGAAAGACAGCTAAAAATCACAGAATGAGGCAATTTCTTCTGCCTCTGTGCTTTGTGGAAGGTAAATAGAAGGGAAAATGACATAAACATCAAGAACATGATGGGAAGAATGCAGTCACAGATTCAAGAGATTTTTGTTCATAGGTTGCTGAATCTTCTCTGCCCAAAGGTAGAGACTGCCTCTGACCATTCTGTGCTCAGTGGGGCTTTGGAAATTGGAAATTTGCAATTTATTGCTGTTCATGGGGTATTTACTTTGCCTCTAAAGATTGAAGCTTCAAGCACTGTTCAGTTTAGTATTTAAATGAGGCATATTTAGTCTACCATTGCACCTGTAGGATGTTTTGCCTCCTCCTGTGTGCTGTGCTTCGATTGCAGCAGCTTCATTTCATGCTGACTTGAGATATCTTTGAAGCTATTTATGCTTCCTTTGTAGAAAAAAATGCTGGATTAATTCAGACAAACACTATTTCTAGACTGATGGGTTCTGGACATCAGGGCTGCCTAATCCATAACCAGAAGCTAGACCATGACTCCATGGTTTTATCGCTGATCTTCCAGGTTTTTCTCTCCCCACCCAACTGTTTCCCTGGGGTTGTGAGTGCAGATGAGGTGAAGGGCTCAGAGTGTGACTGCTCCCAGAGCAGAGCCTGTGGAGTCCCTCCTGTCTGAGGGAAGCTGATGGATGTGATGCCTGCTGGCGTAAGTGGAAGTGTGTTTGCCTGGGAAACAAAATGAAGGAAAAGGTAGAGACAAGAAAAAATTTGTAAGACAAAATAGTAGTGGAAATTCCAATCTTTACTGACCTCAGTGGAACAGCCTAGAGGTGGCAAGAAATTCAGGGTGGAAAAGTTGATGATTTACAGACTGCTTGTAAGAATGGCCCATATCTATTGCTATGAATTAGAAGTAAGGACACATTATCTGTCAAAATACAAAGCTGTCCTCAAAAACAAATGTTTCTGAAAAATGATTGGCACAAGGTGAGGAGAGAAAAATGATCACAAACAACTCTTTTGAGTGTCACCGTGATTAGGCCCAAAATTATTGGATGAATTCCAGCCTTCTGCAAGTTAATACGGAAAATACCCTAGTAAATATTAAATGATAAATTTTGAACAGTTTGTCATATACTTATTTGCATGTACAAATATAAACATATAGGTAAGCTTTTTCTTTTCTGTTTCTATAATGCAAGTTTCTCCATCAGATATATAATGTCAGATATGCCTTGGGAGAAAATACCAATGCTTTATTTATTTGGAAAAAAAACAAATGTTTTGAAGCAGATATTTATCTGCCTAGTCTGTATTAAGTAGGAGAGACATGTTTTTATTTTGTACTGTAATCTGAAGCAGAGGTATTAAAAGAACTGAAAAGAAGAATAAATAGTGGCTTCTGCTTGTGGAAATATTATAGTCCAAGTAAAGCCATTGAAATCCAAGCATATTACAAATGTGAAAAGAAAAAAACATATTGACCTATATATGCAGTCTTTAATCAGGCATCAAAATTGATGCTGTGATAGAGAAAGAATTCCTGCTAGGTCAGAAGTTTCATGCCACTCTAGGTACTTCAGTGGGAAATCCAAACCACATCTTTCTGTCTATATTAAATTCTAGCTTGCAATTGTACTTTGGACCTTTGGGGTATCTACAATCCCAGGCAAACTGATGGAAAGGTTATTGCAGCTCCTGATATTTTACTGCTTAATTCAAAATCGGAGTTCAGTTGGATCAGAAAATGGTGGGGAAACCCAGCTGTAGCCTGGCACAACTGATAGGCTGTTGTGTAGAGGTGACATCCTCCTGGGGACAGTTCAGGCTGACACATGAAATGCTCTGTCACACTTGTTGCAAGCCAGATGGAGACCTCCAATTTTGGGCTGGTTTGTTTTCAGACAGCAATGTGACCTAAATGGTGCTGTAGTCAGTCAGCAGCTCTGTGTGAGTTATGCACAAATATGGTTACAAAATCAACTGCGTGGCACCCTCCTCCTCCTGGTCCCCACACAGACTGACAAAAAGCCCTGCTGCTGTTAACCTGTGAAATAAAACTTCTCTTTTAGCTGCTTCTTGCTACTTCTTTAACTTCTACACAGGTAGCCAAGGAAGGATAATTTTTGTGTATGCCAAACCTACCCTCTTATGATAGATATTCAAGCAGTTTATATAAAGTTTTTAAGTACTCCGTTTAACCATTAAATCCCCAAATGTAAAATTTCCTGGACCTGCTAGGAAATGATGCATTTCTCAGAAACCTGATCATCCTAGGGCTGTGTAAACCAAGAGTTTTTCAAGAAGCTGGCACTTTTTCTTTGTGATGGGAACTAGAGGCTGACATTATCTTAGAGGTCCTTTCCAACTTTACTGATTCTGTGCATCGCAGTTACTTGTAGAGTATATGATGACTCTGAGGAGTATTTGGGGTTCTCTTACTGTGTTACATGGTGGGAGTGAACCAACTCAGTCCAATACCACCATTAGATATTAGGTATTAGACAGAAGAAAGCTATACACAGAACCTGCACGTTGGTGATTTTTACTGTAGAATTTTTGCTAAAGGTGATTTTTACTGTAGAATTTATACTAAAGGTAACTCAAATACAGGCCTGTGCTAAGTCCAGAAGCAAGATGCTTTCAGTTTTACTGCTTACCTTCTGATCCCAGCTCTGCCTCTATGAGTGTAATTTCTGCTTGGTGTGGGAAAAGATGAAGTCATTGTACAGTTGCCAATTCTTTGACTGACTGATAAGCTATCAGTACTCTGTTATGTTGTTAGAGGTGGAAGTTTTCTTCTCCTGCTAATTCTCTGTTACTTATAGGCAGAAAAGACCTTCTTCTTCTGTCTCATGTTCCAAATCCCTGTAAAAGTTGGGTAAAACCAACAAACACATGCATTTCAAAAGTGCTTTTATTCCAGAATTGCTTTTTAAATTTCTAACGTCATATGGGGAAAAAGTGCATTTACTAAACAATGTGGTACATTACATTTTGATTATGCATTGCTATAACAAGGCAATGTCATAATTTATGTCTTGAGGTTATTAAAATGTTATAATGCTTAATAGTTAATGAAGAAAATTTATCACAGTTGTGACACAAAGTGGTTGCCAGTAGTGTTAGGACAATAAATGCCAACAGTTTTGTGTCTTTGTGCAAACCAAGTTATAATGTGTTGTTTCTCTTGGTGCTGCAGCACGTTAAACAAGGCAAGGATGACTTGAATGAAAAAAAGCCCAAGTAGCTCAGTGACCTACCTCTGATTGAGACTATAAACTGACACTTAAAAAAGGATTCAGTAAAATTCATGCCTTCGGTGATGTTTTCCTCAAATCATTTCTCTTGCAACTTCCTGACAAGAGGAATATTCTGTAATCAGTCATATATTTCCTTCATTAATTTGTCCAGTCCCTTCAGCTGCCCTTATTCCTGTATCAAGAATTCTGTTTATTTTAACATTATAATTTATCCTCACAGATTTTGATCTTCAAAGTTATTCTAACATTTGATGCATTGACAATGTTATAAACTATCCATTCTTGTTTTTAAGGGTATCCCAGATCCTTTTCTGTAGACCTGCTCCCTAGCTATTAATTTCTATCACAACACATGCTGGCTTTGTAGGGTGTTATTTGTCCAGGTTATTTTTAATTCTTATCCTTTTTGCATCAAAGTTCTCAGCTGTACCCAATTCACCACCACATACAGCTTTACAAAGCTCATTCTCTGACAGCTGATTAACAAACCTAGTGGGCAGTGCTGGACTCAGGCTCTCAGCTCCTCACAGCACAACTCATTGCTCCAACAGGGAATTGCTGGTAGTTCATCTATCAGCACTGCTATGGGAACAGTTGTTCTCTACAGTATTCCAATTTATATCAGGTTTCTTAATAGACATGAAAATGTTTTGTGAGATGGTGTGAAAATCTTATTTAAAACTCTGGTAGCTACTGCTAATCCCCCTGTTTCCAAGGCCTGTTATCCTACTATAGCAACAAATGTGATTGCATTGACTTGATTTGTTCTTGATAAATCCATGGAGCTATTACTTATCACCTTCTAGTATTCTAACAACTTACAAATAGGATTATAGCATTATGTATTTTAATAGGCACAAAATATATATAAAGGCTTCAATAAATTTGAAGCATCATTAATTTGAAAATGTAATATTAATACAGCTGTTTACTTAAGGGACTATGTTATGTGTCACAACTTCTGTCCTTTTATCATTCCTACACCTATTTTCTAAACACACTGAGCCTTGCTGAAGCACTCAGGGTCCCCTTTTCCTCCTCTCATTGCAAACAAAATATCAGCAAATGATGGCAATACATCCAATGGGTCTGGGAACGAGCAAACTGCTCCTGGCTGTGCCACTGCTACCAACCCTGGACTGAGGAGCACTTCAAGGCCCTGTACTAGCAGGGGCTGGGTCTGGAGATGGAAGTGGCCCCAAACCTGCATTTCTCTTGATGACATTCACGTGAAGTTTATCAGTTTTGTCTGACTCCTCAGTTACGGCTGTTTTGCTAAGTGGCTAGATATGTGGAAAAGAAATCGTCCCTCTAAAACACAAACACCAAAGGCTGGGTAATGTTAAACAGAGCTGCTGGTTGACATCTCATAGTAATTGCCCTTGTTTCTCATGGTCCCCACTAAAACCTGCCAGACTCTGGCCATCTCTGGGGTGCCGAGTTAGATGCAGAACTGGGAGTTAATGGAATGTTGCAATACAGCTCCAAGTGTCCACTGTAACCACCTACCCACCCCTGGCTCCTCTGGGTGGGCTTTATGGAATCCCAGTCAGAATCTGCATCTTTATGCAGCACTGGCCTTTAACTTCACCTGCCTGAACCAGGGGCCTTGGCTGAACTGCACACACGTTACAAGTTCCTGAGTTCATTGTAATATGGGCAACAGCCTTTATTTGTGCAGGAGCTTTGTGCTCTCTGGATCCATTTGAAGAGGGGAAGAAAGCAATCTCGTATTGTCTTCTTTCATGAGGCACAAAACCAAGTATGCTTTAGA
Organism: Certhia americana; assembly: GCA_018697195.1. Lineage (NCBI taxonomy): Eukaryota > Metazoa > Chordata > Aves > Passeriformes > Certhiidae > Certhia > Certhia americana. The sequence goes on along the minus strand of CM031867.1, from coordinate 6,811,847 downwards.
GTTAATATCTATACGCACATAGGATATGAGTTGTTCACCAAACAAGCTGGAAATACAATGGTTTTCAATTTTTACTGACTGCTACTTACACAGATTGTGACAGAGTCCCTGAAATGAATGACACCTCTATTGTAAAACTGATGCCAGACAGAACTCCCCCTTGGTATATCCACAGAGCAGTATATGTCAGACCACACTGTGGGCTCTGCTTAATACTGTTTAATACTAGCAATCTGGTTGTTTTACTGGTTTATTGTAAATAAGCTTTTATTTGCATCTTGAAAATTCTCAGGCTTTTCTGTAGTTGCTGAGGATTTTAGTTTCTAGTCTGTATCTGAGGGAGCACATCAGTGCAGTGCAGGACAGAAGTACTTTCAGACCAGTGGTAAAGAATGGGAAGGAAACACAAAGTACAGGATAATTGGTGACTTTTTGCTTTGTTCAAGGAGCAAACCTTGTTTCACCTCCTGTTGTGCATACAACTCCAGCTCTGTGCTGTCCTGGCAGGACTAATGCTGGCTAAAAGATCTCTTTGTAGCTCAATGCCTACCGTGAATCACCAGCCCTTCAGGAGGGCTCTGTGTTCTGGGTCTGCTGTAGCATCTCTTTGGCTGGAGATCTAGACATCTGTACACAAAGAAACACACTTTATTCTAAGTAAGGAACAAGTGCTCACTCCAAGTTTTTATTGAAATTGAACACAGTATTCAAGCATAGTTCTGGTTGAGAATCTAGATAGCTAATTTCTGGTTTTACAGTATACCTCAGTTAACCCTTCTGGTGTATGTTCCCAGGAACATGGAAGTGAGCAGGCACCTTGTCTCTCAGCCGACCACCACCGTGTCATCCCCAACAAACTGGTAAATTGGGACCTCAAGGTTTAAGGGAGCAGGGCCTTTCCTGATTCTGCCAGAGGCATCATAGTGGGAGCCGTGGCAGGGGCAGTAATAGCCACCAAAATCCCCGGCGTTGGCGATGGGGACACAGCCCAGGTGAGTGCACACCCCCACCAGGATCACCCACTCGGGCTTCTTCACTCTGTCTAAGTCGTGTTGCGGATCCCTCAGTTGAGACACATCAACTGCAGCCTCCTGACTAATTTCTGCCTGGGTTCTGTGACGCACAAAAAGGGGCTTCCCTCTCCACTTGAAAGCCATGTTCTTGCCTTCTGGAATGTCAGACAGCTTGATCTCAATCTTTGACAAGGCCAGCACATCAGCAGAGGCACTCAGGCTGGAAATAAACTGGGTGACAACATTCTTGGCAACATAGGCAGTTGCTACACCTGTTGCTGCAGTCATCAGGTAGGAGAAGCCTTTCCTGGAATCACTGCTGCCTTGGGAAGATGTGTTGGCATCTTGCACGTCCTGGCGGCGATAGGCAGAGAAGTCGGGGACGGCGACATCGTTATGGACACAGCGCACGCTGGCAGGGGCTGCACGGGAAAGCACAGCAGATGACACCACTTGCAGGTAAAACACTGTCAGGCATTTGAGATTATACTTTTTTAAGAGGCATTTTTGGAGTAATGGGTAAAAGTTATTCTGAAGTCTGCGTAGGATTCTGTTAATTAATTGTTTCAGTTTAAAGTTGTATGAGAACGGTTATTGAAGGGAATTTTTAGTAGATCAACAGGTGATCTGTGAAACTGGTTTCCCTAGTCTTTGAAAAAGAAACCTAATCAAGGTGCAGAAAATCTGTGAGAATTTTTTGGGGAAAAAGTGAACTGTTTTTTCAGTAAATTTCAGGAGAAAAACTCCTGTAGGGTACCATGACTAGCTCTGAAAAGACAGACCTGTTTTCCATTCAAATGTTTCCTTGTAAAGAGCTGCCAAGAAGAAATGTGATGTAGTGAAGTTTGCACATCTGCAGAGTAACACTTTTGTGCTATTTTTTGTCTGAATTAATTTCTACACCTGTAATATTAAGTGTATTTTCAAATTTAAAAATATCAGGTATCCTCTTTCATATTAAATTGTTGTCCTAGCTAAAAGCCATGGTAAATAATTTTAAACCTTCAGTTCTCTGGCCTGCTTTTTTCAAGATTTAGGGATAAAGCTTACAACTATCCAATTTCAACTGGGATTCCCTCATCAAACCTGTGTGCTCAAGTAACAGGATATGAAGGATAACTAAAAGGTCTCCCATGAGTTTCTCCAGCAAACTAAAGCTTTCCCCACTGAAAATCTATAAGCAAAAGAAAAGAACATGGCAAGGAAAGAACACATTACTTGCCAAAGTAGAACCTGTTACTTGAAGAGTATTATTTAGTCTTTATATTTTCTAGCAGTTGGCATGAAGTTAAGATGTCTCAGAGTAGTTAAGCTCTCAGGGATTTATATGCAGTATAAGGATCATGAGGATAATAATTATTTACAAGTAACTCAACATTGAGAAGGTAATTGCGATAGGATTTTAACTGCTAAGAAATTAAACTGAAAATCGAAATTCTGTGATAGTAATCCATACTAAGTTTTTTCAGTATCAAGACTTAAAGCATTTAATAACAATTAATATGATTTTAACTTCTAAAAAATTTGCTATACTCAGTGAAAAACATGTTTGATGCTCATTAAAATGCAGAGCGCTAAATGTCAGCTATGATGTTAATTAAAATGTAGAGGCTAAATGTCAGTATGTCACTTATAGATTTGTATAATTTTCACCTGAACAAACCCTTTACAGCCGAGGGTCAGGTGAAGCACACAGCTCTAATTGCTACAGATCATCTTCTGCGGGGTACTGCCCTCCCAGAATTAGATGTGTGCACTCTGCAGCAGCTGGAGGAGAACGTTGGGTGACAGCTGCAGAGCTCCAGCCCGTGTGGCAGGGAGAGCCCCGGCCCTGAGGAACACCTCGGGCTCGTTCTCTGGCTGATGCTTTCCTGGGGGCACCACGGGGTAAAACACACCGTGTGTCCTCACTGCACCCCTCTGCTCTTGTGCCCGCAGTTAAAAACCTTCCCGCATGACCTTTTACCTCAGCGGTAAAACAAAAATCACCTGAGCTATCTCCCTCACTGGAGATACCCAGAACGGCCTGGACACAATCCTGTGCTCTGGGCTGAGAGCTTGGACACAGAGATGGTCCCTCCAGCCTGCCACCTCTGTGACGGTCACTGAAAGAAGTGGCTCAAGTGCCCTTGAACAAGCTCTGCAGTTGTAAAGGCGCGGTGACAGCAGATCAAACATTTTAACCCCCAAAGGCCCAAGTCCCGCGCCTGACACCGCCTGCGCTCATTCTCGGCTCGATCCCCCCTTGGCCGGGACGGACGGCTTCACCTTGGCGGGCCGGCGGAGCGCTGCACGGGCCTGGATCAGACCCGCCGGCCGTGGCAGCACGGCTGCTGCAGTCCAACGGCACGGCCCGCCGTCCCCGGCACGGCCCGCCGCTCCACGGCCGGCCCGAAGCTCCCCGGCCCGTCCGAACGCTATACACGGCCCGTTCCGCCGTCCCCGGCCCGCACCGTTTAGGCGGCGCTGGCGACGAGCCCCCCGCGGGCGGAGCGGCCGCCTCAGGGACTCCCGGCAGGCAGAAGTCGCTTCGGCTCAGCGGAACTTCGTTACCGGTGCGGCCGGCCGAGGGCGAGCCGGCCGCGGAGCGGGCCGGGCACGGCCGTGTGCGGCGGCGAGACACAGAAGGGCGACAAGGGACCGGCGCGGGCGGCAACGGACAGCATGGCGGCGTAACCGCGGGCGACCTTCCACGCCGGCGCGCGCCCGCACAACGTACGGACGAGGCGGGCTCGCGCGGCGGGTGAACGTCACGCGGCGGCGCGCGGGGGTGACGAAGGCGCGGGGGATGGCCTGCGCTGAGGGGCTGCGCTGCTGTTCGGGCCCTTTCTGGCTTTTAGTTTCGGGTTTTGTTCTTTCATTTTTTTACAACTTCCACCCACGTCCCCTCCCCACGCCATATTTGTTCTGTTTTTCCACCCCTTTCTTTCCCTTCCCCTTCTGTCGGGCTTGACATGGGTCTCTTTGCGGAGCAGTGCGTCCTGAGGTGTTAGCGTTCAGGAACAAAAAGAATTCATGGAGTTGATTATGGGTAGGTGCTTATATTGAAGCGGCGGGAACTATGGGGTTGGAACTCAATCTAGCTCTGGCGTCTTTGTGCCACGGTGCACATATTATACAATTTCGCTATAGCGTTATAAAAACATAGTTACATCAATAATCAACATAACAAAAACTTATCCAGTGATCATGAGAGTTTAGCCCAACCCTGGTACCATCATGTATGAATCTTATCTCTGGGTGGTTACTGGCGACCCCAAGTTACAGGTGGAACCACCCCTGCTCCTCTGGGGGGCTTATGGAAATCCCAGTCAGAATCTGCCATCTGTATGCACACTGGCCTGCTAACTTCACCTGCATGAACCAGGGGCCTTCTTGGGATGAACTGCACACACGTTACAAGTCCGAGTATTGTATAATGAGCAACAGCCTGTCTTGTGCGGAGCTTTTGCTCTCTGGATCCATTGAAGAGGGGAAGAAAAGCAATATGTATTGTTCTCTTTCAGGAGGCACAAAAACCAAGTATGCTTAGAGTTAATATCTATAAGCAACATAGGATATGAGTGTCACCAAACAAGCGGAAATATCAATGGTGGTTTTCAATTTTTAGACTGCTACTTACACAGATTTGACAGGAGTCCTGAATTGTAGGACACCTATATTGAAAAACTGCTGCCAGCAGAACTATCCCTTGGTTATCACAGAGCGTTAAGGATCCTGACCCACTGTGGCTCTGCTTAAACTGTTTAATACTAGCAATCTGGTTGTTTATGGTTTATGTAAGGACTCAGCTGGTATTTGACTCTGGAAAAATTCCTCAGGCTTTCTGTAGTTTGCTGAGGATTTTAGTTTTTAGTCTGTTATGAGGAGCGCCACATCAGGCAGTTGAAGGACAGAATACTTTGCAGACCCGGGTAAAGAATGGGACGGGACAAAACCAAGTACAGGCTAATTGGTGAATTTGGCTTGTTCAAGGAGCAAAACCTGTTTCACTACGGTTGGCATACAACTCAGCTCGTGCTGTCTGGGCAGGACTAATGCGGCCTAAAAAGTCGTCTGTTGTATAGCTCAATGATTACCGTGATCACCAGCCCTTACGGAGGGCTCTGTGTTCTGGGTATGCTGTAGCATCTCCTTGACTGGAGATATAGAATCTGTACACAAAGAAACCCACTTATTCTAAGTCAGGAACAGTGCTCACTCAGTTTTTATTGAAATTGAAAACAGTATTAAGCATAGTTCGGTTTGAGAATCTAGATAGCTAATGTCGGTTTACCAGTATACCTCAGTTAACCCTTATGGGGTTGTATGTTTCCAGGAACATGGAGTGAGAGGCACCTTGTCTCTCAGCGACCACCACCGTGTTCATCCCCCATACAAATGGTAAATTTGGGAGGGGACCTAAAGGGTGTACGGGTCAGCAGGGCCTTTCCTGATTCTGCCAGAGGACATCATAGTGGGCGCCGTGGCGAGGGGCAGTAAATAGGCTCACCAAAATACCGGCGTTGGCGATGGGGACACAGCCAAGGTGAGTGCAACCCCCACCAGATAACCCACCGGGGCGTTCTGCACTCTGCTAAGCGTGCTGCGGATCCCTAGATTGAGACAACTATCAACTGACCAGCCTCCGGACTAATTTCTGGCCTGGGTATGTGACGCACCAAAAAAGGGGCTTCCCTCTCCACTTGAAGCCATTTGTTGCTTGTCCTTCTGGATCTGGAATGCAGACAGCTTGATTCATCTTTGACAAGGCCAGCACATCAGGCAGGGCATCAGGCTGGGAAATAAACTGGTGACAAATTCGTGGCACCTAGGCGTTGTACACCTGTGCTGCAGTCATCAGGTAGGGAAGCCTTTCATGGAATCACTGATGCCTTGGGAAGATGGGTGGCATCTTACGTCCTGGGCGGGCGATAGGCAGAGTGAAAGTCGGGGAGGCGACATCGGTTATGGACACAGCGCAGACGCGGCAGGGGATGCACGGGAAAGCACAGCAGAGACAACCACTGCAGGTTACAACACTGTCAGGCAGTTGAATCTATACTTTTTTAAGAGGCATTTTTTGGTGTATATGGGTGTAAAAGATTCTGAAGTCTGCGTAGGATTCTGTTTGTTAATTAATTGTGTCGTTTAAAGTTGTATGAAGAACGGTTATGAAGGGATTTTAGTAGATCAACATGGGTGATCTGTGAAATGGTTTCCTAGTCTTTGAAAAAGAAATCAATCACGTGGCAGAAAATCTGTGAGAATTTCTGGGGGAACAAGTGAACTGTTTTTTCAGTAAATTCAGGAGAGAAAAAAACTCCTGTAGGGTTCCCATGACTAGCTCTGAAAAGAAAGGACCTGTTTTCCCTTCAAATGTTTCCGTAAAGAGCTGCCAAGACGAAATGTGATGAGTGAAGTTTGCACATCTGCCCAGAGTAACACTTTGTGATATTTTTGTCGGAATTAATTTCGTAAACCTGTAATATTAGTGTAGGGTCAATATTAAAAATATAAGGGATCCCTTTAATTAAATTGTTGTCCTCGCTAAAAGCCATGTAAATATTTTAACCTTCAGTTCTCTGGCCTGTTTTTTTCAGATTTAGGGATAAAGCTTACAATATTCCAATTTCAACTGGGATTCCCCCACCAACCTGGGTTGCTCAGTAAAGGATATGAAGGAATAACTAAAAGGTCTCCCATGATTTCTCCAGCAACTAAAGCTTTCCCACTTGAAAATCAGATAAGCAAAGGAAAAGAACATGGCAGGAAAGAACCAATTACTGCCTAAAGTAGAACCTGTTACCTTGAAGAGGATTATGAGTCTTTATATTTTCTAGGAGCAAGTTGGCATGAAGTTAAGAGGTCGAGAGTAGTTACGCTCTCCAGGGATTTATATGCAGTTAAGGATCAGAGGATAATTAAGTTAGTTATTTAAAAGTCACTCAACATTGAGAAGGAATTGGAGAGGATTTTAATGCTAAGAAATTAAACTGAAAATCACGAAAAAATTCGTGATTGAAATAGTAACCATACTAAGTTTTTTCAGTATCAAGACCTTCTTCTTAAAGCATTAGAATAAAATTAATTATTGATTGTAACTTCTAAAAAATTTGCTAACTCAAGTGAAAGCAGTTTGATGCTAATTAAAAGCAGAGCGCTAAAGGTCAGCTATGATGTAATTAAAATGGGCGAGGCTAATGTCAGAGTCACTATAGATGGGGTGAATTTTCACCTGAACAAACCCTTTACAGCGAGGGTCGAGGTGATAGAAGCACACAGCTGAATTGCACAGATCATCTTGCTGCGGGGGACTGCCCCTCCCAGAATTAGATGGGTGCAACTTGCAGCAGTGAAGGAGCACGTTGGGTGACAGTGCAGAGCTCCAGCCCGTGTGGCAGGGGAGAGCCCCGGCCCTGGGAACACCTCGGGCTCGTTTTCTGGCTGATGCTTTCCTGGTGGCACCACGGGGGTTAAAACACACCGTGTGTCCACTGAACACCCTGCTTTGTGCCCGCAAGTTAAAAACCTTCCAGCATTACTTTACTCAGCGGGAAAACAAAAAATGACTGCGCTATCTCCCTCACTGGAGTACCAGACGGCCTGGACACAAATCTGTGCTCTGGGCTGAGGAGCTTGGACACATGAGATGGTCCTCCAGCCTGCCCGTTCTGTGACGCGTAACTGAAAGGAAACTGGCATTCAGGCCCTGAACACGTCTGCAGTTGTAAAATGCGAGGTGACAGCGAATCAAACATTTTAACCCCAAAAGGACCAAGTCCCGCAGCCTGCCCGTCTGCTCTCCTCCCGGCTCCGCTCCCCCCTTGGACGGCCGGTAGCCCGGCTCTCCCGCGGCGCGGGCTGTGCAGGCGGGCGCTGGCAGGGCCCGGCTAGCCCGCTGGCCGTGCAGCCCCGGATGCTGATGCTGCAGTCCCCGGCCGTCCCGCCGCTCCCCAGGCCCGTCCCGCCGCTCCCCCGGCCCGTCCCGCCGCTCCCCCGGCCGTCCGCCGCTCCCCGGCCCGTCCCGCCGCTCCCCCGGACAGTCCCGCCCTACCCGGCAAGCAACGTTTAGGGCTGGCAGGCTGGCGGACGAGCCCCCGCGGGCGGTCGGCGGCAGACTCAGGGACTCCCGGCAGAGCAAAAGCCGCTTCGGCTCCAGCGCACCTTAGGTCCCGGTGCGCGCAGCGGGCGAGCGGGGCGGAGCGGGCCACGGCACGGCGGCGTGTGCGGCGGCGGACCGAAGAGGCGCCAACGGGCCACGGGAGAGGGCGGCAACGGACCATGGCGGCCAGTCAGCGGCGACCTTCCCCGCCGGCGCGCGCCCGTACACGTCACGGCGCGGCGGGCTCGCGCGGCGGTGACGTCACGCGGCGGCGCGCGGGGGTGACGCAGGCGCGGGGGCTGGCTGCGCTGAGGGGCTGCGCTGCCTGTTCCGGGCCCTTTCCTGCTTTAGTTTCGGGTTTTGTTCTTTTCTTTCATTTTTTTTTCCCACCTTCCCCCCACTTCCCTCCCCCCCGCCATATTTTTTCTTTTTTTCCACCCCTTTCTTTTCCCTTCCCCTTTCTTTCGGGCTGCTCTCGTTCTCTTTCGGAGCAGTTGTTCCTCGAGGTGTTAGCGTTCAGGAACACACATAATCATGGATTGATTATATGTAGGTGCTTCTATTGAAGCGCGCGGGAACTAGGGGTATTGCAACCCAAATCTAGCTCCGTCGTCTTTGTCCAAGGTGCACATATTTATACAATTTCAGCTATAGCAGTTATACAACTCTAGTTACATCAATAATCACTATAACAACCTTATCACATTGATTCATGAGAGTTAGCCCACCCTTGTACCATCATGTATGAATCTTATCTCTGGGTTGGTATCTTGGAGACCCCAAGTACCAGTTCCCATCAGGGGTGGATATTTTGGAAATCCCAAGTTCCCATTCCCTAAGCCTTTAACCCATCCCTAACACCAAGCATTCTTGCAGCCTACTCCTCCATGATTTTTAAAGCATCTAACCCTCTCCTAGCAGAGGTGTTCCCTTAGGGAGGGCAGGCCGGGTGCTGTCTGCCCGTGCCGGGCTCCCTGCGGCGATCCCAGGTGATGCCCGAGGTTAAAGCACAGCGGGACATTCCTGGGAAGGGTTTGTGGAGAGCTCCTGTGCCTCTGCTGCTGCACACGGCTCCTTTTAAACACTGCAGTGTGACCCCAAAGCACCTCGGAGGGCTTAACCTGGTTCTTTTCCTTGCTGTTCTTAGGATGTGCTTTTGAGCTGTGTTATAACAATATTTAGAAAAGAATTGCATCGTTTCTAGGATGATTTTTTCCTTTGTTCTATTTCTTGTGTAGTGCATGAGTTGTGCCCTTTTGTTTCTTTTTTTCTTTTAGTTTACTAATTTAATTTTTTTTTTGTCTTTGGTAGTCCCACTTTCAAATTGGGAAAACACTAAATTTTTCAGCTTGTTATAAGAAATTGGTTGAGGGATAGACTTTAATTATAGTTTGAGAATACAAAGTGTGTTGACAGCAACTGAATTCATTCTAGGGGCTGTTCTGGGGGTGGGGGTTAATTGTAAGGCTAAAGGGACGGTAAATTTATCATCTAAATATATTACATAAGTATATAACTCTGGGCTAAAGGAGAGAACCACTCTTCCACTAATGACAGGAACAAATAAATAAATATATGATGAGTTTGCTGTGGTTTGTTTTAGTTTTGGTGGGGTTTTTTTCCCCTTAAATTTGTTTTACTTTATAATAGCAGTTTTATGTTTGACTTGTTACAGCTTCCAATGTTAAGATTCAGTTTGGTACAGATGGATGGATACACTGGTGGATGCATACCTGATCCAGTCAACCCTTTTAACTAGTTCAAGCTTCTGAAAGTCCCCAAAATGCAGGATAGCTTGACACACAGATATGTTTGAAGACATTTAAGCTGGATCATCCTCTAGAACTCTAACAACAATTTCCCAGCTACCTAGACCAGTCCATTCATGCAAGGCTGTGAAGCTTTAGTGGTTCATACTGGCTGTATGAAAACCATTATTTTAAAATTCAGCTCTTGCTAATGATATTGCTACTAAATTATTTTATGATTGTGCATTAAATCCCCCCCATCTTTGTAGAACGGTTGTTTAAGGGCTGGCCTTATTAAGATTTATTTAAGTGGTTGACTTTTTAATTTTCTTTTTTACTGTTAACTGTACTGAAATATGGTAGTTCTAATTAAGTGGGATGGATCATTCCGGTCCCAGTGCTATTGATCTATAATTTATTTCTTTCCCAGCACGTTTGTGACATCTAAGCCTGAGCAGATAATGATTTACCCAACTCAGTTCACTGTACTGTTGGTGTCTGTAGTCACTGGTGATGCAGTAATTAAAGGGCACCATAATAATATTCTGGAGCAAAGGTAATTTGTAGAAACTCTGGGGTCTATCACTCAATATATGGGTGGGAATAAACAGTATTCAGGTAGAGAGGGTAGAAAACTGGGAAGGCTGATTTAACAGCTCAAGTCTTGTAATCACCATTTAGGAGGAAAAGAGCTACAGAAACATATTTTCCATGATGTAACAAATTATAAAATTATTATCATGGAACTCATGAGTGTGCTGAATTAGAAGGGACCAATTGAAATAGAGCTGCAGAAACATGGTATTACATAAAATTGCCATTACCTAAAAGATTGTAAAATTATCATAGATTCAGAGGATGTGCTGAATTGGAAGGGACTCATCAGGATCATGGAGTCCAACTCATGGCACTGCACAGGTCACCCTGAGAGTCCCACCATGTCCCTGAGGGTGTTGTCCAAACACTTCTTGAGCTCAGCCAGGCTTCGAGCTGTGCCCACTGCCCTGAGGAGCCTGTTCCAGTGCCCAGCCACACTTTGGGTTTCTACCTTTTCCTGATGTCTAATCTAAATCTCCCTTGATTCAGCTCTCAGCCATTTCCTGAAGTCCAGTCACTGGTCAGGAGAGTAGAAAGATCTGGTCCTGCCCTTCTGCTTCTCCCTGTGAAAAGCCACAACGAGGTTGCATGAAAGATCTGATCCCAACTGAACAAGTGCTGGTGGAGCTAAAAGAGATACTTTGTGGTTTACCATGAAAGTGAGGATTTGGGCTGATATTTATAGAAGGGTTTGTTAGCAGGTGTGGGGTTTGAGGGCTTTTTGGTGGAGTTTTTCTAAGGATTCTGAGTTTTGGCAATGATGCAAGTTTTGAATTTGCTAACCCAGCTGAGCTGTTTGGCAGCTATGGCCTCATCCCAACCAATATATTATTCTGACTGGGGGGGGGGGGGGGGGGGGGGGGCTGTTCTCAGAGATGTTTGGTAAAATATGCTTGCTACTTGAGCTTTTTGACAAAATGAGCTACTGTGATGGGACAGTAGTTATAGGACAAGGAGAAATGGGTATAAATTGAAAGAGGAGACATTTAGGTTAGATAGCAGGAAGAAATTCCCTGCTGTGAGAGTGGTGAGACACCAAAACAGCTTGTCCAGGGAGGCTGTGGATGCCTTAAGCCTTGAAATGTCCAAGGCCAGCCTGGAAGGAGCTTGGAGCAACCTGGTCTAGGGGGATGATGGCAGGGCAGGATGGGACAAGGTGATCTTTAAGGTCCCTTCCAATTCCTTAAAATTCGTTCTATGGTTACTTGGGAAAGAATGGTTGTAAATTTCTTAAATCTGAATTCAAATTCCAGTGTGGTTAGAACACAAATAAATGGCATCAAAAAGGAACTGTATTCTGTTATCAGCATTCAAAAAAGAATAATTTTAATTTTAAAATGACAAAGCAGATTCTGGTCTGTAGGTGTTTCTTTGAGAACTGTTGTTCAGCTTGTATTGCTGAGCATCAATACTGAGCATTTTCCAGCCAAATGTGAAAGTAAAATGCCAGCATGGCATTGTGTAAACTATCCAAACAGACCTCTGTGATTGTTTTTGTGCATTCATACAAGCATTAGCCTCATGTAAATTTATGCTGCTTAATGTTCCTGTCCTCCTGAAGTTAAAGTTCATTTGCATCAATACAAAAGCTATAAGATGTCAGGGCTGCAGCATTATGAAGTAGATGAAAAGTATTGTAATGCTTTTGGGTACGTGCAGTGCCTTTCTCCATGTAGAATTCATTCTCGTGTTTGTTTTCCTTAGAGATAAACTGCAGAACTTGGATGGCTTTTTGCTAAAATGTTGATCACCCCGGGCAATTTGATCTCACCAGAAAGTTATCTTTCTTTGAGTTCTTTGCTATCTTGCATCATTTTTATTCCTTGAAAACTCAGCTACTGAACTTGAGACTCCAGGCTTTTACTTCTTTTTACTTCTTGGATTTGAATTGTTGATCATTTTTTTTCTCCCTGAATAAGCTTGTTCAGAAAGGAAAAAACCAAGAAAACAAACAAACAACCAAACTTCACCTGTGGGGCATTGTTAGTACAGCAGTCGTTGTTCATCAGCTGTTTAGATAAGTGTACCCTACTCTGAGAGCAGCTCCAAATATCTGCAGTGGTTCCTTTGCTGAATTAATGCCTATTACAGTGATTTTGGTCTCATGGTGTGGCACTGGGGGAGCTGACATATAAATTTGAAGATGGATTTGTGTATGCAATAGTTTGTTTAAAGTTACAGTTAGAGAGACCCTTTAGTAGTTAGACTTTCTTTGAATGTTCTTTGAAGTTGGTCTATCACTTTGAAAAGTCACAGGGTATGATCTAAAGGAATGTATATGAAATGTGAGGAATGAAAATGGACAGTAAAAATGAGGAAAAAAAATCTAGGAATATTTGATTGGTCAAACCTTTCTCTCCTGCTACTCAAATTAGTTGAAATGATGACACCTCAGTGCTACAGTCTAATCTAAATTCAGGTCTTTTTCAGTTAAGGAAGGACTAAATTCAAGTATCACGAGGGAAGAAGAGATCTGCTGGCAGCTTTTTACTACTCTTTCTATTAATGCAGGAGTAATCAGTATGCTCACAGCCTCAGCAGCCATCTCATTCTAGATCTCTTACAGCTCTGCTCAATAAGGCCAAGATAAATTGCCTGGAGCAGAAGGGCATGGAATATCTGTTTCTGACAGACATGCACTCAACATTTTGTGAGTAAAATCCTCACATAAGAGATAAATACAAACAAAGCATATTTTTCCACTCTGCACAAAAAAAAACCCCAAAACCAAAAAAACATTCCATTGGGCAGAAAGAACAGGATTTTCTGTCAGTGGTAGAGAGGAAAGGAAAAAAAAAAACCACTCATTGAAGGAAATTAAATTAAACGACCAAGCCTAAGATCACATCAAAGATTTATGTAATTTTGAGATGGACAAAAAAGAGTTATATGTATATGTGAAATTGATAAGATGTGCTCACACAAATTAGAAATGGCACTAAAAGGTGTCTGACCAAGCAGAAGCCAAAGGCGAGAGGAGAACTGCCTGGGGCAGCATCAAAGGCTGCTCAGCAAGGCAGCAGCTAAAGCCTAAATGAAGTTGCCTGGAGCATCATCAAAATGTCAGTTGGAGGAAGAATATTTTCTCCCTTCTTGTTTTCTCTCTTCACATTTCATGAAAAATCCCTGACATTTCTTGAAGGGCATGTGTTTGACTCCCATCTGGTTTCCACTATTATATATTATTTGCTTTTTATGACACCTGAAGATGGAAACAAATCTTTTCAACGTCGTGGTCACCTTTGACTAAAAACTGAAAGGCCAAACAAGGAAGAATTCCAGCATCTTTTGCTTTGCTTATGTATTTTTTGCAATTATTGTATTCGAAGAACTCCTACTTGTGTCTGGTGCCCAGCTGACAATTTTTTTTTTTTTTTTTTTTTAAGGATTTTTAAGGATGCTTGTGGAGGTGGGAACAAGAAATTCTTCCCAGAGCTGTGCACAGGAAGGGATTAGGAGTTACTTCCACTTCCCAGTCTGCTGAATATCACTGCCCTGCCTTTGGTTGGTGAAAGCCCAGGTGGTGTTTAGAGCTTTAGCTGTACATGCTGTAACAACTCACTTGTCTGAGGTTGATAGAAAACCTCTTGCAGTTGCCCATTTAAGCACAAAGCTTATAGAAATAGAGTATTTATAACATTTCAGAGGATAAATTATTGGTTTGTCAGAATAACATCTTCCTAGGACTACGATGCAGAAGCGGGGAGGGGAACAGGAGCTAAGCTTGCTGCTTGATGCAGGGCCAAAAAATCTCACCTGCTGCTGTGTGTGTAAATATGCCACTATGAAACCTCAGTGAAATGGCAGAATAAGCAGGGCGACACTGAAAAAGTGACAAAGGAAATCACTTTGTCTCAATTTTACGGTGTATAGTTCAGATCTTGATCAGCGTTATACTCTCCTGTAAGCTTTTCCCTGATGCAAGGTTGCTGAACCTTGTCTTCAAACCAGCTTTAAACCAGCATAAAGCAGATAATGGCAAAGGAAGAGCTTTTGTGTAATGCTTGGAGCTGTTGGCAGTACAGAGCCATGCCATTAAAAGCTAATGCAGTGGCAGTGTCCCCATGTCATAACTCTGTCCCTTTCCTCCCCCTTACAACTGCTTGCAGAGGCTTGGCCCGCAGCCTTTTCCCATCTGGCTGCTGCACTTGAACTGTAGGAGCTGGTTCTGCAATGAGCTCCTGTAACATGTTGCAGTGTTTTTGCATTCCTGCCTGGCTCTGAGGCAGGGCATTGCTGCAGCTCTGTGCCCCTGGAGGGGACAGCAGCATTTCAAAAACCCCGTGCTGAGAACAGAGCTGGGCCTGCTCTCACTGTGGGTGAGCAGTGGGTAACCTGTGCCTGAACTAACTTCCCACTCTCATCATCACCTGAATGATCTTAGAGCTGTTTTGGAGCACCTGCTTCAACAGTAGCTTGGGGAAACTTGCCTGTAATGCAAAAAAAAAAAAAAAAGTTATGATCTGCTTTTTTTTTTTTAATGTGATGCTTTTGTTTTCTGTCTTTTATATCTAGAAAGAATAAATAAAAGCCTTTTCCTCTCTTTTTGTGCTTAGTTATGAGAATAATTATGCTGCTGAGGCTGCTCCTAATGGCTCCCAGTGGAGTTACTCCAAGTTTTTAATTGGTTATATTTCATATTTTCATACTTTTAGTGACCCTTAGTGCAAGAAGTAGACATATACTAATGGAATAAAGGCAAATTTACAAAGCATTCTTTACTGAGGGAAAAATCAGAATATAACATGGAAAGAATTAGAAAACTTTTTTAAAAATAGGATGAAACTTAGTATTATGAAATACAAGAACACTTAAAGATTCACACCAAATGTTTCTACCACAAATTACAGATTTTTTTATCAGAAGTGATAGGAGAAGAAAGAAGATCTAGATATGTGGTGGGTGATCAAAGTATAATGGTACACTGCTTGTGTTGAATAGGTGGTGGGACACTGGGATTTTCATTATGAGATTTTCAGCAGACACAGGAAATAGTAATTTTATTATACAAAGCCCCAGCCCACATAAGTAGAAAGTTCTTCCTGAGTCACTGAATGTGTAAATGTTTTTCTCAATTTGCTGAATTTACTTTTCCAAACAGTTTAGTGAGTGTGTCTCTGTGGGTCTATCTCAGTGATGCCAGATGATAATCTTGGTTGTTGCAAATTGCTGTGGAATGCTTGTTCAGTTAAATAAACAACTAATCTGAACTGAGCAGTGCAATTGAGAGCAAATACACTGATTTCAGTTATTGAAACACATCTCCCTGTGAGTTTAGCAAAGGAAGTCAACGTGAATAAAAATGCAGATTATGCTTCAAAGCTCATTCAGAGGAAATGGCTAATTGCAGAGGGTTTTTACTTTACTTGAGCCAGGTATATAGATTCATTTAATGATGTTGATATGGGATTATCTGAGAAGAAAGGTGGAAAAAATGGTGATTTTTGCAGTGCTTATGTAAATGTATGTATATAATTTTGTTGCCTTTTAAAGGAACCTGCATTGCTGTCAGTGGAAACTCTGTGTGTCTTATTAAGGTATAAATTATTATCATTAAGTAATAATTGTATTAGCTAGAATAAGGAGGCTTGGTACTGCCTTTCAATTCATACTAGTCCTTTTTTTTTTTGTATACTGCTACAGGCTCTTCATTTTTCTTTCTTTTTTCTTATGCGGAAGAATGGCAAAGTGTGTCATGGCATTATGGTGGAGAAGCATTGTGTGGAGAGAAGGAATTTGAAATTTTCACT
The DNA here is from genome assembly GCA_018697195.1 of Certhia americana. Taxonomy (NCBI): domain Eukaryota; kingdom Metazoa; phylum Chordata; class Aves; order Passeriformes; family Certhiidae; genus Certhia; species Certhia americana. Next base: position 6,795,655 of record CM031867.1, on the reverse strand, counting down.
TGTTTACTGAAGTCTGAAAAGACAGAAGAAAATACATTCTAGAATGGTCTAGTTTCCACAGTTTCTAAAACTCTGTGCCACGTTTAAAAGAAATATATTGCTGTCTGTCCTTTTAATTAAGAGCATAAAGAGGTGCCAGAGGACCAGGTACACGTTGGCAGGTAGTTTATGCAGCCCAGAATGGAAGCAATGTTAGTTGCTCTCAGTTCCACTAATCCCAGACAGATTGGTTTCTTTGTCATCATTAGCTTAAGTGGGGCACATATAAAATCTTTACAAAAATAACGCAACCTTCTTTACGATCAAGAATAGCATGAAAAGATTGCCATGAATGTCATGTAGCAGGGTGAGCAATAAGTTATTATTGAAATTTAAAATACATAATATATCAGAGCTCAGAAGTTGCCTTCTGTCTCAGCTCACTTAGTCTGTTGCCAGACACAGCAAAGATGTTTGGTACAGGAAAAAACTTGGGCTTCTAAAATCCTGCTTTGTATTTTCAGAATGTCACTCTAGGGACACTATAAAGCAGAGGAGCTTTTAAAAGCATGAACAGGGTGATTCTGTTTGGTTCTTTAACACAACAACATAAGCTTCACTGAAATACCACAGGTTTGTCTGTGCAGGAAAATTGACCTCAGTGCCACACTGGAATGCATCCCCAAAGTAAGGTACAGCTCCCAGTGGTCACTTAGAGTGGATTTGTCAGCCACACTGGGGACAGTTCTGTCACTCAGTGTGTTGCCACAGGTTGACTTCTGTCCACAAGGTCAGGTTTATGAGATAAGAGCTCTGTGATAAAAGAGGAAATCAGTTCAGCTCACAGTGCAGACTCATTTGATAATAAAAGCCACTTTAGCCTGGAGTAATGAATAAATTAGTTATTTAAAAAACAAGACTGCTGGCACAAAGTCAGCATTGGTTCATAAAGCAATGAAGGCCCATGAATGACATTTTCTAAGGAAGGGATTTGCCTGTTATGAGAAAACAGTTAAAACAGGCAGAAAATGAGTCTGAGCAGAACAGAAGATATGCTGACAGATTGGAATAAAACCATGGCTACTGTAGAATGTATTAACCAGGAAAATACAAAAGTGCCTATAGCACCAAAGTGACTGAAAGGAAAATAAAGCAATGTATTCTGATTACACTGTTAAAATCCAGAAAAACACCCTGATTCCGTACCAGCCTTGTCCTTGGCTCAAGGACATTACTTCATTTTTAAAGGTGTAGTAAAGCAGGAAATAATAGGTGAGAACTTCCAAATCTTAGAATTCCAGGGATGTGATCTGAAGCAGATCTTGGGGAAATGGAAGTGATGAGAACACGTTTGTACTCAGCAGCATATCCCAGGATTAAAAGTTGCTGCATTTCTAGGGTTGATGCTGTTCTTCAAAATGAAAGATGATTATTGAGAAAAGTTTTTGTGTGGTTTGTGGACTCTTTTCTTGGGTGGCTGACACAAGGCATTTTTTATTTGTTATGCTAACAAATAAAATGTGTTTTATTTATTTGTAGAAACAGATGAATTGTCTCTATACTCAATTTATTCTCTGGAAGGAACTTCAGCACAGTGCAATAGTTACACTATCAGGTCCAAATTTACTTTCCCAAACAGAGAATGAATAGACAAAAATAATGTTAGAGTTCAAAGCGATTTTTGTACTTTTTATAAAATATAGGGAATACTGGATCGCTGATTCACATTTTCAAGGCAGTTCTGGACTGGCTTTTTTTCAATACATGGCTTCATAGCAGAACAGGTTATAAATCATTTTATAGATGTTTATGGGCTCTCCCCTGTGCTCCGTGTGATAAATGTGCAGGACTGAGAAGAAGAGATTTTTTCCAAGACATTTTACATGTGCTTTTTTCATATTTGTGAAATTAAAGGGCAGAAAATGAAAAAGAGTGAATTGCAATTCTGTAGGTGATCAATTTATTTACTGGATTTAGGATCCTGTACTTCTATGAATATATTAACTTATTGACTCTGAGGGGATGGACAGCTGAATTGGGATTAATTGAAGTTAAATATTTTGGAAAGCAGGCTGTGGTTTCTGTTTTCAGGCTCATCTTTGTGTAAAATTGGTGATGGTTCTTTCTTTTTTATGTTTACGTCTCTTTTTTTCCTTCTTCCTTTTTTAAAAAAAAATTTGAGCGGGATCTTTGTTTTGTGTATTGAAATAAAAAACAGAGGACCTTAACGGGAGAATTTAGACCTCTATCTCCCTGTGCTTTAATTTCCTAAGAGAGCTTCTGCTGGAGAAGTATGACTTAGTATAAATTCATTCTACAGAGTACTTCAGTTCTTTAAGATGCTTCTTAGGTGTTTTGTTTGGTTTGGTTTTTTTTTTCACTTTTGGTTAATGCTGATTAATAATTGATCTCTTATCTACCATGACTTCCCTTTCCAGGATGAAAAAAGTGATTTGACATATTACTTTTTAAAAAAGCTAAAATTAATGAACACAGTAAATGTAGGCACATTGGTAAGCAGCATCCTGACCTAAAGAAGCAATTAAAAATAAATCATCCATCTCTAAGGAAGATAAAAATAACACTTGGTAAGAGTTGTTTCTGCAGCTTGAAAGCAAGTATAAATTTCTTAAAGCAAAATGAAAGTTATAAGCACTTATTTTTGTGGGTGGAAAAAAGAGCCTAAAAATACTTAATACACCAAAAAAACAAGAGCAAAGGCTGAAATAGCATAATCCTTTCATCTTCAAAATATGGAAATGGGAAAGAATAGAGAAGGGAAATAGATCTTTAAATATTGAAGTTCATTATCTTAAAGGAATTGCTCTGAACAGCACATCAGCAGTGTTAGTGCTGGCAGGAAAATCTGCCTGTGGGAGCATGGAATGCAAATCGCCCAGCTGAGCTGTGGAAATCACTTTTCCATATCAGGTGCCCATCAGATGTACACAGAAGTACATAAACAGGGTGTGGTTGTCCTTTGCCCTCCAGGACAGGGGCAGACAGATCTTGACTCTCATGACTGAGTTAAATCTGTATTCCCTTCCTATTGCAGGTGCTGGGTGATTTTAGGGCCAGACCCAGCTCTCACTGAAGTCTGCTTTCTACTTTAGTAGCAAGCGAATTGGGCCAGCCATAGTTACTTATGATCCCTGTCAAAAATGTATCTGTCTCAGTTACTAGTGATGTCCTTTCGGGTTGTAAAATAATTTGGGGCTGTCGTGGAGCCTATCAATAGCAGATTGCATTGCCATGGCAATTCTTTTTTTATGCCTAAAAGAGCAGTGTCAGCCTCAGAGCCACAGCCAGCTTGGAAATGAAGTGGCACCTGAGCTGGTCAGGAGGAAAGGAACAGGCTGTTTGTTAGGAACACTAAAGGATGGAGTTCAAGGCAGTAGGTCAAGGATGAAATCCTGGCACTGTTGAGTTCAATGAGCTGTGTGTTGGCTTAATTGGAGGCAGAATTTCACTTGAGATTTCCCTGAATAAGGGAAATTCTTTGAACACTTGACATGTGTCCACCCTCTTGTCATCTTTCCCTCGTTCTTCTCCCTCCTCTTGGCATTTCAATATTAGAAATTGTTGGATAATTTATCAGTTCTTTTTGAAGCATGAGAAAACCTGGCAGAGGGTCCAAAGTTGAAAGTAACTCATCCAACAACAGTTCGAGATCCATGCTAATCATTAATTTTGAGTGGAGGTGATTTCCCCTTCAAATGGCTTCTCAGAGGGCCATCTCCCCATGTGACATCATGGGCAGGGCAAGCCTCCCACTTGCCCTGAGGGCAAGGAGCAGCCAGGTCAGAGTCAGCCAGGGCAATCCAGTCACTCCAACTTGGCCTCTTTGTTTGATTGCAAGATCACCTCTAAAAATGTCACAGAACCTGCGGTGAGTGTGTACTTGATACAAAGGCCCCATCCCTTACAAGGGAATTCTGACAAGTAGCAGAGAACAATATATGACTTTAGGGAGTTATTTTCATTTTCCAGTTCCCTGTGGATTTGCTTGAATGGCTGAAGAATTACAGATTGAAGTTTAGTCAAAGACAACTGTCAGTTACATTGTCTCAATATTCATATTGAAGATTTTAAGTGGCTCACAAAATGCTTTTTACATTTTTAAATTACTTCATGAGTATGGATCAATCAGCAAAATATAGCAGTAATGAGTTCCTTTTAATAGCAAAGAGCTTGCTAATTACCATGCTGATTATATGAACCAAGTTTTTAGCCAACAAAAAAGCTCCTGCAGGCAGTGTCCTTCCACCTGCTGAGGGGCTGGCAATTCTCATTAAAAAATAAGAGGAAATAATTATTCTTTTTAGTCTGTTTCAAATCTTAGGAAAAAAGTATGCTCACTCACTTTCTATGCATGACATCATCTGAAATTAGTAGATGCTTTCACGGGTATTTGAAAGGAAAAATATAAAAATAGCTTCCCACAAAACCCGTCCTTTTCCAATTGAAAAAGGAAGGCCTTCCAGGGCTGAGGTTTCATTGGGGGCCTGCCTGTGAGCAGGTGTCCCTTTGGCCAGGATGTGGTTTTGGTTCCTCTGTTGGGCAGCTGAGGGATGAATTCTGGCCATGGGGAGCTGCCAGCTCTCCATGGGCTGTCCAGGGCTCTGGGGAGGTGTCAGCAGCTCAGCCTGGCAGCCACAGGGCTCCCCACACACTCAGAAGATGATTTCTCTTGGAGGCAGCATTAGCTGGGTTAAAACCAAACTCAGAATGAGCTTTTGAAATGTGCTCTGGGTTCTCAGCAATTGCAAAGCCAGGGGTTAGGCTGTTGTTCGTGGAATTAGGCTGGAGTTGGAGAAATCTGTGGGTTCAAGGGCAGCTTGGGCAAATTACTTCATCTTTCTGTCTCATCTGCAATGTTCCTTGTTAATGCAGGAAAAATCACGAGGTACTTAATGGCTGGGGCTAAACAAGGTAATCAGGTAGGCTTTAGGCAGAAAGGAACAAAGGAAAGCAAGTCTGAAAGCTTTTTTGTTATTATTTTTGTCCTGTATTCTAATATTCCTTGTTTTTCAAAGGAAAAACTAATTCTAGCAGATGCTTAAACCCTTTTTACTTTAGATGATTTGGAAGAAGAGAGAGAGAACTATGAAATATCCCTTGGGGCTCCTGTCTGATCTACACCTAGGAGTCCACGCACTCATGGCACTAATGCAGCCTTGTTACTTCTTGAAATAATTCCTTCCTCTTGGGTTTATGGCTACCACACAAATCAGATTGTTAATGCCATGCAAGAAGTAGTTGTCGAAAGGTTCATTTCCACAATTTATTTCTTTTTCTAAGGAACTTCTAATGCAGTGAACTTTAATTTTGAATCAAGTTGGGATATTTTGGTTATGGTTTAGATGGAAAAGGTTTATAACACATAGTTCAGATTCTGTAAGTAAGGATGTTGGAGTTGCTGAACACTTAGTAATAACAACTGGCACAAATCCTAATTTCATCTAGGAAAATCACAGGTGACAATGTTACTGAACTTTTATTATTTCATTTTAATTGTGGTTGTGTGTTCTGCCTTGCTTCTTGAGGATAATTGTATTAGAAATTGAAATCCTTACTCATGCTCCAAGCAGAGCCCAGGATGTGTGCTATTCTTGCTCCTAAAAATATCATATTGATAGCATAACCTTGGGTGGGAAACAACATGGATTGCTTTTTCCACAGATTTTGTTTTCTTCTATGGGTAAAGAAAGAAATTCACTTTTAACTCCTAGAAAACCAGTATTTTTGTCAGTGGTGTAATTCTTTCAAACTTAAATGAGGGTCGTCTACCTTACTTTTCTCTGTAGGAAAATAGATTTTTACCTTTTTCTGTTGAAACACTGAACAAATCATAAATTTTAAAAAGGAAAAAAAAAAAAAAAGAAGATATGGATATATAATTTTAGTGGCACAAAATTGTTTATTTGGATATTCAGTCACCGAATATTACTGTTTTTGCACAGAGAAGAAAATTTAAGACTTGTGTTATTGTACATTTTATTGAATTTATTTTGCCTGCAGGTACTAATTTAATTCATTTTCATTGATTTGAGGAATGCATTTGAGCTGAAATAGTATGCTTAAAGGCATCAGCAAGTAATGGAATAAGACTGTACCTGTAGTTCAGAAGGAAAAGATAAAAGGAAAAGAAACTGTTATTCCTAAGGAGAATTAAAAGGGATGGGAGAAAAGCCCTTTTTAAGAATGGTTCATTTTCTTCCTTTTTAGTACGAAGTGATAAACAGAAATAAATTCATGTTCCAAGTCTCAGACAAAGTGTAAGGTCACTTATGAGGATGTTATCTTCAAGGGTGAGGAAAAGTTTGTCAGAAGTTGTTAGTTTTGAAAGTATGGAAAGTGGATTAAAACATCACAAGGCAAAATCAGATTGTCAAGATGACAGAATGAACCTGTACACCTATTTTCCAATTTTCATCTCCACATGAAAACACAGCATGATCATGAGTTTCAGTGAAAAGAAACAGAATATATTGGTCAGCAGCCTGGTAGGAGGGGAATCATGGTTTTAGAAAGCAGATACTGGGTTTAGATAAAACAAACATAGCCCTAAATTAATGCTTGTGCCCTTTGTAGCAAGAACTGGTTTTTGAACAACGTCCAATATTTACTCAGGAAAACCTCTTTTCCAAATATGTGTGTCTGCACTGGGAGTTTGAGGAGAGTTTCAAGGAAGGCTGTGGAGCTGTTTCTGTTGGGGAAGTTCAGTGAGAAGTGGGGAAGAGGCAGCAGCTCTGGAAGGGAGAGGGTTCCCTGAGCAAACTGTCCCTTTGCTGGGTGACCTGAAGAACAAACAAGGTGTGCAGGAGAGAAGGTGCAGGTATCCCTCTGGATCTGGAGAAAGGGATGAGGTAGGGAGGGATTGAAGGGGAGATGGGAGCAGGGGCCACTCTCGTAGTGCAGGCTGAGAGCTTCTGTCTGTGTGTGTCAGCAGAGCTGGTGAGAGGGATGAGTAGGACTGGTTTGGAGACACAGCACCTTCCTGGAGGAACTGAAAGGGGGAATTCCTCAACAGCATTGTCCCAAGTGCCAGTAGGAACAGAGTGGCATTGCCACTGGAGTATGTTTGTCCACTCTTTCATCCAAAGGGCGATGGAACTTTCTGCTCTGTGTGGAGTTTTATCCCTCTGGTTAAGAGCAATTTGACTATTTCAGATTTATTATAAAAAAGTGGAGTGGTTTTTCTACTTGTTTTTTGCACTCACTGTAGGTATCTGACTATTGGCTGTACCTTGTTTCACTGGACAGTTAGAAGAAAATTATATTCTTGGCCTCAAGTGAAAAGGAGAGTTCTTAGGTATCAGCCTGGTTTACCAAACACTGACATGAGCTATGTGAATCTGCTGACACCAGTTGTGTAAGCTCAGCAGAAAAGCATGAAGTTTAGACGCTTATTAAATTTTTTTTTAAAGTGTCTTTTCACCAAAAATTATAAATTTTTGCATTTTGTAGGATGACAACTTCATTACCATGGACAAATTAGGACCACTTCTTATTTTCTGGGTAACTATGCATCTTTTTCTTGGCTTTAGGAATACACTCCTCAGCAGATCTGTCCAAAATCATGGCACAGTACTTCAGTTATGTAATAATGTAAATCCATTCAAAAAGTTGTTTTGGCTCTAAGCATGGCTTGATTTTTACCTACCTGCTGCAATTCCATTTGATTTGCTTTTTTAGCCTTCTATTCTTCCTCATAAGCCGCTTTCTGATTTCATTGAGGAAAGAAAGGAGAAATGTAAAATTTCAGAGATAAGAATCTGAATGGGTGTATATCATAGTTGAAATATATTTGAATTATTAGGGTTTTTTTTCTTTTGTCACTAGTAGTGCTTAATACCAAATTCTCTAGAGGCATATTATTAATACTGTTTTCATGTTCACTCCTGTGAGAGAGAAGTATTTTCCTCTACGGAGTTTTCCTTCTTTTTGTTTCCAAAATTGTCTGCTTTGAATTAACCTCTAACAGAAAAACCTCTTTAGAGCATTAGCTCTCCATTCATTCATGGTCCCTACTGCCTATACTCAGCATTGTTAGGATTTTACTTGTTTATTTTTAAAATTTGCAGCAGTCTTTTGAAATAGTTTTCCTTTTTTTCTGGGTGTGTGAAATGTGTGGTAAAATATTACCTCCACCTTCCCTCTTTCTCCACATGTCCTGTTTTGTTCTTTCTGTTTGGTTTGAGGTTTTTGTTGTTGTTACTGTTACGGGCCTCGTTTTGTTTGGGTTTGTTGTTGGGTTTTACTGTTAAGTGGCCTGTGTCAGCTAGTCCATAATTTCAAAATATTTGTGTTAAAGGGTCTATTTCACACTTCTTTTCTCTCTATGATGAGTCTATGCAAGGCTGCTCGACAATCTCCTGAACTGCTTCCCTCCTTCCTTTGGGAAGAGGGTTGGTTTCCCTTTGAGAGAGGAGAGAGCACTGCTGACAAAATACACTGCTCTGAGGTGTCTGGCTCTGGAATTCTCTCCCCTGTTGCCTTGGTCAAAGAGCATCTAAAAGCCAATCTAGGTTGTCTCTTGGATTTTTCTGTGGTATATTTCGGTGCATTATGCTTCTGTGTATGGGAAAAAAGAAATTTAATTTGGATTTTATGAGTTGTGAGTTTTGATTGAGCTTTCAGCATCTGTGGGGGTGTATTTATTGATCTCCAAGTGAAAACTAAAACATGATCATTTTCTATCCACTATGTGCCCAATGCATTGTTCTTCTCCTTTCATGGGTTCAGGAAGGACATTTTTAACAGAATATTTGGAAGGAATTGATGCCATTGTTTTCCCACCTTGAAAATCATGGAGATAAATTTGTTCAGATGAAATTTCCTCTTGTTCTCAGTGATCTTGATGGGACCTTTGGAGTTTGCTCTGTGATCAGCTCTGCGTCAGTTTTATGAGTAGCACTGGGCACAAAGCTGCTGTGCTGGGGGCCTGCAGGAGCTCCTGAGGTGCACTGAAAGACTCTAGGGAATCAGAGGAGCTCCAATAGTTCTGTATTTCCCTTTCAGAACATTTTCTCTGAGTTTGTCACTAGGAGCATCCCTAACTGAATGTTGGAACCTTGTATAGCTTATGAAATATCCCAGGTTTTTGTTATGCTTTGTAGTAAATTGCTGTTTATTTCCTTCTGATACCAAAAATGTTTGCAGAGACCCACTTTGACAGGTAATAACGGATTTAAATAGTCAACATCAAATACAAAAGGTTTATGAATACTAAGGAAAACATCTTGACAAAAGGTGAGCAGTCTTTGTAAGGGTGAGATAGTGTGCATTTTTCTCTGTCTCTTTTAGTAGAATCACATCTTTACTTTCAATTTCATCTTTAATGTAACATTAAATGTAACATTGTTCTGTAAATATTGTTGCTACTGACAAGAACATCAATTCATGTTATTCATAAAGAGACTTTCAGTATCTGAGCAACGAATAGCAAGCAGGAGGAACAATTGTTTGCATTTTTATTTCCTAATACACATCCCTTTGCTAAAAAATGGAAGCAGAGTCAATTTTACACTTATCAAACACATACTGCTTTTGGGAAAAGAGCTTATTTTTAGCAAAAAAATATTCAAGTGAAGGGAGGTAAATTTGTTACAGTATATTTATTTCCTTTACATATTACAAGTTGTTTGCCAAATAAACGAGATTGGGGAACTGAGATATTTTTGGAAGAGTTATAAAATTTGTGGTTGTGACAGGCTCATTTTGACAGGCACTGCATTGAATAGTTTTTGCTCACAGTAATTGGTGTAAGAGGTGTGGATGGGGACATTTCTCTGGACAAAAGCCCAGTTAGGATCAACTGCCCTGAGTAAGGCAGTAGTGAGTATGATGGGTTGGCAGAACCCGGTGTGTCCAGCCTTGGTCCTTTCCCTGGGCCTGCCCAGCTCTTACTGCACTGAAGCCACTCGGACCACGGGCACACGTCACTGCAAGGGCATGCACAAGGCTTTGCTGAGCTGGACTCCTACTCAATGTAGTACTCCTTGTGAGTAAATAACAATTCCAGGAACACCTGGGGCTTTGGTGCAGTGGTGTTGACACTGTTAAAGAGCCCCAAAGGATGGGGTTGGGGTGGGGCAGAAATCAGCAGAATGCATCACCTTGGGGTATGCTTGGTGGGAGGAGCCCTGTGCAAGAAGGTGCAGAGTATAAATGTGCATTTCCCTTTTCCAAATCTGGTGTCACTCTGCCACTGTGTTTGCCCAGGTCTAAGCAGAGCTGCATCTCTCAGAGATGGGAAGCGCTTTCTAAAAGGTCAGTGCATAAATGCCAGGGAAAAGCTATTAAAATCCTCAGAGTGTGTAGTGAGCTTATGATCTCAGCACTGCAAGAGAAGTTACTGAATACTTCCCACTTTCTAATTATTGTGAATTTCAGGTGCTTGGCATGTCTGAGGATTTAAGCTAAAATCAGGAAAAAAATTGAGTCATTCTGACAGTGCAACTTGACAAATTGCCAAGGATGTCTAAGCAAGAGTCACAGCTGCATTAAACAGCTTACTGTTCTGTTATCTTCTGCTTTTTCAGCTGCAGAAATTGCTTTGCCATGTAAAGCAGAGACCACCAAACCCAGAAATCTTTACGAGTCATGTGTATACGCCAAGAGACACTGGGAGGGGAGCAATGAGCCATGAAAAAAGCTCTGTTCCTGTCTTGGTATCTCTGAAACATGCAGAAAAACATTTTGTTTCTGCTCTTTTAAAAATCATTATTATTCTCTTATTTTTATTTTTAAGCTCTGTTCCTCTTCTAATGCCCAGAAATGCCTTCCCTTAAAGCGATAAAATTTGAAATTTTTTGCATTTGTGTGTACCCCTATGCATGTAATTTTCATGCATTAAGTGGAAGGAAAAAGAGGTCTTCTATTACAAAATTCAGTTTAATCTGGTCCATGTTATGTGATGAGTAATAGTGGTCCTGACAGTGCTGCATAAATACTCTGTGGCATGACTGCAGCAGTGACACTGTGGATCTGCTGTTACTTATTGTTATTTTTATAGACTGGTAGATTCAAAGGGATGTGATGGGAGCAGCTCTCTCCTTTATGAAATGCCCTCTACCAGCCAATGTTACTTCTGATATATGTGGGTAAATCCATAATAATTATTTTACTCAGCTGCCCTTTATATAACAAAAAATACTCAGCCATGGATTTTGCCATTTACAACAGCTGTCAGAATGGATTTCCTACATGTTTGGTGTGTGCCTTGGGACAAATTTATCAGTTTCCTTAATGATACTTGGGTTTGCTCTGCTTATCAGTAGGGTAGTTCAAGTGATTAGATCTACTCATAAGGTCTTCACAATAAAAATGATGTTCCGGCACCTTCACTACAATGTGCTTTTCACTGTGTCTTTTTTAAAATTCACTCTGAGTGATGAACAGCACAGAGAAGGGAAAACAAGGACCTGGTTTCTGGTAACAAACATTCCTGAAATGTAAGGATTTGAGATGTTACAGATTGGAGGGGATAAACTATATTAACTAGGTGCTTTCCTTTTTATTTTCTATTCAACTCTGTTGTAAAAACAACTTTTGTTTCAGCATTTGGCTATATAGAAATGGAAGACCTTGTTCAAAATAAGTTCACAAAAGTTCTGCTTAATGATATTCAATGAAGCCTCAGGGCACTTTGAGAGTTGCCATCAGGAGGACATCCAGTTTGTCATTTTTATTAGGGTTTGCATCACTGACAAGAAAAGTTGTTCTCCCTCTCTTATTTTTGTGTGAGTATATGAGGTTGCTGGTCATGGGCAGTTTTAAGTCCTTCTAAATATGCATTTTCTTTAATTCATTAAGAGACTTTCATGTTCCAACATATCCATTACAATGACAAACTGACACTGTAAAATTAAAAAGCCTGCAATTACTCACTTGGTTTGTATTTTAATCAAAGCTATTGTAATATGACTCTAGGGAACCATAAATGGCTAAACAAAGGGGTTGGGATTTATATGGGACTTCTATATACAGAATATCTAAGTGGAATGAGCTAGTGAAGAACAAAAACCATTGAATTTCTTCCATGCAGGAAGGATAGCTTCAAGTACAGTTTGGCCAGAGCATAAAACAAGTCTCTGGCCAGGTCAGGATCAGAGAGGTCCAAACTAATGTGGTTTCTCCTTTTTTGAGGGGCATTTTGGGCATTGAGACCATCTGAAAAAGCCATGGTGGGCCCAGACATTACTTTTATGAATCACTGTGTGAGGAATTTAAGGAAGTAAACAAGTATAGAAAATGTTTTTTATGTGCATTGTGGCTGTAGGAAGGCAGCAGTGGGATCATTGACTTCTCCTAGGAAGTGCACTTGTGTGTGTGTGTTCTTATAGGGGTGTAGGCAGGAGAGGCGGGAAGAGTGCTTCTCCTCCTTTCTAGTTTGTGATTTTAAGAGGAATTTTCTCATTTGGTGTAAAATAAGCAGGATTGATTGTGTCTCTCAGGCCACAGAGGTCGGGCATCAACCAGTGAGGGGCCCTGGGGGTAGCCAGAGTGAAACTTGTCCATGCATTGCTGCAAGGAGCTGTGTTCCCAGTGCTCTCAGTGGAATTGCACCCCCTGTCCTTGCTCAACTCGGGGATTTTGGGTGCTCTTCCCTGGGAAGGAGCAGGGACAGCTCATGTGTCACAAAGCAATTCTCTCATAATTTTTATAGGAAGTTTTATGCTTTTCTGTATTGCCTACGAAATTTATACAAGACTATAATTTTGAAGGAAGTTAAGTGAATAAAACTGCTCTGAAGCTGGAATGGCAGCTGCGCCTTAGAACTTTTTTTTTGTCTCCAGGGTTCACATGGAAACTACTGCAGATTTAATGAGTATTTGTCACTTGCATAGCAAAGATGAACAGACATTCTCATTTTGGACCCAAATCTGTCTTTACAAAAGAAAGTACTGTGTAATAGAAAGTTCTGTAATAAAAGCAGCATCTTTCAGTGGCTCTTTCTGCATAGAGTTCCCCTGAGGATCTGATTGAGATGACCTAAGATCACCAGCATCCACAGTAACTAACCAGGGCTCTCTTTGTAGATTTGTGAGCAGCTGGAATTTCTATGTCCTCCTCAAAGAATTTTCAAAAACTCCATAGGTTAAGACTAAGAGTTTCACTTTAGAATTTAGCAGAAGCAACACGCACAGTTAACAAGTGCTTCTCTTTACTTCTCAGCTTGTCAGCTGATGCATTGACCACCTTGTCTATATTTAAGGTATCATGAGAGAAGGGGGGCTTCTTCTATTCTGTGAGCAATTGCAGGTACAAAGTTGGCCCGATCCCAAGTACCCATCTGTCTGAACTAGCAAGTGTTTCACAGACTATTACTTGTTAAGCTGATCATAGCCTTTTCTCATTCCAGCAAATCAGAGTTCTATTTTGCTCATGTTCAGAGCATTTTCAGCTTGTCAGCACAAAGCTCTTCTCACTTGTGTGTCAGAGAAAGAAGCAAGTAACTATGATGGAGAAAAGGTATCCCAGCACATAATCCAGGTACTTAATATTGTGACACTTAAAATGTGTGACATTGATTTCAGAGTGACAATTCACCCAAAGGCAAGACTGGAAATGTTTTTCTAATTAAGCCAGATTCTGTAATTCCTAACAAGGAGCTACCATGGCCCCAGTGGAGAGGCTTTTCTCTCCTTCATGGGCAGGCGGTGGTGGTGCTCTGGGTACAGATATTTCACTGTCTGCCATCTTCATCCCAAGGCCTCGTTTGCACTAGATGGCACTGTAATAACACTTGTTACACCACCCCATTTATTTACAAAATAAACCCCACAGCACAGAAACCAGGGGGATTATCTTGGAGCACAGCAGTGTGTGTTTTCGTTCTTTAGCTCCCTTTGAATATCATTGGTTTATTGGCAAATGAATGCTGTTACACACCTGGATCTGCTGTTACTGAGTCTGGGTGTACACTGGGAGTCCAGAACTCCTCTGGACACAGCCACACCTCTGCTCAGACCGGCTTCCAGGTTGCACTTTGAATCCTCACTGGATTTTACAGTGCTCTTTTAAAGCCCTCTAGTTCTGTCACTCCTGTTGTAATTCAGAGCAGGTAATGTTGATAAAGCTTCAGCATTTAAATATTTTAAAAAATATATTTTTCTCTGTCAGAACCTCCTACCCCCCATTTGTAAATTCTTACAATCAGCAGATCCTTTATGTCTGAGTAGCCTTTCAACAATTCACCTCAAATGCATTTCACAGTACTTTCTTTTTAAGCCTTAAAAGCCTAACTTTAACTTAGGTTAAAGTCTTTGCACCTGTGTCTCATAATAAAACTTTTCAATTTTGTCTGCTTGCTCAGCCACCCCTTCTAATTTCTAAATGAGTTTTACATCTCTCTGGCATTAGCAGCGGGTTTTGGTCTGATTAAGTCTTGCATTTCTGTGATGATTCTCATCCAAGTAGATCCCCTAGTGCTTTATAAACTTTATTAACTGGTGGAACATACTACCCATCCTTTGCCCTTGATCAAATTAATAAACCTTTAGAGTGAAAGACAGTAAATTATTTTGCTGAAGTTGGAAGGTGATGATGGAAAGCATGTGGTATATGTGGTATATATTCCAGGCTACAGGATTCTTACATCTGAACAGGAAAAGTGAAATAACTTATCAGTGTCATATAGACTTCAGCAGTGTCAAAATGATTACGTGAAATAATTCAAGGTCTGTAGTTTCTACTTCAAAGCCCAAAGATAGAACTCATGCTGTCACCTAAAAAGGAACATCTGCTGTTCTAGATCTTATTTGTTGTGAACAGTGATGGTATGTGTATTGGCTCTTTACTGCAAAGAGGAACAGCCTCCAAAATCCATCCAGGAGTGTTTATAAGAAGTATTTCCCTGTGAGGATGTTGCTGGAGCTTACTGTTACTGTACTGAGAGGCAGTGACTGACAGATAGTAAAGAGATGTGTGTTCAGTACAGATGTTCTTCAATGTTCCTGAGCAAAGCAGAGACTGCAGAGCTCTGTTGTAGGATGTGGCACATGGAAGGGGGGAGCTGCCCTTCTGTCTCAGTCCTGACAGGAGACACCAGGTAATAACTTTCTGCATCCTAATTCTTCCAGAGATTTTCAAAGCTCTTAGTGAACAGGAGCTGTGATTGAAAGTGAACGAACACAGCAAAATGCATCTATGGGCAAAGCTGTGGTACCAGAACAGAGTGTAAGGGAGGTTTGTCAGCTGCCAAATTGGGATTTTTATTTACTGCATCTCCTGGGTGTTTTGCTTTATAACACTGTAGCAAGAATTAAACCATTGGGCTTTTCTCAACTGCTTTTCATTGACTTTAAGGGAGATAAAAGATAAAGGTAATTCTGTACATAAATTTACAGAGCTTTATTATACATGGTTTCCAAAATGGAATGGAATGTTTCATGGTAGTCAATACTATGAAGTATTTTAATTTTGGATTCTCAAAATCTGGTGTCATTTTCAAAATGTCTTTGAAAGTTCTGCCTCTGGCCCCACGCCTGGCACACCCTGATAGTTTTCTATTGGCATCTATGGAATTTTTATTCAACTTCATTGCAGGATATGGATTTTTATCTCCTTCAATTTATCTATTCTTAGCGTTTCCTGAATGCTACCCAGCAGTAGCATTTTTTCTACTTTTAATGCAAGACACTCTCTTATTCAGAGGTATTGCAATAAGCATTTTCCTCCCTTTCATCTGTAAGGTTTTCTGACTTTATCCCAGTGCTGAACCAACAAAATGTTGTTTTCACTGCAACTGAAATCCAGTCTTTAGTTAAGTTATAAAAAACCCCATGTTTCATTTAAGTACCAGCTTTAGGTCTTATTTTACGATGAAACCAAAGCTGTGCTCAAATATAAGTGAGGAACATGACATTAAATAATACAATAATTCATTTTATATGGAAGTATTCACTTTGAATGAATAACTAAATATCAAAAGTCATTAAATATAATTTTATATCATTACTTTGTGCATGTGACATAGCAAATCTTGCTGTCAGTTTTAGCCCTATGATCTGGCTTATTTTTTTATGTGAACTTGATACAAGATCTAGAAAGGATATGATGAAAAATAAAAACTTTAAAGGACTTGAAAAGCTCTTAAATTTAGCTATTTACTGTCTGAATTTCCTTGAAAAACCATGTCACTTTCTGACAATTTTAAAAAATATAATGACTTTTCCTATTAAATGGAATAAACTTTATATAATTTGATCATAACATACTCCAGTGTTTAACACTATCCCTGAATTTCTACTTCATTGTACTTTAATCACTTTTGTTTGCAAGGATTAGGAAGGTTTTACCTGTAATAATTAAAGCTGACTTGCAGAAGCCCTGCTGATGGAAGTATTAATGTCTGATTTTATGGGCCTGCAGTGCATAGAACAGACTAATGGGAAATGAGTGATTTAAATCCGAATGGTGGACACTGAAGGACCCCAGCTAATTAATAGGCTTGTGAATGAAGCTCTTGAGAAAGCCCACCAAGAACTAATGGGCTACCTTACAGCTTCACTCATAGCACTGTGATTCTATATTCAGCTGCACTCTAAATCAATTAAGTGTTCTTGCTTTGCACCACATTATTAAGTTTGTGTGGTCTGATCGTTTTAGCTTTACACCCACAAACTGTTGCCAGTTCTACACAAAGGACAGATTGCATTTTAAAACTAAAATTGCCTTTTTTTTCCTTTAATAGATATATGAGAAAACCTAACATTCTATTGAAAGCTGTCTGAACTGCTCCTAATTACAGATGGATGGGCTGGGCCATGAAAATAGGAATGGACCAACACAAAGGCTAACAAACCTCTTGAAAAAACTGGAATTTGGATCTACTAAAACATTTTAGCAAGATATATTTGTTGTCTTGAATCTAAACATTCAGGGCAGCTCTGAACTTCAGACATCCAACACAAACTTTACACTTGGAAGTGCTCTTGTGTGGAGACACATTCTAGGGAAGTTGAGGAGAAAAAAATACTTTAAATGTGGATGATTCAGATGAAAATGCAATTTCACTGTCAACTGGAACACGCACAGCACAAAAACTGCCCCCAGCAGAACTGTGGGGTCACTTCTGATAAATCACAACCCAGCATATTTGGTAAATGCTGTATTATGTAAAAATATGTGGCTGGAGGCAGTACTGCCCCCCTAGGAATATTAAAAATACCCAACTACATGAGATACACATGTTTATATATTGCCCTGGTGTCTGTTTCTTTTGGAATTCAGGGAGCTTAGAGCAGATCAAGAGACAAAATCTGCTTTGCACCACTTTCCTTCTTTAATTCTTGGGATCCTGTACAAAAATAGGAATTGGAACCACCAGTTCCACCTTCTTGGGGTGACCATGCAGTGACTGCAGTTCATGCAGTCCTCCCTTGGCACCCCAATTTCCCAGGACTGTGTCATGGCCTGTGCAATGTGCAGATTTAGGTATTTCCTATGTCAATGAGTACAGGCCAGTATTTCTATTATTACCATGTTTTTGTTCATTATCACTTCTTTTCTTAGATAATTCTTAAAAATTTTGTCCTGCCTCTCAGCTCTGAGTTTGGGTTTTTTCCCTCTGAAGTGAAATAATTTGTGTTTTACAGCTTGAGTTTAATTTTAATATAGTACAATAAAAAGAATTTATTTCTTCCCTCTGTTCTTTCTACAGTCAGAAGGCAATGAATACAACTAATAATCAGAAATCTATAAAGAAATATCAAATTTCTGTAATGTTTGGAAATCTCATCTGCACGAAGGAAAAATAGGTGAATATTTCCTATTTTTTAATAATATACAATATCAGTTGCCATCTATAATGAAAAACTACAAATATTGTGTGCACAATAAAAATGTGCCATATTATTAAAAAAAAAATTATGGTGTGAAATTTTAAGTGTAGTTTGTTAAATATTACATAATCCCTAAAGCATTTTGAAACAATTAAAATAAAAAGATTGGTTTCTGTGTGTTCAGATCCTCTTGACCAGCACCTGAGCAGTTAAGAGCTGTGCAAATATTTCTGTGGGACTGAGTGTGCTAAAAGTGCTGGATTAATGGAATTATTTATTTAGCTCTACTCACAGTCACTGAAGCAGTGCCCCTTAAATTTTGATTTTGATATTTTTCCTTCTCTGGCGTGTGATGCCATAATTTGCCAGTGAGCTCTTAGTGGGGGGACTGGCGACTCAGATTTTTAGAGCTCATTCATAGCGATCATTAATAATATTTTTCTTCCATTTTTGGTTCAATGAAAACCTTTTATGGTAAACAAAATTAAGTTTCATTTACTTTTTTTGTTACTCCAAAAGACCCAAGACACTTGAGGTGATGAAAACTAATCCTCTGGTGCCTTCTGTTTTCCCTTGGTCACAGAGCTGCATCTCACAGCACCTTCCCCTCCTGTGGGCTCCATGCCCTGGGGTTCCTCTGGCTGATTTTGAGTCTCTAGAAACCTGTAAAACTTGGGTTAGATCATGACCTATTTTGTAAACTTGCGTGGTGATAAAACAGAATTCAAGTCAGCACAGCCTTGCTCCTCTGCTTTGGTAAGCCTTGCCTTTCTAATCTGATCTCCTGTTGTGTACAGCTGTTCTGATGGAGGAGACGTTTTCCCAGGGAAATGTGGAGAGATGAAGGGACTGGGGACACCCATAAACTACCTGCTTGCCTCAGGCAAAAGTCATTTTCTCATCAGTGTGCTTAGAGACTTCCTTCAAAGATTGCTGTGTGTTAACCTGCACTGGTTACTCGGGTGCCCTGGGGTGGGTGAACAGACCTGAGCTCAGTCTCCACCTCTCTGAGGTGTGCTCTGGCCTTTGGCATCCTGAAATGGGGATCACTGTGTGCTTGCTGATCACACAGAGGGAGAAAGAGAGGTGCTGCCTTGATAGTGCAGGGGCAAGATATTTGTATGAATCTATGCAGTCATTTGCTTAAACTCTGTAACTTTGTACGATTCATGAGAATTCTCTAAGCTAATTTCCAGGGAAAGAAATTTTCTGTGGCTTGGTGTGAGCGTGAGTTTGCTTTATTTTTCAGACAGATTTCCCCTATAACCAGGGTTATACCTATAACCTATATATTCCCCAATAACCAGAGTATAACCCTGGTTACATCACCTGGCCTCCTGTCTGGTAGAATGGGTTGCTGGCAATGGGGGATTCATCATACAAGTTCACAATCATACCTTAAATTTGTGAAACAATTATACAGTGAGGGTGTTGTAAGAAGCATAGAATTTCTATAGCTCGTTTTAGATTGCATTTACTGTGGTGTTAATGCAGGTATTTATGTGAGTTTTTGGTATATTTTCAAATGGCTCTTTTCTTGATGAAATACACTGTTATTATCTGATACTGGTGTCACAAAACTGCTGGTAGATTCTTCCTGGATACCTGGAGGTAGTTTGGGAAGTGAGTGGAAGACTTATCTCCACTCTTTGGGATTTGCCACACTTTGTGGCAGTGTCTAAATGCATCTGTGGTAGTTTGAGTTAATTGGCATGGTAGGAAGAGATGGAAACAGGTAAATGCAAATTGACAACCTGCCTTCAGAACAAACTAGGAAAAAAGGAATCCAGGAAACTGAAAATGGTTGTCTTTTTCTGCTTATAGGCAATGCTTAACAAACACAGCTGGAATTTTAAGGAATCTGAAATTGTGCTAGGTGTGTGACATAGTAAATTTGACCAGCTGTAGCTGAGTTGGCCATGTGTGAACACTAATTAGTGTGGTACATGGTAAAATAATTAGGAGTATCAAGAGGAAATTAAGAAAAAGGGAAAGGTAAGCTGAATATCAGGTAGTTTGTTATTCTCAGGGGCTTTTAAAACTAAGCTGCAGAAGCCATAAGGAGTGTCTGTGTAAGAAACAGCTTCATTCTGAAAAGGCTTGGGCTGGCTCATTTTTATCTCCAAGTTCTATGGTTGTGTGCTCAGTGAAGCATCTCTGGATAGCCCCGACAGCTGGTATGTGTGGGAGATGTTGACTTCTCTGCTAATGATCCAAAGCAAACAAAATAAATATTGGTTATTGTGTGCTGCCCCACAGAAACTGTCCTGCTTCTGTCTCACAGCAGCACTGCACAGCTCTGGTTTGTTTGTACTGTACTGTGCTGTCCCACACTCTCTCCTCACTCTTGCTCAGCACCAGCCAGATTCTTACAGATGGCGTTGGAATCTGCAGAGGAGCATGAGGAATCCCCAAAAGTTCATGTGTGAAGGGTCTATTTATGCTTCATTTACTAAGTAACATGCAGTGAATTTAAAGAGGACAGTAGTCCTTACTTCTCTTCCCTGGTTCCCTGACTAGTGATATTGTAATAGTAGTGAAGGAGGAGGTGGATGTCAGAAAAGAGAAATGTAATTGCAGAAGCATGAGGAATATATATGCCCTATAAAAGCCATCTGGCATGGCAGGCCTATGTGTGGCTGTGGCTAGATAAGAAATCCTTTTTCCAGCTGCTTGGTCTTTGCAAAAGGACTTAAGCCCCAAAAAAGTTTTGGGGTAATAGATAAAATGACAGCAAAATGAGTTTTCAAAATCAAAGTAGTATGTGAAATTGTGCAAAGGATCTTTAATGTCAGCAGGATTCTCTTCAAGGTGAAACTCAAGTGCACAGAAATAACTTCACTGTACGCTGATTGGAGGGAACAGTTTTGCATCTGAGGACTTAGGACTGTGTCCTGTGCTCTTGATTTCCAGGTCAAATAAGTGCATGATATCAAACTTTATATTCTAGCCAGGTACTAGTTTCAAACTCTCTGAGTTTTTGTTACCAGGAATTAGGACATGGAAATACTTGCCAGTGCTTGATTGCTGCCCCTCTACAATACAACAGTACATTCTCATAATAAAATTCACAACTGCCTTTACATCACTATTAATCTCAGTGATGCACAACTGTAAGAGCATTTGGAGACTGTCCAAGGAAAAAAAAAGTTTCTTAGATTTGCGAGGTGAAAAGTTTTTATTAGAATAATTTTTTTTTGTTTTTTTTTAAAGTTCTGTGGTGTCCACCTCTCTCTGTAGATGTCTGAATACTGTTAAAGTAAGAATTATATAAATAGCAGGATTACTATTACTGATTAAATTTTCCTCATTTGAATTCACATGTTTCCAGAGAATTCCTATGCTAAAATAGCACAGAGAAATTAATTCTTCCCTGAAGTGTAAACCATATCTTTTTTTAACCAAAATCTGTCAGAGCTTATTTCCATTAAGCTAATCACAACATTCCTGATACATTTTATAAGAATAAGAAAATTTAATGTTATTTAAGTGTGTTTGTCAAAACAGTGCCATCATCTATGACTTTGATTTCTTGTTCTGTAATTTAATTATCTGGACATATGTTGTTTTATTCATTTGAACTTATTTTTGACTCCAACATAAACAGAGGCTTCTTGAAACTTTTCAAAACTGTGGATATGAACAGTGGTCAAATTAAAATGACTAGCATGTGTGATTTTTTTTTTAGTGTAGATGTATAAGCAGTTCCACCATGCTTCTATAATTAATCTTGAAAAACAAAAAAAATACTTTCCCCTCCAGAAAGACCCAAAACTCAAAAACCCCAAGAGACTATAGAGTCAATAAAATGACAGTCTAGCACATCATGAACCATGAACAAGGAATGACAGATTAGTGATATGAATGCTCCTGTCTTAATGGACAATCCATCCAAGACCATTTTGATCTATGGTACATCCTGGGCAGAAAGAGAGGCAAAGTCATTCCATTCTTGTCACACAGAATGTGCTTCCTGTTCTGTAGGCATTGGTAAAGGGCAGCAAGAAATATTACACAGATGAATCCAACTCCAGTGTGCAGTCCTATCTTAGCAATCACTGGCATGTTTGCCGAGATTTCAGTTCCATTAATAATATTAAAGATGCTTAATTAAAGATCAGTATCTAATACAGTTGGGTGGGAAAGAGTTTGCAGTCTCCTTCCTCTTCTGTTTTTTTTTTTTTCCTGGGCCACTAGAAGACAAGATGATGTTTTTAAAGATAGTCTGGAGAAGGGAATAAAACCAATCTTGTTTAAGAACATTAAAATGACTCATTTTGGTAATTTTGAAACAATTTAATCTTTTGCAAAACCAGATTACTTACAAATTAACTTATATGTTAATGTGTAATTTGCTTTGCCTCAATGCTAGACATATTTTTCATCTCTGGGAATAGAAATGAAATATTTTCTTCAAGCAGTTGAGAAGGGACAGGGTTCTGTGGTGCTTTTGTACCCACTTCAAAATCTTTCTTTTGAGATTTTATGATGCATTGTATTTCATTAGTGGGGGCCTGAACCTTTCTGTTACTTCTGATATTACTTAGTGGCATACATGGCTCTGCAAGTCTGTTAATGGAGTACTCAATAAAAAATTGTCAGCAGACACATAGGATGGAAAGGGCTGTGTTTAACAGAGTGGGATTCTGTCTTCAGTAGTTCTGGGTAGTGTGGGATGCCCTGGAAGCAGCCTTGGGAGATTTGCAGTAGTAGAACTGCCCTCCTATGAACTTGAATTTCAGAGACCAAATGGTCCCACTGTGGAACATGCAGCACTTTTGTTTTTAGTGTGGTGTGTTGGGTACTGCTCTGTACAAAGGGGAACTCACTGGAGTGTCAGGAGAGTTAACTGTCCCTTGCTGAGTCCAGATTTGGTACAGCAGATTCATTGGAACTGGAATTGTATATGGTGAGTTTTCAGCAGCCTCAGGAAAAGCTGGGTAGGAGTTGATAGAGAGCTCCTGTTTTAAGCATTAGTTGAAATCATTAATAGCATTAAGATGTCAGTGATATTTTTTACTCTTCAGTTAGTAAGAACAGACATGTTGTCTCAAATGTCAATAAATTGCTAGTGATGTTTTCTTCTCATTTACTGATAAACTATGGTGATTTCAGACTGCTTGGTAAGAGCAGCATACCAGAATTAGATAACAACAGTTTTTTTCTCTTGTGAAGTTAAGTTTGCCACATCTGTACTACTTCATAATGTGTGTCTTATTGTACCTTAAAAAATGAGTTTTTTCCAAGGCCTTTTTTGAGATCTTAGAGATCATATACTAATTTTAACCCAAATACATAAGCTTTTGGATGAATAAGCAAGTTCTTCATTATCATTAATCATTACCATTTAATCAAGTTGTATTTGCATAAGATTGATTTTTTCATTGAGTTTTGATGGTGCACTGAGGTCCCCATTGTGTTCATCTATTTTGCCAGTGTTGTGCTGCAATAATTGAGTTTGGGAGGGGCAGTGACTCCAGCAAAGATCCCAGCCAGCCACAGCAGCCTGGCACTGACACTGCTGCTGCCCAAACAGCAGCTGCTTGGCAGGGAGAGCAGAGCTCTGAAAAGGAGTAGGTTAACATTTTGTGTGACTTGCTAAAGGCATGCATTGGAATCTGCCTCTGTACATCCAAATTTGAGGTCAATAATAGGAAAATAGTATGTAAACCAGGAGACCATATCACTAAATGAAGAAAAAAATTTTGCTGTTCTCTTTTTTTGCATCTTTACCTATTTTTTCCCTGTGCTGATGATAACAAGCCACTTAGCTGTTTTTCCTTCCTCTTGAAAAATGGGATGAATTTTTAATTAGTCATTGATATTTGATCCTTTTAAAAATTACCTGCTTCAGAAATATATTTGTTTATCTAGGGCTCAGCCAAAGATCCTGTGTTTGAAAAGAAAGAGAACAAATTAGATAACCTTCTCACGATATTTAATATGTTGAAATAGAATAATCCTTCCAAGAAAGTCTGCTGGTTTTGCCATAAATGCCTTGTTTATAACTGTGAAGATGGCCTGCATATAATTTTTATGTGTAAAGACATTGTAAAGGTATATAAACTTGGAATTACTCTAAAAGATGCCCGTGGTGTATGAATTATACAGTAGGCCTTTCCCACCTGTAAAAGATCTTTTGTGAGTATCACCCTTTGCTCTAATGCTCTGTTTCATGGAAATAAACACAGTACTAATGCATTTCAGGATCTCTCATTAATATATTCATGAGTCTTTTAAAGGTGCTTAGCTGCCTTATTAATCTTGAAATGTCTTTTTCTTCCAGGTTACTTTTCCATGAACTTTTGATAGCTGCATCTGAAGAAACCCATAATTTTACTTATTGAACAATTTCAAATGGTTTCAAATTAAGATTGACACATTTGGCATGTTCTGCCAGGAACATGTATTGCCAAAACCCCTCTGGCTGGGAGTAGGTTGATCCATTTCTCTTGTCACCTCCAGGGTTCTGATTCTGTACAGACATATCTGTGCATACCTTTGGAAATCCCAGTGTTCAGGGCCAGCCTTTGCATCAGTCTGCTCCTGATACGGTGTCAAAGGGCACGTGCAGCAGCGCGGTATCTTAAAGCCCTCACGGGTACAACAATCTGTTTTGTTTGACACAAAATCTGCTGCATAATCCTTCAGGAACACTGTTTTTTTTCAGTCAGTGGAGTTTTCATAAGTGACAAATATTTGCCAGTCTTATTTTGCTTTTGTTTTGTTGGTTACACTGCACCACTTTTCAGAATGATTCCAAGCTGTAAGAAATTACTGGAATTGAGTCTGTGCTCGCTGTTTTTCTGTGTATGATACAAGTTTGTCAGCATGGGTTTTCACCAAGTGGTTGCTTTCACTCTTCATTTTCCTGTGTTCCTCTTGAGGGTTTATATGCTTATTATTGTTTAAGAAGGACTTATGTTTATGTTTATCTGCCGTTGGCATCTTGATGTTTGTTCCATTTCCCAGATAACTGATGAATATGGAATCCACAGAGGTTCTGTAGCAGTGTTTTCTTCACCAGATCGTTGAAAGTTTATTCCTGTATTTTGTTCTTTCTTTTCCTAGTCTATTTTAAAAACCTGTAATTAATCTTCTGGCTACCTACTTTCCCATACACTGCACCGAGCAGTGTTATCTCACTCAGACGTTTGTTTCATTGGAAGTTTGTCCTGAGTATATTGAAGGCATGAATGTATTGATAGCAGCCAACTCACACAGATAATGAATGTGCTGAAAATGGGGTGACAAAGGATCAAGCACAGGTGAAGAAGCAGAATACATCCCTAGCTTTGCATAGTTGGGGGTCAGGCTGGGGGTGAGTTACCTCTCTAAATGTCTTCACCAACTCTTTTAAATGAAGTTAGCCGAGGCTAATCAACCAGTTTGATCAGCAGATACATCACAGTTACCAGTATATATACCAGTGGCTCTTCAGGTACAATGTAAACAAAATGTTCAATGAAGAAAATCCACTGACAAGACTTCTGCGCTGAAAGCTCAGCTCTGTGATCAACACTGAGGCAAAGAAACCATTTTATTCTCTCCTATCTCCTCACTTTCTAGCACTGCTATTTATTTGCTGGTGTTCTATCAGTTTGTGATGAGAAAGCTCACAAATATTAAATCAGTTATGTTATTCTTTACACTATTTTACATACATCAGATATTTGTACTACAAAATAATTACAACTGAACTAAGACTGAGGAGGATTAGTCATCACTTTCTTGGCTGCCATTCATTAAAAAAGCCTGCTTTCTTCTGATTTGGAAAAAAGGCTCAATCTTAATTATTTCTTTGTGAGCCTGTGAACAAGCTTCTAAAGTGCCATTAATTGTGTTCAGAAATGTGTAGCATTTTTCCTAGATTCTGTAAAACCATTGCAGTCTTACAGCTGAGACCTGCAACATGGTTTCCTCCATGAGCAATTCGTATCAGGAAAACAAATCCCCACGACAGGCTTAAAAAAATAATGTAAAAAAAATCCTATAGCAAAGCAAGCATGAATTGGGCTCACATTACATCTGCATGATCAAAACAGTCCATTAAACTTTAATCTTCTTCTGAGACTAACTCAGGCTAATACTTAACTGACAGATACTAAGACTTTCATTTTTATATTCAATTCAGTTGTATAACTTCATATTAGCTGAAAGACTGATATGGCATTCTTTTTATCAGCAACGCCTTCACACAGCATGGCAATGTAGAAATAGCTTGAAGCTGTTAAAACACTTTACTTTCTGAGTTTTCTCGATCTCTATCTGCTGTTACCTACTGAATTTTGTGCAACCTGTGAAGGATGATAGAGGAATACTAAGCTCCCACTTGGATGACTGCAGCAACTGGTGATCAGAATGCTTAAATTTTAATTTTTTATAATTCCATTAATAGTTTCAATCAAAGGAGGAGTAGCTGTAAGAATTACAAAACCTTTCTGACCTCATTATAGTTGTTAGTTAACTCCTGTCTCTCAGGCTAGCTGGAGTCTGTGTGCTGGACACTTGCATAAGAGTATGTTTTAAAATCTGTGCATGCAGCCATGTAGCTGAACAAATGGCTGAAATTTATGACAGAGCATAAAATCTGAACTGACACTTGAAAACGCAAAACTTAAGACTTCCTGGATGAACAGTCACTTTTTTTAATTTAAAAAAATGTCCCAGACTTTTCAGTAGCAGTGTGTAGTTTAATCCTGGTTGTATCTCACTATATGTCATGCAGTACCAGCTTGTTCGTGGTCTGCTGCTGAGTGCTCAAATGGCTCTGCTCTACCTCAAGTCCAGGAGGTGATGCCTGCATCTCTGAGTTTATATTGTGGCCCTTTCCAGGGATGACACTGACCCCTTTATAAGGTACCAGTTTGGAGGATGTCCATTTTGACTTGGCACCTTGGTCTGGATTTGGTGCTGTGGCTCTGAAACATCCAGGCCATCCACAGAGCTGGGGTGAGGGATTTTTCTTTTCTCTGAATCACATGAACTTGTAGCAAAGGGGACTCTGGAAAATGTGTTTTTAAGGGAGAAGACTGTGAAAATTTCTACTCTAGCCTTCCTCCTGAATATGCAAATAGACATGTTGGAATATTCTTTTATTGAATATGTATAGCATGCGCTCAGTATCAATCTGTCTTTTGCAGATGAGCAAGAGCTGAGTATTCTGAAAGTGATTCTAACCTTTGCTAGATGGCAATATACCCTTTGGTGAAATAGCAGCTGCCAGGTATGAGAATTGGGAATTCATCCATTCCCTCAGGGATCTACTTTGAACAGCAGCCATTTGTTCTGCTTTGTCAACAAGATAGCAGTGAGATCAGCTCAGGACTGAGGACTGACTGCTCCTTTGGTCCTTTCTTCTCACCTGGTTAGGCAGACACAGGAGTCTGAAACTTTTCTCTCTTCATGATACTACTTTCAGCTGTTTTGTGACTGGGTGCCTCTGGGGGAGTTTCTGGTATCTTGGTGCCTTAGTGATGCAATTTTTGATTTGCTCTTCACTGAGAGTCAGGCAGATAAATGGCAAAATGCTGGTGAGTTTTGAGGCACTTGTTCAGTAGGAATGAGCTGGTGGCAGCACTAACTATGCCATTAATATGAATATGATAAGTTCTGGTGTTCTCAGTGCCATGATTTAAAAGGCGTGACTTGGTTTGTCCACAGAGAACCGTGATAAAAAAAATGTCTCTGAGGCTGTGACCTCCTTCCCTTGAGCTGTGCTGGGTGGAGTGGTACAGCCTAGCTCAGCAGATCCTGCTCTGGAGCAAGATGCAAACTTCTCCCTTGAGGGAGAAGTGCTCTCAGCACTTGCTTTCAGCTGCCAGTCCTGGTGTTCATGTCACCATCCTGCTGTACAGCTGCTGGGTGCTGTGTTCTCACACAGGTGGCAGACCTTAAACTAATTAAAAGGTTATAACAGCCAACTACTGGCTTCCCTCCTCAGAGTGCAGTCATCTTTTATTCCTTTGGTGGGACTCAGCAGGTCTCTCACGGTCAGTGTCTGTTTCAGGCTAATTTCTTGAAGAACACCAAAGGCAGGGGGTGGGGCTGGGGGTGTTGGGTTTGTTGTTTGTTTTGCTTGGGTTAGATTTTGGGGGCTACGTGTATTTCAGCTTGTTTTTTGGTTGTTGTGATGGTTTGTATCCATTTCTGAAGTGTCCGGCACGAGCATAAAAGAAGCTGATAGTTTGTACCATCTGTGACTATTTACAAGAGTATTTATCGAACCTGAACTAAAGACAAACTAGCAAATGTAAGGATTTGAAAATAACCCCCTTCATACAGGCCATGGTTTGAAGTGAAAGTAGAAGCACTCCTCCCACCAGGATCAATCATGTAGAGCTTGTTCCTATGCAGAATCTGGGTGCAAATTTTACCTCTAACTCATTTGCTTATGCACATCTAGCTGGACACCTGCATTTCTTCTCTTTCACCAGCTCTATTCAGAGATGAAAAGCCTTTCAGCAGCAAAAAAGCATTTCAGAAAGTGGCACTGGAAAAACACTGAAGTGTGTCTGGGTTTATATAATTTGAGGGTGAGTAAAGTTACATGACAGAGCTTAAGATGGTCTAGCAGCTGTATCAAAACTGGAAGAAAAAAGCTTTTCCTCTCTATTCCTTCTGTCTGCCATGGTTGCATTTCTAGTCTTAACTGGCTAGCCCAGCAAATAATAAAGTCAAGTCTTGTTTGCTAATTCAGTCCCAATGATTGCAAGAAATAGTGCAAGAGAGGATGATCTTGGGCCTGGCCAAGAGATGAGGTAACAAGAGAGTCGCTGCTCTTTGTTGCTCTTTGGCTTTGCCATTACTTTTGTTCTGGGTTACACAAATGAGCAGATTCAAACACTGTTGTGTTTTTGTGGTTTGTTTGTTTGTTTTTCTGGGTGTGGGTGTGTTGGGTTTGTTTTTTAAATAAGCCCTGAAACTCAAGGGATGGAACCTGGTATTGGCTTCCCCTGGGTTTCCACTGAAGTTCTCCTATCCTAGAGCTCCCATCGCTGTGATTGACAGCCCAGTTATCAGGAACCTTGCAGGCTTTGTTGGAGAAGCCCTGATATCAAGGTTTCCTTTAGATTTGTGTTAATATTAAGCAAATCAGCCAACCAGGCAATTCAGACACCAAATTCCAGATGCTTGTCTCATTGTCTAGAGTTCAAAGCTGTATTTACCTTGGGCTCTCAGGAGTGACAGCATTGTGTGAAGGATTTCTCACTTGGCTGAATACCCAGACTGCCACTGGAATTCTGAGGCATTACTGAAAACTCTTCAAGGCAAGGTTTTCAACAGGGACAATTAGCTAATATCAAGCTGTGGCCTGCCAGGGCTGGGCAGATGGTTTGTCTAAACCTGCTTTGAGTGGAGATGCTGCCCCTGTGGCAGAACAGGAGATGATTGAAGGCATTCAGTCCTGGCTGCATCTGTGAGAGGTGTGGAGACATTCCAGACTGGAGTGTGATGTCCAGTCTGGAGCTGCAGAACCATAATTGATCACCACCACTTTTGTACATATCTCCCACAGGATCTGCCTCTCTTCTGTGCAAAATCCCAGCTTTTAGTCTTATAGAGTTTTTCCTTTATTTCTAGACCTGGGCCCTGTTTGTGACCATCCAATGTTTTTGCTTTGTTGGGGTTGTTACTCTCTTAGCTGGCTGATTTGGTGAACTAACCTCAGCTTTAAGCTTCAGCCTGAGCTGAAATACTTTGGAAACATTTGGACTTCTTTTTCAGAATTAGAATCTGAAATCTCTCTTAACATTTATGCAGGCAAGAACTAAAACAAATCTAGTACTTAGCAATAAGTTAGTAAATTACAAAATCTTCATCCAAAGTCCCTACTTGGAGTTATTTTTTGAAACCAAAGAAAAAAGCTAATACAATTTTATTTCAAAACAGTAAAGAATCAATAGTTAGGGTTTTTTTTTGTATTTCAGTAGAAAAAGTAAATAAAACTTAATATGAAATTTCTATTAAATACAATTTACATTTATTGTAAAAGGAAGACATCTAATATATCTTTTGGGGGCAAGAAAGGAGAAGAAATTAATTATTCTTTGTGAACTTGAGCTTTCAACAGTTAGAAGCATTGGTGCAGACAATACATTTTATTCTCGTCACTTGGAAGCAAAAAGCAAACACAATTAAGGGGACATTTCATCAGCTCTGGTGAGGAATGTGAATATCATAGAGGCAGCTGCTGGTGCACTCTCTTGTGATAAACTCAGTGTAGCAGAAATAGAAAAAATCAGTATCCACATGAATGAGGGAGAGGTTGATTCTTGGCTGTGTGATCCATTTTAATGAACACCACACTTTCCATTTGCTCTCCTTTCACACCAAACAATGGAGCTCCCCTGAAGCACCTGCAAGGTAATAAATGGTCTCCCACTGCAAATAACAGAGTTCACCAATAGTCCAAAACATTTCTGTCAATAAATCTATTAAGATTTACATGAAGGACATCACGTGTTGGATGAACTGAAGGGACAGGGAGAAAAGGACGTTGGGGTTTAATAGAGGGAGATAGTTGCTCTCAAAATTAATGACCCAGATCACTGCAATATAAAGTTTGCTGGGTTTCCTTTCCTCTCACAACAAGTGCTGTGCAGGCATATTCTGAATATTTATGCAGATTAATGATCATAAACTTACTATTAAAAATGAGGCATTTTTTCTTCTGGTGCAAAATGGTTACTGTAGCTAAGATCTCGATTTCTTCTTTTTGGGAGAAAATATCAGAAATGCTGTCCTATATTGTTCTGCAGTTAATTTTTTTTCAAAGGGGTGCTTGAAATGAAATAGATTTTTTTTCTCTTCTATCAGAAATAAATATGGGAATTACTTGAATGAATAAAATGGCTGAAAGATATAACTTGCCAGTATTTTTTTAGTAATAGTATTAAATATTGATTATTTTACTGTATGATTGCCAAAATGAGACTCTTCATACTGGCACTTGTAGAAGCTACTAAATTACATTGATTTGAACCTCTTTTTACCTATAGGGTTTCATAATTCAGCATTTGTCAATATCAAATCGATCTAGTGCAAATTGCAGGCACTCTATGACTCCCCAAAAAGAGAAAAGACCAGTAGACTTTTTACAATAAGAGCAAAGCTTCAAACTTTCAGTGCCACTTACCTACACAGTATTTTAAATTAGGGAGTAGAATGTGATGACTTTTAAAAAATAACTTTTAAATTTGTAAATGTAATAATTTGTGGTGTTTATGAGAAGAAGAAATAATAGGACCCACTAGAACACAATGACAAAGACTAATAATAATAATAATTGTGTAGGAAGGAACACTGGCATAGTTATTATTCTATTATTCTCTCCTGATGTTCTGATGAAAAGCCTCTATCAGGGACTCCAAGTGCCCCATGCAGTCTTTCTAGATTTAGTGTTTTTAAATGTGCACGAGAGCTGGATGGACACAATCCAATTACTTTCACTTGAGATTTAGTTAACTTTGAAGCCGGTTTGCAGAAGTGCTTGGCTGGGACTGTAACCCACTTATAGCACGATCTGTGTTAGGGAGAAACTCTTGCTTTCTTTTCTTGCTTTTGGGAAAGAACCATATGGCAACAGTTTGGAATATACTTGTGTGCTCCAAGATGCTCTGTCATCTCAAACTCTGTCATGAGAACATTGTGTCATCTTAGTTGTTTGTGCAATATGTGTTGGATGGTTCTCTGAAAACAGTATAACAGCACTTTCCAAAATGATGCAGAAATCATGGACATTCCCAAGAGTCATTAAGTGATAAAACCAGACTTCAATCCAGTCTCTAATTAAGGAAGACTCTAAGTTCCAGGGAAGCTGTTTCCTTCACACCTTCCAGACGAAGCTGAGATGTTTTCCCCAGTGAAATAGCACCCCAATAAGATTTTTTTTCCCATTACAGTGTGAAATCTGAGGAGTACTAATTGTTACCAGAAAAGGCTGCATTTCACTTTTTGAGTGATAGAGTCCAGATTTCATGGATTGATCTGAACTGGAGAATGACTGCATTTCAGACTGCCCCAGGCTTCTGGTATGTAACCATGGGGTTTAGGATATAATTTATGGGATGCCAGCTTCTCACAGTTTATTGTTTACAGATAGTAACTCATGAAGATGAGGTAATTCTTTCTCCCTCTGGTGCCCAGCCACATGGAGCTGTGAGTCTGCTGCTGTGTTTGAGTTAACAGATCTGGGTAATTTAGCTCAGATCTTGTCCTTGCTGCCAGCATTCTACTCCAAAAATAATTCTTTAATCCATTTATATTTGTTGTGTTTAAAAATGTGGCCTACCTGGAATATGAGCCTGCCTTACTGGCAGTGGCACAGTTCCACCCATTTTTGCCTAATTCTGTCATCAGGGCAGTGGCTGGATTCCAAAGGCAGGGTAAGGCAGTTGCTCTGGCTAGGCTTGGCTTGGCCTGTCCTGCTGCCTGTTTTGAACCTGTAGAGACTGACTGGCAGCAGTGTGGGGTGTGTCTGGGACTGCCAGTGCTGTCAGGAACCTGCACCATTCCCTGCCTGCCTCCTGTGTCTGGGAAGCCACCTGAAATGGATTTTTGTCTCTGCTATTGCCTCATATCCCAGCACACAGGAGGCTAAGATGAAGGCTGGGTATGTGTCTCTTGTAGGAGGCACTGAGTTATCCTTCCTCATCCCAGTTCAGAGGGACAGAATTCTGTGGACCTATTCCCCACTTGGAGTTAATCATGCCAAATGTAACGTGGAGGAAATCCAGAGACAGAGATTGGATGTGCAAAGAATTAAATCTCAGGTCCTTCAAGATTAGGAGTTTTACTGACCGTAATTATGTCTCAGATTTCAGTAGGTAATTGTCTTGGCAAAATGACCATTCTCATGGCTTGCCATGAATCCAAACTATTTCAGCATATGAAATGCTATGAAGTATTTTCTTTGTCATAATTAAAAGGCTTGGAAGCAATTCTTTCATTATAATAGCCTTTATTTTTTAGTAATGATTCAAGAGCAATTTTTTCCCCATCAAATGCCAATTTATCTTGAAAGTATTTTCTTGATTGCTCTTAGTATCTGAAGAAAATATTGGAGCAAACAATTTAGTATACTCTATGTGTAGCTCTGTATTAATCTTTACGTAAGTAATTGTAAACCGTATTGTGCATACAAGGATTTTTAAATATAAGAATTCTTGTAAGAAATTTGCTTTACATGTGCTTTGTGATTCACATTTCTGTTGCCTCCCATTACTTTAAAGGTTGGACTTGATTTTTTTGTATACTTTTTTTGTATATATGATTTTTTATAATGCTTATGGATTATGGCTCTGGTTGTGTTTAAATGCACTACTGCATACAACAGTGGATGGATCAGGTGGCACCTTTGGCTTATATTAGTGCTTCTGTTAGGGAGGGCAGCTAGTTGGTCATTCAGAGGAAAGGCCAGTAGTGGCATATCTCTTTATCCTGATGGGGCAACCAAGTCTGGCAGCATTTAGGTAAGGATTGTTAGCTTTTGGATGGAATTGCTAGCCCTTTTTTTCCAGGCAATTCATAGATGTGTCTGGGAAAGAGGTGGTCAGAAGGATGGATTTCTTCTGATTTTGGCTTGAGGATTTTCTTATGACCTTTTAAAATAATCTTGATATTGCTGTAATAGAATGATGCAGTGGGTTCTGATAATAATAGTGAAGGTAGCACTGAAGTGTAACAGCAAAAAAGTCTTTATTTCCCCAAAGCTTTTCAAGCTGTTTGTTTAACTAATTAAAGACAACAGACCCCCATGCTGCCACTTGGATTTACCACCTTGTTTTTCCTCGGAGAGCCTTGGCAAAGGCAGAAATTTTCTCCCTTATGCTTGTGCAGTGTGTGCTGCAATGTGCCATTATCTACAGGGAAAACATAGCAGGGATACTGTCATTACAGGGAAACCCAAAAGTGAAGCTGATTCCAATGTTTTCTACCTTAAGTTGCTGGATTTGTGGGTTCTTTTCAGTGGTGATGTCGGGTTTGGTGCTGGGTCAGACTGGATTGTCTCTGTGCAGGTAAGATTTGGCATGGTGGTCTGCATGGTCAAATACTCTCTTCCTACTCTTGAATAGGCTCTGATCTGCTTCAGACATCTCCAATCCCCCACGATATGTTTGAACCTTCAAAGCACAACACTGAAATGACTTTATCTGTTGTAATTCCCTTACAGCTTTCCCTGGACGTCATAGCAACAATTTTGGTTTGAGTGCTGTAAGTGAAGGAGCAGGAACCTTGCCGCCCTTCCCACCTGTCCTGAGTTTGTGTGCTGGATTGGGGTCTGCCTTGGGCCCCCAAGTTGTGGCAGCTGGCAGGATGCAGTGCTACATGAAGAGGTGGCCAGTGTCTGTCTCTTATGCTCTAAAAGCCATCTGACCTCAAGAAAAGCTAAATTTTCTCATGATGATCTCAGGGATGTTATATATTACCTTCTTACCCAGCTAGTTAAACAAATATATGATACCTTTACTTACAGTGCAGATGCTTTCAGCAGAAAAATACCAGTTTTTCCAAAATTTTTCATGGTATAACTGCTTCCCCTAATGTACATGCGGGCATTTCTTGCACCAATAAAAAGGGATTTTTAGCTATAGATCTCTGAAACAGCAGCTATATCCAGTTGCTAATTAGATAAGTGCCAGATGTTGGCTCCCTTCTTCTAATCTATCTCATGCACATCTCATCACTTTTAGGTCCCTCCTTGTTATTCATATAGAGCAGGAGTTATAGCACAGACCCTCACACATTTTCCTTTGCTGATCTGTGTGCTTCTGCTTCTCACTGGGGTGTCAGACATTTGCTGAAAGGAGCAAAATGACATTTTTTGTTAAGACCTGCAGGCAGGGCTGCAGCCTTAGTCCAGATGTGTTTCTGCTGATGGCAAGGGCTGGTGTCCAGTGTGGCCCTGCAAGGATTCCTCCGTGTTTGGAACAGAGAGGTTCCCACTTCTCACACTGTCAGGCAAAACAGAGCCCTCTGTCAGAGCTACCTGGGCCAGGGCCCCAGGTAGAATGCAAGCCACTAGACAGGGACAAAAGCTGGCTTGAACTGCCATTCTATCCTCCTAAATGTCAGCTGGATTTATGAAGGCAACAAGCTGGACCCTGTGGAGCCTGGCTTCCCCTTGAGCTGCATCCCAGGTGCTCTAAAGGAGACATTGCAGGGAGACAAAAGGTCCCTGAGTGCAGTGCTGATGAGCTGCTGTTTGCATTCCTCCCCTGCTTGGCTGTTCTAGCTAATTGGATAATTTGCCTGTACAGTTACAGTAACTTCTTGTATTAATGGGAGAAAAGTGGAATGGACATCTCCTATTTGCATGTATGCTAAATGCACCTGGAAACTGTCCTACCATGGCCTCATTAGACCCTGGAGTTAACTCACTCTGGAGATGAATGGAGGAATTTAAACATCAGATATGCTAAATGGGGAGCTCAGCCAGGTCCAACTTCTCTAATTTTTTAATTTTTGTCTTACCAGCTACCAAGGTTGAAAATTAACTCCCCTAATTTTTAAGGGTTCTATCATGTAGAGTTGGCCTTGGCCAGGAAAGAAAGAGAAATATATCAGATTAGTACAGAAATTAGTGACTCTCCTTCCACAGCCAAAATTAGGCTAAAGAAGTAAAACATGATGAAATTGCTTCCTTTTAATAATTTTTGCGGCATAATTTTCAACATATTTTAAAACATAAATCATTAAGTTTTGCTAAAACTGGTGTGCTTTTGCTTTCTTTCCCTCCTTGTAGATGCACATTTTGCAGATGAAGTCAAGAGGGAGGACTGTGCCTGCTGCTGGGTTTATTTGCTCTTTGCTGTAGTTATTTCCACCTGCCATCACCACATTTTTAATCTCTGTGAGCATGTGGCATGTTAACAGAAGTTAGCTAAATTTAGCAATTGCCTTTGTGAAATTAGCCCTTCCTCTGATTTTTAATATCATGGGTGATCACATAACAAAGTGACAGGCAGTGAGCTGAAATGTGAGGAGTTGAATTTCTCTTCACTGTGCCAGGGCAGAATTCCTTTGGTGTCGGGTGAGTGAGGCTGCAGCAGCACCTCTCCCTTAGGATTCTCCACTGCCCCTTCCATCACCAGTGCAGTGGCAGCCCTGCTTGCTACCATCACTCAGCTCAAACCTTGCTGCTTGGGAGTTGTGAAGCTTTTCTTTCACTTGTACTGACTGGGTTTGGGTTGGGGTTTTTCCTATTGTGTCATTATCTGAATGGAGGTGATTTGCTGTGATCTTGGGATGAGGGTCTTCTCACATGAAGGAAAAAACCAGCATTTACCTCCAGACTCACTTAGGTGCCAGAAGAATACCTAGCAGGTCAAAGGAGTGCTGGTTAGAGTCAATTATTGACCTGCTTTGATCAAAGTGATCTGAGAATTTTGTGATGCCTAGAAACATTACTCTGTCCTCACAAGGCAGGGATTTTTCTTATGAAAAATCTCATTTGCTTCAGAAAACTAATTCTTTCATAGATTTGTATCTGCTGTGATAAATTGGATTTAATGATCAGCAGGGGAGTGCACAGATTAATCCTTTTACTCTAACCAAATTTAATGCATCAAATTTACTTCTTAAGGGACTATTTTGACTCTTCTGTGCAATGAGCAAAAGAAACTTGGCAATCCTGGGCTGAGCTACAGATACATGCAGATTATGCAGATTCAGTGTCTGTTGTGCTGTATTTCATCTTGGTTTATTTAGTCTATGATATGCCACTCAAATATACCTGATTGGGGATTTTTCACTACTCAAAATCCTAAGAATAGTGGTATTTCACATTTCTGTAGTTCTTAGTTTTACTGTAGCCCAATGTGTAAGGAACTTTTTGAGGTGGCTGATTCTGGAAGGAATACAAGGTCTGTCTAGAAATGCAGTGACATTACAGAGCCTTGTGAGATGGGGAGCAAAGTGGTGTCCAGTGAGGGAGCAGTGGAGAAAACATTTGGAAATCAAAACATAATTAATTAAGACAGCATTTGGCATAGAAGAGTAACACAATGTGCCAGGCACTGGGGAGGGAGAAATGCTTAGGCTCGGGTTCCTATCCAGAGGTTCTCTTTTCAGTATGCTGCTGGAGCATGTCTGCTACCAGAAACATTTAATTTAGACCAAATTCCAGTGAATAGAAGAGTCTGAGAAAGTGCCTGGTATCATTATTACACTGCACTTGATGATGAAAAACAGTGTTCACCCTTCCCTCTCCAGGGGGCAAAAATGCAACCTTGAACACTCAGTATTTGAGCTCTGTCTCAGAGGCAGCAGTTCTTTTGAGATCTTCCATAAAACACCAACCTCACCATGTCCTGCTGCCTTGCCATGTCCAGCAGGATGGCAGGGCACAGGTAAATTAGCTGCACCTTAACAGTGGTATCTATTTCTTTTACTATATTAAATTTGTGTTAGAATGACACAAGACAATGGTTGTGTGAGATGAAGTTCTATTTTATTTGTGTACTGAAGTGCATTTACAGTAACAGGATCAGCTTTTAGAGCATTTCCTTTTACAAAAAGCTGGCACAATGGCTTGAGCTAAAGATAGAACATGGGCATTGCCAAGACCTAATAAGGGCTTATAATATAATGATGATTAGCAGACTAAATCAATCCAATTCTGCAAAAAGGAGGCAAATTCTTTGCATGTCACTTTAAGTGATGGTAGAGATTCTGACAGGATTTTTGTTTGCCAGCTGATGTAAATTCCTGTGCAAAAGAATGTGTTTTTCCTTTCAGCTGTAGTCACAACATGAAATGTATGTGTTGAGAAATTAGGCTGCAATATAGAAAGTGTAAGACTAATTTCAAAATTGCATGCAATGTGTATGAGTATGTATGTGTCTATAGAGAGGCACCTATATATGCACACACTTCTGATGAATAAGCTTTGAGAGTCTTTCTAAACAATAATCAATTTCTCTTTGTCCTTTATGAGATCAATAATATGAGTAACACACTAAGAATTTTCTAGACTCACGCAATCTGTTTCTAATAGAAAATGCTTTTTTAAAGTCTGTATCCAAGAGATCACACCCTGTCATGGAGGAGAAAAATAATACAGAGATCTTGCAGGCAGAGACAAATAGTTTTCTACCTCAGTACACATCTCTGCCTCTGTAAGTGTGCTGCAGCAAGGAAATCCATTTACAGTTTTTCTTTTACATAACAGTTGCAATGCCCTTAAGAGCCCCTGGTTGATTCCATATTCTCTTCTCCAGTTGTCCTGCAGTATAGCTGCTATGAAAAGCCTGTTTATGGAGAACTGGTGTTCTGCAGAGTGTCTCCCAGCAAACCTTACAGGTCAAAAGTGTGTGTTTGTCATCTTTGGGAGGATTCTCAAATAATAATATGGAGGTTCCTACTTTTTTCAGTACAAGAGTTATTAACCTAAGTGCAGGTGCCTTTTACAATATCAGTTTTGCTGTAAGCACACAGATGAAGGCAAAAAGTGAGTGGGGATGGGTTCGACTTGTAATTGCCATGTCCCTGATTGGCCACAGCCTGTGTCTGGGGAGCTGCTCATGCCTGTGCTCAGTGCCCTCCCTGCTGAGTGATGGGAAGCATGTGCACAGCTGGGATGTATTCTTGGGCTGTGTTGGCTCAGTTTCTGTGACTCCTTCACATTCAATCCCTTTTTTCTTTACCTGTGTATCCAGTGACCAGATTTTTGTATACAACAACAATCTTCTTTCATATCATGTATTTAGAGGGCTTCTCTGTTCAGATCTGCAGTTTCCTCAGCAGTTGTGCCTGCCCCTTTTTGTTGAGATCCACACTTGGTCCCCACTGTTTAGCAGGCTGGGAGACTCTGGGAGGTTTTTTCCTTACTCTCCTTTGATCCTACATCAAATAGGAACTTGTTTAGTATCTCCTGCTCTTAACCTGTGTTCTACTCACATACCTGTTAATGTAGTTTCCCTGTGTGTCTTTTCCATCCTGATCAACCATTTGTTTTTTTCCTAAGAACTTCCAAATGCTGTTGTCTCTACTAATATCTTTTTGGACCACCTTCCCCAAAAGAAATCAAAAAACCCATTAAATTGTCTTCTGTCATCCGCAATTTTGTTTATACTACTGAGCTCAACATGATTTTAAAACAGAGAACTGTACTCAAGCATCAGACAGGCAAGTGCAGCAAAGGAAGTTCACAGATAATTGGGAATATTTGGCCTGACAGCTGGTCACCAAAACCAGATCTGGTGGCTGTAGCATATTGTAAACCAAATGTGTGGACAAAATGCTGTGCTCTTAGCACTGTAAAATGGGGAAAAGAGGAGCTAATTTTAGTTTGGGATGTATTAACTAGAATTTTGCATCTAACATGAGGGAGGGACATTGCTTTGTTTTTCCTAGGATTTTTGAGCCTTCAGGTAAGACATGGATGTGATCCTGAGTTTCACCATTTAAGACAGACATACAAAAATGAGAGAAATATGGAAGGAAAGAAATAGAAATGAGAAGTTCAGGAGAGCTAACCTCTGAGGGAAGGTCAAAGAAATTAGATTATTTTGCTGTAGGAAAAAAAGGCTGAAGAAAACCACAGTAACAAATATCTAGTCTGTAAAAGATGCTACAAAGAGGAATTTGATTTCTTTGTTTCTGTATTCTCTGAGGCTAGAACAAGAAATAATCAGCTTTAATTGTAGGAAAGAAGATACAACACAGGTATTTGAACCCCCCAAACTTTTCCACTGTAAAAAGAGTGGAGCAGTAGAAACAGCCGCCTGGGTGTGTGGTAGGGCATCCTTAGAGAGTTTTTCTTAGGGAACTATTAAGAAAACATCTGTCAGGGGTTGTCTTGGGCATTCTTGATTTTCAATAGCACAGGAGATGGAGCAGATGATTTATGGAGATTTTTGTCAGACTATTTGTATGTTCCTGCCATAGACTGTAGCTTGTCATTTTTACTGTATTTTGATTGCTATAATACAAAATTGAAATAGTTCAACAGTACTCTTCCATGAGCTGTAATAAGATCTCACTATGAGAAATGTGGTGGATATTGCAG
Organism: Certhia americana; assembly: GCA_018697195.1. Lineage (NCBI taxonomy): Eukaryota > Metazoa > Chordata > Aves > Passeriformes > Certhiidae > Certhia > Certhia americana. The sequence continues at coordinate 6,755,872 of CM031867.1, read as the reverse complement.
GAAATTCATTTTATGTGCCATAAAGCAGGTGCTGTACATCTTAGAACAGGGGCTATTGTGTCTTGTAATAATGGCATTATGAATTTGGGAGTTCCCTTAAAGTGGCATTTTCCACACTTGCTGGTTTGTCAGGCTACTGCTTTTTTTTTTTCTTTTTTCCTTAGAAGTCCACCTGAATATATTTCTTTTTATAACAGTGTAAAAGTGCTTTTGCCATTTCAGCTTGTTCTGTCTACTCCAGAAAAGGAGGTAGAGGAGACAAAACAAGCAGCAAAACAACCCTCAATTCAGTTTTAAAAAGCTGACATTCAAAGACATTTCCAACTTTTTTTTGAGGTCAAAAGGCTCCTGTTAGATTATCTCATCTGGCCTTGACTTGCTTTATTTTATTAACAGTATCAGTAGTGGTGCCAAAATTGTTTCTGGTGATGACACAGAAACTTGTTTTTCTTTAAGAGCCAGCACGTGTTCACATGCCACCCGAGGCTGTTGTGTGTGTGCTCCTGTGAATATGCACACATTCTTACTGTGGCATTTATTTGCTTCAGTGAGATATTGGCCTTCCTCTGTCATTAACAACTTTATGCCATTTGTACAATTCTCTTGCTTTCTGGGCACATTTCTGAGTATTTACCAGAGTGCAGCTTGCTGGGAAGCAAACCTTTCATATTGAGTTAAGAAATATATGATCAGGTTTGCAAATGTAGCAGTTTAAGAATCGTTTTAATACACTTTATTTGATGGTATAAATAATTTTTCCTAAAGCCTTGGTTTAGGTTTTCCTTAAAGTGCATTTCTACATCATTTAAACTCCGTGAACATGCAGCTTCTGTGAGCACTACATATTTAACATATTTCACCTGTAGATAAATGACAGCTTTCACCCTGATGGTAATATATTTCTCATTAATTAGAAAATTCTCACTATAGAGATTGAGAAACAAATTATTGGAATAGTCACTACTGATGGCTATTTAGAAGGAAAGTTTATAAAAGCCTCCAAATAGATAAGTTTATCCCTTTTTTAGGAGACTTTAATATGATACAATAGTTATGAAATTTTGTATTATTTTTCTCAGACTTCTATATGTGGTTTTCTTTAATCAGCTGTCTTTTTTCTTATTGCATAAGGAACCAGGATCACCTTTTTCTGCAGTTGTATAAACTTAACACCATGCACCCTGCCTCCGACTAATGGGTTATTTCTAGTACAGTTAAAAATAGTTTCTTAGAATTCTGGACAGGATACTTAAGCATGTGCTTAAATCTTAAATACATTATAAACCAAATTTAAGCACTGAAGAATAGAGGCAAATATTTCAATGGTTCTTGTTTAATAATCCATAGATCAAAAGACAATTCCAATATTAATTCCTTATTTATTTCACAAGCATTCTCAAAGTGCATGTAATAAATGCTCCAGTTCTGAGGCTTTTGCAGGAGTCGTGTCAAGTTTGCAGACTTGGGGCCTGAATAGTGATACTGTTATGTACCAAAGCAGCTTCTTGTCATCAGACTTTTCTCAACTCTTCAGGAGTTCATTGTTTTCAACAGCTAAAAGGGGTTGATTATCACAGAGAAGCCAAATGAGATCACCCATGAATTGTAGGAATTCTGCCTGCACCCTGTGAGCCTTTCTAGCACAAATAGAATTTTTTTTTTCAGAATTGTGTTATGTCTTTATAGTCAAGTTTGGAGTGTTTGGAGTGGGGAGCTGTTAGAGCAGCTTGAAGTGAGGTGCTGTGAGAAGGGAATTTGATTGGAAAGAAGAGAGCAATGAAATTCACCTAAGCAGTGAATTATGGGTCCCACTGTATTATCAAAGGAAGAGAATTAGTACAGCCCAGAAGAAAAGGGAGTGCACAGTATGACAATATCCCAGGCATATCTGAGAGGAATTAGTAAAATGAAATTATTTGCAGTACTTAGTGCAGACACTACAGACAGTAATGGGTGAAAACAGAAGAGATAAACAGGTGTAACAGGTAAATATTCTGCAAAAACACCAGTTAGGCACTTGGGTAATTGCTGTTTGTTTTGCATGGGCATGATCAGCTACCATGGCAAGTTGCTCAAGAAAGATGGATTTTACAAAACCAGCAAATCCACCCTGCAGGGCTCTGGGCTGTGTCCTTGTAGAGTAGACACACCCACTGTGTACCAGTTTTCTGTTTAAGAAGGTTGCAGTGGCCACTTGCATCATCCAGTGAGGAGATGGTTATGTTAAATGAACAAAGCTGAGGTTGGTGTGGTGATACATTTTTTCAAGTATTGGAAGCATGTTTAGACTGAGAGATGCACCACTGGAAATTGTGCATTCCCCTATCTGGGAAGCTCCAGAGTTCTGAGGTGTGTCCTTCAGGGTGTTGACTGCCCGGTCTTCAGGGCTGAGCTCCATTACTCTTTCCACAAAATTTATGTGAGGTCTTTGGATGTTTTTACAGTTAACTTAAGCAACTGCCAAAGAGAAATCAGCCTTTGATAATTTCCTGGTTCCTGAGAGATTTTGTTACAGTATACAGATGAGTTGCTATGCAGAAAAGGCTGTAGTGAGATGACTCCAACTGCTATTACCAAGGAACAAGTTGCTCAATTACATTATATGACACTACATCTACTACTTAATATTTTTCCCTAAAGCTTCCTCTGGCCTTTGTTATATCACTGCTCTTCTGTTCCTAATGTGGGAATAAAATGTGATGTGTGAGTTTGTGCCTTATTTCCTCTTGTTCTCTGGTCCATTTTTACTTGAGAAGCTCTTTAAAAAAATTGGCCATCACTACAGGTTTTGCAGGCAGTGCTCTCTGCAGCACCTGGATTCTTTCATTCAAACCTTGTTTTAGGCTATATGTATCCTAATTTTACTGGACTGAAAATGTTTAGTAGACATTTGTCCAAATCAAAGCAGAAGCTGGTGTATTTATTTTGGAGCTCATAAACATGATTTAAGGTAATAATTACCCAGAGCTTCTTTCTGCATTCAGCAATACTGAATTATTCTACCCTTCTAGCCAAAGCCTTTTCAGAATGGTACAGAGGAGCAGAGTATAATTCATAAGTTGTGCTGAGGTAAAATCAAATGTTCCTGTTAAGTCTTGCTCCCCAGATTTTACAAGATCTGTAATTTAAGTGCTATAGATGGTGTTGCCTGCCTGTGTTTGATGAGAAAGTCAGAGTTGGTGGACATTGATTTGCCACTGGGAACTGAAACCATTAACTGAAGCTGTGGCGACAAATCCATTTCTTTGCTCTGCTTCGTGGATCCTGACTTAACAGTTTTTGCTACAATCAAAAATTCATTCATGCAAATGCACCTTTTGTGATCAAAGTAATCAATTTTTCCAGGTTGTAGTCAACAGACTCCAGATTCTAAAGGCGTATCCACGTGTGGCTGAATTCCCCACAGGAGCTGAGTGCTTCCAGGGTGGGATGTGTGTTCCTGTGGCTGGAGGGATGGGACACCAAGGCAAACCTGAGCACAAAATACTCAAAATGCTGCCAGCTCTGAGAGTGGTGTGAGACAAGACACTTGAATATCTTTGAAATGAACATGTTTGGTTTGGGATGTTTGTTTGTTTTCTTGTTTTTAACCACTCTAAATTGACTGTACCAGAGAAGCTGTAAAGCAAATGCAATAATGAGGTAGATTTTTTATTTTTTCTGCTTGTTTGGGGTTTTTTGTACTTGCAGACTTGGGCTCTGGAAACTTTGTATAGTTCTTTCAGTTTTTAAGTTTTTTTCATCTATAACTTCTTGTGATGGCGGGAAAGAAAGCATTTACTCAGGAAAGATTTGAAGAGGAGGCTTTTAATCTAATACATATAAAGTACAGTGAAACACTACTAATGGAGGCCTCATGAATATATTAGATATATATGGAATATAGATATATTTTTATTAGTTGGTATTGGGGGAATTCTCTGAACATCCCAAGAATCTTTTATCACTTATTGATAGCGCTTGCACTAATGTAAATCACAAATATCTGTTCTGTCAAGTTTACATTGGCCTAATTAAGATTAGCGAAAAGCCTTTCCCATCCCTACAGTTCCTGTGTGTGAATAAATATACAATTTTAATGCTACATTAATTGACAAGTACATGAGATTCTTTATGTTTTGCTGTTGCCTTTTCTTAGCCTTAGTGCACTGAGGTGTCTCAAAAGCTTGGTTCAGTTTTGGGATGTTGGAAGCTGTAGGTTTTTGTAACTCATGTTCTTTCAAGTCTATGTCAGCGTGACTGTAAAATTCATAGGGGAAGAATTAAGAGAGGATCTTTGGGAGATATTAGGGTAGAAATGTTTATTCTTGGTCCTCTTTTCACTCAATATGTTGGCCTGCAAATATCCTATAGTTTTAGTGAAAGTGCTAATCAAGCTGCTGCTAGGATTTAAAGAGTCATTGTTTGGCTGAAATTGGCTGAAATTGGTTTAATTTATGGGCAAAAGGAAATTGAAGGAGAAAAGCTCTAGCCCTTATTATATAGGAGAACTCTGTAATAAATGTATACTCTAAAATTTCATGGTTAAGGAAATTTCTCATAATTTTTGATCATTAAGAAACAGTGCAATGCCCTTGGTCCTGGTATTTTCTCAAACTAGTTTGTTATAGATAATTGGGGTTAGAAAAGGGCCATAAAATATGTAGGTTGATGTAGATGTCCTATTTATAATATAGACTATCTTGCATAACTGCAGGGTCTCAGGTTGATTTTTTAGCTTTATAGTAATTAACAGATAAAATAAACTTGTATGTCCTTGGTTAAGACCAAGAGCAGTGTTAAACAGTACAATGACAACAGCATGTGCTTGGTTTCTCAGCATTCTTCAGAAGAAATCTCTAAGCCTTTTGTACTGTTAATTAGCAAAGCAATATTACTTTGCTGAACTGCAGTTACAATGCTCATTTAATAGTTTTCACTGTAAAGTCTTCATAATTGCTTATCATTGCTCTCACATGTGTGGGTACAGCTGATACAGCACTGGCTGAAGGAGAGGAAAAGATGCCCTCAGTGTGAGAAAGCCACTGAACCATGTTAAACAATTGTGGGAATAACTCTTATTTTCATGACTTTTGCACATGTAACTCTGAACCATGAAACTCTATTCAGATAGATTTGTCTGGTTTAATACACCAGCACTGTAACTTCGTTAAGGTCAATTGCAGGAGACTTTTGCCTTTTCGTTTGCTGCCTTGGAGGGGATGCTTTGGTTTTCATTTGTCTTTGTCAAGTTACAGCATTTTATCTTGTTTAACGTTAGCATCAGGAATGTCATATCTGGTGGATGGTTTTCCTGAATGACACCATATGTATTACTTGAAGGTCTCAGATGTTAGTTGGAGTGGCAGAAGTATTGCTTTATTTGAGTTTTCTGAGATTCCAAAGCTTTAAAAAAAAAAAATCAGTCTGTTACATAGATGCTGAAAATAGAACAGTTTAAGAAGTTATGAAATCCTGAAAATGGAATTTCTGAGCCTTGTTAATATCATAAATAACAGAATTTTGTAAAATCTGTCTAACTGAAGACAAAACACAAGTTTGGAAATAGGGCAGATTTCATAGGAATTTGCTCTTTAAATGCTTTATTTCCTCGACCTTTGTAAAAAAGGAGTTAAGATCTTGCAATCTAGGACCATTCTTCTTTGTTAAGGTTGGTATTCTGAATTTTTAGGTGTTCAGTGCGGATCATGTAGAGTATGTGGAAAACAGGGAACGTCCAAGTACTACAGCAGTGTGACTAGATCATGGAGTTCCCCAGAGCCAGGTTTTTCAGGTGAATTCTTCTACAGCAATCAGCCGCTTTGTATGTACACTGTGCATATTAATTACTTTTGAATTCACATTGAAATTAGGCATTTTTTGTAAAACCCTTAAAATCTGTGTGTGAAATTCATTTCAAAAGGAAATTCTGCAAATGGTGTCTAACCTGCTCTCTACTATCTTCATTTAATATTTATATTGTGTGTGCAGTAAAAGCTATGCAGTGCTTTCCAGGAACTTCAGCATCTGGCCTGCTTCCAGCATGTTTTTCTCTAGCCAATGTTCTGGAATAGCTGGTGATTATTTACCTGTATAAGTGATTAAACACATTCTCATTACAAGCGAAGCTTAGTGGGGTTTTTCCTTGTGGTCCAGGGCAACACATTCCTCATCAGTGTTCTTTAATAACTCATCTATTTCTTCTTCTCTTCCATTTAATTTCTGTTCAAGACATTTTCTGACTCTGCTGGCCATGTTAATCTTCAACACTGCCCGAGGGATTTTGCTTGTCTGCTCGTTTGGCATGGTCCTAAATTAGCTCTGTTCACATTTGTTCAGGATATAGCACTGAACATACACTATGGTATGGAATAGGACAATCTCTGCTCTTCTCTTGGATAATTAGTATTCCAAGATAGTCTTTCCTGTGGCCGGTTATTTCAAATCAGAACATTTGTTGGCATGATATTAGTTTTTTCTTCCTTGCTACCAATGCACAGAACATTTTGTCAGCAAAGGCAGTAGTTTGACTCAGCTCGTCCTGCCCTGACAGATCACTTGGTAGATAGAAGTGTTAGATTCCATTTTCCTCAGCAAAGCTCAAACTGAACAAATAATTCAATTCCCATATTGATGCTGGGCCCCTTCTACATTTTATCCAGGCTGGAGAGATGTAACTTTTTAAAGATAAATCAGTTGGGATTTTTTGTTTGTTTTGGTTCTGCTTTTATTCCTTCCCAGTGCACTCTTGTGAACACCTCATTTGGGAGGTAACAGTGGTTACTTATTGCCACATTTAAATTAAATCGCCTGTCATAGTTTCTTCAGGTTTTTGTGTGATCATACTTGTAGTCACACCTGCTGACTTCCAGTCCTCAGCTCCTGGAAAAAACCTCTGGGTAGCCAAATATGCAAGGATGGACTTGCTCACTTACTGTGACTGGTTGGGGATTTATTGAGACAATTATTTATTGTCCTGTACATCCCATCACTGTAAGAAATTGGACTAAATGTTGAGATATTTCACCCATAGGTTTCTTTTGCTTATTGTTCCTGCTTTTTTTCATCCCACCAAGATTCAATGATGCAGCAAGTACCAGGAGACTACAGTACTGAAAAAGGAAAGAAAAAAATTTATTTGCCTGCATGTTCACAGCATGCCAGAATTTAGTTTTTTCAGAGTGAAAACATCCACATGTATGTTTCAGGATGATATTTTGTTAGTTATGGGTGAAATGCTAAGTTGAAATGTAGGTTTCTTACAGCATGTTTTCTTTTTATGTAAGGAAGGGTGGAATTACCAGAGCTAGAGAAACTACTGAAAGACTCCTTGTGACAGCAAACAGCTTTTTAATGCAACAATGAACACTTGTTTGTTCAATGTTGCTTTCAAATCCAGTCTCTCATTCATAAAGGAAGAGAGAACAGAAACTAGAAAACAAAAATCTAATTAATCTAAGGGTATTGAATGCTTGTTAAAATTCACCTGTCCCAGGATATCCATTTATCATGATTATGACTGAACAACCAAGCTAGGAAAGGTGCTGCTTCTTCATTTGATGCAAAATCATGATTTATTACCCTGTTTTTTTAGTAATAGTTAAATCTAATGAACGTTTCTGCATGACAAATCATTTGTCTTCAGAGTAAAATTAGACATGTTATTCTTTCATGTAGAACATTACACAGCAATTCATGGGATACAGAAATCTTGTATCACTAAATTATTGCCAAGGCATTGGTTGCATATATAAAGAACATGTGGATATTAATGTCTTAATATGATATAATCTCCCTTTTGTAAAGGTAGGTAAATATTTTCATTTGACTTAATCAGAAAACTACATTTTCCTTCATGTTATAAATTCCTTGTCATAGATCTGAAAAATACATATCTTGATGAATAATGGGCGCTTGTCCATTCATTGTATGTACATGTAGAAGTAACATGTTCAATTTTTATTTAGTGGATTCTATAACTAATAATAGTACTTCTTACCTGAACAGTGCAACTACATTTTTTTTTTTTTTTTTTTTTTTTTTCTGCAGGAGATATTTTAATATTACTGCTGCTCATTTGCTTCCAGACTGCTCTTTATAGAGATCCTCCTGAGTAATTTTGCAGTACAAGCAGCTGCCAGGTTGGGGTCTTGATGCTGGTCCTTTAACAGAAGCTCCATGGATTTCATAAAGGGTAATCATTCTTTAAATGTCCTAGTAGCAAAAAGATCATGTAAATTATTCCATAGACTTCTGTGGAAGTCTGCCTGCTTTATTATTCCACCACTGCTGTAGTACCATATGTTTCAACCTGCTTCTAGGCTCTTTGAGGCCTCAGAAAAACTTCAGGCAGACGGTGTTCTAATTAAACCTAAAAAACCTTAAAAATTTGCTGTAAACTGAGCCAAATTGATGTTTGTGAGATTAGATTGTGCTAGAACTGGAGTTTACAGAAGACCTTGTGCTTCAAATGTTTGTGCTCTGGCCTCTCCCCCTGAGCACAGTGATTTATTGTTAGCAGCAGCACTATGCATTTCTATGAGTGGAGTCAGCTGGCCAGCCTTGGGCTCCTTTTACAGAGTGCTGTGCTGTGGGAGGGTCTCTAAGAAGAGAGCTTCTCTCTGAGAAGCTGCTCAGAGTCTCCCATAGCTGTCTCAGAGAGCAGAGGGAGCAGCAGTCAGGGCTGGTTCTGGATGAGGCAGTGCTTTGGTGCTGCTCTGCCTGGTTCCACTGGCAATGCCCTGTCCTGGAGAGGGAATTCTGCTGTGAGTGCCACAGTTCCGGGGGAGCTGCCAGGGGACTGGAGGATCCTTAGAGGCAGCCAGGTGGTCTCCCAGCCCAGCTGCTCTCACCTCTGAGCACTCCTGGTGCAACTGCCTGCCTCTGTACCACAGGCTCACCGCTGCCCCCAGAAGCAAAGTGCTGTGCTCAGAGGATCAGCTGCTGCTGGATCAGCCCTGGACTCTGCTGGTGATGTGCTTGTGCACATGGAAAGGGGCTGTGCTACCTTCCCCTGCTGCAGGGCTCTTAGTTCCACGTGAGAAGCAGCATCTGTGAAATGAAGCAGTTAACTTCACAGGGGAGAAAAAAAAAATAGCACTTTCTGTACTTTCAGTATTTTTCAGCATTTGGTATTATTTTATATAGATATATATTCAGTACTCAGTGAATTGATATAATTACTTTCCATTAGTCTCAGGTCAAGGGCTTAGAAATCCAGTGAAAGTGCAGTAATACTTTTTTGTTCTTTGAAGCTATTGAATTCATTTGGTTAACACATTTCAGTCTTTGCAGTCAACAAGGTGGTGATTTTAAATGAAATTTGGAAATGTTATGCCACTATTTCATTGTTAGTGCTTGGCTGCAAGTCCCAATTATGACAAAATTCATAATAAAACTTGTAAACAGAACAGCAGCTGAAGTGAGAGGCTGGAAAGATAGATGAAAAGTAGGTAAAATAATTAGCTGTCTCACAGTTGATGTGGCAAAAAAGCATCTCAGGATAACAAATAACTACTACTGAAAGCAATCCATTATGTGCAAGGAAAGGTAAGACAATTACTGAGTAGTAGTTGTTGCAGAATCTCTCACAGTTTGGATATAAACACAATTTTAGTGTCTGCATTTGTTACAGAGGGGTCTTTTCCTGCTGGAACTCACCAACTTCTCCCAAACCCTTTTTTTTTTACCCATTTTTTTCTCTTCTTACCTAGGAAGTAACCTGGTGCTTCATCTTAATTACACTGTGTTGTTTCAGTTCTTTGGAGATACAAATGTCTTTGTCAGACCAGGTGTGACATCTGTATTAGCTTACTTTAAATCTCTGCTGTAGCAGAAACAAACTTAACTGTACCTTCTCCCTTGGCTTGATATTGTGCATGTTTCAGCATGAATGTTCTGGCCACTGAGCATTCATATTTTATACCACAAAACATTATGATACAGGGACAGAACACCCAACCATTCCCATCTGCTGTAGGGTAGATGCTGTTTCCCCTAAGTTCATTCCTTTTAGGAAAGTAAAAAACATCCCAGGATCGATTAACTGTCAGTATGCTCTCTGTTTACCTGAGAGAGGCTGAAATTTTGGGTTGTTTTTCCTCTCCAGTGCAGGGAACAGGAAGGGATAACAGCCAGTGCCTCTGGAGGCTGTTCTGTGCCTTCTGCAGGAGGAGACAGCTCTGTGTGTCTGTTACTGCCTGGGCTTCTCAGAAGGTGGAACTGTGGGGAGCTCAAAAGATCACTAAAGTTTAGTTGAAGAAAGGAATGAGCTTTTGGAGGGGGGTGGTTTGATTTAGTAGGTGAATATTCAGCTGAGTAAATTACAGGAAGTTGTTTTGTCCCAACTTCACAAACAGTGAAGTGCAAGAAATCTGTCTGGGGTTATTATTGTCTGGGAGTTTTTCAGCATCCCTGAACTGTCTGTACTTTCTAGTAAGTGTGACACTGCCTACCACAATACCAGGATTTCTGTGTTCTAGGATGAGCTATCGTATTTTAAGGCAATAAAAAAAAAAAAAAACAAAGAACCCAAAACCCAACCAGACCCAGACTTCCAGCTTTGAAAATAATAATTATTCATTCTGTTGGTTTTTTTTTTTTTTCTTAATGTTTGTTTCCTTATTAAACAGTGCTGGAGCCTTGTTGCCCTTAGCAGTGGTTTTTACCTGTGGCATCTTGTTGAATTTACAGGGAAGATGTGGAAGGCACAGTATTAGTAAGGGAAAGAATCTCTACCTCAAGGCAGATCTTTGAGCAAACATGGTTCTAGGAGAGATTTGAAAGCCTCTATGCTCTCTGAAGCAATGGTCAAGTGTATATACTTGAATTTTTTGGCCCTTGGATGAGTGGTTGAAGCATTAATTTTGCTTTTCATCTGATCCTCTGTGGGCGCACCCACAGGTATAGAAGTTTCCTGTAGTCATCCTCTGTCAGTGGTGATGGGAGTTTACACAATAGTACAGGTAAAAATTTCCATGACTAAAGTTTTTTTTTTTTTTTTTCCCCCTTTTTAGCTATAGATAGTTTCTGTTTGTGACCACAAAATTTACACAGCAGTGTAGAGTTGCATTTGAGATGTTTCAGCGCTTAATGCATTTCCTGTCTTGAGTGAGCTCTGGTTATTTTTTTAGCTTAAGTCATTTGTAGCAAATGATGTTACATTGTGTAAAAATAGGAAAATTTGGAATTCATAGTGTTCTAACTTGTAACAAATATCCCTAGCAGGACTGGACCACTCCTCTGATTACTGATAACTGCCTGCCCTTCTAAAGAACATCTTGGCTTAGTGTCAGAGAGCTGTGGGCAATCTTCTGAGCAGACAGTGTGTGTTTTCTGAACAAAAAAGTGAAAATACTGCAGAATACATTTTGCAGATTCTCAGTGTGAGAGCTCATTCTCATTTCCAAACGGTGGAGGTGAATGCCTGTTGGATTTGCCTGTGGGAGAATTTTATAGTTTCTTACATTTGTTATATAGACACCAGATTCAAATATGAACTCTGAAAAAGGAAACTGTGTGTTGCAGAGACTGGAAGAGACAGTAAAACACAGGGGTTTGATTCTGGCTGTTGGTTTCATCAACAGAAGGGAAAAAAATTAATTATATATTTCAGAAGGTTTGACCAATTACCTCCTAAAAACAGCTTCCCTGTTTTTAAACTGAACTATTTATCAGAGTTGATAAAGCCTTTGGGACAAGAGAAGGTCACTTGCTCCTCTGTAGAGTGCAGGGATGGGTAAATAGTTCTGAGAAGTGATAATGTGCCTGTCTGTTTGCTGTCTGCTTTTGCTGCAGTCACAAAGGATGTGGAGTTCCCAATGGATTCCAGATCACCTCCTGCTGCCTTGTAACAGGTCCTCTATCTTGGCATTCTCCTCTCCTTTCACAGGGAGATCCTGTGTGTTTGCCATGCTTATGTGGACTTTCACATTTTAATTTGAACATTTTAGCACAGTTTTATTTTAAATAGAGAAGTATCACTGGGAGGAACAGATACTTCAAGCAAACAATCCACTAACCATAGAACAGGCAACAGAAAGATTAGAAATTTCTCCAAAGCAAAGTAATCCCCAAGAATCCTCCTTGTTCCTTAAGAGCCCACTATATTAACTTTACAAAATATTTTCTCCCTTTCGCAGGGACTCACTTTTCTGTTTTCAGGAGGTCAGGTCCTCTTTCCCTCTCCCTTAGTGCCCTTTTGACTTTGAATGATGTTTGCAAACTTCAAAGGGGACAAAGTGTCACTTTTCAGAATTCTGACAGGATACCTCAGTGGTCAGTCTGTAGAGCAATGCCCTAAAGGCATGTCTCAAAATCCCAGATTTTGACTTGCATTCCCAGGAAACAGGTTGAAGAAAATATACTAAATGTTCTGTGTATGTGCTCATGTAAATGAACAAACTCTTCTGAAAATAGTGATGTGTCACAGAGGGAAAGAATGAGATGATGAGAGAAAAATTAGGCTAAGCTGTGTTTTAAAACTGAAATGCATATCTTGATACACGTCAGAAACCAGTCTTAACTTTTATGTGGCATTTTATCAGAACTCTGGATTTGGTGTTTGCCACAGAGCTTCCTAGCTTGTAGAGGAATTTATCTAAGAGGATTTGGGACTTACAATTCAGGCCTAAAGCTATGCTTGTCCATCAATAGACTGTGAGTATCTCTGTACTTCTAGTTCTGCAGTTAATTAGCTGGGCTTTTTATGGGTTCAGGAGTTCTTGTGCTGTTTTGATTGGTCTCTCTGCTTAAAAGTAATAAAATGTAACAAATTTTTAGAACTCATAATGTTTTGATAGATGGGGCAACATTAGTATTTGAAACAGCATACTAATTTGTATTGTCCCTATTTGCTGAACACTCTGATTAAATTTTTGTCTCATAGTCATTTAATATGCTGAGTTTTAAACATTCACCGCTTAATTCTCTCTCCTGCCCCCAAGGTTGCCAATGCTATATTTTTCCAAATTGAGTGCTGTATCTTTCTAGTTTAATGATAGTGGGTTTTGATCTCTGATCTCATGCAATTTTATGGATTTCTTCCACTAGTATTCTGCAAAATACTGCTTCTTTATTCATATTGAGGCTGCATACTTTACTTCCATAGATTTCTTTTCCTTTCTTTTCTGGCTTATATTTGGGGCTAAACCACTGATTGAATACATGACAGGGGTGGCTCAGAAGGGTACAGCTGGCTCAGCTGCACAGCTCAGTGCTTTGTGTGTGGTGCGGGAAATTGTGTTGGTGCAGTTGTGCATTGTCAAAGTTCACTTCAAAGGCCAGCATTTGGTGTGAGTGAGAAATCTTTTATTCAGCACTGAATTTAGGACAGCCACTGAAGGCTGAAATTCCAGCATTCTCAGCCCCTCAGGTGGTAAAGGACCCTGCTGGGCAGACTGACCCAGCATTCCCTCAGCATGTTGGTAACCCTGGTGTTTGCTGTACATTTGTGACTTTCATACCCAACTATATTTTAAAGAAAAGTAGAATATTGAAGATGCTTTATAGAGACAGATTTTCCTCCTCTCCATTTTGTCCTCGTTATCAACACTTCCCTGCTAATGATTCACAAATATGTTAAAACATGTTCATCCAAACCTGACACACAGCCACCAAAAATGAGACTCAAATGAAATTTCTCAAAACAGTGTGTAGTAAGCAAGGAAAACATCCTGTTAGAAATGTATGTTTATTTACCAGTTACCCTTAGACACCATGATGTAGGAGAGCTTTCATTTACTAAGCTTATTTGCTTTGTCAATGCTGCTCCATTTAGCTGAATTCTTCCTAGTGAAAAATGGGTGATGGCACATTACACTTTATTCTTCTTATTTATCTGTGTATGAAGAGGGAAGGGGACAATGTCCTAAATGCAAATAACAAAAACCTTGCCTCGAAGACAACTACTTTCTATTAAATGCATTAGATTCAAAGCAATAAATTAAAAGGCTCATTGAAATTCTAAGCATTATTTACATTCTCATTTTACATTAATCTACAAAATGGGCTCACTCTTGATAAAGCTCCAACAAATTTTTAGTGATTCACTCCCTGCCTGTTGCTGTTGCAAGTGGTTTGGCTGTTTATTTTATTTTACTGCTCTGAGTAGAGTAGCATTGCTGAGGAACACTTCCTTTTCATCCTTTCTCCCTTAATACTTCTTTTGACTGCAACAACGGATGGAAACTCTAATTTTAAGATGGATGGAGCCTCAAAATGGGATCTCATGTTAAGACTCAGAATAGGGGGAGAACTGGGTTGGTGCTGCCTTTTCCTTTGTTTCCTCAGGCTGTTGGAAGTCAGAACAGTCATATTCATGGGTTAGGAGAGGGTATTGTGCAGCTGGCTTGTAATACAAATATGCAGAGGAGCTGGAAACATTGTGGTGCAAAAGAAATGAATGTATTTGAGAAGATGAGAGCTATTAGAGTAGGAGTGCTATAGGGAACCATTAGCAGGTAAAACTCCTCTTAAATCAACTTTTCTTTTGAGCCTCTGATATACAAAACCATCATGTTACCTGTTACAAGGGTATTTACAGTTCTTTAGATTTCCTGATTGAAATAAAGATTAAAAATGCAGTGTAGTATTAACATAGCAGTTCCTCACTTAGATGGTCTCTGTTAGAGTTAAAGTTATTTTGCAATTCAGGATCTGTACTGTTGCTGGATATATAAAATTATTTTTTTCTCACTGCATGTCATGTAGCACATTTCTCTGACTCAGTGCAGGTAGATCTAATGAAACATTCCTTGAAAATTAACCCAGGGACTGCTTAATAAATTGCAATATTAAGTTGCATTCCCCCTGTGCTGTAACAGACTGCGAGAATGTTGCAGATTGGCAAAATTATGAATCTTGCAGGTCTTTTTGCTTTTCTTACACAAAGAAGCTTTGACTCCCAGCTCTCTTCTAAGTTACTGAAGTGCTACTTTTTCATGACTCATAAAGTGAGTAACAGCTGCAGCCTTCAGCAGCATATTAGCAGTTCATTCTGTGACCCTGGGTTCAATAATTGCTCTGCCCAGTGCATCAGCGGAAATAAAGTATTGAAAGAATGGCCATTATTAGCTGAGGATTCCTCCTCTTAACCATCCTTCATGTGCAAACTTTCACCATCTTCTGTTTTCATGAAAGGAATCAGCAAGACTGGTACTCAGAATCGCTCGGAGTTTGGAGCTTCTCCCAAGGCTAAATGAACCGCATCAGGCTCACTTGGAAATTGGAGTTTTCCTTTTACCAGGTAAAATTCAGTCCCAAGTCCAGCTCCTGTCAAGTGCAGTTAAAACAGCTAAACATCTCCCTGCTCTGTCTGTGTGAGGCTTCTCTTGTGCTTAGTGCTCCAAGGGCAGATTTCCAGTGGATCCCAGCCAGTTGTCTGGCTTTTCATGGAGGACCTGTAAATGTTCTGTTACAAATATGCAATTGCCCTTCTGGGAGCTACAGCATCTTTACAATGATCAGCTGAGCAGGTCAATATCTCCCTTCTAGAACTGACATGCCCATTATTGGGTGGTTGAAATTTCCCAACAGTTAATGAAAAGATACTGCTGAAATCTCATCCAGTAGCTGAAAACAACTTTATACCCTCTGAGAAGCACAGGTAGACTAACCTGCTAATTTCAGTAAGTTTTATAAATATGGTAGCAAGCCTGCAGCATATGACTGTTGTGTAATAATGAGATTTGGGCATATTTTTTCTCCAAAATATAATGTTCTTGGGAAAAAAAAAAAAAAAAGAAAGACATCTCTGGCGACTCTTGTGTAATTCCCACGAAGATCCGGCTGTGATGTTTGGGCATGATGAGATACAGTGAGGAGAAGCAGGCCCTAAGTATCTTTTATCTGGTTGCATGAACATGGAAAACCTTGGTCAGGGCATATAAACCCTCATGCAACATTGTTCTTTGAAGGAGAGGAAATCCTGTTCTAAAAGGATTAGTGGAAAGCTGGTCTGGCATCTCTGCTGGATCTCCTAAATGCTAAAGAAGAGGATCTGATTTGAAAGATCTGACCTTTATTCACACATCTTACGCGTAATTGTTTGGAATAAAAAATGTGAGTGTTGTAGCATACTGAGTAACTGCCACTGGTGATGAATTGTGTTTACAAGCTCCCATTCTACTGATGTGCATAAGCAGTGATCACATTCCTCAGTGGCCAGAATCCAGGGCTGTAGTTTCTTGCAGAACTGAGGCTGCAGTTGTGGAGCCATTTCACCTGGAAAACAGGTAAAATGGAAATCGTCTTCCCTGATGGCTTTTTATCAAGTTGCAGTAGATGTATCATCCTTCAACTGTTTGACTTAGTAGAAATCAATGATAAATTCATATCCTCAACTGGAAAAAATAAATCAATTAATAGCCAAAAAAGGAAAAAATCAATACAATGTATAAAACAGTGCTAGCCTAATTAAAATGTCCTGTGCACCTCAAAATTACTTAATGCCTAAAATTACTGAACAGCAATTCCCAGTCTGCCAGAGGAAGAAAAAAACCCAATGATTAAAAAAATGCAGACTCCCATCATTTGCAATGCCAATTTAAAAAGGAGCTTCCTTTTGGATTAGGAGTTGAGATCATGTAACTGCAGTGGTCTTCAGAGGCTGCCTTTCCTAAAGTGTTCAGCCAAATCCTGCTGACCTTGGATTTGTTTCCCTGTGTGTGAGAACTTCTTAAACGATTATCCTGATATGTCTGTCTTGAGCAAGTTTGCCATTAATTTTGGTCAGCCTTCATTTCCAACCTGCTGTTTCTCTTCCTTCAGAGCACATCTATTTAAATGTAGCTTTTACAAAAACCTGTTGTTCATATCTTGGCTTCCCCAGATATACTCTCAAATTGCCCTGGGCAGTGATGCAGTATTTGGAGCTGACACTTCCTCACATCTCTTTGTTTTACTTGTGAGGAAGACACCTCTTGACATATCTGCTCTTCTAACCCTTTATTTAGACTTATCTTGTTCATACTGATAACTCTGGATATTTTGTGAGAGAAGGAAAAATAAAGTAGCAAATATGAAAAAAGGAATCAAGCATTCATGTAGTCATTGTCATTAGTATCTGCTGTATTGTTCTGATGGTAACAAATGAAACAATGCCATAAATGTAACTGTGTTTTAGGGGATATTATTTTCTTATTTTTTCTTTTCATGTTCATTGTTGGGACAATGTGTCAAATTTTTTTCCATCTTCTGCCTGCTAAGGTAAACATTAATACTAAATACATTGTGTGTCAGCTTGGCTGTTCTATATGGTTTAGATTTGATTTGTTTTTCCTGATGTACAGTCATAATGATAGCTTCAGGAAAAGACTAATGGAGGAGTTATCTGAGTGTATAAGTGCCTTCTATCAGCATGGTTATCCTTATTTTCATAGAGCATCTTTTCCACTCTTTTGTTTGCAGAAGATGAGAAAATTGCTGCAGTTTTCTAGCGTGGACAAGAGCTCTGTTTGGCATGTTCTAACGTGTGTGAGATTCCTAAAACCTAAAGATGGGAAGACAGCTGCTACCAAATGAAATTCAGTCAGGCTTATAAAGGAACTAAAAGTGAGATGCAAAGCTGTAACCCTGCCATAGATTTTAAACGGTGGGATTTAAGTTCCTTTTAGGTTCTTCTCTAGGAAAGATTCACTAAGAGAGGAAATAATTAGACACAATTCCATTGAAATGTCTGCCTGGAGAGTTTTCTTTATTCTTTAGTAAAATGAGAGTTGGAAATCTTGTGATCTAAATAGCACTAATGCTGCTTCTTTATAGATATCAGTGTGAGGGGAGGTTTTGTAGAAAAGTTGTTCTGCCAGACCAAGTGTGGACTGATGGTTCAGGGCAGTCAGATGGAAGTGAAAAATGCGATTTTAAATCCTTACACCAAATCAGGGATCCCTGATAGTCAGAGATGACACAGCTGACTGTTCTGGTCAGAGTACACCTCATTCCTTCTTATTCACCACATTTCTGTCCTGGTTCACCAAAGAGTGACTTCAGATTGGTAGCCCTATATAGTATTATATATTGCTATTATAACAACATTCAGTGGTTAATATTGATTGAAGTAAATATTTGATACTACAATATTGGTGTTATATCACCCTGTAATATCTGTATTGAACTAACAGCTTTACAGCTTTTCTGATTACACAGAAAACTGAATTTCATTTTAGGAGTTAAGACCCACTGAGCATATGATCCCAAGTCACTTAAGTTGATCTGAATTATTTGGGTTTTTTGGCAGTGCTAACGTATGCAGCTGTGGTTTGGGTTTTTTTTATTTAGTGTTTTATTTTTAGTATTGCAAACCAAATAACCATGTCCAGCTACAGAAACTGCTTGGATTGAATCATAAGTGACTATTACTCTTCTAGTCTTCAAACATCTGTTAAATGCCAGCAAAGGAGACTCTTTAGGGCACTGTGGAAAACAAAAAGCAAATAAACACAATAAAAATATGCAAACAAAAATTAATGTCTCTCCTTTGGTACTGCAGACTAAGAAGTCCACCTGGTATGTAATTGGCAATAATTTTGACTACCTAGTTCAGCTTTTGTTAGGGTTTGGAAATTCTTTTTTTGTTCTGTTTGTTTTCTGAACAAAACAAACAAAATGTTCTGAATGTGTCAGGGCTTTCACAGCATGGGACAGATGGATTCTCTGTGTTGAGTATCTGGGGGCTGTAGCAAAAGGCTCGTGTCTGCATGACAAGAGCAGAGCATTTATCAGGATATTGGTGCTCTGGGATCAGCCATTTGACCCAGAGTAACACAGGATAGTGATGGGGAGGCTTTCTTTGACAAGACCTGTCTCAGTTTTTTTGAGAATGCAAAGAGGAGTGCAGGCTGTAAGGATGATAGTTTTATTCTATTCTTATTAATGCTTCTCTGTCTCCTAAAGGCTCTTCTTTCCAATATATTATATTGATTTTTCCTTAGTTTATAAGAAACCTTTTCCTTACTTGATAAATGCATCAGTGTTGCTGTGTGGGGCCCTCTGCTCACACAGCCAAGCTGTGCCTGCTTGGTCCAGCTTCCAGCCCAGCAAAAGTGGCACTGCACAGCCTTTTCACCCATCTGGGAAATGGGTAAATGCACTCATCCAGAAAGTGGCAGCACTGATCTTTGCAAAAAGATGGAGTTCCATGAATTCAGAGCTGTAGCATGTGTGTTTCTCGTTTAGTCTTTTAAAAGCTTTAAGTAGATTGTTGAGCAGGTTCCTGAAAATCATTGAAGTATTGTCTCTTTTTGATATTTATAGAAATGCAATAGTCATTGGTTCTTGGGGTACCCTATTGTCCTGTATAGTATGTTTACACATACATCCCATTCCCTTCCTTCAGGGACTGCAACTATATCAGTATAATTATGTACTTGCAGAATAGCACAGAAAGTTTCAGTGGGGTAGGACACTCCTGTCAAGAGCAAGGCTGTGTTGTTTATTTATAGAAATTAGACTATTGACAGTGTTAATGGTGTTTAAAGTAGACATTTAGAGATGCCACTGTTTGTGTAAAAATGTTTTATAATTAATTGGAAGTACACTTGAGGAAAGCTAAGCTGATGGGACCAAAACCATAATGCTGGTTTGTTGTCCTGGTTGGTACGTTGTGTTTCTAATTGTTTGTTGATCTGATGAGGCTGACAGATGCCTTTAATGATTCCCACTCGCTTGCCTTGGTTTGCATTGATCTTCCCAGACACATGGGAGCATGAGATGTGAAGGATGTGGTTTAGTTAGGCTACAGCTTTATTAATGTAGCTCATCTGGGAGCTCTTCAGCAATAACTTATGAAGTACAGGTCATGATGTCTTGCATTGCTGCCAGCTGGTAGAAGTTTGCATTTGTGTCCCCAGGCTTTTGTTGGGCACCTGCTGCAACCCCATATGTGAGGATTGAAGTGCTTGAGGTCTCTTAGCATGGTGTTAAGTATTAGACTATGACCTAATACATCACTTTTTAGTTCTTTCTCAATGTAGAACCAGCTCTTTCTTTGATAAGTGATCTGCACTGTGCAGCTGATGGAGGGGCATCAGTTACTGATTAGTTTATTTGTCCTGCCCAAGATTTCTGTATTGCTAACAGTTTATAGCTTGTACAAAATATGTTCCTTGAGGGGAAGGAACTTTTTCCAAAAGGGCTCAAATCAAGTATGATTATGGAAAGTAGTCATTGATTTTCATTGATGCTTTTCCTGTCCCTAATTTACAGATCTTCTGGTTTTGTACCCCTGCTAAGTTCTAAGTTCTCCACTGCAGTAGTTCAGATCAGTTTATAGTTAGTATTGTAGAAAGAGCCCATGTCTGTCACCAGTGTTTGTGTGAGAGCTCATCTAGCATTTCCACCCACCTATCCAAATAATCCCTTCATCTCTCTGCTTTCCACTACTGGAAATTTTAAAAGGGGCAGAACTGGCCCCAGTGTAATCCTGTTCTGTCATTCTTCTGGTCTGAACTGCAATGAAAAGAAATTAGACTTGTGGGTCTTCTGTACCCAGCCATACCTGCTCAGTGCTGATGACACCTTGTGAGGAGTTCCTGTGCTCCAGGAGGAAAAGATCAGCAGAAGCAGGCATGTGTGAGCAGCAAGTGTTTAGTTTCTCTGATGGAGATTAGTTTGCAGTAATTGTGTTGTGGTCCTATCCCTGCTTCCTGGGTTGCTTTGTTTGTTCATTTTTATTTTTTTTTCCAGTTGCAAAACACTGAACATTGCACAGTACTTGCATGTAATTTTTAATTTTTTTTTCTTTTTTGTACTTTTTTTCCCATTTGGAGAACATTAAGGAAGTTAAGATGCTTTCAGGCTGCCCTCTTCTCCAGGACTCATCTGCTGTAGCTCAGGAGGGACACATGGGGTACCAGGCCTGGGCTGCTCCCTCCCTGTTGTGAGCAGTTGTACTGCACAGCAGCATATAAATCTTTCTGAGCAGGGTTTTACTTGGTTTGATGGATATGACCCGTCCTGCAGCATTACCAGTGACAAAGTAATTCAGCACCAGGAAGTATGACTGTTCTGATCACAAGGGAATGGCTTAAGCTGAAGGTTATAAGGTCCACACAGCACTGCAGGATGCAGAAGAGCCAGTGATTGCTGAGCACTGCTGCCTGCTTCCCTGCCCTCGTGCCCTGCAGCCATTCTTGTCGTCCCTGCAAAGGGAATAATTAAATCCTACTCAGTTTTCCCTGTTAATCCAGATACAGCCTAAAGCCCTGCCTTTGAGGAAGGAGGAGTGTGGTTTAGGATCCATTTTTAACACGTGCTATGGTATTCTGCTTTTCTGGATTCACAGCACTTAGTGCAGGTTTCATTTCAGGAAGACACAAAGTTTTTGACGGGCTATCTTAAATTATCACGTATTCCCACTGAGTGTAGCAATTCCTGCTTGTTCCATTTCTTCTACAAGGATGATGTTGGTGACTTTTTAATTTATTTGCATTGAACAGTAGAGTATAAACTTGTATAACCGGAAAAAATATCTTAGATGGATTCTGTGTTCAGTTCAGAGGCAGGTCTTCTTCCCATGTGACCATGAGAAGGAATTTGGATGAAAAGTACATCTGATGTCTGGATATGCCTATAAAGCATATGAAAGATTGTGTAAATAGATGGTTACTTCATAATCACAGAACTTTTGCCACTAATCCTTTTATTTTTACAATACTGAAAGCAACGCTGTACACTAATTTTAGCATATATGTGCTGTTACTATACAAATTTTGTTTAGGAAAATTTGATACTATACGAAATTGTTAGGAAAGCAAATTGGATTACCTAATTATGAAGGGGAGTTAAAATCAGAATCAGTTCTTCTGCTGCACCTCCAAATTCTGTTGTCTCTGTAACATTGGCTTGATAGAAGAATAATTTTCATGTTAAGTTGTTTAGTGCAGTAATGCTGCTTGTTGTAGTGTGTATGGTAAATTAGGAATCTGGAATGGTATGCAGCTAATGCCTTGTTTGTTCTCAGCTGGCCTAAACTTGCATAAACTGTTAGAAAATGCTGCACAAGCACAACTCATTTGTAATTAGATTATAGTTAAATTGCAAATAATTTAGTCTTTTAGCCTTTTTGAGATAAAGATCTCCAGCTGTGAGTTTACTGGCTGACAAATCTCCCATTGGAAAGAGAGGGGTGAGTTCCTTTTCTGTGAGTAATTTAAAAAACAAATAAATAAATACTATGAAAAAAATAATCATAAAGAAATTCTGCACTGTTTTACTTTGGTTTTATTCTTTGGCTACTTGTATTCTTATAACAAGAATACAAGTATTATTCTGCTTTGTAATAAATAGTAGAGAAGTTATGGCTGCTGTTGTATGTGTTTGCAATGTGTCTGGAATATTTCTGGAGTCATGACTATTTTTTCAGAGAGCACCAATATTGTTAGCATTCATAAGGCAGCAGTGAGACATGATCTCTCACAAGCAACTTTTTTTGCTCTGTTGCAGTTTTTCCATTTAATGGTGTAATAGTTTGGTGAGCAGCTTGGTGCATTAAATAACTTTATATTTTCCCTTTAGACCCCATTGTTGCTCTGTGGCCTTTGTTAGCTTTGGTAGGTTTTAAGAGCATCTTCTACAAGTGTAGACTGAGTAATTTTTAACTACAGCAGCCAGTTCCTGATGCATTTGCATCTGTTCTGCCTTGCTCTGGGAAAAGGATTGGTTATGAAAGATGTGTGTGTGTGTATCATTGTCCCATGTAACTGTTGCAGTCTGTAAAGGATTTCCTTAATCAGGCCTTTAACCCACTATCTGTAAAAGGCAAGTAACTTTTGAATTCTGAAAGTATTGTTTCAAGGGAAAAAATTCTGCCATTCACAGAGAGGGTAATGAGGAGCCAGAGAGAAAATACAACCAGACTCCTCTCAGAGATGAGCAGTAAAAGGACAAGAGACAAAAGACACAAGTTTCAGTGAGGACAATTTCAAGATGTCTGTAAAAGGTTCTTGACACTGAGCATGATCCACCACAGTCAGTGGCCTCCAAGGATGCTGCAGCTTCCTGTTGGGGACTGGGCAAGGCTCTTTTCCATTCCTGATCTCAAAGCTAGCCCTCCTAAAAGGGACCTCTTGTGCTCCCTTTGTGCTGAAATTGAGATTCTTAGCTAGGTCAGAGGAGGCAGACTCCCCTCTGTCATGTACCACGATGAAGAATCCTGCACAGAGAGAACCTTGGTGAGGTGGAGCTGGGATCAGCCCTGTCTGTGCTGGCTCCAGTGTTCCCTCCTGCCTCAGTGCTGCTGTGGGAGACCTCAGGGGAGAGGACTGGGTAACCCTGGTTTATTTTGAAACAGAGATTGTCTCCTCTCAGCCAATGTATGTAACTGGTACGTAATTGTAATGTCCAGATCTGAGCAGTCTCCTCTCTGGTTTTGGACTGATGCCTCACAACTATTAACAGACCTTCTGATCTAACTGATCTTTGATTCAGTAATATAATCTAGAAGACAATTGTGAGATACAAATAGAACCTCTCATGATTAACCTGCATTGTACCACACTGCAGACCTCTGGCTGTAGTTGCTCAGTTCAGTCTTTGCAAAGACAACATAAGATTTTCAGCTGTAAGCACTGATATCCTATCTAGAGATCTGCTTTGACATGGAAGGGAAAAAAAATGTATTTTTTTTTCTCTTAGCTGGCTTTGTGGTTTGTTTGTTTGGTTTTTTTAATTGAAATGGAAATTTTGTTGTCAGAGAGCCTGAAGCATATGAATTCTCAAGTCTTATTCCTAATAGAAGTATTTACATAGTGAGGAATAATTTTGAATGGTGGGTTTTTTCAAAAGTACCTGAAGAAAAAATTTAGACTATTAGCTTTTTAGATTTCTGGAATAGACCCCTTAAAAGCACACTAAAAATAGCCTTTATGCATCTGCATTAAATTCCTAGCAAGTATGTGCTTTAATTGGTGATATAATAATGAAAAAATTGTCTTGAGACTTAGCAAACATAAATGAATAAAAATATACTGCACCCAGAAATCTACAAGCACTACGAAGTATTTAACATATGTCTGTGAATGTTCCTGTTAAAACGATGAGATCTTATTGATCATCTTGGTGTTGAAAGACACTTGTGCATTATAAATATTGAAAATAGGTGTATGCTGGAAACATAATGCAGATTTTTGCCATTGGACATGTACACATAGAAACCTGCTCTTATCAGGCCCCGCTGAGGAATAGAACACTATTGTGCATGGAACAGATGAAAGAATCCAGACCCAGATTTTCAGCTGTCTGGAGACCAAGGACAAAAGGCTCATCATTACCTTAAATCTAAAGCAGTAACAAAAATAGAACAAATTGGTTCAGGGATGGGGAGAGATGATGTCTGGCTAAGAGATGGAGTGGAGGGAATTATAGAGGGACCCATGAGAACACACTTAAAATCAGCTTGGGAAACGAGCAGACATTATTTGGTCTGCAGCTGTACATGCTACATGACTGAGCAATTAACTATCATTCACTGACTTTTACAGATTTGAAGTAAAGCAGGATATATTTTTATCTAAAAAGTGGTAAGAGAGTTGACAGCAGCAGCAGCAGCCTGACTGTGTGTAAGCATATTCTAGGGAAAACTAATTTTTCAGAAAATGGAAGCAATTGTCTAAAAATAAAAAAAAAATTAAAAAATTAAAAAAAAAAAAAAAAAAAGAGAGAGAAAGAAAAGACAAGCTAGGATGTGTCTTTACCTACAAAATCGTTCCCTTGTTTAGTATTTCAGATTCTTCAAAGTCCCGGATGCTGTTTAATGAGGTTTAAACCCAAGTTCAGTTCAGTATTAAGTCAAATGTCAATCTTTAAAGATGGAAGAGGTAAAGTCAGGGGGTTTATTTGAGCCTTACCCGGCTGAGAACTCTTGTGTCTCTTCAGAGTTGTGTGACCACATTAACACAACTGAGCAGCAAAATAGGCATCAAAGAATATGAATACTAAATAAAACTAAGCTGTTCCAGAGTTACAGTAATGCTTTACAGTTATAGTTTGTATTTCCCTGTTATAGGGCTCAGAAAGCCATACAGTCATATTAAATGGTATGAGTTTTCTCTTTTGGAAGGATTTGTAGGAGGAAATTCTTCAATTATTAAAATAGGCTCAAAAGATTTTGTCCAAGATTTATTTAGTAATTAAATGTGGCAACTTGGATTCAAATTTCAAATCTCATCTGTAGAGAGTTGTTGTAAAATACAGTAAAAAGCTCTTTAAAATTTATAGCTGAAGATGTTATTTTTGCCATCCATGTAATATTTCACAACAGTTCTCCCCTTCATTCAGGTTGTTTTTATTTATAGTAAGGTCTCTGAATAGTAGATATTTATTCTAATGCACTAACTTTATTTAAAAAATAATGAAAATCCAAAAGCTCTTGTCTTCTCCCCAGAGACTGGGCTTCTTTCTACTGTAGATATGTTTTTTTCTTGAATGATAAAATAGTTGAAACCTTTCTAAAGTATCGAATTGGCACCTGGACCAAGAGAGGAGTGGAAACTGGTTCAGGTACTCTTGTAGGTTGAAATTCAGCAACAATTCCAGCTGGCTGTGCAAACAGTTAATTTCTGTGCAGTTTCCTCTTTTGAAAGAGAGTGTGTGGGAAGATGTGATGGGTTACCTTACTACTTGCTGTAAAATTTAAGATCTTTTCAGAGAGCTGTCATAGACCTCACAAGACATATTTTATTGGGAAGAATTAAATATAAAACAGCTCTAAGGAAATAAGTAACATTTTTGTTGTCAAATTAGTTTTATTCATTTAATATTCAATATTTACAACAATGATTTAAAATAGCTGAACTGATTTGGGACCCTGAGATTTGAATCTTTTTAAATGTTCATGTGTCAGACTGCTGTATTATCTTGAGACTTATTTCCAAAGCAATGTGCTTGAATACTTTATTTGCAGTGACTGGATGTGTGCTCCATATATTCATTCTAACAGCACCATTATCCTAAACTTAGACACCACACTGCATTTACCTCCTTTGCAAATGCCGCTTTAAGAACTGAATATTTTCTGTTTTATCCATTCTTTAATGGGATGCAATGGATATGGAGTCACTTGAGGTTTGATATGGGGTTTGATGAGTGCTAGCAGCAGGCACACGTGTGAAACTCCAGTACAGATTAAGCATCCTCTTCAATTTGAACTATCTCAAAGTTTGTGTGTAAATGAATATAGAGGAGAAAAATGATGTCATTTAATGCTAGTCACTTCTATGGTTTCCTAAGCTACCAAAGAGCAGGAAAACTTGTTTCAGGGAAAAGAAAGCCCTGGGGCAGTAATGAGATTAAAAGCTATGATTGATCAGCTCTGTGCTGTGGCTGGCTGGGGTGCAAGATGCTGCTCTGTGCAGGGATCTGGCCATGGGAGCACCAAACGCTGCTCTGTTCTGGGGGCTCAGTTTGCTTCAGTGCTTTGGGTCATTGTAACTCAAGATAATCTTACACAGATCCTTCTGCCTTGGCATGCTGCGACAAGAATTTTGCCACTGAATTTGCTGTGACATTGCTGATGAACAGAGGACACTCCTGGAGGACTGGATATTCATAATGCCTTAATGTGGAGGAGAGAACTGTGGGTTGAGTGTCATTCTAGAGTTTATGCATAGGTAAATGGTACATTTCTAAAGGCTTCCATCATGCAGAAGAGATGTTGCAGGTTGGAGCTGTTTTTAAATAATCAGTACATATTCTTTCTCTAATGTTTCTCTAAACACAGCAGGGAGTAGAGCCATCCTATTAGCCTCAGACATTCCAGAAAAACTGTTTTACAGCACTACCTGGCTGCCTGGACAGTGACTGTAAAACAGAGGTAAAAACATTTTATATTGTGTTCAGTGAATACTAAGCCTTAATCCTGTGCTAAGGTGAAACAATTTTTGCAAATACTTAAAAGTAGAGGAAATTACAAGGTTAAGTGTCTATTCATTTTAGTTTTACAAGGCTTTAGTTTTGTTGACTTCTCTGATATGTGCTGGGGATATATAATGTTTCTGGGCCCAGAATGAGCTGCTGTTTCATACAAGCTGGAGTTGAGAAACCCTGTGGTTTTGTATGTTAGTGCTTCAGCTTCCCCCGTTGTTTCCTTGTAGCACACTAGAAATTCTGGTTGTCTGACAGTTTGTCTCAGGATGAAAAAGATAAAAAAGGTTTGAATACTTGTCTCCCTTAGTGCTAAGTCTGTGTTTGTTCAGTTTGTTTCTTGAGAAACTTGAGGCCTCATTTGCATGCCATGAATTAGGAGGAAATTGAAATGCTGGAATAGTGGAAACTAGTGGAAACACGATGATGCAAAATGTGCTGTTTGCAGACTCTGAGCAAGCATGATGTGAAAGCACAAGCAATATGGAGTCCAAATGGGCAGAATCCAGGGGACAGGCACAAAATATACCACAAATCTGGAGAAATAATTGACAAAGCAACATTGAAAGTCACAGTTGTGTCCCCTCAGTTTGCTCAGACTGCCCAGAGAAGGGATTCTGTCCCCCCTCTTTAGATGGGGAGATAATGTTGGTTTAACTTTGGTGGGCTGGGAGATATTACCTGAGATGGAGTGGGGCCCTGGTCTGTCTGCCAGGTTGTGTCAGGGATGCAGCAGCCCTGCTCCCTCCTTCTGGGCGTCCACATTCCAGACAGATGGGTGGAAGCTGGGAGGGGCTGGGACAATGCTGCCAGGGGTGATGGGCTTGGAAAGAGGAGAATGAAAGAGAATGGAGATGGCAGGGTGAATGCCACAGCAGGGGCCACTGCTGTCTTTCTGCATGGATATTCCGTGGGAAAGAAAACACAGGTGGGAAAAATCACCAGAGGGCCCTTGTTCAACTGGCTGGAGCTTTTAGTTCCTGAAGAACTAAAAATAAGATGCAAAGCTTTTAATGCTATCTGAGATTTCAGTTGAAGGTCATTACTTGGCCTCAGTCTTTGGATAACACTGCGACCGCAGTACGCTTAAAAAACCCCACCAAAATACAACAATTCCTCAATTTTTAACTCAGTCTTTTGTTTTGTTGGGTAATCTCGTTTCTTTGAAGTTCCCTGCAATGTGGAACTCTAAAATCTAAGTTAAAAATTTTCTGTGTTGGTAGAGAATGAAAGTTTCTCCAAAGTGCCTTTCACTGGAGTCAACTTTTAAAAGCTCAGCCTGCTCTTTCTGATTGCACACAATGCAATTCACTTTACAGGGTAGTTTAGGGATGATTTTTTTTAAATGGCTGGGTTTGATTTTTTTTCTTGCACACTTCTCACAGGCACTAAATTGATGCTATTGCCTAATATAGTGGATGCAGGAAAAAGATTGGGAGTTGGATAAATTAAAATATGTGAGAATACTGTAACCTATGAAAGACAGTAACAACAAGAAAAGTTGATGTTTACCTCAGAAACAGTAGCACAGAAATATTAAATTGTGTACTGGCTTCTATTCTTGTCTATCTGTCTGTGCTGAAAAATCATGTAAGAATGCATCAACTTGCTTTCTGTCAGCTTGACTTGTTCCTTTTTGACCTGAGCTGTGTGGCTGGAATTGTAGTACTTGAATTACAGCCTCAAAGACTGCAGGTTCAATAATAGTCATTTTCTGAAGTGCTTTAAAAAAACATTCCATATTGTTCATACAGCTTAATTGTTGTAAACTTGTGTAGTTCAAAGCTATTTTTTGTTTTCTGTGATGAAAGTTCAAAATGTGGTGTGAGGTTAGTGGGGGTGGTGTTGATTACCTTTGAACATGGAAAAAAAATCCCAATGCTAACAGATTTATTTTTAAGTGCAGTTGTGTATCTGGTAAAGCACTTTGGATAGTCAATTTTAAATTTATATTTATTATAAATCAAGAATTTGAGCAAGTATTTACCCATTCTTCCTACCCTTATACCAAGAGAAATGAACTAAAAATGAAATTAAAATGTCCAAGAGAAAAAAAAATTGAAAAAAAAATTGAGAAAGGTGATTAATTATTGCAGCCCATTAACATCTTCAATTTTTGAATTAGGACCGTCAAACAACATCTTAGCAGTGACAATGTGCTGGGTTTTCTGTTGGGTTTATTGCTTAGGACAATTAAACAATCTTTTTGTCCCCAAAATTTTGCCCCAAAGTTTTTTCAGGCAGGTGAGAGAAGATAATTGATTCTATGTGAACTTATGGAGGAACAAAAAACCCAAAAGCAAGGTTCCTGTAATAGGTAGTCAGGCAGTTTATGTGTGTGCACTGATTAGGATGAAGATATTCCCAAGCATTCAGTAGTTATTTTGTTTGCTGTCTTTGTCAAGTGAATGTGATTCACCTGCTCAGTAATTCAGCACACCAGTGATGCAGGGTGATGGGAGGTGGATGAGGCTGCATTAGACCTTTTATCAGAAGAGAAAAGGATCAGCATTCAGTGAATAAACAGCAACAAATTCATGGCAGCATCCAGACAGCTGCTGTTGTGTTTCTGGTCGTCTCCAGGTGTGAGAGAGTACTGTAAGCATCATTCTTCTCATTCCTAATTACTCATGTAAGTACAAATTAGTCACAATAACTATCTGCTCTAAAACATACTCTATTTATTGCCAAAAACTGAACAAATGTTTCAGAAAACAAAGCTCTGCACTGGAAGCAAAGCTAGTCCAAATGACTCTTCTCAGATTTTGATTTTACTTACATCAGCAAGAGCAAGTCCAGCAAAATTGATAAAGTCAGTAATTCCTGACTAATATCAGGAATTAGTTATGCAGATATAGCTGATAAATTATTTTATTCTTGATTTTAATCCAGTCATTGACATGGAAACAGTTGAGTTTTGCTTATCATTTAGGTAAATGATTCTTAAGCAAAAAATTAGAACATTCAAAGAACTCTCCAAGGAACTTGCTCAATCTCCCCAAGACCTTGGAAACTGTAATTGGATTACCTATTGGCAACTATTGTCAGTACTTCTGTGACTATTGGCAACTGCCAGTATTAGTTTTTATTTCTGAGTCTTCTGAACTCTGTTTTTTGTTGCATTGTGTGGGTCTACTCTTCACAGAGCCTTCAGCACTGGGTGACACAAGGTTCTTGTTGAGGGGCAGATATCAGTGTCCTTAGCAGCTCTTTCACAGAAAACCAACCAAACAAATTAACCTCCTGATCTGTGAATGCTTTAATGAAAAACCCAAACAGAACAAATGAACACACAGAAACCCCAGCAAACTCTCAGCTGTATCCCGTCCTGGTGAGCTTTCCTTGCTGATGGTGTCTATTAAATTCTCTGCTTGCATCAATGTTAGCTCACAGCCCTGGAAGACTGAATGTGCAAGAATATCACAGACTCTTCCAGCTACTTACAAGTAACATGATTTTGCTAGATTCCTGTCTTACCAAGATACAGTGACCTCAGAAAAAGTCAGAATTTTGTTGTTCTGAATTTGGTTCCTTGAATGTGTTTTATCAATTTGCATGCATACAAACATATAAATTTATATGCAAAGTACCTGACATGTTCCAAAGATCACAAAAATCTCTAAGACTTGATCTCTTTGAGTTGCTAGTACAGATAAACAGTTAGGGTTGTACATTGTTTCTTTGTTTTATTCTTGTGGGCTCTTCAGTATCAGGGACCCATTCCAAAATGTAATCTGTAGGATTGATGCTTAAGGTATTTTCAGTTTTGTTTTCCCATGCTTTCCATTTTTTAATCTTTTTCTCTTTTTCCTAACAGGCATCCTGTACAAACCTACTGAAGTTTCTATGAACAACTGGGTTATTTCACTGAAGATGATTTCATATAGGGTTTAATTGCTGCAGAATCTTAGGCAGACTTCCTGATTAAACTCTCATCATATTTGATATCAGAGCTGCCTAATTCAGCTGTCTGCTTTGTCAGGTCTGAGTAGGCTCATCTAAGCTTCTCTGGCAACAGGCAAATGTACAAAGAAATGCAGCTTAAGACAGAAATCTGGAGCAAATTGCACCTACAAGCCTGGGTTCAGCTGAGGGATGAATTGTTTCCTGACATAATTTCCCAGAAATCATGTAATACAAGGCTGGAAGAGGCCTAAAACACTTATCTCACCTGAAGTCAGGAGCAGTAACCTGTCATCTTTAACAGATACTTACCCAATGTCTTCCTAAAACCTCCCAACTCTGAAAGCTCCCAGCCCATCTTTCACTGCTCCACTGTCCCTGCAGCTCCCTTATGCAGAACTGGATGCAGAAGTGGTCTTAGAAAACAGTCATCTTCCCTTCTTTTCTGCAGCAATACCATATGTATTTGAAGCATAATACTCATCTCCTCAGCCCCTCTCTGTGCTCAGCTCTCCTGCTTCTTCCTTGTGACTCACATTTTCAGCCTGCACGTCTTAACTGCTCTCATCCAGATATTTTTTTTTTCTGGTTGGGTCCCATCTTTTTATTTTTCTTCCAGGAACTGAACTTTGAGGAGCTGTCTGGCTCCTTTTTTTGTTGAGGATCACATGTACAGGTAATTGAAAACAGTGAGAGTAGTGGTTCTGACCTCTTGAGTTATTTGTGTTGTGAAAATTCTGACTGTAAGTGCAAAGGGATTAATTGGTCACAATTTTAAATTCCTTAGGTTTATGTTTGTGTTTTTGGTTGGTTGGATTTTCATTTGTTTGGAATTTTTTGTAATTTTTGGGATTTTTTGTATTCAATAATAGAATTGTCTGTTTTTATGTGTCAAACGCAAAATTGTGCAAAACCAAGAGGTAAAATATGGTGTGCTTTTTGCTACTAAGATAACCATTTTTCAAATTAGTTGTCTTTCAAACCACACTGCAGAATTTTTTTGATAAAAATTCCAACAAGAAATTCCATTACATGAAAGTCCAATTATTTTTTATTGTACCTAAAACTTTCCCAGAGTAGCACTTGTGTTGCAATGCCAAATACCTGCTAGAGACCCCAAAAACCACTGGAAAAGCTTTTCAGATATTCCCACACAGGTTTAGTGAGCTCACAACAGTGTCTAGGCAGAGCCATATTCTGCTTTCAGTACAGGCTGCAGCTGAAATTTATGGGTGCATTATGCTGAACTTAGGATAGAATTGTGGGAAATTATCTATTTCCATTAACAACATTGAATTTACTTCGTGCCATTAAATTGGTGCCTTTCCTTTGCAGTAATACTAAGTTGAAATTTAGCTGTCTCTGCTTCTTCTGGGAGAGGTTCTGTGGGGAAG
Source organism: Certhia americana (assembly GCA_018697195.1). Taxonomy (NCBI): domain Eukaryota; kingdom Metazoa; phylum Chordata; class Aves; order Passeriformes; family Certhiidae; genus Certhia; species Certhia americana. Next base: position 6,723,740 of record CM031867.1, on the reverse strand, counting down.
AAGTTAACCGTGGGTTAGTTGGATTACAAGGAAATGTGTTGACTGATGTCATTTACATGCATCTATACTTACTGGAAACCAAAAAGTGCACAAATATGCCTTGAAATGGTACACAGCAGAGGCAGTCTTTTGGCAGTGATACAATGAGATATTAAAAGGAATTATTGTACCTGAGGTGTGGGAATTTATGGCATCCCTTTGTACAGGCAATCTAAATGTTAATTGGTAACTGTAACAGTTTTCATCTTTTATCTTGAAGCTTAGCATTAGCTGTGTTGTCTTCCCCTGCTTTGCAGTTTTAGTTGCTTTGGTTTATGATGAAATCTCTTGGATGTGAAGTTCCATAATATTTTGGTCTCTTAAACCACAGAAGCAATAAACTTGTCAAATTATCCACTAACGCAGTGCAAACACAGCATAACATTATCCATCATATTTGTAATACCTGGAAATAGCCATTTGCCCAAAGCTTCCAGAGGTACTTGCTAATTTCAAGATCCAAACCAAATGCCATGAATCTGCAGCCTTTTGGACTTTTTTTCCTTCACATCTTCCTCTCTTAATTGCTCTTGGTCCCTTTCAAGTCGCTTCTACAGGACAGAGTTGCAGCCCTGCAAGGATGATGCAGCCTTTGAGCCTCCTGTGTTGCAGAGGCAGTGCCTGGCCCCAGAATAGCCCCTAAGGCCATTCTGTGTGACATTGCAGACAGTTCCAGGGTCAGCACTAGAGCCTGAGGTGATGCAGGGCTGTGTTTCAGGGGAAGGAGAATAAAAGAGTTGTGGGGAAACACAGGGCAAGGATGTTAATGATAACAAGTCAGCTAGCAATACAGAAAATGTTCCTCTTTTTTTTTCAAATCCCACATTAACAAATATGTAAGGTTGTGTTTCCCACCTAATAGGATGCTGCAGGATTTGAGATATATAATGAGAGTATCAAATATTTTGCTAATAAAAAAAGAAAAGAGAGACTCTCTCAGAAATGATGTTATAGATGTTAGGCATAGTAGACATGTGGGGGGTCTGGAAAATTGCTCGTGACTGGAATGTCAGGCAGCTGGTGATGATCTTGGGAGCCCAAGAATTTGGGGAATACAAGTAAGATAGTAGAGATCAGTAACCATGTTTGGACTTGAGCAATAGCCTGTACTGAATGAAGAGGAAAATGTGCTAGTTAAATTCAGGATGAAGAGGTAATGTAGGAACAGGTATAGAAGTAGAAGTCTGTTCTCTAATGTTCCTTTATGAAGGAATTGGAGGTGAAGTCAAAAAGCACTTAAAATCTAAATGAAGACTTCAACTCCTTTATCCCCATTCTCTTTCATTAGCTGCACAACTATTACCAACCTTGGAGTGTCATTCCAGAGTTGATAACCATGGCAGAGCAGTGACCAGTGAACTGACAGACCTGCTCTGCCTTTGCTGGGGTTTTTTTGGGTTTTATTTCTCTCTGATGTTGTTTTGTTTGTTTCTTTATTGATTTCCTATATGACAGTATTTGAATGTTTCTTTCTCAGAGAAAACTGAAGCTGTTTGTGTCACCCCCCTCATTCTGGCAAGTCCCTCAGGGATGTTGTCACACAAATGGTGCCGTGTACAGGCAGCAGCTCCTGTGCCCAGGACTGGGGCCAGGTGTGTGTATGCAGCAGCAGGGGTATCTTCATGGCTGGAAGTAATCCGATTTCACTGCCTGAGCAGTCAGCAGCTGGAGTGGATTCTAAAAACTCTGCATCTCCAGACTCAAGCTGCTGCTGCCTGGTGTTAAAACGTAAGTGACTTATTGCCAATCTAGCTCCTAGACAGGAGCAAAGTGCCAAAGTACTTTTCATGGAGGTTTTCTTGTGTACTACCTCTCTGTCTTTTCTGCCTTCTGTAAGAGGAGGAAGCTAATTCTGCCTGTGTGGATATCACTTTAGATCATCTTTTCCCTGTTTTTCAATGTCTTCTGTTAGCCCAAGAGCTGCCCAGACTTCCTGTCATCCATAAACTGCAGCAAAATGGCTTATGAAGAGCCAGAAATGGCAACAGATAACCTGAAAAAAGTCGAATCTTAAAATTAATTGTATTTATGTATTTCTTATTAGATAGCATGTCTGATAACAAAGCCAAAATGTCTCAGCCCTGACTTATGTTTATGCTTGAAGTAGAATGTTGATTGAATTGAATATTTTTGACAGAGGACAAGCAAGAGCAGGAAAACATGTAGGGTGAGTTTGTTTTGCAGTCTGTTTTCCTTTTCATTTGAAGTTACCTGTCCTGGCATTTCTTTTTATTTTCAGAAAAGAGAAAAAGGCAGACCCAGGGATGATTTATCAATTCAGTTTTGTCTTTTTTTTTTAAATGTAGGTCATTGAACTAAAGAAAACTGCCTCCTAGGGAAAGCTTCTCTTTACCAACTAACACAGCAGGGCCAGTTTTGTTCTTCCAGCTGCCATCAGGTTATTGCCTGGGTGCTGTCTCTGCTGGGGGGATTGCAGTGAGAGCTCAGCACTGGAGAGACAGGATGAGAAACTGGCAGTGTCTGCTGCAGGTAACATTGAGTGGCAGGTTTAGGTTTCTCTTCGTATATTTGGAGAATCTCCTCTCACATGGGACTGGCCCAGGGTTTTGGAGGAGCAGTGTTGTGCAGTGGATGCCATCTCCCTGGGAGAAGCATGTTTCTTAGACATAATAAAATTAATTCCATCTCAAGCAACAAAACCATAGGAAAACCTCATCAGTATGCCAGCTTTTATGACTTTTGATTTTAAACAGTGCACTGACAAGTTATAGGTGTGTGACTCCTGTAATACTAAAACAGAAATTATTATTTTTTTTCCTTGTGTCTCATTTTCAGCCCTGAGAGCTCTGTGTGAGCCAGGTAAGTGGCTGGATGTACTCTGAGGATAACTTTGTTCCTTGAGTGACTATTTCAATAACTACTTCTGTATGGGATGTCAACAGACAGAGGAGGCAGGTGGCTGATTAGAATTAATTACTTGGAGACTCAGAATCTGTCATGTTTAAGTTTCTGTCACTGAAACCAAAAGAAACATAAACCAGAGCCTAAAGTAGTGTTACTTGTTTCCAATTGCATCCTGAATCTGGACTCAGAGCCAAAGCTGTTACAGCTGTTTTACCTCTTTCAAGGAGTGCCACAAAATCTTGCTTGGTTTATCAGTTGCTAGCATCCTTGAAACTTGTCATTAGAAATTTTTTTCAATAAGTATCAGGTTTTTCCAGTTTATATTTTGTGAAAACCAGACTGAGAGTTTCCAGAACTAAGTTAGTGGAACTGTCCCTAATTTGAAGCAAAGAGGTTGTAAACACATTGTTGGTATAGAAGGTGAAGAATTTCTTGTAGGGCCATGGATGGTTCAGTTTTCGTTGCTGGATTTGGGAAAAGGGTGAAGATAAACAGGATCAGGAAATGGGGGGATAGGGAGGGGAAGAAGAAGTTCTCTAATTCCTGAAGTTGTACCCTAATTTTGGGAAATAAATGCACTTAGAGGTCCTGACAAGTCAGTGTTTTCTAAAGCAAAAAATTTTAAGAAAATCCAATATAGTTCAGTGTGTAACAGCATAAACTCTTCTTTCTCTGACTTTGTTTGTTTATTTAAATACTTCTCACATTTGCACAAAAATGGGATCTTTTCTTTCTTTGTAGTTCAGTTAATGCTCAGCATAATAGTTATCCCATTTGTGTTTGTTGAGTGGTTTCTGGTTGCTATGAAAATTAGCATACTCTATAAGGTTGTAACTTCAGGAGTAGAACGATTCAAAATAAAAAAATCTAAACACAATCTTACTTTTAATGTAAACGCTCATATTAAACAAAATTGAAGAAAGGAATGAGGAGAATGAGGACTTCAGATTTTTAATCTTTTCCTCACAAAGAAGGTGTTGTCTACCTGGACTTCAGCAAGGCCTTAGCCACTTTCTCCCACAGCATCCTCCTGGAAAAGCTGCAGCCCATGGCTTGCACAGGAGCACTCTCTGCTGGGTTCGGAACTGGCTGGATGGCCAGAGGGTGCTGGTGAATGGTGCTGCAGCCAGCTGGCAGCCAGTCACCAGTGGTGTCCCTCAGGGCTCTGTGCTGGGGCCAGTTCTGGTCAGTGTTTTTATTGATGACACGGATGAGGGGATTGACTCTGTCATCAGTAAATTTGCAGATGACACTAAGCTGGGAGTGTGTGTCCGTCTGTTGGAAGGGAGGAGGGCTCTGCAGGGAGACCTGGATCAGTTGGATGGATGGACAGAGTCCAATAAGATGATGTTTAATAAGTCCAAGTGCCGAGTCCTGCACTTTGGCCACAACAACCCCCTGCAGCACTACAGACTGGGGATGGTGTGGCTGGACAGTGCCCAGGCAGACCTGGGGGCACTGATCAGCAGCCAACTGACCATGAGCCAGCAGTGCCCAGGTGGCCAAGAAGGCCAATGGCCCCTGGCCTGGATCAGGAATGGTGTGGCCAGCAGGAGCAGGGGGGTCATTGGCACTGCTGAGGCCACCCCTCAAGTGCTGTGTCCCTCAGTTCAGGAAGGACATTGAGACATTTGAGAGCATCCAGAGGAAGGAACGAGGGTGGAGAGGGGCTGGAACACAAACCCTGTGAGGAATGGCTGAGGGAGCTGGGGGTGTTCAGCCTGGAGAAAAGGAGACTCCCTGAAAGGTGGCTGTGCTCAGGTGGGGTTGGTGTCTTCTCCCAGGCAACCACGGAAGAGAGGACACAGTCTTAAGCTGCTCCAGGGGAAGTTTAGGTTAGACATCAGGGGAAAATTCTTTTCTGAAAGAGTGCCTGGGCACTGGAATGGTCTGCCCAAGAAGGTGGTGGAGTCGCCATCCCTGGAGGTGTTTATAAAAAGACTGGATGTGGCACTTGGTGCCATGGTTTAGTTGATGAGGAGGTGTTAGGTCATAGGTTGGACTTGATGATCTCAAAGATCTTTTCCAACCTAGTCCATTTTGTGATTCTGTGATTCTGTTAATATAACCTGGACTCTCATATATATGCACAGACAGAAGATTTGGGTTGCTTCCTACCTCCTTAAATCAAATTTTCTTCTTTTCTTTTGTTATGAAAATACAAATGGGAAAAGCATTTACCCTGCAATAGGCCCTGTGTAAGCATCTTGACTTCAGTCCCAGAGCACTCTCTATAGATGAAATGTGCAAAATTAGCAATAGTATTGCATACTGGAGTGTATCAAACAGAGTCAAGTAATACCGCTTCAAATTGAATTAAGTCACTGATGTTTTGATATTAAGTAATTTTTGTATGACTGGTAACTTTGTTCAATGCCCTTCCTTTTATTTCTGCATGACATTTTGCAAATAAAACTGTAGAGATCTAATTATACAGCAGTTATAATAAAATACCAGTCTCCATGCAATTTTTTTCTCCCAACTTTAATCAGAAACCATGCAATGAAAAGTTTCAAATCCCTAAGAAAGGCAAATCCTTCCAAGTATGGGTTACACTTGTGAACTTTCAGCTGTGTTGGTGGATTTTTAAAAGAAAACAAAAAGAAATTGATTTTAAAAGGAAATTACATTTTTTGCTAAATCAACTTCTTACAAACATCTTTTGAAATTGGCATTTATAATAGAAAAAGATATTTTTAATTGTTTGCTTAAAATTACACTTCTAAACATTACTTTGAAATTACAATAATTTCACAATAAAGAAGAAAATGTGTCATCTTTTAGTAAACACTCATGGACTCTTTGACAAGTGCTAAGCAATACTTGCCTGCTTTTATCTCATTCAGATTTACATTAAAAACAGATGTTGAATTTCATAAAGAAACAAAAAAATCCAAAGTTCAACAACTTACCAATACTTCTTGTGTTTGGTTACTGTTAGAGCAGAGACTTATCAGAGGCTTGCAAAACTTAAAATGATGAGTACAGTAACCTCTGTAACTTTCATTTTTCAGACATGCTGTCATAATTCTATTTTTTAAAATATTTATTTATTCCTCAGGAAAACCACGCCTGCAGTATGTTGGGTGCATTTCCTGCACTCCCCCAGTGTGTGCATCCTCCTGTGCACACCTGAGATTACTTTAAGGAACTTCACATGGACCTGCGGCCCTTTTAGCCATTAGAGGAACTCAGTCAAGGCCGCTTAGCTCCAAAATATTTGTGACAGGTCTGCCCAGAATATTGTATAGAAATATGCTGAAAAGGGGGTGGAACAAGTGTCCAAAAGGTTGTCTAAAGATATGGAGAAGAAATACTTCAAAATGATTCCATAACACAGATCTCATGGGTTGTTTTTTTGGTTTTTTTTGTTGTTTTTTTTTTTTTTTCTTTTTGGGGGGTGGGAATGTAAGAGAAGTCAGTTCTTCTGTATGTTGTCAAGCTGTATAAAAATAGGTTTTCAAGTATATTTGGTCTGAATCACAAGTGGCAGTGTTTGTGTAGGCCTCTAAATTGCAGAAGTAATCTTTGAACTGCTTTCAGATGTTCTGAGTGGTGTGGGTCAGAGAGGCAGACATAGCATCTACAGGGAAATTTCTGTCTGCTTTTCAGAGGGCAAAACAGGGCCTGAAAGTACCTAGCAAACATTTAAGACATAGATGTATTGTCAAACTGGAACAGAATCTGTCATTTTGGTTGGGAGCTTGCTTTATTTAAGAGACTCGAGGAATGACAATTTGTAATTTTGAGCTTTAGCCTTGTTCAATTTCAAATAGCAAAACTCTCAGCCCCTGGAGAAGCGAGATTCCAGCAGGAACCTTTGAAGGCAGTGGCACTGCTGATTTGTGCAGCAGCCTGGGCAGGTGTGGGCTGTCAGCTCCAATGCCACCACACTGACCTGGCAGGGATGGCAGGGCTGCATGAGTGTCCTGGCTGGAGGCACTGCTCTCCTCAGAGGGAAGGGCTGGGGTGCCCAAAGATAACTGCAGGCACACTGATGGGCATCTTCACTGGGCTGCAGCACAGGACTTGGCTCTTCAGTGAGCTTGTCAAAACTGCAAACTGAAATAAACCACCAGGCTGAGACACCTTATACCCTACTGCAGCAAAAAGCTGCAGGATCCAGGGGTGCAGGGGAGTGTTCTCAGCCTTTTGTTTTCTGGTCCTGTAGAGAGAAGTTTAGGGAGGCCTCAAGGCCCCTCTGTTCTGCTGACCCAAACATTGAGGCATCTCTCTTTGCTTCCAGAAGTGACTGAATGCTGGGGTTTGCTGCAAAATGTTGTCTTAAACATCCTGTGGGAAACAAAAGGCAGAGTTTAAATCTTCTGCCCCTCTCATCTGGCTGGTGACACGTAACTTGAGTGCAAAGTGAGTGGGGACCTCTGTGCATCAGGGAAGGGAAGCTGCCACACATTCAGCTGATGGAGCTGTGTTTTAGCAGCAGTGTTTTAGCAGAATGTAATAAATTGCTTAACTGTGTGAGCAGCAGCCTCAGCAGAGGTGATTGTTTCAGGGAATAGTGATGTGTTTCAAGAATCATGTCACAGAAAATGATTAATGTTTCCTAATGACCCTATTCTCGTGCAGGATTTGCAAGAAGATCTTTAATACTAGCAGTATTGAACAGTACTAGTACTTTACTCTTTTTTTTTTCCTTTTGTTTTTCTTCTTACTTTAAAATGTTCATTACCACCATATTTTTCCTTTCATATTTTCATCACTGTTCAGGCAGTCCAGAAAAAAAAAGTATGTCAGGAAAAATCTTTCATATGCAAATATGGTATTGTTTTCCTCTTCAGCACTTGTACACCTGTATGCATATTCATTGAAATAAAAAATTGTTAAAATAAAAAAGTGAAACAGGTAATATAGTCATACTGGGGCTTTTTGAAAAAGATCTGTTCTTATATAAGCCAAGTATTTTACCTCCCTTGTGCCTCTAAATACAGTAAGTACAAGAAGAAAGAGCAAAACTTTTTGTTTTACTGCTTCAACAAAATAATGGTTGATGCGAGCATCCTTGTAATGTGGGAGAAATAATCTTTACAACAATAGTTTTATTTCATCTTAACATTGCATACAAAAGAAGTATATACCTGGTGTGTGGTTACTCATTAGTTCATGATTTAAATGTGTGCTCCGTAATAATATCCTTTGGGGATCCAACAAGTTTTAGCCTGTTTCCTTTTCAAAATTCTGTGTGTTCCTTGAGATTCTCTGAATCACTGTTGAGCTTCTTTTGGTACTTGCATATAAACCATGATCCCAGGAGTAAGTTGTGCTCATCATATTCTCTTTAAAACTTTTTCCTGCCCCAGGAAATGTGATTAACCACAACAGGTTGGGTAACTGACCCTGCTGATGCTGTTTAGCTACAAGGAGGCTGTGCTTTACATTTTGCAGTCACACAGGATCTTGTGTCAGCCTTTCCATTTAGTTTGTTACTCATTATCAGTAATTCCTTATTGTCACAAAGAAATATCTGTGCTTTAGGAGTTTGGCATTATATAGCTTATTTTAATGAGGTTATTAAACCTATCTTAGTTTTATCTGCATCTGGCAATTCCTTTTTCTGTTATGTATTAGGAAAACACTCTTAGTCAATTTATTATTGATATTAATTTTTAATGTTTGCTGTAATATGGGTAATGTTATGAACTGTTTCTGTAACCTAAAGAATTACTTAAGGGGTGCTTCAGCAGTACCCTGCTGCTTGCTTGTGGGCTCCTGGTCTGGCTCTGCCCCTGATCCCCTGTCACCTGCAGTCAGTGCTGTGCCCTGGGAGCTGCAGAGAGTGGAGTGATGAGCTGTCACTGCTGGGCTAGAATCAGTCTGACACTGAGAAGAGGAGGAGTCATGAGCAGTTTAACAGCTCAGGTGTCTGGAGTTAAGGAGAAGTAGGCAAAATACACTAAGTGCAGGTCATGGAGTTGGATTCAGGAAGGGGTTTGTGTGTAAAGGAAAACAAGGTCCATGTTTACACTGAAATTTGATGAAAAGTTAATTTCTATTTTTCAGTGAGTAAGCATTTTCCAGAGATATTTGGAGGTGGTTTCCTGTAGGGTGAACAAATACAGTAGTCCGTGTGCTCTCAGAGCAGGATTCTGTTTGTTAATCTCTGTGTTCAAAGGCTGTAATATTTAAAAGTGGGGAATGTTCTGGGTTTTCTGCATTCATTAGAATACTCTCAGATCCAAATCCTGTATCACCTTTTTTGCATTGATATGTTATTTATTCTATTTAATTTTCACACAATGAAGTAACTGAGGGCTACATGAAAGCCCATCACTTTTCCAGTTGCTCAAAAAATAAAAGAATTAGCTGTTGAATGTTTCTCCTAGTGTACAGAGCTCTTTTAATTCCATTAACAATGCATGGTTATGGAAGTAAAATGGCACATCCTGGTGGTAGATAAAAATAGATCAAGAAAGTAGTTCTTCTGATGTGTTGAAACAGAAGAACCTGCTCCAATAAGGTTTCTTTCCAAATCACAGAGCCTGAGCTTTGCCACAGGTCTCAAGACTTAGGGGGTCCAGCTTCCATAAGTCCAGCTTTTCCCTTAATAATCAAATCTGCATCAATAAGAACCTCAAACAGTGTGCTCAGACATCCATGACTCTGCTAATGTGTTATGAAAATGAAGTGGACTCTTCCAAATAGAATATAGGTGTTCACCCAGAGTGCTGCCAGACTTGGTTATTGAGGGATAATGGGCTTCCCAATGAAAATGACAGGCACAAGGACCACATTTCCGTTTTTATTCCAGTCATCATGGAAAAGCCCATGGCTGCAAATCAGTTAAAATGGCAATTGGGGTTGAGATTTTCCAGGGCCAGAGTGCACCAGTGCAATAAATGTCATGTCTTTGTTAATAAATATCAAATGCTTCATAGTTAACCCTGAAAAACAGTTCAATTCACAAATGAAAATTTGAATTTGCATCAGGTGTAACCAGGATGAACCGTGTTTGGTCCCCTGAAAAGGAAAGCATGATTTATAGCTTGCATTCTTCATACCAGTGAATATCCCTTGTGTGAGCAGGAGATGTAGGATTAGGTTTGATGTAAGGAAAAGAAAGACTCTCTACACTGCATGAAAGTGAAACAGGATCCATTATCCATGCTCCAGGCACAGAGAACAGTGCAAGTGCAGCAAGTGTGTTTCCAACACAGACAGATGAAAGGATGCCTAATAACAAGCCAAAAATGCCCAGTGTTTGCCAGCAGTCCTTAATCAGCACCGTGGATGTGATTGACCATTCAATAGGGAGTTAATTTCCCAATGATCATCTCTCTTCCATTTCTGGGCCAAGATCTTACAAAGAGCAAGATAAAGGCCACTGGAATTTCAGAGCAAGGGACTAAAATAGGACACAATTCCACCTTTTTCCCCTCTTTAATAGATGAAGAATGTGAAATTTTTGAGACCTGTGTGCACTTTTCCTGTGCTTATGTTCAAAATATACCCATGCCTCCATCTCTGCAGGTGTCAAATTCTCTCTTTCTTTTGACTTGGCTCAAAAATAATTTCAGAAATGACACCCTTCTATGCCATCTTCCTCATTTTTTCTCAGCTCCGACTTTAGGAACTGGAAATAGCAGTGAGATTGGTAAAAAGAGTTGAAATCTTCTCTTTCTGGTGCTATCTGATGTATATTACGTCTCATTTTGACTCCATCAAAATTAATACAGTGTGTAAATTTATTGGTAGCTATAAAAGAAATCACATGAATTAAATACAGCAAACATGCACCATTAAGACATTATAATGTCAGGTATACCCAACATTCAGTACACCTAAGCACAATTGCTGCTCCTATCCTGTGCACTGAAAAAATGTTTTAAAGATTATTTGTAGTGTAATTCAGAGTTGATTTACCCTCTCCTGCCCCCACCCCCCTCCTTCTTGTTGCATTTGTAGTTGGACAAGTCATCAAATAAAAGAAAAAAATGGTCAGTATAATGGCTGCAGAAAGGGACAAAACCACTGTGACGTTAACTACTTGTGTGAAAAAGAAATCATGCTGGTAAAGTAAACTTCCTTTCTTGCTGACTCCCTTTGTGCTGTATTTTTTTTCCATTCTTAGGTTAACCTAAAGATGGCTGTGATTAAAAATGTTTTAAAGTTAATTGCACAGAATGCATATGAATCATAAATACACACTTACCCCTTCAAACTAGGTTGACTTGCCATACACCTGCTGGTTTATAGTTGAAGTGCTATTTCCTCCATTGAATTTCTCAGTGTTAGGTGACCTCAGCAGACTGTTAAAATGTTGCTAAAATTCACTTATCTGTGATCAAGTGATTCAAAGTGAGGGAAGTGATTCAAAGGTAAATTTTACAAGGTAGAATTTGTCTTCATAAGCTGAATTTTATTCTTTATAGAAATTGTTTCATTCATACACTGCAAGATAGGTTTTTATAAAATTAATTTAAAAGTTTATTTACACAGATAAGACAATATTTAAAGATATAAAAATTGACAAAATAGTACAGACATAGTACAAACATGTGGATGTTGCAGTATAATTATAAAACAAAATCTATAGAAAAATTAAGGGGATATATTTATTTATTATTATTGTGCAGCCTTGGAGGTATTTTAATGCTCTGGGATAAAAATGACTGCTTGATATGCTAGAGGTTAAATCTGTGGAAAATATTCACTTCATTCTGTATAAAATTGCTGTGAGTTGTATGTGTCTCAGAGGGGCCTGGCAGCTTGGTGATGCTCTGCATCTGATGGTGGGACACATGAAAATCTTAATTTATAGTCTGCTTTTTAAATTTGAAGGATTTTCTGTGCACTATATATATCTTTTTATGGCACAGAATACCTTGGAGGAGTATCTGTGGCTCCACAGTTCACTTCTGGATGTTTAATAACAGCAAACAATAAAATTTATTTAGTGATGGTGAAACAGAGGAACAGAAATTCCTAAGAGGGCCGAGTTCTGATACATTTACTCAGCTGAAGTTGCAGGAAATAAGTAGCAATGAAATATGAGTAAAAATATTATGGCTAAACAAATGTGCGAATCGTTTCAATCTCTGAATCTCTGAGTTTCTTTGGGCAATTGAGAGAGCTTCAAATCCCAAAAGATCTTAGGTTTCAGATGAAAATGGATTAGCAAGGTGCAATTGTTATGAATAGTTGTTATGGAAAAAACCCAAGCACTGTCTTCTAGTCATTTTTCTGAAAAAACATTCACATTTGGTCCTTGAGCTGTTAGAAATTTTCATGAGAGATGTGCACATGGCACAGCACAGAGCTGTGCTGGATATTCCCAACACACCCAGGGGCAGAAATCCCCACTGCTGCTGCCAGAAGCAGCACTTCTGCTGCAGGCTGTGCACAGCCCCTGCTCTGTGGTGGGCTCCACGTGCAGTCCAGATTTCTACCCTTTGCAAACACCCAGATTAGTTTAAAAAGTGTGCATTTTATTGCTTATTTGATAGCTGATGTTTAATAACTTAATAGGCTTTCTGTGTGTTTCTTATAACTCAGCTGGGTTCAGAAATATTTAGTGCGATGGTCAGGAAGCGAATTTCTATGTGAAAATTCTCCTATGGAGAGTAATTGAATTGTGATTATCCGAAAAGCAAGAATCCTGTCAAGTAACAAGGTCTGTAATAAGATTTGGGATCTTTGAACTGCAACAAGTAGGGCATTTGAAAATATTTCATGAAAAGTGAGGAATATTGCAAAGGAGTTAGTAACTGTGAGGTAGAGATAATGAATGTTGGATGATTTACATACTGTGGGACCAGAGACTGATGGGATGACATGGATTTAGTGGCTGGACACTTACCCAGGATCTAGAACATCTGAACTTGTATCCTTGCTTCATATTTCTTGACTATCAATTCCCTCCCTGAGGCTGCAATTGATTTCTGAAAACAGCTTCTTTCTAAGGATGAGAAGTTGCTGTAATACAGTTCTGGTTTTGTTATTAGCATTTGGTAATTGAGGAAAAAGTATTTAATTGCATCAGCTCTGATGTGAACACAGGGAAATCTTTTAGGAAAAAAAAAAAACCCACAATCAATTGAAAGTCTTTCAACAATTAGTCCAAGTAGGAAACTGGAGATCTGAATGAGTCTCAGCTCAAAGAAGTTGTCATGAGAGGCTTTCAAGTGTTTTACTGATGCCTTTCTCTCCTATATTACCTGTGCAATTTAAGGCCTTTATTCTCTGTGGGTTTTGGTCAAGAATTTTCATTAAATTTGTCTATGATCTTTCATGCAGATAAACATGAATGCATAGTTTTAGTTTTAAAATAGCATGAAAAAAAAAAAAGATGAAGAAAAAAAAAGAGCATGTACATAGAGAAAAACAGGCCTCCTAAACTCTCTCTCATCCTATGCAGTTAAATACTCTTACCTAGGGCTGATGGAAGGAGTGAAGAAATGAGAGCCTTTTCTATTATCACTTTATGTATCCTGTTCAAAGATAAAATTACTGATGAGTGTCAGTTTTGAATAATTAATGAAATACATATTTTCCTTAATGTTTGCACTGTCTCCTCCTTAGCAAAAATTATTTGGATGCCAAAAATACGATTTGCTATATTTGTGTTGGGCAGCATAATTTCATTTGTCATTTGTGTTGCCCTGGTCAACAGGATTGTTTAGGATGGTACATCTCAAATATTCATTCTTGCAGCAGTGGGTCTAAATTTGGCTTGATTTGCAGGGTTGTATGCCAGGGCCCCAGCAGTGCTAGCCAGGCAGGATTTGATGGTGGTGTCATTTTTTTATAAATTACTTTTATTTTTTAAATCTGCCAAGGTGTTATTGCTAGGAAGCCAAAAGCAAGCACGCTCATAATCTTTGATTTTTTCACATCTGGGCTGGGGAGAAAGGCAAAATAAATGGGGATTAAAAAAATCCACTGTGGAAAAAGTGAGTTCTCTAATTCCATGTTCAAGGATGGAAAGAGAGGGCTGCTGTCTCACCCCCTGGATCCTGAGCAACTCTGCTGAGGAGGCAGCCCAGGGCAGCCAGGCCACCTGCCCGAGAGCCTGGAAGGAATCGGGTCAGGACAGAGATATTTCTGGTGCTGCTTCCCATAATTTCTCTGTAGACAATTGTTTCACTCAAATCATTGTTACAGATGCAGATGAATGGAAAATTTAAAGGAAATAAATGTGTCAGATCTGTGGTGACTGATTTCATCCAGTTGAACTGAAGCACTGTTGGTTCTCCATTGCCTCTGTTTCCCTCGAGATGAATATGGACAGTTAGCTGAAAGAGGAGATACTCCAAATCACGCTGAGGGTTAATCTCTTACAACCCAAAGAAATTTCCTAAGCTGACCCTCATCTGTGCTTTTGGAAATAAAGGAGTCATTTGGCCGACGCTCTCTCCATTTGCAATTAAGCATGCTGGCAGCTCTCCAGTGGGAGCTCTGTAGGCAGGAATATTTAGCAGCACAGAGGATATCATTTCCATACACTGACCCAGGCTGTTGCCAGATGGAGTAGAGGGCTGTGGAATGAAAGTAAATCCACAAATATTTTTGTGAGAAAGGAAACCACTTCTGATTTTGGGTAGGAGTGTGATACTGAGATAAGAAAAGAAACACAGATTTCTTTATTATTTTCAGGGGGTACCTACCCTTTTGTTTTCATTTGTCTTGTTTGTTTTCATCTTATCTTGAAAAAGAGACTACAAAGCTTCTTGTAAACTCTATTATCTTTCACTTTGTGCCAGACAGTGAAGTGACATGCTGCAGTACTTCTGCTTCACGCCAGCAGCTGGGAGGGCTGCTCTGAGCCCAGGAAGTGGGGGAAGACTTGGGGAGATTGCAGGTCTTGACAGATTTTGTTGGAAATTCTACCAGGCTCTGGTTCCTGTAATGCTGCTAGGATGAGGGGCTGCCAGACTGGCACACCCAGCCCAGTCTTGCTCCTGTTCGTTGCTGTCCCTTTCATGCCAAGGTCCAGCATGGTCTTGGTTTGTGGTCATGGAGTGACTCAACTTTCCCATTCTCCAGTAAAAGACCTTCCTGCCAAGGTTGTAATGTTGACAGATGACACTTAGCTTTGATTATTTATGTTTTGTAATATTTTGCAGTCTGGATTTGATGGCATAGGTTTGAAAAGTAATGAAGGCTTCAAAATAATGAGAGCTCAGCATTTGGCTGCTTACCCCATGGTGAGGGCTGGGGAGGGAGCGTGGGCCTTGGGCTGTGCAGACTGCAGGGTGTGGATGGCAACAAACTAGATGGGGGTTTCTTTTAGAAACTGGTTTTGCTGCTAAAACTAAAATAACTTTAGACAGATCTTGCAAAAAGGTTACTACATTTCTGTTTGTAGTAATTATTTTTTATAACTAATTTAAGTAGTTGTCCATTCAGGGCCTTTTGGGGATGCTTAAGAATTTTATGATTTGAGCAGACTTTTCCTTGTCCAGTTTTAAAAGAATAATTCCTCCTAAATACCATTTAGAAACTGTTTTTAAAGAAAGTCAGAGAACATAGTATACATTACCTTCTTACTATAAGTTTCATCTGTGCATTTGTACTTTTGTAAGGTCACCAGGCCTTGATCTTTTTTCTGCTAAGCAGAAATTGTCTCCTTGCAATAATGAGTGTCTTGCTGTAAGAGGATTTCAGCTGGACAGATGTACCTTAATGTCTTGCAGCAGGATTTACTGTTTTATAAGACTGATTCTGGATTATTGTGTTCATGGTTGGAATGTGGCAAATATTCAGGTTAAAGGAGCAGTGCTTGTGGCAAGGAAACTTGGGCCTGCACAAATGCAGGAATCCTTGTACTACAAACAAAATACTTTAATTAAGTTCAACTCCATAATTAACTGTTAAACTAGCCTATGCTAGTTTAGTTTAATTCAGAAATAACAGATTTCCAGCAGGCTGGCTGAATCCTATTGTGCAGGACCATAACTGTGATATTGTTCTAATTAGGTGTTGTATTTGAAACTCTTAGTAATTATTTATAGTTAAGTTTCTGAAATTACCACAGTGCAAGTGGCTTTCCAGTACACATTGTGAAGAGAAATCATTTTGGCCAGGTGAAAGCTCCAATCTGTGATTTCCATACACAGTTTTATGAACAAGCTATCTGTTGGCTACACGTGGGTTTTGAAAGGTGTTAAGGCTCTTTCAGTTGCCCAAGATCCTGTAGTGGAGAAACCCTTCCTGGAATGCTTCATGTGCCCTTCAGGACAGGCAGGCTAGGGGGCTGCCCTTGTCCCTGCCCTGTCCTGTAGGATGTGGCACTCAGTAGAGTCTGGTAAAGTGGTGATTACACTTTGTAGAATTCCTGTCTATAAACTATTTTAGCCACGTAGAGAATTATAAACTTGTTAGTGTGCAGTGAACAAATATTCAGAAAATTTATAGAAACAGGCTTTATTCTTTTGGGGGTTGCATGTGTTGGCTAAATAGAATGTATTTCACTGCCATCAAATCTCCTTCCCTGAACTTTCATATTATGGGGTTTTTATTGCTTTTAGCTTGGTAGAGTCATCCTGGTTGGGATTGAGCCCTACAGGATGTAGCTGCTCTTCAGTACTTCCACAATGTCTCATTCACACCTTCGTTCTGTCTCACCCTTACTTTGGCTGTTGTTTCACTGCTGTCCTTGTTGTGCAACTCCTGGAAGAGCTGCCTTTTGCTTTAATGTTCAGCATTTCAGCAAAAATGATGCTTTTGTTGGAAAACTAAGCACAGAGGGTGTCAGAAAAATCCCAAGCAGTACATAGTTCTCTGTTTCAGTGGCAGACTTCCAACTTGTGTAAATGCTTACCTTTCTTTTCCCTAGCACATATATCTGGGGGAATTGTTGAATTTTATTTTTTGAGTAACAATTTGACACTTTTACATGGGAAAAGTTGGCTCTGGAGTTGAATGTTGGAGTTGAGTGTAATTGTTTCATTCTTGCTTCTCTAAGACTCCTTCCTAATGCCTGTAACATGCTTTTGCAATTGTGCTTGTCTGAAGTACTGCTGCAAATTAATTTCCTTATCTAATTCTTTTTTATTTCCTTCTGAATGCTATTGGGGAATAAAATCAAATGTATACAATGTGCACCAAATGGGATTGCCTCTTCCTTTAAGGTCTAGTTATTGTAGACATTTGCTCTCACTGCACAAAAAAATAATGTTAGCAGCTGCTTAATCTAGTTAGAAATGCATCTTGCTGTGTATTAAAAATTACTTCCACTTATCTTTTCTAGTGGTATAATTTGTAAAATCACATTTAAAAAACTGAAACCGCATAAATGAAGCCTTGTTCAGTCTTTTATATGTGTTAACACACAGAGGGTGAACATTTAAAAGGCCTTTGAGCATATGACAATTAAAATAGACACCTAAGAAATATCCACCTCCTAGGCACTAGAGTACTTCTAGAAATCTTGCCCAAAGGAGTTGTAATGGTGCTAGATTATTTCAATTTTAAAAAAATAAAATAAAAAAAATCTGCTTCTTTTCAAATGGGATTTGCTATTTCTGGAAACTATTAAATGTTCAGATTGAGGACCCACCCTTTATAAATTAATGCAGCACAGAAGAGTAATTAAATTTGGTAATCTCATTAAAGCTTTTAATGGAATTGATCATTTCAGAGAGTTTTTCTGGTTATTGGGATTTCTGAACAAAAGAGTCACTATTGGATTATTACTGCTCTTTTCCAGTAGCAGTTTGTTTTCAGCTGCCAGGCAAGACAGTCATTCTGAGACCTCAATTTGTTTCTGCTGAGGATGGGACCAGCATGCAATTCCCCCAGGAGATGAGAATCTCAGTTGTAGTGTTCTCCCCTAGACTGTTAGCCACTAGTTACATAATTATTTTCTAAAGCTGATTATGAACTTAGATCTCTTTTGAAAATGCTTTTTCATTGAAGCAAAAAGGTAAAGCAGAAAGTTTTTACATTTTGTAAATATATTCAGTAACATGCAAATTATTTGTTTAAATCTACCTGATTTGATTCTTCAGTAAAGAATGCCTTCAAGGTTTCAGAAGTATATGGTTACTGTTAAATAAATAATTATTCCCTTTTTTTTTTTTCATTTAGAAATTGTTAAAATTGTACTAGCGCAATATAATGAGACTGCAGTGTATCTATAAAATTGCTTTGCAGGGCTTTACTTATTTTTACAGAATTTTGCTCATTGTTTTTCTGTTTAAAACAAAACAATGTAAAAAGGCAAGAATAATCCTGAGCAATTGTGTTTATTATATTAATAAGTCCTGTGGATGCATATATTTTCATTATTTGTGTATGCATCTATCTTTAAACCTATTGCCTTGTTTTGATGGCCCCCTTCTCCATGACATTTGTGTCTTCCTCAGTCTTTTCCAACCTGAGAAATTCCACTAATTAATCTCTTTCTACATGTCCTTCTGTACCTTTCCTGCTCAGTGATATCTGTTCCTGAGAGAATCTGTGCAGATGTGAGACCAGAACAGCATTTGCTGTTGAAGGTAAATGTGGATGGTAGATGTAAAGGAAGTGAGAATACAGTATAAATCCTTGCTTTAGGAGGTAGAAATAAGATTTGTGGCAAATTTTCCTGCCATCCTGCACATTTCTGGTTAATCTGCAGATCAGAACCAGGACTGCACAGTGAGTTTGCTTTCTGCATAGAACTAGAACAGTGGGCCAGGTTAATATGAGAGCACAGCAGAGAGAACCACTGTTTCCATGCCTCCAACAGCCCTGCTTTCCAGCTGTAGACAAATAATCCCATAGTGCCATCCTGCTGGTACACCCCTGCCCTCCTCTCCATCCTCATCCCAGCTGAAATGCTGGGGTAGGAGCCAGTGCTCTGCAGGCAGTAATCCCACTGCAGACACAGAATGAACTTTGTGCTCAGGTATTAATTCTGCCCTGGCCTCTCTTGAGAGAGCAAATATAATGGTGGGCTTTGTGTAATTACAAAAATTTTCAACAATATTTACCAGTTTTATAGAGAAATGTACTGTGAGAACTTTTATTGATATAAAATGGCAATTAATGTCAGGCAAAAGTTTTTGATTTGTTCCTTACATTTGAAGTGCATCTCCAGAAGTAAGTTTTGTGGGGTTGCTCTGTGAATGTTTGCTGTTATAGATACAATTTATTTTACTTTCACTGCTGAAAGATTTGTTGTAAGAAATGTTTATGGAAAGATTGATAGACCCCATTTCAGAACCACCTGAAGGAGACTTGGGCAGCTGATTTGCAGGTACCAGCTTCCAGGCTGCTTTGTAAAATAAAGGAGTGAGGAAAACCAAAGCAGGAAGCACAGAAGGTTCCTACAGGTTTTTAGCTCTTTCTGTGCTGTGGTTGCCAATCCTCTCAAGATTCATGTGGGAGACAATCAGATGCCAGTGCAAATCCTGACTGTCTGCCTCTTATGTTCAGTGGCTGGGGGCAGAGGAGAGAGCTCAGCTCCTGCCCTGTGGAGATTTCTCAGTGTGCAAAGCAAAGGAGCTGCTCTGGGCACTCATTTGCCTCCTGTTAAAACACAAAAAACACAATCTGTGAGATGCTGGGCTTCCATCAGGGAAGAGCTGATGCTCCCTTGCTTATCTAAGATTCACTGCAGTCAGTGACTGCAAGGGGAAAAGATATCTCTGACTCTACAGTGCAAGGAGGGTGCTCACTGAACCTGCCCAAGTAAATCCACAGCATTGGGTCTGAACACTTCCTTGTAAAGAGAGTGTCAGTTTTAACATCATGGGCATCTGCTTAATCACTTCTCTACTATCTCAAAATGTTCAGTAAACTATTTTCAGTATCATCACCATGATTAAAGTGCTAACATACTCCAGGAGCTACTAAAATGGCATTAAACTTAATCTTAGCTTTGCTAATTATCAGTCTTATTCCTATGAATGAAGAATATAGTCGACTTTGTGTTAATCTCTTTTATCAGGCAATACCATGTACTAGAATGAAAAAAGAAAAATAATCCTGATTTGAAAATAAATTAAGCAAGAAGGGAGACAAGTTCTTGCAAGGTAAACCCTGACAGCTGATTTTCATGTCAGTCTGGTGACTTCAGAATATTGAAACATGGAAGGAAGTAAGGAAGGGGAGTCCACTGGTGAGAATTAGGACTTCAGGAAGTCCTATTCCTATTAGGAATAGGGTTTCTGTGTGCCTGAGGAAATACATAATTCTATCACTAATTCCTTTAAGTGAAACAATTTTTTAAATTTCTGGCTTCAGACTGCATTAAAACAGCTGCACTTTCTTGAGGAATGCTGTGGTATAACTACAGTTTATCATCTTACAACAGAATTTCCTTACAAGTAAAGCATTCCAGAATTACTGTGGAGTACTCTGAGTCTAATGAAGACTTATGTCTCCGTTAAGAAAGGCTTACCAATGCAACAGTTTGCCAGCTAAAGGCTGGGCACTTGGGAAATCAGATAATGGACTTCATTAAGTTTTCTAAGAGGGTCAAACCAAAATATTTATTGTTTGAGGTACCACCACCTCCTCCTAAATAGATCCCTCTGTTCTGGACTCATGAGCAGCAGGCTGTGCTTTGCCAGCAATGTGAAAACAGGCTGGGAATGATTTGGGTAAAGGTGTCTGTAAATATTGTCATGTACAATGGACAGTTCCTTAGTGGCAGAGCAACACAATACCTGTGAGACTATTCACTGAGAGTGTTTACAGGAGCATGTAGTGGCAGGGCAAGGTGGGGGAATGGCTTCAAAATGAAGGAGAGCAGGTTTGGGTTAGAGGTGAGAAAGAAATTCATGACTATGAGGGTGGGGTGGCCTTGGAACAGGTGAACCAGGGAAGCTGTGGCTGCCCCATCCCTGGAAGTGTTCAAGGCCAGGCTGGAGAGAGCTCTGAGTAGCCTGGTCTAATGGAAGGTGTCCCTGCCCATGAGAGAGGGATTGGAAAAAAATGATCTTTAAGATCCCTTCCAATCCAAACCATTCTATGATTGTATGACCACCTCCTAAAAGCTGCAGGATTATGCATTGGCTTGTTCCATGTTTAGCTATTCATGCTGTGTGGAAGTGCATTCTGTTTGCCTCCTGAACTTGCTTTTGGTAAGTTTTGTGGATTTCTGCAAGAGAGGAGGAGTCCTACAGGGGTACAGATGGGGATTTCCAGACTGGGAAGCATAATGCCATCATTTGTGATTGACCATGAAGTATGCTTGTGTCTGAGAAAGGGCTGTGGTGTGCTGTCAAGAGACAGCAATAGAGGCAATGTGTGCCTCTAGGTGAGCTGTCAATAGCTCTGTGCATTGCTTGGTTAGACCATTTATCTGATTTCAAGTCCAGTTTAAAATGCAAAGAGAATAGAAACCACTCCTTAATAGTATTAATTAATGAATCAATCTGGTCCCTGTGAGCCTGCCCCAAATGCCTCATGTAACACACAGGCACTGACCAGCACTCTGGCACATGGGGTTTTGCAATAGTGCAATTTGTCCTCTACCCAGGGCCTCAAGTAATTGCATTAGCTTTAATGTAAGGTGTTTTCAGATGTTCTTGGACATGGTTGTAACATATTGTATATGTGCGCATATGATTTGAGCAAAGTGGTTTCCAAATGGGTTTCATTTGGAAACCCTACTCAAAACTGAATTTAGCTGAAATTCCCTGGATTCTTAGTGTTTGAGCATGGAGTCTGAGCTTTGGGAGGGAATTTTGTCTCTTTGAAATGAAGTTGTCTTTTCAAGGTATCTGTTAAAATTAAGGCCTTCTTTAATTCTTGAGGTTTTGTTTCCATTGCTGAACATCTAAAGCTGATATAGGTTAGATTTGAAGTTCTTTTGTTTGCATTTGAGCAAATAAATTTTCATGAGAAGTATATTGTATGCTGCTTTTCACCTTATAGTACAAGCAGTATTGATAACTGACAATTTTGGCGCCATTATATAAAAAAGAGGAGCATATATATATATATATATATGTTTGTGTGTGTATATATATATTTTATATATATATTTGATTATAAACTGTCCAAAATATTTTCTGTAGGCTAAGTGTTGACTTAAGATTTTCAGGCATCCATTTCAAAACAATTGCAATTAAAAACCTATCTTTTATGACTCTTAAGCTATAATGTTGAAATATCTTGGCATTTTCAGAAAGATATAGCTTCAAAAGTTTTCAGATTGTCTTGCAGAAACCAGAATAATTCTCAATAGTACTTTTAATAAACATGTTTTCATGTAATCTACAGTTGATAAAATCAGCCATGCTTGAAAAAAAAATGTATTCTCTTGCAATTTAATACCTGAAGTCCTTAAATGGAATAGGAAGTGGGTGATTCTTCCTTAATATCTTGCTGTAATGAGGACATTTCCAGAGAGCACCTGCTCCTCCTGCTAAGGAGTGTGTGCACGTTTGTGTAGCTGGGCTTATGCACCCTCTGATCATCACTGTATCATCCTTGTTCTCAAAAACAACCTGTTGATCTTGAGTGGGGCTGTGGGGACCTGTAAAAGTCACACATTTTTCAGGATAAATTAGGATTTGTTACACTTAACAGCTTGTGTGTGTGTGTTTTGATTAAATAGCACATTGTTTTTATGACAAAACCTCTTTGCATATAGCTTAGAGTGGAAACTTGACATTGTGGCTTTAATGGTGCCAAAATAAATGTCTGGTAAATTAGCACAAAAAAAATGTTCTTGTGGCTTACTGTCTATGGGGAAAATTAGTTTTCACTTGAAAATGTTGGAGCTAGCAAATTTGGAATATTAATTTATCCCTGCTCATGCTCACAGGCTTTTTATTCTCAGGTGTTTAGCACTTGTAAGTGTTTAAGCTCCCTTGTGATTAAAATGCCAGTCCTGCTTGGCCTCATCATAATTAAGAGTGAGACTATCCCCAGTCAGACCCCGTGTGGGTATTTGAAACCAGGCTGGAGCAGATGCAACTTGGCTTGCAGGAGGTGGCTCTGTGTCCCTCCTGGCCACAGGTCTGGTTTTTCAGAGTGCCTGTGGGTTGGGGAGGATTCCCTTGGGACACCCCAGATCTGCAGAGAGCTGTGTGGTGTTCCCTGCACACGGGCTCTGCTGGCACTGCAGATACAAACCAGCATGGATTCTGAGGCTCTGCCCTGAGATGTCACCTCCTTTCTCACCCCACACCTAATGAATGCTCTACCAAAGTCAGCAGTACTGCCTCAAGAGCTTAGGTGAAAAACCAAGGCAAGGGCATCAAACCTCTAGGCCAGAAAGCACTTTATACATTCACAGCCAGAAATCATAAAGCTCAGGTCACACCGTTACTGCATTTGTCCGAAGCTAAGAGAAAGAAATAAATCTTGGAAGAAGCTGTTAAGCATTAATTTTGAGAAAGGTCAGCTTCTCAACATTTTCTGGATTCCAGAAGTACTTGTTCATTCAGTTGCAATGCTGCTGGCAGTTTAAAATATGGGTTTGGACTTGATGGGGATGGGGGTAATCTATTAATCAGCACTTCATCATTTACAACTGCTTATCTTTTTTCTGTAATTCCTCTTTTTAGTTGGACATCAGTATTGTCTACATACTTCATATCATCCATCAGGAGGAATGAATGAAGTACACAGCAATATATCAGTTTGACTAAGCTCAATAAAGCAAAAGAGAAGCAGAAAATTATTGCAATAATCTTAAATCTTTAATGATAGTGGAGTTAAATATATAGAATTTTCTTTACTCATTGCTGTACTGATAAAGCCCTGCTCTAATACATAGTCCTAATTTGACATAGAAAGTTTCTTCTTATTCTCTTAGGTAAAAACTCCCTTCCTTTCTCCCCCCCCCCCACCTTATTTTTTAAAAAACCTTTTGGAATAAATGATGTCTAAACTGTTTAATACCACAATTCCAGTAGATCTTGGCCAATACTTCTTCTGGACTTTATATAAAAAATTAGCTGAGCTTTGGAAGGAATTAACTTCACTCCAACTGTGCCTCTTTCCTGTGTGTTTGACAACCGAAAAAAAAAAAAGTATGTTGAGTTTTCAATGAGAGAGATTCAGCTGTTCCAAAGAATGAATGGCACTCATTTTTGTCTTGGTTAAAAATACTTGCAGATGTTTCATTAATAAACTGTAGTGTCCTCCTATGAGAAGAGATTAAATTTGATGGGAATGCAGGAAACGTTCTTGCTGCTATTTGCATGAAAGTTTTCCCAGCTTTGGCAGAACTACAGGAAGCACGAGGCTTATTGGACTTGGCTGACAAATGTTCTGAGGATTCTGTGGCTGCCTGGAGAGGTCTGCCTCAGGGCTGCAGGGAATGAGCTGAGCTCCCTCAGCACATCTGCCTTGGGACTGGGGGTGGGATTAGACTGGGCCTTAAAGCAAAAGCAGAGATGTTCTTCCTGCCCTTGCTGCCATAAAGACTAGGGAAAATCAGGGAAGACAGGAGACAGAGGAGAGAAGGATGAAGGTGATGTGAGAATTTCAGTCTGCTGAGGCTGGAGTGGACTGGGGCTGACAGCTGTGACAGAGCACGAGCAAAGACAGCACTGCAAGACCCTGTGGAGGATGAGGGGAATGGAGATGGGCTGTGAACAAGAGCATGTGTTAGTGGTACCATACCCACCAGAACTGGGGCAAACCCACAGATTTCTCTGCTGTCAATATTAATGGGTTCCCAGGAAATTTACACAATGCTGTGTATTCAACTCTGCTTATTAAACTTTGAGGTGAGCATTAATATAAGGCTGAATCAACAAATGTTAGAGGGAACTGAAAGCACAGGTTCAGATTAATTTATGGTTTTCCTCCATACCTTTTATTCTAGGACATCTCTGCAAAGAAATCATATCAAGGTTAAGGTTCTGAGACTTGACTTTGCAAGTTCAGAACTGTTGAAATTACCTGTACAATGATGGATGGGGCTACACAGCAGCAGCACAGTAATGTTTTGGCAGCCCATTTGCCAAATCTTGCAAGAGGACTGACTCAGAACACACACTGCCTCAATCAGTGAGAAACTGTCCAAGTTAAGAGTAATCCATGCAATAAAAAACAAGCTCTTTTGGTACAGAGGATAGAATATGAAGTCATTGCTTTTAATTAAACTGTTCTGAGTGAGACTGAACTTTGCAACTTCAAAGCATGCGTAATTGATGGATTTAGTGCTTTATACATATCTCCATAGTCCCAAAAATTCTGGTCACGTTTTAGGTAAGTAGTGGTCATGAAAGCAATTTATGGATTAACATGGATTAAAGGGAGGTTCTTTCAAAGGAGTATTTCAGCAGTAAGAATGATAGGCCTAAATGGCACTTGTTGTAAAGTTTCTAAAAACTGTACTTGCTGCTGTGGACTAGATTTATAATCAAAGCTGTGATTTAAATTTTTCTTAATAACTTTATGTTACAACTTTTCCTTTCTGTGCCCTCTAAATTACTTTGTCTGTTCTAGATAAATGGATCTCATCAAGAGTGAAAAGGACATCTTTTGTGAAGCATCAAATCTTTCTTGCTGGAATCTAGATTTATTAACTTCACACTACGAAGTTAATAGATGTTGTCCCTCTCTCCCTTCAGAGGCCTTTAAGAAGAGAATGGACTGAACACTTAAAGGTTTAGGACACTTATGTGTAATGTGGAGTTCTTAAAAATGAATTGCATCTTTCTCCTTAGGGGCTGACACCTAATGTTTGGGTAAAGCACCTTCTAAAGATTTTGCTGCTGGTGGTGGTTTTGCTCGTTTTTGTTATTTGGAAAAATCCATTTGGGGCCTTCTAATCTGTTCCCTCAGACATTCTGTATGTAGTAAGATGTTCAACTGTCTTCAGGCTCCCAATGGAAAATTAATGAAATTAATATTTTTAAAACACCAATCTAAACAGAATTATAGAAGAATATTTGTAACTGAGATTGCAGCTTGGAGTTGTTCAGTAACTTACAGGTGTCATTCCCCAGAGTATCATTCTCCCAGCAGTGTAAAAGGATGCAGAGCAATCCAGCAGCCCAGACTGTTTAGTACAGGTACACACAAGATAGACAGAAGAATGGCTCAAACACTGAAGTACAGATTTCAGAGGCAATATCACCCCTTTGTGCTCCTGAAGATGCTTCAGGAAAAACTGGGTGATCTTTTTAAGTGCTGGAGAGGTCTGCTGATGGCAACTACGATTCCAGCAAAAGACAAGCTTTCAATTATCTGTAGTTATTCAACTGATAGGATAACACACTTCCTTACATATGCAAGCTATTCTCAAGCATAGCAGATATTTTTAGAACATTTAAGATATACTACAAACATTTGGACCCAAAAATGAGATTTATTCCTCACAAAGATGTAAGTATCTATATGAAATAGCACTCAAAAATCTGGAAATATCAATTTTCTATTTGTTGCAGAGGTACAACTTCAACTAAAGCAACTTACCTTTGATTTGCATGGATAAGAACAATTTTTTTCTTCTGTGAGTGTTCCTTTGAAGAACCCAACCAAAATACTTGTGACTTTGCCTGAAAGCTACAGTTAGTACTAATTTATCTAAAAGTATGTAATGAAGGATATTTTATCCAGCTGTAAGTATGTGATGATGAATTAGTGGGAATATATAGCCATTTGTTATGCTTATATAGCAGCTCATAGCTGTAATAATCCTGGATCACTTCACTCTTCTCTGTGAATTAGGCAATATTAATATCCATTTTTGTCAATGGAGATTGAGAGACAGAGAGACAGAGAGCTCTTACCGTCTGCTCTTAATGGAGGCTTAACCTCCCATCTCTTTCCACCCATGCAGATAAACTTCTTAGGAAACTTTAGAGGTACTTTATTTTAAAAGTTCACATATCTCCTAGGATCACATTGTCACAGGTTTGAACTTTTGAACAGAGTACCTTTTTTATTGATCACATTTAGAGGAAAGGCAGAACAAGTGTGATACAAGGTCTCCCGGGTAATTTCCATAATTTCAGCCTAAGGGAATCATAGAATCACAGAATGGTTTTAATTGGAGGGGTCCTTAAAGATCATCTCATTCCATCCTGCCTGCCATGGGCAGGACACCTTCCACTATCCCAAGTTGTTCAGAGCCCAGTCCAGCCTGGCCTGGAACACTGCCACAGCTTCTCTGGACCTCTCCGCCCTGACAGGGAAGAATTTCTTCCTAGCACCTAATCTAAACCTATTCCCTGTCACTTTGAAATCATTCAAATTGAATCCAGTAACTGTGACTGAAACACCCTGGAAGGTGAAGCAGTATGTGTGGGGCTTTGCTGTGGGCATACCTGTATGAAGATTTACCTGCTTTGGGCTCCTGTGCCTGGTTACCCAACCTGTACAGCCTGAACGTCAACGATTTGCCTGAAGGTACCTGACAATTCTATTGTGGAACAAATAATTTAAATTGCTATCTCCAAAGTTAGTACCTCCCCATTCCCTGTCGATGCAGTGATTAGAAGCTGTCTGAGGCAATAGGTAGGTGCTTTAACTCTGCCCGACCTCCCCAGGGGCTGTTTGGAGTGTGACAGCTTCCAGCGTGGTGCCTCTTACCAGGCAATTTGCAGCTGAGCTGTCAAGCAGAGGAGCAGCATGAGAGCTGCAGCTGTGCCACTTCCAGCCCCACTGCCAAGACTGCCAGGCATTTACCTCACCAGCTCTGAGTCGTACGGAGGAGGAGAGGAATAGGGGAGAGTTTTCTTCCTCTTCTTGGTTATCCATATTCTTTTACACATATGGAAAATTATTTATTTATATAAAGAAAACCCCCACAAACCTATCCGCCAAGGTCAGAGGTAATCTCTCCCATTGAGTCTTTTTTCTCTCCCTTTAATTTTGTTATTTGGATCTGTTTTCTGATAGAATTGTCTTATCTTTATATTTAGAGAACTCTTCATCTTACTACGGTGCTTGCACCCAGTTAAAACCTACCAGGTTTTTATGAGTGCTTTTCTTTCATTTCTGATATTATTGTTACTGCACTTTTATTAAGAAATCTATACAGCTCACAACGCACTATTTCACAACAAATTCCTAATCTTCTCCATAAAACTCACTCTGTGCATGTTTATCTTCTGGTAATTCAAACTTGATTTCCTTTTCCAACTGTCTGCTTTTTGAATTACCATAATCTTGATTCAAATCTACCTGGTTATCAGTTGACACAAACAGGTTTATTGAAGTGGCTTATTCTCTCTGTCTGACAGATCTCATATTTAGTAATGCTTTCACTTCTACCTTAGTGTCCAAAAATTCCTTTTGAGTCACGCATCTTCTAGTCTTCAGACCTTGTTGCTCAAATGATTTAACAGTTCATTTTTCATTACCGCATTTGTAACCAGAATCTCTTCTCTTCTAATTTAGTTATAGGGAATGCCTATAACTAAAAATCCCTTCTAAATATATACACATTCCCTTCTAAATATATACCTATAGAATTCCCTTCTAAACCAATCAGTATTTTCTGAGTAATAAATAAATCTGTCAGTGTGTTTGTGAATTTTCCTTCTCCTGAAGGTTTACAGGACTTTGCTATGAAATTTTCTACTTGGTTTTAAGTATCCAGAAAACATCTGCACTTTTTAAGATACACATTTTAGACCTGACTTTCCAATCCTCATCAAGTATTTGACAGGCAACTGGTATATAATATCTGAAATATCTACATCATCTGCAGCATCTATATTTTGTACAGATAAGCTTATAAATAAAAGCCAGAAATGGATTCACCGGAACAAAGCTCTTCTGTAGCCATAGTGAGCCATGCATTTTTGTTCCTCATTACCAGTGGAGCCTGCTTTTGCTTATTGTACTTATCTATATTTATGTAAGCTTGTATTGGTAAAATTAACAGAAAGTGTTCATTTGTGTACGTGTGTTTATACAGAGAGGTACAAGTCATGTTGTGTGCTACAATACAGAAAATCAGGGTTAAATAATCTGGACTGAATGTGGTTTCAGTAAAGATTTTGATTTGATTTTTTTTTTTTTTTTTTAAATGTGAATTATGCCCTGGTGTCCTCAAAACACAAAATATAATGTCCTTGTTGTTACCCTAATTAGAGTTTCAACATGAAACTTAAGGGTCTGATGTCAGTGTAACTCTGGTGCTGTGTTATAAAGTCACTGGCACAATGAGGGATCTGGAGAAATGTGCCTTCTGCTTAACATCTAGTGATAAACAGTTTCCATTCATTATTTTAGGCGTCTGCAGGTTTTGGCTGATTGACAGAGCTCACTTGCATGCCATGAGACATCCATTAGTTGTAATTTGGGTTTCTTTCCATGCCCTTTCAATTGATGTAAATTGGTATGGATGACAAAACGCCAAGAGCCTCAGGTTGGGCATTCTAATGTAATCCAGGGCTTAAAGAAGCCCTGTTTTGGGGAGTGGCTGTGGTTGCTCTCTATAAATGGACCAAATGAAGATAGAAATGTTGTTTGAGTTAGTGGGCTGCATTGGCACCAGAACTGAAATAAACTTTTAAAAAATTAATTTAATTTGGTAATGATATAGTCACTAAACACTAGAGTGGGGAGGTTCTGGAGGAACTTTCCATTTAGAGTAGTGGGGACAAGAAACCAAATTACTTCTAAGATGGAACTTTCTCATTTATGAGGTGTTTGTATTATATGGTGGCCTGTGATAGCAGGGGATTGTGTTTGCTGACACAAAAAAGGAGGTCCTTTCCAGTCTTCCTCTGCATATGCAAGGAAAATAAATAAAACTTCTTGTGTGCTTCACCAGGTGCAAAATCTTTTCTATAATAACCCTAGAAACCTAACAGGAAATGATTAGTAGAATTGCCAGTTATAATCTGAAGATACATAAAGTTTTAGTGACTGAAGGAGCAATGTGCAGTCTTTTGCTCTCTGGATTTGGGTGGCTGAATTGCCCATGATGCACTTCCCCGAAAGGGTAGTTGCTATTAAAGCAATTGGCTTTATGTCCTTTGCTTGCATTTACAGCAACACATCTCATGTGGAACCATGTGTTCCCTCTTCTATTGTGCTGCATCTCTGTGCATTTTTAGCTGTCCATGCCATGCTTCTGTGCTGTATATTTAAATAATTGGCAGTAGAAACTGCTGGCGTTTACTTAATGTCCAGAATTAAACTGTAAAATATTTCCTTTTCTACTAAGAAAGCATGAACTCCCTGCTGTTGCAGCCATCAGGGGATCTCAAGTGACCTCTTGATCCTCAATTCCTAGATCATCTCGAGGTTACCAGGGCTGCTGCCTGGATTTCTGACCAGATCAGGCCAAACAAAGCAACACTGCTGGAAATCCAAATATGCTCTACAAGGCATCATCAAAATACTAACCACAAATCACAGGTCTGTATACTGTGCTGCAAATCCTGTGATTCAGCATGTCAAAAAGCAACTATTAGGCTTCCAACTTGGGATAAAATAATCACAGGAAAATGGGTGGATCTGTCAAGTTGTTAAAAGATAATGCTGAAATATGCAGCAATCTGCTCAGCAATAAGGCTGTCAAAGATGGTAAATATTAGTCTAGAAAATGGGAAAATAGACATTTTTTTACATTAGTGCTTGTGAAAATAACTTGTATTTGACTTTGCATTTTAATATTTGCATCTTTAACCACACTGGAAGGTTAGAGCCAAAAAAATATGGAAGAAGAAATTATGTTAAAAGAAATACAAAACAAAAACAAAGGGAAAAAACCCAACAACCCTAAATCCCTGCTGTATGACCTTGCAGAAGAAAAATATAAAGTAACAGCTTGTATTAAAAAGAAATTTACTTAGGCAAATTCAGTTGTTGTTTAAACAAATCTTTAAGGTTCACTTGCAGTACAAAATCCTAATGGCCCTAGAGACTTGAGAAGGAGGAATGAAAAGTTTCAGTTTCTTTCTGCAAAATTGCAAAGTCACCTTTCCTGTTATCAATTGCTAGAAGTCTTCCCAGTGCCCTTAATGACCTAAAAGATAGTGAAAATACACTGACTTGTGATGGTAAAGGGTCACTGGTCACAGGACATCTGGACAATTCCACACTCAAACTATGCACAGTATGGAAACACAAACCCTATGTGAACCATTTTCTAGGATCATGAGGTACTCCACTGGAAAAATGATGTCTCTGCTGTTGGGGTTATTGATAATTGATCAGCCTCACAAATGAACATTAATGGTACAGCATTGCTTTGGGGTGCAAGAGGTGTTTTCAATCCACTGCAGGTGTTCACATTCCTCAACATTTTAGACATATGGCTTAGATAGGGAGGAACTTATTGTCCCCTTTAACTCCTCCAAGATCATTAAAAAGCACTACACTTAACTGTGCAGTGCTTTGCTGCCACTGTGCAGAGCAGAGAAATTCAAGCCTGTAAGGTGAGATGTAGGCGTAGCTGGCTGTGCTTCCTGAGTTAAGGTTTATTTCTGCTGAGCTGAGCTTTGTAAAGCTGAAGTAGGCTTGGCTGCTGCTATGGCATGAATTTGAGACTTTGTCCGCAGAAATAATTGAGCTGCTTCTTGCAGGAGGATTACATTCTTAATTGTTGTCTGGAAAGCTCTCACACATCTGTGTTTCAGACCAGACATTTTGTCTAGAGGGTTGTTCTGTCACTGGGGATGAGTCTTTGTTGTTACTCTCGAGAATCCAGCTAAATCTAGTCGTGTTACTGAGTTTGATTTTAATTGCATGTGCCTTATTAGAGGCTGAACAGGTGAGAAGACATCACTTTTCACAGCTGCTCTGTGGTCCTGGTAAGGCATCCTGACTTCAAGGGGGCAATGCTACACTGCTGGAGTGCTTCTGCTGGGGCACTGAGGTAGGGTTACTCCCAAAGGCTAAATAAGCAGCAAGGTCTGGAGCTCAGGACAGACACTTGGGCTGGACAAAGGATGCTGGAAGCTGAAATAAGGAGTTCTGAGGAGTGACTTAGAGTGGCTGGAGGAAAACTGTTGGCAAGTTTAATCAAGCAAGGTCCATAAGCACGGCTGTGGGTGGTGGGTGTGTGGGGTGGCAGCAGCTCTGGGATCAGAGTACTTAGGACTCCCATCTCTGAGAATTACCCAAAGTATGATATTCCCAGGGTAGCAAAAAAAGGATACATTCATAGAATTATGCATGCACAGTGCTGTGATGTCTGCTTGAAGAAGCTGAATTCAGCTTAACTGGACTTGACTTTGCAAACTGAATAATCTTTTACCACACTGTTTTGCATGCAAGAGAGATATGTAAGCCTAGATTCAGCTGAATTTCTGGGTGGTTCAGTGCAGATGATTTATTTAAACAGTGATCTTTCATCTCCCCTGCATCAGAATTCACTGCTCCCTCCAGTGAGCCCCCAGCCAGAGCAGTTTGTCCTTCTGCCTCTTACCAACCTCAGTGTGATCCAAGCTGGTATCCCTGCTGTAAATAAATTCAATGTGGTAGATGTGGTTGTAATGTGAGCTCCTGAATTTCTTTCTGTGTATTTGTGGCAAACAGCTCTGCTGGTGTATGGCATTCTTAGTCTGTAGCAGATGTCCACCTATGTACCCTCTACAGATGCTGCTGACAGCTTAACAACTGATGTAGTCTAAAGATAATTAAATATTAAGTCTTGAATAGGCTCTAGTATCCTATCAGTAATTGAACTACGATAATATATTTGCCAATGTTTACTGCTGTGTGCTAAGCCAGATGCATTTCATCATTTTGATCCTTTTCACACAGATTTTCTCCTATAATGCAGCTTCCTGTAAGCAGTTGTGCTAAGTAGCAGCCCTACATACTTTCCATCTGGCTTTGCCATGAGAACAACCAACATGCAACAAATGCATCTCTGTTCTGAAAACAAGGCAGAGCAGTTTGAGACACATTCTGTAGTCACCAGTTGGAAAAAAAAATCTTTCTAGGGAATTAATCATTCCTTTAAGGTTTCATGACTCCTACTTACTATCATCCCTTCTTTCATTATCCAATGTGTTTCCTCTCCCTTACTCTTTCCCCTTGCATGCTCTATGTAGTTATATTTATTGGTAAAGGATGGTATGATACTTCATGGTTTCCTGAAATTGTTCTACACTAAAACCTATGGCTCTGCTTTTGCCAGAACCATACAAATTTTGCAATGTGTCAGTTTTAGGGGCCTGCCTAAGTTGCTCCCATGTTTGCCTTGCTGGGAAAAGAGTCAAGGGGAAGGCAGTGATGCCTCTGAAGTTTCTAGCTTGTCTCTTGCTCTGGTAATGATAAAGAACTGCCTCTGGATTTGTCTGGATGGTAGTTAGTTAGCATGGAACTAAGGGCAGTGAGAGCAGCAGGAGCACCAGAAACTTGTTCTTTGGCCACTTTTTGGAAGATGGACCCTACAAGTACCTCAGACTTTTCAGGGATCACCTCAGCATACTCTCTAGGACTCAAACACAAGATATGACCTGCTGTGTTCAAGTTCATGCAGCACAGCAATAACCAAGAGGAGAGAGTCATTTTAATCTCCTTGCTTGTGGCACCATGGCCCTGCATTATGGCTGTGGTGGTCTTTCATCAGTTGTGTCTCAAACATGGAGTGACTCTTGCTCTGCTGCAGCTGACAGTCCACAGACTCTTGCTATAAGAGTGTACTCAGCAAAGCAATCTCTTTCAGGAGAAAAAGAAATGACAACCAAAGATGTAAAAGTGGGCTGCATAGCAGAGAGTTAGATACAGAATACCAGCTAAAGTCTGTGGGTTTTTTCTTTTTAATTTTTTGCCATTTTTGCCTCAAGGGGCAGAGCTCAGTTCTGCTGGTTCTTTGCCCCATCCACTAGACAGCAGCATCCAATAGTGTGCATTCATTATTCACTATAGATTGAAAAGTTATTCTAATTAGACAGTGGTGTAATCCTCCTGCTGCTTTGGATCAGATGTCTTCTAGTGTAAACAAAACCCCATTAGACTTGAAGAAGTGGGTCAGATCAAGAGACATCACAGTGCATTATAGCCTAATCCAGTGGAATTGGTTCTAAACTGGTGGCTCTTGGTGGGGGAAGGGGACGCTGGGCTGCAGCCTACACTGTAAAAAGGTCACTGCACTGGAAGAGTGTAAAAATTGTTTGTTGGTGTCATGTTTTTTATTTTAGGGCATGTGCTGCATTTACACAAGGAACTCCATGTCTTTCATGTGCTTTTCTTGTCAGTACTGCACAAAAAATTGAGTGAAATATCCTTTCAAAAGTCCATTTGCAGAGCAATGAAATGAAACCATCTTAATCTAACAGTATGTAAAAGTGTATAAATTTGGCAGTGACACATGGATGTATAATTGTACAGCTTATATACTGCATTAATGAGGTATAAAACTTGTCTCAGAAGTGCAGCTATGCAGTGCCTTTCATTCCACAAATCCATCAGAACAGCATATCAATGATGAAAGCATGTTCTTTCCAGTGTTTGGAAGACATTTGTTAAGCATTAGCACCAGTTGTCACACGGTCCAGAGAGTCACTGTGAGGCCTGCAAGTGCAGGATTTGCCCTACTTGGGCTTACTCTCACTGAACTGTTAGCTGGTACAATTTAATATTTCTGCCAAACTGTTGGGCTGAAAGGACCAAAAGGATGTGGGGAAGTCAGGTGCAGGCTTTGCTGTCTTTACACTTCTGGTTTGGAAGGAATTTGAAGGGAGTGCTGGAGCAGGCCTAGGGGAGCCCAAAGGGAACACAAAAGTGTAGTGGTTTTGTTCTGCTGGAGGTGAGAATTCTGGGGACATGAGCTGTAGGTCTCCAGGCTGTTTGCACAGCTCAGCTCTGTAGCTCAGGGATCCCTTTGCTCACGGTGTGCTTTTCCTCAGTCCCATGTGGGTGGGAGACAGTGAACAGCTGAGAGGTGCATTCTCCTGTAGAGAGCTGGGATTCAAAACTCAGGAAAACCAGCCACATACACCTCGAAGATTTACAGAGGTAACCTGGGGGCATGCACAGCTCTCACTGAAGCTCAGAACTGTGCATAGACGAGCAGACCAGTAAGAAAAACTCAGAGCTGTAAGAAGTTTGAAAATCAACTTTGCATCTTGCCTGAGTAGTTTATAAAAAAAGGCCAAAACCAAACCATACCAACAAAAACTAAACCAAAAAAGCTCCAAAAAAGAAACAAAAAACCACCACCAAATCTTCCCCACCTCTTTCTTCATTTCTTGTTAAGTAACTTTAGCCAAAATTTATTTGTACAATTGTTAATGGCTTACCTAAATGCAGTGAAATGTCTTTCCATAGCTGATCAGGATTTTATTTTGCACTTTATCAAAATGAAGTAGGTAATCTAAGCCTTTTCATCTCTGGGTACTCATGTGTGCTGAAGAGAGATCTGTTAATTATAGCCTTCCCTCAACATGGATTTTCTTTCTTTCTCTGTGTATGTGAGCAGAATCAGTGTTTTAACAAAGCAACCAAGTAAGTTCGTGTTAAATGCTCTGTGGCAGCACAGGATTTGCAGACACAGAATGCAAACTTGTTTCTTTTTGTGCTGGGGAGGAAGGCTCATCCTTTCTGAGGATGAGTTAAATAGAAGAGCAGTTTCACACCTGATTTGCTGGTGTCCTAAGTCCTGTATGAAGTCAAGAAATCTGGCATTGTTTTTTTTTTCCAAGCTACATATTGAGAGAATGGATTGCAGAGGTTATATCAGCCCAGGATATCAGTATGATTAAACATGTTGTATATAAGCTTTTGTACTGTCTTTGCAGCCTTCAAGAAATGTATGAGAAATAGGAGAAATGAGGAATTCCATAAACAACCCCATTTTCAAATGGGTCCTTTGTAAAACTTTTAGTTCAAATACATATCTAGGAGCATTTAATTCCATTGTCAGAATCAACATTAGCTGTGTTTTAAGCAGGCAATGATTATAACAGTAAAGAGATGATGTGCAGATGTTACCAATAAAAAGGGACTAAAAGAGTAAATGTAAACATCCCAGTCATTAAAAAATCTCAAAAAAAGCCCCCAGTGGTGATCAAACTAGAGGGACCAAAAGAAATTAATCTTTCCACAAATAAAAGCAAAACTATAGAAAAGATTTGTCAGCACTTGTCAGCATCTCCTCCAGATAGCAGGAGACTTCAAAAGGAGATTGAAGTAGTAGAACAAGCAGGTGAAAAGTAATGCATGGATGATCCTACAATTGCCTAGAAGATTTAAAAGTTTATCACTATAATAACTTTTCCACAATGGACTAACAAAAAACAAGTTGAGAACTTTACTGATGTAATTTGAGAAAGTGATCAAAACATTGTAAAACTGTTACAACAACATGGAGTTTAGATTAATGAGTTAACTAGCTTTTCCACGTTTTCAGATAGTGTACTTAAACCAAACTCCATAAAACCCCCCAGATTTTATGAGTAATCCTAGTAACAGTGCATGTTACTAGGTGTTATTACAGTATTGTATATAAATAGATGTATTTTCCCTTCCAGTGCAGGTTCTTCAAATGCTAAGATTCTTTATTTATACATTCCTTGGTTTATTTATTAGAGTTTTACCCTTTTGACAACTTGCTTGAAATCTCTCACAGTAAGTACCTGGCCATATTTCTTAGTTTTTAATTTCATTAAAATGATTTCATTGTTTATGTCAAGAGGATTAAAGAAAATCATATTCCACTGCTCATTTTTTTCCCTTACAGCTGGATTACTGAAAGAAGTCATCACCTTTAGGCAAAAAAGTGTACACAGTGTTTTCTCAAACACTAGGGTTATGTTTTTTGGCTTGAAAATTCAAATTCAATTTGAATTTCAGGCCATGTCAGATTCAACACTGAGAATTGCAGGTGTCCAATATATGAGAGTAGCACATGGAGCCTGTCTCAAACAGAGAGGCACCTCAGTGATGAATTATGGTGGCATCCTTGCAGGTAATCAGATCATGGTCACCTAGCAATAACATTAATTCTTGCCACCTCAAAATCTATTTGCATAGATATGGTATACAATGTATCATGCATATTGTAATAAAATACAACGCTTTCAAACATAAGTTTTGGGTTTTTTTTTTACTATAAGGATAATCAAACAAATGAACAGGTTCCCTGGAAAGTTTTTGGATTCTCCATGCATAGAGTTAATCAAAACTCAGTTGGACACAGCTCTGAGCAACCTGACAGTTGGTCTAGATCTCCACAGATCCTGTCTCAGCCTTTCCTTGATTTTGTATTTGCAAGATGCTTACTGTGATTTTGGTAGACTGGGACTTTCCATGCCCTGAAGTGCATTTTTATGACAAAAATTCAAGTCCAGTAAGAGCTTTGTAGTGGAAGGGCTGACAAAGCCTTCCCTACAGTGGTACAAATGTGTCACTGTTATATATAGCAAGAACATGGAATAAGGTCTAGAATTAAGGATTGATGTATAACTCCTGCATGACAAAGCATTAGGAATGCTTTGTAATTAGCAATTATCAGTAGGAGTCTCCTACAATTTTCTACATCATATAGCCCTTTAATATCCACTTTGAATTTCCTCCTAAATTAGCAGAAAATCTATTTCATATAGAACATCTGTTTCATAACGTATTTGATCTCATTTTCTTACACTTTCAAAATGTATGAAAAGAACCAGCTGCACCTACTTTGATTTTTGTGATTCTAGGATTGCATTTTATTTGTACAGGGAAGAATTTTTGCTTTTGGAGAGACTGTCCTCTATGTAGTGTATCTGCTATTTCAAACTCTAATGAAGCGTAATATTTTAACTTAGATGCCTTTTTTGTTTTGGTGGGCTTTTGGCTGGTTTTTTTCTCTTTAATGCCACACTTGTTGAGGTTGGAGCAGGAAACTATTTCAGAGGCAGATGTTCAATCCTGGTGAACGTTTTCCCCATCCCTTCCCACTTGGGATATGGTGCTGCATTTGATGAATAAGGGGAAAAGATGTTCTTGCTTCTCCATATTTTATCTTGGGGGTGGTTTCATTTCTGCACTGAGAAAGTGAATTTGAGGTTGCCTGACTATTATTGAAGGGACATAATTCTGCAAGCTGCAGTGCACTCATTTCCCATTAATTTTATCAGCAGCTGGGACCACTCAGGACTTTGAGTTGTGCAAAGCCTGTTGGGAACCTTTCTGGAGGAGGGAAGGTTTTGTAAGGAATCTAACCTGTTTACTCTCTTTAACTCAGTCACAGGCAAGTGGTCAGAACAGGCACCTGGAAAGGGACTGAACAGAAAAGGAAGAGAACATATCCTTGATATAGGATTTCAAAAACAAACTTGTCCTTCTTGTAGACACCTGAGAATTTAGTCTTCAAACAAAGGACAAACATCTGACAGTGAAAACAAGATTAAACTTGCTGCTTGTGATTTTTTTTTTTTTTTTTTGGGTAGAAGACTCTACCATAATAGACAAGTCTAGAAAAGTCAGAGAAGGTTGTTAGGAGGACAGACAGGTATCTAAGGAAGGTATTTTATTTCTGATTTGCAATTGGGAAAATTGTGCCTTGGCTTTGGGCTGTAGCTACAAGGCCTGGCTGCCCCTGTGCTTTGGGACTGCTCCCTCTGCCACGTACAGACAGGAAGAAATTAAACCAAATTAAACCAAACCTGCTCCTGCTTGAGCTGCTCTGGGACCAGGAATCTGATAAAATCTGTGTTTATCGTACAGAAATAACTTTCTGGTTTTAGGGCTTCTTAAGACTGTACTCCTTGGCATTATATTGTTATTAATAGTTCACCTCCTGGTATCATCACCCCAATTTCCTGCATAACAAGCTTTTTACCAAATATACATACTTAGAGTAAGTGTCACTTTACTTTTGCTGTTCAGGTTGGCACTTAGCAGCACTCTTGGAAGCAGATGTGTCTGTGTGTGTATTTATATATATCATGTATCTATTCTCACCATGAAATATATATTTTTGTATGACAGACAAAACACACTCTTTCCTCTTTAAATTTTTAATTAAATACATGTGTATTTACAATCTATATTTAAATATTTCCTATTTTTGTTGGGTCCCCCTTGATCACTATCAGTGTTGAATAATTTATTTCATCATTAAATCAATCTATTTAGGTAGATTTTTTAAAATTATGTATTTATGTCTTTTAGTAGTTTCTGACAAGGAAGCTTGCCTATGTATTTTTATTAATGTCATGCTGAAAATGGAAGTGATTTTTATTTATGGTTTATGTTTTAATTGTGTGTAATTTATTAAATATGCTGTATTAAAAATAAAAAAGCCTCTTAGGAGGCAAATAAGGATAAGATTCTGTGGTAACTGCTAAGTTAATATCAAAATGCATCTTCTTTCTGATGAGGTTTGTAAGTAAAAGAAATGCCACTGTCAGTTTATCATGTTTCATTGGCTGAGGCGGTAAGTGGGGAGATTATGATAAAAGCCAAAGGGACCTCTTTCTTTTTTCTTTTTTTTTTTTTTTTCTCTCCTGATTAGTAGAGAAAAACACCTTTAATTTTCTTTGCAGCAATCTTCTCTTAAATTTTAGAGACAGGTATTGTAACAATCTGTTATGTTGATTCAGGAATATTTATCAGTTCATTTAAACTGAACTGCACTTTCTAGATGAGGTCCTAAAGAATAATCTGTGATATCCCAGGAGCTTGTGAGTGCATCACTGTGCAGCAGGGCAGAGCTGCAGAGTAGAAACCAGCTGGGCAATAGTGTTCCAGGTTTTCTGTAGTGCATCTCAGTAGTGACTGAGGATTTAGTGCTCTCTAGATTGTCTGAGTTCTTACAAGCATGTCTGATAAATCAGCCACTATATAAATGCATGAAAATTTGCATTATCTCTGCAAATGACAGGAATATCAGAAGTGACGGATAATTTATTTGGTATGGTTGTTAACTGGACATGAAGTCACTATGAGCAATAACCAGAGCAGTTTCTTGTCTCTGTCAGTGAAATACTGGCTTTAAACCTCATCAGCCTTCAAGGTTTCTGCCTACAATGCTCTGTAAAAACTAATTGTTAAATATTCTGTGGGACCTCTGGCAGCTGTGCTGGTCAGACATAAAGTGAGTTTTCTTTTATTCTCTGTTAATAACTGAATTCTGTGTGATGGTGCAGAAAGAGGATGAACAATTCCATGTGCTGGATTGCCCACATGAAGAAAGCTGTGCCCACGAGTGGCTCCTGCTGCTGGACTGATGTGGCTCCCACTGGAGAGATTCTCCTGAGCATTCACAGGTTCCTCTGGTCCCAGTTACAGCCCTGTCTGACATCTGCTCCCATGTGGTGTCTGGGTCTAGTAGTGAGGGGGAAAGTTTTGCAGCTGATGTTTGTGCACATTTGAGAAGTCCTTTTAAGCCTTGTCGGTTGCACCATTGTCATTTGGCTGAAGCATTTTTAGTCCTTTTCAATTGTTCACATTTTTTACTGAACTTGGAACTTGCTTCCTCACATTTAAAGGTGCTTAGGATGCTCTTGGAGAGCTAGGATGCCTGCAAAGCATTGCTAAGCTACTGTTAATGAGATACAAAGTGAGATGCCCATGTAATTGAGACATAAAAAATCAGAAGTAAAGTGCAGAAGCCCACTGGGGAATGGACATTGGTTTTCTTTTTGACAGAGGTTTATAGTTTCCTTCTACTTCACTGTCACAATTAAAATATAAGTTACTGTCAAATATACTTTCTTTGCAAATAGAAATTGAATTCTCTCTGGGGCAATGAGAAACTTTGTTCTTTAAAGTCCAGCAAAGCTTGCACTTTTGGGGCCATATAAGCCTGGAGGAAAAACATTGTCATTCAGAAGTCAATTCTGCTCACCCATTAGGAAAGCACATTCACACTGATGGCTCTACAGTCAATCTGTGACAAAGACTACAGGAAAACGTACTTGTTTCACTGTTCACTGATCTGGCAATTTGATCAATATTATTCTGAATGAACCTTTTTTTCTTACTTCATCTGTAACATCTTTTTACAGCCAGACTGAGTGTGCACCATAAAACTGTACTGCAGATATTGCTAAAAGAGCCAGCCATGTCTTTTACAGGTCGGAGTCCACAGCAGAGGCTCAACTTCATTTGGCCACATGGTTTTATCTGCTTCAAATGAGCTCCTGTTATTCTGTGGTACCCTGAGGGAGTAATAATCATGATCTCTTTGCTGACTCTGAGATGCTGCTGTTCTCTCTAGCAGAATTTCTCACCTTGTACCACAGCTTTCTGTTTGCTTCCAAAGTGTTAGGGAAGTTTTCAGGCTTTTCAATTTTGCTGTTGTGTTCACAGAGTTTAAAAATTAGATGAATGACTCCGAGTTGAACTTTTACCTGTTACAGGTGGTCTGTACCTGTGGTTTTGAGGCCCATGGTGCCAGGGTGGGACCAGAGGCAGAGACCTCCCTGCAGAGCCTGTGCAGTCCATGCAGAGGATATTTGATTAGAGGATATTTGATTTGGTGTGCCACCTCTCTGGCTGGCTGAAGGGGTGATTCAGCTGCTAAGAGTCCACGGGATCTGTGTGGATGCCACTTGGTTGCTTCTCCGAAGAAAAACTTCTTCCAGTGTTTCATTTCCTCTGTGCTTATCACCACTGTACACAAGCTAGATTTCCAAGGAGAGGGTAAGAATTTTAAATGAAAATACCTATAAATCTATATGTCAATTGTGGTTCCATCCAAAGAGTGAATAAAGTGTAGTATAAGGAGCACAGTGGAGATCAGAGGATTGTAGCAGAGCAGTTTACTTATTTTCAGTCAGTCTTGCATTCCATTGGACACATGACTTCCTGTAAGCTGTGCATTAACAGAACAGCAACAAAAATT
This sequence comes from Certhia americana, assembly GCA_018697195.1. NCBI lineage: Eukaryota > Metazoa > Chordata > Aves > Passeriformes > Certhiidae > Certhia > Certhia americana. The sequence goes on along the minus strand of CM031867.1, from coordinate 6,682,231 downwards.
ATTTCTGCCCCAGGGAGGAAATTAGTGAATCTCTTATGCTAAGATTTCAGTTGAGGAGGAGAGCCAGAGATAACCAGGTAATATTGTTCAGATCTTACTCTTCTGCTAGAATGAAATGGTTTGTAAAGTGTTTGGAGTATGTCAAATTGAGTACAATACAGAGGAAACCATGTCTAGAAACCATGAAACAAAGGAAATCGTGTCTATTTCCCTATAGCAATATGAAAAGTGATTGACTAATTGATGCCTTAAACAGCTGAGAAAGTGGCATAGAGAGAAGGTGACAGCACAAGTGTTAGTACAGGCAACAAAACATATCTGGACGTTGGCACAAAGAGTTTTGTATATATTTTATAACAGAGATGAAATAAGTTTCTGTGACACTGGGATCAAGAAATGTCTGCAAGCCACATACTCTGAAAGCAGATAGAAGAATTGCTCTTAGTTGTAAGCAGAATATGAAACTGAAGCAATCTCTGTCGAAAGTGGTTAATACAGTTAGTACTCTTCATTAGCTACAGACCAGCATCAGAAGGGCCATTTTTTATCTAACACAGGTTGTGATGTATCTGCATTTTATAAAAGTTATCAGTGGGTTTTCAGTAGAGATGTCCTGATTTTTTTTATTTTCTCAGTCTCCTAGCAATGCAATTTCATTATAAATTGCAGGCATTATGAATAGAAAGTCATTTGTTTGGAGAGCACTTAATAGAATAAATGGTAGAAGTATATTTGTAGTTCATATAAGTGCTACCATGGAAGAAGAGGTAGAGCCAAAATGCAATTTTTGTAAATGTATAATTTTTTTTACATATAGGTTATATTTACCTTTTTAATCACATTGGAGAGTGAAAGCAAGCTTTGCAAAATTACAGACAAGATGTTCAACTATTTATAGACTTGCACTGTCAACACACTGTTTTTCAGGCAATTGTTGCTTGTCTCCCAAACTTGAAAATAGAGGCTTGGTGTCTTTTCCCCCTTTCTTCTTCCCAATCTGCACAGCTAACTGTACATATTAATACAGTGGTATCTGATTAAAAATGATAGCATGAAATTTAAGGAAAAAGTAAGTGTCCCTAACATGTCAATAATATTAAATAACATTCTTCCCCTTCTAGATTTTCTTAAGCTCAGGATTTCCTGTGTTCTTTCAGCAGTGCTTTTAATGGGCTTTGAGCTCATCATGTTATTGCATTGGGGATAATCTCCATATGGTGAAGGTCCTGCCAGCCCTACCAGAAGGACATTGCTATTCCTCAGTAGCTTGGAGATTCTGAACAGAGTAGTGGGCCATGAATTTTAGAAATTACAAACATAATCAAGTCCTTGTATCCAAAATGATGAACTTTTTCACAATTAAGGGCATTGCTTGCAGTGTATCATCATTTTTGAAGTTATTTTCAGAACATGTACTCTCTTTGTCAAAATGAATCCTTCTGGGGATAATGTATTAAATGAGGGTGAAAATGGGTACCTTAAAGCGTGAGTGCTCTGGAATTAAATTCATAACACATTACCACAATTGTAAAGATATTGCTGAAGAAGTTTTTATCATTCTCTATTTGAGGAGTATTTAAAAAGTATAATCGAACTAACAGCCGTGGCATGATTTTCAAAATGTGAGAGAACCAAAAGTCTGATTTCATTCATCCGAAAGGATTCTACCCAAATCCCTGAAGGCCTAATGAAATAATGTCTGCCCAAATCACATTATAATGAGCCATAAATTATTTATAATGTGGGGGGTTTTTTTGTGGAGGGGAAATATCTTTAAATTTCAGGGATCTGTACCAATATTTAGAAAAATATTTATTTTTTTAATTGATGCTTGGAATGGTTACAGTGTTTCCCATATTTTTCTTTGGTTTCATTCATTTGTGTCATAGTGTCAACTTGTTGATACCAGTGAACCATTCATAGTCTGACTATTAAATATCTGTAGCTTGTTCCTAAATTTTTACTCCTGCCATGACAAAGGCATTCTTGGCATGAGCCACAGATCTTGAAATCCCCAGGGAAGTTCCCACTGCTGTTTTTGGGCACTGCCTCCTTTATGAGGTGACTCCTCTCAACAGAGCTGCTGTCTGAACTGAAGTCATCCCTCAGAAGGAAAAGACAGGAGGCCAGGCTGGCTCTGCACACCAAATGGAGCTGGGAGATGCTCAGAGTCAGAGCCCATCGAGGCTGCAGAGCTCTCTGCATTGCCTGTCACCCTGTCAGGCGGGAGGGAGCTGGCATCTGGTGTCCAAAACACCCCTATTCCAAAGACTTCAAACAGGGCAAGGGAAAAAGAAAAAACACCAGCCAAAAAAAGAGTTGTTAAAGTGCTGCTCTGTAATTTTACATTAGCCATTAACTACATGTGGGCTGGAGGGCTGAAATGGGAGAAGGGCTCACCCCGGCCTCACTGTGCAGTGGGTCCAGGCTGGCCTCCCTAAGCCCTGCCTTGAAAACACTACATTTTAAATATTGTGTAGTTCTCAGGATAACTCCCAGATTTTAAAATTTTACTGTAGTTTCATGCTGTTTATTTTAGTCAATAAAGGTGAACAGTGTTATGACACTCCACAGGCATATTTTTTCTGCATGTAGAATCTTTCCCTGTAATGGAATACATGAAAATACGTTTCTTTGGCAGGCAGTGAAAATCATGGCTAAAAAGAGTACTTCAGAACACCTACTGAACAATCAGAAATCTCTGTTAGACTACTCTTTGTAACAGAGCTGTAGTTTTACAATTTATGATATTAAAATGGAGTTTGGAAACTATAGTATTTCTGTGTGGAATGTCAGAATGGTAAAAGAAAAATGCTATGCTGAGAACCAAGAATTATCTCAGCTTTCTCAGTTTGGATCCAGCTAAATCTATCAAGATAAGTGACAGGTGATTTATACTAACAAGGAATTGTCTGAGAGGAAAAGAGAACTGAAAGAGAATTGAATTGAGATAGACATGAGTGAGGAGAACAAGACACTTGAATTTCTCAGATGTGTCTAAGCATGTCATTGTATAGACAAGAGCTAAGGGAGCAAAAAGAAATCACTGATCAAGCACAGAGGCAAATACCAAACAGAAACCAGAAAAAAAAGCCCTCTGGAGAAACTAATTTAAGTATACTGGACAAAACTAGATAATGAGGAATTTACCTTAATACCAATTTATTCCACTGACAGCCTTAAAATGTCACCTGTGTATTTACTAGAAGCATTTATCATCATACTTCTAAACCATAGCTAATAAAACCACATCTGAGACACTCTGGCAGCTGGTGCAGGAGGGGCAGGACTTGCAGAGGAGGATGAAGCTGCCTGTGGGGCTCTGCCACCCATGGTTGGTGCTGTCTGGTCTCACTGGAGCCAAGCAGCTCTGAGCCCAGTCCAGCTGGCATCTCCCTTTTCATACTTCTTGCCCTGCGCTTTTCTGGGGGCATTATTTTTTGGCAATGCTTACAGCGTGTGTAGTCTGGGGCACAATGAACCTCTCTGAGGGAAAAGGCCAACATTCTAGGGTTTTTTTAAAAAATATTTTTTTGATTGAATTTTTCACGGTGCACGGAGAAACCCAAGAATGTAAAAGTCTTTTTCATCCAGCCAGAGATTGAAGAAATGATTGTGACCTGTCTTTTCTGGTTTTTTCACGATTGTTTATTCTTTCTTATCTGTAACATATTTTTCCTGACCAGCAGTGCTCTTCAGGTCAGTTTCAGGCACACACTTCCCACCTTCAGGGCAGTGTGTACTTTTTATACTAGAACCCACGTAAACAGTATTTACCATAATTTTCCAATACCTATTATTTGTGTTAGAAAGTCAGATTCTGCTCTAAACCAATTAGAAGTGCCACCATCACTGCAGAAGATGGAGCATATGAAGAAGAAGGAAGAAGCCTAAAAGCCATGTGAAACCTCCATCTTGTCTTCCTTCTAGAAACCCCATAAATCTAAAATTCTCATCCTGTGATAAACTACACACTATGCTACTATCTAATACACATTCTTGAAAATTCTGCTTCATCCTAGAGCCTAAAAAGCCATTTCCATGAGCAAAGGTTAAAAACATTGTTTGTCAGAGGTTTTTCATCCCTTAAACATGCAAAGAAATATTTCTCAGAATTCCAGGTTCCAACAAACATTGTAATGTATTTGGTTTTGAACTTCTGCTGTTGGAAAAGGAGGTTTTGTTCCAATAAAGAGCCAGCTGAGCTAAGGGTTTGGGTCCCAGTAAAGCACCAGCAGCTTTCCAGGCCTGGCCTGTTGCAAGGCTCAGGGGTCCTGCAGGAGGGTGAGGAGCAGAGCAGAGGAGGAGCCCATAGAGGCAGACAGGGAGCTGCTGCTCCCCGGCTCCTTGGGCAGCAAGACAAGGGGTTGTCAGTCCTGCAGGAAATGTCATTGGGTGAGGGCACAGCTGTGCAGGGAGAAGGCCACCAGGCCACCAGCCCACTGGCAGTGGGGACATGCCACTACCCCCAGAGTGACAAAGGGACACAGGAGTTGTCCTGGGGCGAGCCGCAGGGCTCTCAGCTGAGCTCCACAGGGCTTGTCAACCTGAAATGTACCAGGAAGGGAGATTTAACAATGAGATTTGCTTAGGTTTTCACACTGCCATTTTATGAAAGGCAATGAATATTCTGCTTGTTGAGAGGTTAAATATAAAAGCTTGTCTCTGGTGCAGCTGCCATTATTCTGTTGCAGTGTACCTTTCTCATTTTTGAAGTGAAAAATTCATTACTTCACACCAACTGTTCCTTTTTTCCTTTTTTAGCATTTTTTAAATAATCTTTGAAATCCTAGAATAAAAAGCTGAGAAGAAATGTCAGAGCTGAATAGATCTAGTTCCTACACTGTGGTTCCAGCTTGCATAATTAGATCTTCTAAACTTAATTAAATCTTCTTTTAGTGCTGTTCAGACCTGTCTACAGCTTTCCATTTGGTTATATAATAAACCTGTATCATTGTTTAATTACATCAACTATGTTGGTTGGCTGAGCTGAAATCAGGTTGCTTACTTGAACACACAGCATTTGAAAGAGAGAGCATTTATTCTCATTTTCTTCACTGCATGCTTTGATGTGTGTAGTGTTCACCTGTGCCTGTCTGTTCATTGTTTCTAAGTAATTATTGCAATTTAAGATCCATTTAATTATAACTTCTTATATTTATTTTATTAATAAGTTAAAAGAGTATATATTTCTCTAGTCAGTACAATCAATTCTTTTTATGACAACAAGGGAAATTCTCTTTTCAGTGATGAGGCTACATTCTGGTAATTTACGTAGCCTAATTGGAATATTTCTTGTCACAGTCTTTAAAAATAACTTTTTGGGTGCATTGCCAGTGCATTCCAATGCCTGTTACTCTTAAAATTTGTCTTATTGATGCCACTCTTCTGTGCCTCTATTAGTATTAAAAATTCTGACTGTCATTGTATAGGTTCTGTTAAATGTTAAAACCATCTGGGAATGTCTCAATCAATTAGTCTCGTGCAAACGTTAGATGCAGAACAATAGCAGTGAATTCCATCTTCAGCTTATGCTGTAACTACAAATGCTTTAGTCCTTATGGAAACTTTCTGAATTTTTTTAAAAGTTTAAGGTGATAATAAGGAAAGCTGACAGGTTTAGGTCTAGAGGCTGGTGCAAGTATCTATTTAACATTCACACTCAGGAAGTCTGTCTAAGAAACAGCAGTAGTTTGCAATTTGTACCCTTCTGCATTGCTTACTGTATCAAGGGTATGTTGGGCCTGTTGAAAAGGAAAGAGAAATCCATTTGCTGCCTGGGTAGTTCCATTTTGTGTTTACATGTAGTTTACAGGGAAGGAAATGTATTTTTCTTCCAGAGGGAAGAGCTGACTCTCATATCCATTTGCAGGCTGTGTGTTATCTGCTGAAGCTGGGAGACAGTAAATACTGTCTATAAAGTGCAGTTTCTATACTGAACTATAATAAATACTCAGATTCCGATATTTTCCAAGGATTCCAATGTTGAGCAGCTTAACTGAAGCACAGCAAGCAACAGCTTGCTTCACACTCAGTTTCCCAACAGATTGTTTTCTTTTGAGGCTAATAATTTATCAGGGTGAGCATCTTCCTAATTCTCGTGCAGAGGGGCTGGCAGTGGTGTCTGGGCAGAGACACAGCTGCAGTCAGCACATGGCTGCAAGTCTGGGCAGCTGAGGGACACCAGGGGCACAGGGCAGCCAGGAGAGCAGGAGAGGGCTCTGCTTCCCTTGCACTGCTTGTCTCCTCTCCATCATGGATGACTCTGGACAAAGGGATCCTGCATGTGCAGCTGTGCCACATTTGGGTTCACATGGTCATTCCTGGTGAACATTTCTGGGACTTGGTTTGCTCATTTTTGAGGGATCTCACTGAAGGCATTTCTTTGCTCCAGGTACTCTGTAATCACTGATGACCTTTATCCAGTTTTCCTTCAGACACTGAGACACATAAATGTCACCTTATGGACAATAGCTCTTTTCCCCAGTACATTGTTTGTCAGTGTGCCACAAAGTCTGCACCAGCAGTGGAAGTGGGAGCCCACTCTGTTCCAGTGTGCTTCTTCAGAGCCCTCATGGATCTGCTGCTGGCAGGTCCTTGGAGACAGAAGAGGTTCAGTGGGAACACAGAGCATTCAGCATTCCCACTGACTTTCTGTGCATTGTGTTCTCTCAGCTCTGCTGAGACAGCCTTTTCTTTTGCCCAGAACAAAATGGGAGTGGCATACTGAAAAATTACATTTTCAAATGTAACAATTTAAAGGCACTTTCTATAGATTTTGCTCTAAGCACATGGAACAAAACCAAGGACCTTTGAGTGGAAGATAGAAATATCAAGAACAGAGATAGTGTCCTTTGACCTGCTGACTAGAAGACTAACTATTTTATTAGCCTTTTTCTAGTCTTTTTCCCCTTCTCCTTTTCCCTTAATTTCAACCAAAAGTATAATCCACTTCCAGTCAAGAACAGTGTGGCAAACCCCATAAATTACTGCTCCATCCGTGGCTGCCCGTGCTGATCCCTGAGTTGAGGAGCCCCCTTGGGTGAGAGGCTGTGGCTCTCAGGGATGGAGGAGGTTTGCTGCCAGGACAGAAGGGATGTGCCAGCACCAACCCTGAAATGCCCCTCAAAAATAGCAGTGTCTGCTGGAGTCCTCATGAGTTGTTTTTCTTAAACATGGAATGTTGCTTGCCATGACTGCAGCCCTGTTTTGTTAACAAGGCACTTTACTAAGGCACCTTACCTGTGTTTGACCTGGCTCTGCCACTGTCAGTGACAAAATTAGAGAATGTAGCTGGAAATTGTAGACTCAAATAATCTGCAGAGATCAAAAGAGAAGCCTCTATATGACTGCATCTTGTTGCTATCAAAACTTTGAATCATAGTGATTCTAAAGGAATTTGAATCAGCTTGTAACTTGATTTTCTAGCCTTATCTAATATTGTCTGCTGGAGAAAATACAGGGAAGCTCTGATAACACACACACACAAGTACATGTAGCTTGAGCAAAGATCAAGGTAACTGCTGAGTATTTGGCTGGCAATTATTCAAGCCTTAGGATACCATTTTCTTGAAAATACACACAAGGGAGAAATGAAAAATAACCACAATAAATTATTAATTTTAAGGAAATTAATATGCTAGCTGCAAAAACAATCACTCTGAAATGCAAATATGGTTAGAATAGTTTAGCTGGTTAGATACGTTAAAATTAAAACCATGGAAGTATAAATTGTCATAAAAGTTAGCTTTGGATACACAGTTGCTTCTACTTTAATTCTACATGAATTAGATAAATACAAATTGTGTTATTTCTTACAAACATTTTAGGTGCTAATTTTATTTTTATTTTGACCTGAGTGCTTTTTCTGTTTATATTTGTAATTCTCCAAGATATGAATAGTGTTTCATCTGCTATACAAATACAGTATTGCTTATTGCTGAGAAGGAAGCCTTTAAAAATTTAACAAAATCATGTTATGCTTGCAGAAACAGAAGAAGTTCTGTAAATCAAAATGCTGAATAATGTGTCTTTAAGGAATGTGTGATGAATTACAGCTTTTTCTCACATGTATGCGCTTTTAGTACATTGGTCCTTTGCACCTCATTTATGCTACAGACTACAGATAAGTAAGTCACTTTATTATTTTAATTTTCCCTTTTCTCAACTACTTCTCTGTGTTTAACATGCTTGCCCTTAAAAACTTGCCTTTCAAAACTGTCCAGACAATTATCTTTGGCAAATTTTAAAACAAAAATACTTACTTAGAAAAAGTTAAGGGTGTTTCTAATCACTGGAATTGATTGCCCTAATAAACTTGTTCTGGCGGGAGATGCCAGTGGGTGTCCCAGGGTGGCTCCTGTCAGTTCCTGGAGGAACTCTGTGCCACTGGAAACAGGTACAGCCTTCAAATTGTACCACCTTGTGATTCTTGCCTCAACAGAGACAGCAGCAAGACCTTTTTCAGCTAAATTAGGTATTTTAAAACCTGAGGGTAACCTTTTTTGATTCATTGGTAGATAAAGAAGCTACTGTTGGGTGGTAGTTTTATAGACTGTTATCTGTGTAACAAACTAGCTGATGATAATTGATTTGATCACTATTCTTTGGGAAAAGAGTATTCACTCATCTTTAGTTGTTTGAAATGTGGGTATTAGAACAGGAGAACTGGTAAAAGGTGTTTCGAGTCCTGAGCTTTTCAGTTTCAGACATATCAAAATAAAAATGCAAATCCCACAAAACTGAAGCCAGTAAAGGGAACTTTTTCACAGCAGTACTCTCAGAACATGATCTTCTGGCAGTTCACCTGTGGATCTGTTTAATTTCTTGGCACAGAACTTGTTAGAGGGTTCTGGATGGTTGGTGTATCATTTTTTACCATGGAAATCAGTCACCTAAAGGACTCCTAGAGCACCTGAAGTGCTATGGAATTGGGTGGATTGACAATTAATCTTACTGAAAGCAAAATAAATATTTATTTTATTACATCAGAAAGATTCTTTATGTTTACAGACCTTCAAATTAGGAACCTTATGGAGTAATTTCTGTAAATTACGTATGTTTTGATTATGGTGCTTATCCAAGCCACTGTTTCTCCAGTTGTGGGGTGTCCCACTTCTTGAAAACTAGAGAAGAATGCCAAAGGAACTGGAAACTAGCAGAAAAAGCCTTAAAGTGTTCAGAATATTCTACCAGCTATCTCAGGGTTTGCAGGCAGATGGAAACAGAGCCAAAAGCAAGGTTGTATTTTCAGTAAGTCTGAGAAATACTGATGGAAGGAATTCTTAAGCAGCTCCTTTCCTCTTTATATTCAGATTGTTAAACAAGGATATTTGAACTTCTTTCTGTGCATGGAAAAACACAGAGGGAATCTGATGGATATTTCTATTTTAATTTGAAAGACTATAGTATATCAGGGGAATATGTGGGAAAGAAATATTATGAAAGTGTGTAATCTATTTTAAGCTAACCCACTGTAGTAAGTGAAAATGAGTGGAAAAATAATCGTGTCAGTCTCTGAATCACTTTAACACCAACACTGACTCACATGTTTTGAAATTCCATATTCTGCCTCATCCACATTCTGCCTCCTTCCTTGTCTGTAGCTGCACTGAATGTCTGGGTAATACCTACCGATGCAGACAATGGCACTGACACTTTTACCTTTCAGTAACTTCTCTTTCAAGCAGTGTTTCTGGGTTGATCCTTTGCCAAAATTCCTTCCTTTGGTATATTTAATACAGGAGATGCCAAATACTTGCCATTTTGGTTGTGTTTCATTTACCTGGCCTTATTTCATTTTTGTTTTGGTAAATAATTCTGTGAATTACTGGGGGTGCAGGGGAAAACTGATGCTGGTGAAACAAAAAATTTAGCCTTCCTTCCTTGGCTTTGTTTTGAATTACTGTTTTTCATTTTAATTACAATTGCAGCAGACTTCTAGTTAAAATGAACACTCTTTTATTTTGTGACAGTCTCAGTAATTACTTTTCTGGATTTGTACTTTAGAAAGTTCTGCATTTGGATTTCTTTCTCTCACTGCCTCCTTCACTGGTTTCTGGAGCTCCTGGCTCCATCAGTGATAAATTTCTGCCTAGGAAGGGTTTGTCACTTCTGTCTCATTCATTGTCTTTTGTATTGGGAATAAGGGACACAAAAAGTGAACTTCTTCGGGTGTCTGATAAGACAGAAATCTGCAGTTTAGTGCAGTTAGCCTTTAAAAAAATATGGGGGTGGAGGGGCAGGAGAGAGGGATTACTCTGGAAAGCCTCACAGATTACACATCTGCCCCTGTAATTCAAACTGGGACTTAACACAAAACTAGTGAAGATGATTGAGTAACTTAATAGTGGCAGAATAATCTCCCTTCTTCGGTGAAATGTGTCTTGGAAACCCTCCCTCACTAACCACCCCCTCCTCTTCAAATGTTTGAATGCTGCTTGCTGTATTTGTCAAATATAGAATTAAACACCTGCATGGTTGTTATGCACAGCTGTATCCATCTGCTGAGCATGCCACTTGCCATTTGCTTTGATTAAGAGCAGGTTAAGAGACTTTAATTAAATGAAGTCCATAATACAGTGGAGCATCCACCTCTGCAGCCTCTTGCCTTGATTATATGTTTCTCTGCTTTTCTCCTTGAAAAAGACAAGCTATTGACTCCAGAAGGGATACAATTTAATGATAACAATAGGTAATGATTTTTCAGTTTAAATATAGAGCACGCTGAGGCTGAAACATTGGCTGGGATTCTGTGAAGCAGTGGTTCTTTCTGAAAGGTGTGGAATGGGGCTGACAAACTTCTTTGGAGAGGCAGATGCTGTTTGCTGGTTCTACTGCCATCATGTACTGTCCCTACAAAGACAATACTTTTCCTGAAACCATGGTTATCTGTGATTAGGGGATGTATTAGGAATTATCCCATGGAAAAGCACTTAAACCAAGGAAATATTGCATAGAACTCTGTCATAACAGGCACATTTCCCTTTGGATGCAAAACAGCATTGCAGAGTTACAGCTCTAAATGGGTCCTGAGGCACTGAGGAGAATGACCCCAGTCCAATCCCAAATAAACATTATTTTTTCTGATGTCCCAATCAGAACACGCTCCTGAGTCACAAACTTTCTTCCTTCTAATTGCTGTGACTCATTAGGTTTGCATCTTAATGAGAATTAGCTATATTGAAGTCAGCAGTGATGAAATGCATACAATAATTCCTGTGTACATTTGACACAGATATTCTGGTTCAGCACATTTAGTCTGATAGCAGCCATGGTCTACAGTTTGCAGTAAGAGGAGCAATCAATAATACATTTAAACAAAGACAAAACTTATCATATATGTGCATGTGATTATGAAATCAGAGTGAGATATGGGGGCATATAGTCTAGCTGGCTGTTAGCAGCCTGAATTTTACAAACAAATGAAAAGAGAATGCCAAATTAGTGACAATAATCTTCAAGTGATTCTGTTTGGTTCCTGGTGGTCATTTTTCTTGAAGGGAAGCCCCGAGGACCTCTCTGGAGTGAAACTGTGGAACTCATAAGCAACTGTTGCTACACACTTCTGTAATTCAAAAAAATGTAAAATAAATTATTCTGGATTGCACCAGAAAATTGCTGAAAAGTAGTCATGGGTGAAATTAAGCTTCAGTTGTTGTTTTGCTTGTTTGGGAAATAGTAGGGAACATCTGTAGCTAGAAGGTATGTCCAGAGTAATTTTCTGGCTTTTTCAGTGCTGTTCATCCCGTGTCTAAAGGCAATAAAGTGGAATAAAGAACTTCAGAAGGGCATTTAAACAGAACAAGGCTGAACCTTTGCATAGAGACTGTGCTTGGAAAAAAAGGTACAACATATTAATAGAAAAAGCCTTACCAGGATTAGAGAGAAAAGACAGACTTTTCAGTCAAATGGCAGTCAGTTTTTGAATTAATGTCATGTTAAGACAGTATGTAACTTTAGATCTGTAATGCATTTATTTTTACCTCTTTGTCTTACAACATTTGCTTTCCAACTTAGCTTGAGTGTCTTCTGAATCTTTTTGCTTCTTTTCCTCACATTTTCTTATACAGGCCCAGCAGACATAAGGTACAAGTGAAAGTAGGAAAGAGCAGGTTTCAAAAGAATCCTCCTCTAGAACACAGGCAATTTGTTGAGACCTCTAGCAATGTTATATCTATTAAAATTTTATCTAACTACATCTGCAGAAGTTTGGGACTGATTTTGGGTGTATGAGAGAATGCTTTGTTCAAGTCCTGCAATGAGCAGTATAGAGAATGTCGGAATTTTGTTATAAGCATTATCTAAACAGGTGGTAAATGAGCCTTTCCTAGGTAAATCTTGATATCTTCCTAGAGTTTCAATTTGCAGTAAGGCTGTAATAAATAATGTCTTTCTGACCTTCTCAGCTTATTGAAATAGTGTTTTTCTGATGCATAATATTTTTAACATTGATTGGTATTTGGGAATGTGTGGCTTTGTCTCAAGAAAAAAAAAAAAAAAAACAGAAACAAACAGCAAACTTATTTCATGACCACAAGAAATGAGGAGAGTTTTTTCTCACTATTCATTTATGCCTTGGATACCTGCTAAGACAAAGAACAGATTGGGATCATGTATCCATGAACAACACAAAATGAGGTGAGGGCTATGTTTCACCTCAGGTATCTCTTTTCTTATAAACACAGGGAATATGTGAGTATTCCCAGATCTCATTCTGACCAGAAGTTTTATCTCAGACATGAAAATATTTCTATGCAAGATGACCCATATTTATGGCCTTGTAAGAATGTGGTTTCAATAATTCTGCCTTTTCCAGAGAAAGGAAGCATTTTGCCACAGTCTTCTGTTTGTGGTGTTGGTAACAATTCAATTGTGCTCGAGAGGAGCCAGAGGAACTGGGCATGTTCCCACTGCTGAGCAGCAAATTCAGTGCCATGTTCTGTGCTCAGCAGGAGCTCCACTGGATACACTCCCAGTACCTGGCCAGAGGATTGGGGGTTTTTTGGCGAAGCAGGAAGCCTCTCTGCATGATTCCCTGGCTGGAAATATGCAACAAGGGTCCAAAATCCTGTGGGAGTATTTCAGGTTGCTGTTTGCCAGGTTCTCGGTCACCTTCCGGAAATGAAAAGCTGATCTCTAAGTGGTAACTCAGTCCCCAGCCTGAGACACTCCTTACACCTGTGGTTCCTCACAGGAAGGACATTTGATCTTCCTCAAGGCAGATGTGGATGGACATGGGCATTGTTTAGCACTTGTTGCATAATTCAGCTTTCTCAGTAATACAGAGAAAATCTTCCACTGCCACTGCAAATGGCTACAGCTATCAATAAAACCATTTATTAAAAAATGACACCAGGATATCAATCAAATTGACAAGTTTTACAAAACTTTTTTTTTGTAAGCCTAAGTAAGAGAGAACTGTGTGAAAGTCACTTTGCATTCTGAATAACACCCATAAAGAGCAGTGCAGGTACTACATGCACTTTAACAGTGTGGGCACAAATTGTCTGTGGTGTGATTTAGATAACAAGAAAAGTCTGTCTGTTCTCTTTATCCGGCCCTAAAGCTCTGTAGACTGACCTCAGAGCTGAGGTTTAAAAAGAATCTGTAACATTAGCACCTAATAATGTTGTGATGTCACTGTGTTCTTTGAAATCACATGGGAAGTTTATAACACTCTATAGTGATTTCATATTTATTTAGCATCAAAGATTATCAAAATAGAATTATAGGAAAAACCCAAAGGTTATGTCCCTTCAGTGAGCCAGAGTCCAAATCTGCTGCTTTACCTTACTCCCATCCAGTAGCAAAATCCTTCCTTAGATTTTTGCTGGTTTAAAAGCTTTCAAAAACAGCATTAATGATCCAGATTAGGGAGGAAATCAGTCTAGAATTTATCCTAAGGTGCCAATAGGAACCTACCTAGCTAGGACCAGCAAGAGCAAGTTAATTGGACTGTGCCCAAGGCTGGGACAGCTGATGAAACTGCAGGCTGCAGCTGGGAGTTCATGCAATTCATCATCAGTTAACACAGTTGTACTGAGCTGCAGATAGAATCTCTCCCTGGTCCTGAGCTGTGCTTGGCTGACTGAGTTGGGCTGACTTGAACCTGGAAGGAGCAGTTCAGTGAAGAAAAGCTCCAGAATGAAAATTTTTAGTGTTTAACAGAGTCCTTGTACCTTATACTGTTTCCAAACTGGTCCTTTCTACCTCAAATCAACTTCATTTCAATTAATTACCTACTATCTAAAAATAACTCATTTACCTAGTTCCCTGCATCTCACTGTTTGCCAAAATTATTTTGAAATTTGATTTTTTCCTGCTATGTCTGTTAAAATAAAAAGCAAGCAGACTTAACAGCATGTATGTCCTCTAGCAAAACAAAAGTGCACATCTTCAGTATAGGAGGGGGGAAAAAAAAAAAAAAAAGAGGAATGTGGGGCAGCAATTGGACTGAAACTGTTTATTCCAACTACTTTTTGCCTTAGTGCTTTGGTTCAGTGAATAATCTGAGGCTCTAACCCATCTTCTGCTTGTGTTCTGAGATCTGCAGGTCCATAATTATCTGATATGTACCTCTGGCTTGCTGTGAGCAGTCTTAATTCTGTTCAAAGTGTTAGCTGTCTCTGATAATAAGTTATTCTACAGGCCACCAATGAACTGACATCTCTTGTAAATGGACACAGCAGGAATGCAGCAAACACCATCAGTGGTGCCCTGGATAGGAGAGGAGCACAAAATTCAGTGATTTATTTCTCTGTCACACTTTCACTGCCTTCATTCTTTAAGGCTTGTGTCATTCCTGGTCCATTTGGGGAGATGTAGTCCCATCAACTCTAGACCAAAAGATGTTTCACTTGACTTGTATTCACTGTAACTATATCTCTAGATCTGTGGAGATTTTTCTTTTTCTTGTGGGATTTTTTTTTTTTTTTTTTTTTTTTTTTTTTTTTTTTTTTTTTTTTTTGGGGAAAGGCTAAATAAGGTCTGTGTGCTAAAGGATGCAAATCCAACTGTCCATGCCCAGATCCCAGCCTGTTTTAAGCCTGCTATGGTCAGAGTGCAGAAGAATATAACTCCTTTCACAGAAACACAACGTGGTTGGCAGCCTAAGTTTCCCATGAGGGACTTCTTCAAAGTCAATTCCAACATTATCAGGAAGGGGAGGGCACAGGAAATGGGGCAGCCAGGAGCTGGGTTTGTGACCTTGCTGTGACCTGCTCATACTGCATTCATTCCCAGGAAGGAAGGTGAATTCCAATTATCTGTGACTCCATTGCTGCCAGTTCTTTTCTGTTGAGCTGCCAGAGCTACACCTTGTGTTGTGAGACACTGTGTGAAGATTCTCTAGAACAAGCACAGATTCTGTTCATGGGCATTGTCTGCCCATTTTTTCCTGCCTATGTCTTGTTCATTCAAGGTTTGCATCAGAAAATGTTTGGAGCTGACATAAATAGAGGTGCAGAATTTCAAATTTAGTTATGCTGAGAAAAATGCCGTCAGAGTTTTTTTAATAAACAGATAATGTCAGTTCCCCTCCCCAGTGCAAAGACACACAGTGTCAATAGAAACAATTACTGTGTTGTAATTTAATTTGAAAGGCTACTGGCAGACAAACAGGCAAGCAGTTTAGCAAGATTGATGTAAATGGTGGATTATTTAGGATAGATACGGATCCAGTCTAAAACCAGGAGGCTGCTTCTGCATTAGTGTTGAGAAAGACTTGAGTTAGAGAAAGTGACATTTGTTTTTCTTAAATGTCTTTGTATATAAAGCCTGCAGCTGAACTGAAATAGGACCTGGATCCAAAACTAGTAATGGTAAATTGTTTTCCCAAACTAAATTCAAACCCTGAGTTTTTCTAATACCCTGTCAAGTTTTGCCCTTAACTTTGCTTGAGATCTCTTATGTAGGATGTCTAATTTAATCATGTGTAACAATCAGTTGTAAACACACTATTACTTCTTCAAGTCATGATAACCCAGGTTTGCTGAGAGATTATAAAATCAGATACTCTCTTATTCTGATAAATACAAAAAATTATTTTAAATAACTTGCCTTAAGGCAAACATACAGAGGTGAAAGTTCCTGCAAATCCTGTAGTGCTTTCCCAGTGTTATTCTCTCATTGAACACAGCAGTAGTTAGTGTGTAGATATGTGATCAGTTTTCTTTGAAGCAGTTCAATGAACATTAAAGTTTTGTTCTGGGCCTTAAAGGGCAGTAAAGTTTATGGCACATCATGCAGCCATCCTTCTTCCTGACAGCAGCCTAATTATAAACCTAATGTTTTAAAAATGAAGTGCTTATGCAGATGACCCAGGTGTAAACACAGAACTGAGTGTGCCTCAGTTCCCAAAATTTACAGGATAGCCCCACATTCCGAGCAATTCACACTGACTGGGCTTCTGCAGTTCCTGGCAATTAAGCATATGGGCATTTGTATTTCTTTTAAACTAATTTGATGCAGATCATTTGGGGCAGACTGTGTTCAGGGTAAGCAGTGATCTTGAAAGTTTATCCTTGGGTTAAAGGATATGTTGATGTTAAGTGTTGAAGTCTGGAGAACTGGGGCATAAGTCATGGAAATGCTTGCAAGTCTGCTTTCTTACAACCCTTTGGCAGTCTGGATTCTTTGTCTGCAGGGCACAGATTAGGCTGGGGCATGGAGATGCAACTATCACTGTTTCAAAGTGATTTCTTTTCTGCAATCTCTGAGTTTCCCTCTAAAAATGGAGTATAAAGGCTTTTCTGCTGAAGAAATCAGGGTGAATTTGCTGTGAATTGATGGCATGCCATCCTTTCTGCTCCACATACTCCTTCATGCAGTCTCTGTGGTCATGGTTAAAGACATTCCCTGTCCCCCACCTCTCCCAAATGAAATAGTTATAAGTGATGGAGAGATGTCAGCTAAACCTGAAGGGAACCTGCTATGGTGGTGTGGAGAGCCACAAACTGCCTTATTTATCCTGACACAGCGTTAATCAGCTGTCCTGCACAATCAGTTTCATGTCACCCTTGTTAACAATTTAATTCTCCCTGTGAAAGGGGGAGGCAGAGGATGATGGATATTTACAGTTCCCTCTTTGTGACCTCTCATTTAGTGCACAAGAAAGCAGGAGCTGCCTTCAGCACCAGCACCACCTCAGGTGTCCAGAAGACACTGACTGGAATGGGCTAATGAGGAGCTCCATAGACTCAATTAGTTAATTATAGACATAAATAACTCACTTATTGCAACTTTTTTGGCTTTTAGGCATCCTTTTCTTTACATGAATATATAGCTATACATATATATCTGCATTTCTCTCTTCTCTGCTTCCTGCTGAAGGAGTATTTAGTCATACAGTAGGGAAATAATGTTTTTGGAAAAAGAAATCACCTCTCTGAATTATAACTGTGGGTTTAGTTGAACTGTAAGAGGTGATGATGTTGCAGGCCAGTTCTTAGTATCAACAAAATTATACCTGCTAGTCATAGAGGTAAAGGCTTCCACGTGGAATTAGTCAAAGGAAAACAGAAATAAGTTTAAATAAATGGCAAAAACAGTAAAAAAGAGAGGGGAAAATGGAAATATTCAACCATACCAGCAGTAAAACTTGGACATGTATAAAAAGGCTGATCTAAAGGCACATGGAAAGGGGTGGGTGGCTGTAATAGCAGGAGCAGCAGGACCTGAGGGAGAAATGAGAGCAATGGTGGCAGCCAGGACAGGAGCAGATGCTGAAACAGCAGCAGCAGTGATATCTCCTCTGACTGCGCACCCAAACCTTGCATTTAGGGGTGGCTTAATGCACTGTGAGAGAGCAAACAGACCATTATGGTCCATTGTACAAGTACGTGTTGGGATAGGTGGTGCTGTGCAGGCTGTGATGGAACAGGAGCTGCCGTGATGGAGCCAGGCCAGTCAGGAGCAGCAGCCTCTCAGCAGAGGAGCCTCCTTTCCTCTCTGAAAGAGGCAGCAATTGAGGTTTTTGTAATCAAGCCACTCCAAAATTTCCAGATAAACTTTTAAGGTTTTTATTCATGATTTGTTATTTTATTTTTTTCTTTTTTTTTTTTTTTTTTTAATACTTTGGACACCAAATGTGTCTTTCTTAAAGGCTGAATACTTTCCTTAATACATTTCCTGGACTCCAGGATGACTTTCACAATTCCTTTTCCTTTAAAAAAGTTGCAGTAGTCCCTTAGCTGCTGCAGGTACACATTCTCCCTTTGAATTACCTTGCACTGCAGCAGCTTGTAACAGCAGAGAACCATGCTCTTGCCCCCTAGTGTTGCCCAAGCTTTTAGCTGTGTTTGAAAAATGGTACTTCAATCCTTAATTAAAAGTTAATAACTACAGTTAGGTCAGCTGACTTTGCAGTGGGTTTGGATTAGGCCTGTGCACGTACAGAATCATTAGATTTCCCATCAAGTCCTTAAAAGTGCTCACACATTTCAGAATATGAATTTATTGTCTTCCTTGGATATATACACACACACACACACACACACACATATATATATATATATATATATATATATATATGTACACACACACAAGCATTTTGTTGCCTTTGAGCATAAAAAAGACAAGAGGGTACTCTATGAATAGACTGTGTGAAATATCAGTTTTAAAGACTTTTTTTTAGAGGAGCAGGGCCTTGATTGAGCAAATTTTGAATCTAAGCATTGCACTGAGGAGTTGCCAGGCTGCAGCAGCAGAGCACTTGCTCAGAGCTGTGCGTGACTGGTTCTAACAGTCCGTGCATCCTGTTAATCAGAATTGTTTATCTGTGCTGTGGGCATCCCCCAGAACTTCCCACACTGGCCAGGCTCTGACCTCCCAGGCACACAAGCACAGCTTTGCTGCCATTGCTGAGCGTGCCTACAAGTTTCTACCCACAAATGTAACCTAAAAATGTCCAAACGTTTAATGGTAATAATCAAGAAATTTTCCCCCATGCAAAGATGTCTGATGGTGCCTTTAACCTTGGAGCTAAATCTCAGATCTAAATTCTAATTTCTAGTAAATTTAGGATTAAAATGTAGATGTTGACACAGCAGAATCGCTGCCATAGAGAGAGCAAGTCACACACTTTATTGTAACAGCTCTTGATTGCCTAGCAAAAAATGCATAATGAATAAACATTATTTTAAAGGGCTTGATAGCACAATGAATTTTTCAGTGGGAGGAACAGAAGACAGAGTATTTAAAAATACATGAGTTTCATATTTGATTATAAGTCAAGAAGCAGCAGAAAGAACCAAGAAAATTGATAGCAATGGCAGCAGGCACCAAGCTTTCAGTCTGGAATTAATGAGGTTATTCATAATAGAGAGGGAGTGACATAGTGATTAGTTAATTACTGTGCAGAAACATACAATTAATGCAGAACTGGAATTAGTATACAATGAATTAAAATGCCACATAATGCAAACAACAAAACTGAGAAAGAAACCTTGATTGTTGATTGAAGTTGTTGTAACAGGGAGAAGTCTGTTGAGATCACAATAGTTTAGCTCTGAACACGTTTCACTTGTGTGATGTGGTTCCAGCCTGGTAGGAGGAATGCTGTGATGGAGAGTGGAATGTGCCCCAATTACAAACTGCTCTGCATGTGGGGCAAACGAGATTGCAGAGCCAAGGGGCTGCCACGGTAGACTGATAAGAAGCTTGTGTGCATTGTAGCAGGAATCTTCTACAACTTTTTATAAAACTGCTAGATATTCATGCTGACTGGTGTATCAGCTGTCCTGTCATTGCTCAAAAGAGTACTGAGGCAGAGGGGAGAGCTGTTGCTGCCCACGGATCCCACAGCAGAAACACTCTTGCATGGTTCCACGGGTGCAGGGTGGCTGGTTTGTGGCTTGTTTAGCATCTTGTGGGAGGGCAGGGATGAGGGATGGTTTGCACAGGGCTGTAGGTGTCTGTCCTGTATGGTCTCTGTGCAAGACAAGCACAGCTCCAGGGCAGGAGCAAATGGTGTTTACCAAGCCAGTCTCTTTTTCTTCTGAGGGAGTGGGGGTTAGAAAAGGTTCAATTGTGTAAGGGAAGGAAATATCTCAAACTACACCACACCATAACTTAGAGCTGCTCTGGGTCTGCTCTAAGCTATGTCAGTGAAAAAAAGCCTTTTCATTTTCTCTCTTTCTCTCTCCATTTATCTCTCTACCTGTCTTCTATAAAACAGCACTCTTGGTACAGCTGCTGCCCAGCAGCAACCAGCACACTCCAGGCTGCATGGGAGCTGCAGGGGCTGCACTCCAGCTCCCAGCAACCTGACAGAAGGCTGTAAAACCTTGGTCTGCAGCATCCTGCATTTGGCAGAGCATTTCTGCAGCAGTTCAGAGCTTGAAAGTGTACAGGTTTTTAACTTCGATTGCAGAAACTGAGCTGATAGCCTTGCAAGATCCAATTTACTCTCTTTTTCCATTTAGCAATATTAATAAGAATGATATTTTAGAAATAAGATCTGATTTCTATCCTAAGTAATTAAAAAGCTGAAGTGGAAAAGTAATTTATTGCAGTGTTGTACATAAAGGTATCCTTGAGGAAATTAGGTGAAAGAGAAAGGTTTGAATAGGAGCATTTTGCAGAAGGTAATTTATACATAGCAATGTATAGTTATGGTCATTGGTTTATTTTATTGTATATTTGGTCTAACATGTATTACATTGGTGATAGTTTAGTTCAGCTGCATTTGAAAGTCACTGGTAGTGCATTTTCCTGGGACACAAAACTCTACCCTTTTACTTCAGATGAGTTATAAAGATAAAGAAATGAATAGCAGAAACAATTTTTTTTAAAAGCGTAGTCAAGTATTGTGCTTCTTTTATGCCAAAATAAAAATATCAGTAGTATACCTGTTATAGGAATCTAAAAATGTAAATGATTCTGGACAGAAACAGGAAAACCAATTAGCTGGGATAAATTTAAGTCTCTGACTGAAAGAAAGCTTTAGTCTTAAGAAATGGTCAAGAGCTAGGAAAAAAAAAGAAACCCCCTAGCACTCTTCTATCATGGGTCCAATTCAACAGAGAACACAAACATTTTAATTTAGTTTCTCAGAACGACTCTGCCAGACAAGTAAAGCTCTCTGAAAGCCTTCATTATGTCCCCAGAAGCTGTAAGACAGGCACTAATTTTTTCCAGGTAATTTCTGAAGACCCTTTTCCATAATAGTGTGTGAGAAGGTCCACATTTACTAAGTGTTTAAATCTGACCCTGTGTGTTGAGGGCAGAACTCAATAAATTTAATCTCCTGGCCCTGGTGATGCTGACTTGTGGGAAGCAAGGCTCCCAGGCTGTGTGTGACTGCTGGAGGGCTGGATCTTCCGCTCCTCTCCCTCCTTTTCTGTAAGCTGTCATAAAATAAATCTTTTCCACAAAGATTTCAGCAAAACAATTTCTTAAGAAATATTCCCCAGCACAAGTTCTGGTTAAAATTCATATTATGTCACTCAATCTGCCTTAACCAAATTAGAAGAGAATTCGAGTTTATACAGCCTTATCTCAAGTTTCTTTCTTTTTCTCCCATCTTTCTCTCAACTGCTGTTCCACTGAGAAATTAACTCAGCCTTTCAGTCAGAATGAGAGCCAGGTTGGGAATTACAGGAAAACCTCAGTTACTAGGGAAGGTATTAGTTTATAATAAAGTGCTGATCCTTGAAATGTCATTTTCCTGTTGGAATACAGTAAAATAAACAGCACCAGAAAACCAAGTACTCTATTAGTTTAAATGGTTGGTTTGTTAACAGTTACAGTATTCTAAGCAACAGAAATAACTGTCTGTACTTGTAGAAGTTCTTTCAGCTGTGTTGTCATGAAATGATCGTGCTTTCTCATGGGTGGTAGGTGGGTATGAACTTTCTGAGTTCTGTGCTATAGCTGAGGAGGAGGAGGGAAAACCTCACGGTGATTTCCAGGCCCAGGCTTCTCTGCTCACCCACAAAGCAAATTGCTCACTAAGAACTGCTCTCCAAGATGCTTCTGCTCACAGAGGGAAAGCAGACGATCATGCTGCTCATCTTCACAGCAGCTCTTTACCTGGCCTTTTCCTGGATCTCTTCCTGTATGGGTCACTGATGGAGTCTGTGGGAACCAGTGCTGCTCATCCCCTCGACCTCTGGGTACTTTTATTTACATTTCAATGCCAGTGTTATCCCTTGCTGAGTGTGGGAAGAACTGCTTTTCTGAGATTTGTGCAATTTAAGGTAGAAATAGATTTGATTCAGTGTTTGCAGCCAGGCAGGTAGTAAAAGCTGGATCTGTTAAACACACCTATGCAATAATGCTGACTTATATAGAGCCCGTGATTTTTTTAAAAATTACTTACTTTCAAGTATGTTGCTCTTGATCATTGGCTCCCAAACACTGATGGCATTTTGCCCCCTATAGTAAAATATTAACGATAGCAACAAATCTCAAAAGCTAGGAGGTTTTGTTTGGTTGGTTTTAATTATTTGCTATTTCCATGGCTGGGTTTCAGCTGAGACCAAAGCCACTAAGAAAGTTAAAAGCTAATTTCAGAGATCCTGAGTCCAGGATTAACCAACACTGTCAGAAAAAGCAAATGGTATTTCAGGCTGCAAAAGAAATTGTCCTTTGCAAAACATGTGACAATTTTTTTTTCTTTGGTAACATCATCCTGTGTCACCTTGAAAAATTTCCTGGGCTCCATTCTGAAGAAAAAAATATTTTATCCTAATGGTGAACTAAAAGTAAATTGCTGCAGAGCAGAGAGTGAGTAGGCAAGGCTTCTGCTGCAGTCTAACAAGAAAGGCATTATTTTACATCTCCTCAGATGCCTTTTTTGGTACAGCAAAGACCTGCATCATAAATACAAAATGGTCTGAAGGGTTTGAAACTTTTCACACCACAAAATGCATTATACAGCTCCATCAAACATAAGTAAAGGCTGTGCCTTTTTCCACCTGGTACGGGTAGGGACAGAAGCCGGAGTTTAGGTCAGAAGGGACATTTTCTTCTCTCTGATGTGAAGATTTAGTTCCTTCTGGAAATAGGAAATCTGCAGGTAGATTTGGAAAGGTTCAACATATTAAATGTTCTTAATGCAACAGGTGCTGGATATGTATTTGACAGGGTATGCAGCAAGACTTCAGTTACTGAGGCAGCGGATATTTGGTTTGGGGGCAGAAAGATGAATAGTGTCATTGTCCCTGTCAGAAAATCAGCCCCTTGCTAGCACTCATTGTTACTGGTATTTTAACTGCAAGTATGAAGTGCGCTTATTTATAAACCTTTGACTCCTAGTTTCATCTTGGAGTCTGCATTCTCAAATTAAACTCAAACAAACAAAAACAACAAACAGGCACAAAAAAAGCCAAACAGCAGTTCCCTCATTTTTTTCCTAAATATTAAACACTAAGAAAGCCTTCACCTTTCACCAGGGTGGATGGCAAATGCTGCCAAAGCTTCTTGAAAACCTCAGAAAGCCCAGTGTGGTGTTTCTTCTGTGTTTTGCCAGACTGGATCTGAAAGCCCTGTATTGAATTCCCTGAGCTGTGGAATTACAAAAGCATCATGAAGAGATGCCCGGCAATGCACAGCCTCACCAGGCAGTGACAGAGCAGCACATCAGGGCTGCCCCTAGGGCATCCCCACTGCCATCCTCATCCCAGGGATGAATCCAGCAAAGGAGGAGAGGGTCATGTGCATCAGGCACACATCCTGCCTCACCTGAAGGATTATCTGCTGTTACACAGAGCAAATGTTAAACAAAATCAGCCCTGTGAATAAGCAGTTGAGAAAGTTTTACATACACATCAAATAGTCATTCAAACAACTTTTAGATGTAGGAAAGTTTTCAATAGAGAGCTATGTATAGAAATTATTTTTTGTATAATATATAAATATATTTAATGTATAAATATATAAATATAAATAATATTTTTGTGCAAAAATGCCATTTCAGGGTTATCATATGCAGGGGTTTTTAAGTGAGTATTTTGATGCTGTGACTGTCATTTGTGGGGGAACTGAGTGAAATAGGAAGGAAATATTCACATTCTTAGAGGCTAACACCAAGGTGCAGCTACAATCCAGATCTACAGCGTCCCCTTACATCAGTGGGGAATGTACTTAAAAAACACAGGTTTGTTTAACATACAGGAAAAAAAATTAAGGTTGAGAAGTATATCTCAATACAATCTCAATACATGTTGAGAAGTACTAAATGACATTTACACCTGAGATTTATCCTGCAGTGTCCTGTACTGTTTTTGAAAATGTGCTCATGGCTTTTTTCCCTTTATGTCGCTCCATTTTCCTCCACTTCTAAACACAACTATTGTATCCATTGTATTTAGAGCACCCAAAACCTGAACATTTGGGTTCCAGGTCTGACAGCAATCAGATATCATACCCTGACATTCATTTTCCTACATGTTCTATTTTATTTTGCAATGCCAGAGGAACACAGAACAAGTTTTCTATCAGCTGTAATTTTTCTCCTTCCTTGCTGTGTGAAGGTTGTATACCTCTCAGGGTATTTTAAAATACCTTCAACATTTTTTCTGGATAATTTTATTTCAGAATGCCTGTTCACATTCTCCCCACAAGTTTCTCTTAATATCTGATATTTTTCAAAGATTGGAAAGCAGCATTACACAGTAAAAGCAGCTGACACATTTGATTTCTCTCTCTCCATCTCTCAGCAGAGGAGGTAGCATTTGTCATCCCTGGGCAAAGCAGCTGTTACAAAGCTTTAAGGTGAATTGTCCATGTTCCCAGCCCCTCAGAATGGCATTTTTGTAAATCTTTTCCTTAAAATGTTTATTGCAGAGTCCTGTCTTAAGCTCTGTCTCTCCAGCCATGCTGAACTGAACAGAGGGACACGTTCTGCCTTGCAGTGGTGGAGCCTGCTCTGGGCACTGCTGCCAAGCAGGACTTTTGCTTTCAAGGGGCTGCTGCTCACCCCTCGGCACTGAGCTGCAGCTCACTTTCTCCCAGCAAAAAAGCTCCTGCATTTGCTGTATTTAGGAGGGTGGGTTTTAACCTGGATGATCTCCTCCACTGAAAAAAATTTTGTGAGACATTTTTCTGGTGTTTGTGGTTTCCACACTGATGCCAGTCACTCAGTGGTGTTTGTATCTGCTGCTGGCAGAGGCAAAGTCTCATCTGCAGTCCCAAACAAGATTTTTTTGTGTGTGTGTTTTGGGGGGAATAGGAAGGTATGGTCCTGTGCTTTTGACTCCAGTATTCTTTTATTGCTCCTGACCATCTGTGCACTGAGGCATAACTTTGTATCAAGAACTGGATTAAAATGCAGTGCTCTTTTCTTGGTTGTGATATTGTTCCACTCTCTTTTGCCTTCTTTATTCCTGCCTTCTTTTGATTTCCAGACTACTGAACTGTATTTCTTGTGCAGTACCAGATTTTTCTGTTTCTTTCTCTCGCCAATAGCACTTTAATGTCACTTTCAGTGAAATTAAATTATAAAATAGGTGATACTTTATTATGCTACAGATGCTACTGTATGGTGGATATTTTTAACATCTGAACTTAAAAATTCAACAATATGCCCTGAAATGTTTTTCAATTCTGCTGAAATTAAAAAGTCTTCATTTGGCTAAGTCAGACCTGACACATGAGCAGCTCTGCAAGATGAACTTTTCTTATTCTCATGAAAATGCAATGTCGTTATCAGGAAATTCCTAAACTGACACCACTCTCAAGCAAGTGAGCAGCATCATGGTAGAGCCAAATGCTGAGCACATGGAATCAGTTTTCTTTACTGATTTCAGTTACTTTTTGGGGTGAATCAGGGCCAGCTACCACATTAACATTTTTCTGTAATGTCATTTTTCTTTGCTCTTTTGTTGTCATCCTTCTGCTGATTTCCCATCCTCTTTGGTGTGTCTAGAGCAGATGTACTGATTTTCACCTGTTCAGAAACTACAGAAAAGTGAAGGAATGAGGGAGGATTTCTGGGGAACTTTGAATTCTCCATAGCCCATACATATGTCTGGGTTACTGTGGAGGCAAATAAATTCTTGGGTGCAAGCAATGGTCATCCATGACAGATTCCGTGCAGATTAAGCAATAAAAAGTTGTGGTAAAACGCTACAATGATGATAGTCTTCAGACTGTTGGCCAATTTCCAGAGCAAAAAATAATTCAAATTTATGCAGAAATGCCATTAGTTCATTTGCTCTAGATCCAACATGGAAAGGTTTCTGCAGGTTTGAGATAATTTGGTGGGAATGAGAATCATTCAGATCCCCAGTCTGCACTCAGGGTTCCTCCTCTGTTCACCTCACAGCCTCATGGGCAGGATGATGGCATGGCCTGGAGGCCCCTCCTGGACATCCCCTTTCCTCACAGAAAGGCTGTTCTCTCCTACAAGCTCTGCCACAGAATGCTTCCCCTCCAGCTTTATAGTACAGATTTTGTTTCTCAAACTGCTCAGAACTCCAGTGAAAATGAAAGCAAGGAGCAGCAACTTTTGGGAGTTCCCAGATACGTGCTTATCTGCCTGAACATGCATCCCCTGGCTCCCCAAACACACTGAGCAAAGGTCTGGGCAGGTAAAGCAATCAGAGTTATCTGAATCCCACTGAGTTTTCTCCTTTATCCAAAACTGTCACTGAACCATTAGCCTTAAATGACTGGTGGCTGCTAAAATATCTATAATCTTTGCAAACTGGAGACACAGTGAGATTTCCTGGCTCCTCTGCATAACCCAGCATCTCTGCAGCACATAAAAAGCCTCTGTGAACACTCACAAAGGGCCAGTGCCTCAGCTGAGGCCCATTGACTTCGCTGGAGCTTTGCCAGCCTCCACCAGCCGAGAACCTTTTTTCTTGTACTTTCTAAAGAAACTATTGGGAAAACACTTTTGAAATCCAATGAACAAAGTTCAGTCAATAAAAAGTGAGGGGGGAAAAAAATCATGTTCAGCAATTGAGCGAATGAAATTGAATTCAGAGGTGACTGACTGGTGCTGGTTGATGCATTTTTTCTATCTGATATTACTGATTTGGCAAAATGGGAGTATTTCCCAAAAATGCATAAGGTTTTATCAGAATGCCGTGGGAAATCATTGGAACCTCATGTGTCAAATATTTTGTTTCTACTGTTATTCAATGAAGATTGAAAAATCCTTCTGGACACAAAGCAGTTTGATCCTCCTTAAAGAAAATATTTCTGGAATCTGATTTTGCTGCAGATTGTGACATTTTAACTTGTTACTCTAATCTGACATAAAAATAAATGCCAGAATTCCCAATAAAAAGGTGATTTAACAAAATTTTAAGAAGAGCTGTTTAACTGAGAAATATTGCCTTTGAGAACTGTAAGTGTAATAGACACCCTTACTTTTAGCCAGAGTGTGCATTACAATTGAAATCCTCACAATTCCTTAATAGAAAATGATAAAGTATTAAATAGCAGCGTGACATATAAAGACAATGTGTCATTTTCATCTGCCTAACTGTGATGACTTTCACAAGCTCTTAGTCTAAGTGCAGGACCCAGATATCTGCTGACTTCAGGAACAGACTGTTGGCATAAACAAATCTGGCTTTTCTTAACAAACTTCTAGATGAAATGTAAGAATGCAATAGGCAACACAGAGCCAGAAGCAAGATGATGTCTAAGTCTGCAAGAGCTGGGACAGAAAGAATGATTGCTGAAGAACCTTCTACTGACAACATTAATGAGGGTTTTTATTTGGAGTATTCAGCACTTGAGCTTTTGGTATTTTCATGCTGCTTGCCCACAGATTCTTTTTCCTGTTGGTAAATAGTTGAGGGAGGAGATAATGCATTACCTCTGCAGAATTATCGATGCTAGAAATTTGATCTGTTCTCCGAGATGGCTTTGCTGGTAAGGCGGGTATTTTTAGAGATCTTATAGTGGGCAGGATGAGTTGGGTTTTTTCCTTTGAATAATGTAAACCATTTATCTTCTTTTCTGCCTCTGGAGAGCATATTTTCTGTAACTTGAAAAAAGACAATAAAATACTTATCTGAGAAGCACTCTGCACTTGGAAGTGTGTGAAGTTCTCCTTGCACCAGAGCTTCTTTGGAGTCATTCCCTAAAAACTGCAGGAATGGGCTTTCCATTAAGAATAAAGATAAGTCCAAAGTGCACTTTCATGACCCAATTTGGGGATTTATTCCTCTCTTCTGTATTAATAAAAAGTCTCTTCTGTTTCAAATGAAATATATTTGTATTCACAGTGGTGTTTCTGGGCTCCCAACTCATAAGGATATTTGCATGCTGAAGTGGAGCTGCTTTTGTTCTAATTCCCCTCATTTCACATATTTTTTAGTTGTAAGAGGTAAAAGACTTTTTAGATCAGAAGATCATTATTGAGAGAAAGGAGCTTAATATTCTCCCTCTTGTTTGCTCCCTTCAGCATGGTGGGAGGATGAAAGTTAATCTCTAGCCACTCCACTTCCTTTCAGAGAGGGAAAAGTCACAGAAACACCATTTGTGTCTGTAAACCCAACTGGAAAAAGTACATGAAACATCAGATCCCTTCACTTACTGAAATTTTCCTGATTAATTTTAGTTTTGCACCTTTTCATTTGGGAGCACCTAACTGTGCATGGCTTGAAGTGCAAAGGACGTGGAGTGCAACACTGCACAGGCAGATCCACTGTGGCATCACAGATCCTGAGCTTGTTCCAGCTCTGTGCTCTTGGTGTTGCTGCCAAGGGGTGTTTGAGAAGCTGCTCCCTTCCCTGAGCAGCCCAAAGACCACAGAAAACCTTGTGGGGGTTTTGCTTCTGGTAAGCTCTTGGTGATCCCTGTTCTTCTGGAGCCCTACATGTGCTGTTGGAATTCCAGACTTGCAGCTTTGACTGTTCAGGCAGGGTTTTCTGAAAAGATGTGGGTCGGTGTCATCTTTGTCACCCTGTGATTAGGGCAGGAGGGATGTTACTCATTTTGCTGTGCTTTCTGTGTCTGCTTATAGCAACTGCAAGAAATTGTGGACTTCAGTAATCCCTTTCCTTTGTTGAAATCCACTAATCCTAACCAGTTACAGACATAACTTCACAACCCGGAATGTCAGAGTATTCCAAAACTATGCTGCACAGGTCTTTTTTATGGAAGTCTCAAAGCCCATCATAACTTGGGGAAAGATGACTACCTCTGTATAAATACATATTTTCTTTTTATATTTATTAATTTATGGAGTTGATTTTATATGGATGTATCTGTAATGATTATGCAAGGAATATAACTACCATATGCTTCTTTCTTTGTTTTTTTTTTTTTTAAATTTAGAAGGATGAGTCAGAATTTCCTGAAAAGTAAAAATAGGCCATAAAGTCTATACTCATTCTGAATATTAAAATATTTGAGGAATATGAAAGAACTGAAGATGTGCCTTGCCTCCCTCTCTCTAGAACTCCCTGATAGATATAGTACTAGATTTAAAAAAAATATTAGTGACCCATATTTGCTTCAAATGCCTGCACTTAGATTCCACTGATGCCCTCTCTCACTCAATTAATGAATGAAATAATGAATTTAGGGATTGTGCAAAAATCACCCTCAGCAGACCTCTGTTTCTGATGCCCTATGCACACCCTAATCCCAGGTTTAGCCCTGGTCCAGTTGGTCACATTTAGCCCTGAACAAAAGCAAACAGAGCCCCTGTGACATCAGGTCAAGTGCTAATTCTCAAAGGCTGTCTGTCACCCTGATACCTTAAACCCAGCCCTAAGTTAGGTTTGCAAACAGCAGTGAGACTTTTACTACTTGTTGAAAAAATTGTTTCCAGTTGGGTCAAAAGCTCTCTTTTGTTCCCCAGGACAAACTGAGCTGTTTTCCAGTGATCCACTCCAGGAACTCAGTGCTGCTGACCCCCACGTTTGCAGGGAGGACTCTGCTCATTTTTCAGCCAGCCAGAAGACACTTCTGTTTCTCCTGCAAGCTGTGCTTGGTTCTCCTGTGGGTTAATGAAGATGCATTTACAGCAGCGAGTGTGCTGGAGGAGCCCTGCAGCTCCTTCCTTGCACTCAGCAGCCCTTCAGGGAGAGGGGACAGCTCCTGTGTAGCTGCAGGGACAGCCTGAAGAGCGTTTTGCAGTGGCTCTGAAGTTTTGTTCCTAGTGCTCCAGTTTTGAACTGGTGAAAGTCTCAGGGAGATGTTAAAGACTCCTGTTGGTTTTGGTGTGTCAAACTGCCTTCCATAAAATATGCACTGGTTGGCAAATGTCAGTAAAATCCCAAGTGTTGGACCTGTGTGTGCAGGAGAAGCAGTGAAACTTCAGTAGCTCTAGATTATTGCTAATGTTATAGTTCTCCTCTTCCTTGAGTTTGTTTTGGTCTTTTTTTTCCCATGTCTGGCTTTTACTGTCACCTGATTTGATTTTGTGTCTCCTTTATAATACATGTGAGCTACCTTTGTCAATTAATCGTTGTATAAAATATTAAGAGAAAAGCTCCTGTAATACAAGAAAGTGGATACAGGAAAGACTAACAGTGGTATGAGAACAGGGTTGCCTTTTTGAGTTAAATAAGATCTCCTTATTTCTGTGAAATTATAATGTAGTCAGGGTAAATATTAGTTTTATAACTGATTGACATATAGATTAGGCTTTCCTCAGTGCTTTTTCTCAGCCAGCAACAGCAGCATAACATTCCCCAGGCATTCAAGCTGTTTTGTGTACGCAGGGGCTTTACAAGAGAGCTCTCTGGTGAGAAGCTTGCCCTATTCCTGGGTCTCTTTTCACATCAAATGTGACCCATTCATTACTGCAAATGGCTCTGGGAGGGCTGTGTGCTCCAGGGAGTAAAGAGTAGGACTTTGGCAACAAACTGCTGAATGCAGATTTCTGTGCTGATTTGTTCTGTAGGTCATTGTTCACGGGAAGCTGTTAACTAGGATTTTATTTTGGCTTTTTAAAAAACCCAAACAAACAAACCTGCATTTTATACTTTTTTTGTGTGTGTGTGTGTGTCATAACAGTTATCTCAGTCTGCCTTCATTTTTCTTCTCCTGTAGTTCAGTTTTGTCCTTGACTCTTCCTTCAACTTGGGAACAGTTACTAGATTTTGAGTAGTCCTGTATTTTATCTCCAATGAGGCTTATCTATTTTCTGCCAGCAAATGCCCTTTTTCTAACTGCTTTTGTGGCTAAGTGAAAACTATTAGCAAAGCAGTTCTAATATGAGCAGAGATTTCTGTTGATCTTACAAACCTCAACTAGTAAGGGCTTCAAACTAGAACCTGAGAGGTCTCTTTTGAGACTTGTCACTTTAGATGCTTCTTGCTACTTAGATCAATCCTGAAGAAGCCTTCAGCAATGATTTTTGGATGTTGAGGTTTTATGATGATCTGTTATCACAGGAGGATGAATGGGATGGGACAAGAAACTCCACGTGGAAGTTGCTGCACAATTTCATTGTGATAATCTGGTGTCTGCTAGTTAGCTCTGGGCTGTTCCTTGCACTGGCAACTTCCACTGTCCATCAGGGCTCTCCAGGGGCATTATTAAAGGGGTAGAGAAGCTGGAGCTGTTTCTCTTGGCAGAGTAAATCAATTCCCATGACTTATGTCAGATAAACCCATTTGAAACGTGAACCTCTTATGAAATACTCTTGGCAGCCTCAATCTATGTTAAAGTGTTTGACTCCAGGTGACTCCAAGTGGTGTATGCTCTATGTGTGTGCTCTCTAGGAAATAACCTCTGCTTTTGAAATGCACATTATGTGTCAAAAATAACAGTTTGGTGGTACAGAGCAGTGTGGTAAGAAGTGGTTTAAAACTGTTGAATTTAAGAACTTCTCATAGGAATTCAGGGGACTGCAACCATCCCCCAAAAAAGCTATGCTTTCATAACCAAATAAATACAATTAGGTAGTCAAATTAAAACAATGGCTACGTTTATTGATAGAAATAGAATAAAAAGAAGGAGCATTTTTGGTTTACTTTGCTATTAAGCAGACTGTCTGACCTCTGGCTGACAGAAAGAAAAAAAAAGGCAATTTCACTGCAAAAGAACTTATTTCATTCAAAAGTGATGAAATGTCATTGCTGGAAAGATGCAGAAGAGATTGCACAGGACATCTGGGGATGGCTGTGATCCCAGGTGGCCCTCTCCATTTTCCAGCATCACAGCAGTGCTCATGGAGGGGAGCAGGAGCCCTGAGGTCTGTGTCAGCCACGGGTACAAAAACATCTGACAGACAGGGCACTCTGCAGTCCTGCAGCAAGCCAGGGCCCTTTGAAAATCCCTGGGCTGATCTGGGACTGCTCAGTGCCCACCACTCAATGGGCTGGCTGGTTACTAAGTTCAGCTGCAGACATGCAGCTTTGATTGAAATATGTCAGCACTGAGTTGTGAGCTGCCCAAGTTCGTTGCTGGCACAGACCATCTCACATTAATCAGATTTTGGGTGAGGGCACTGATCCCTCTGCCTTACCAGATCACCCGAGGGGACCAGGCCATTCCTCCCAACTGCTGCAGACCCTCGGGTTCTTTCCAAGGCTTCAGCCCCCGTGAACCCTCAGGCTGTGGCCTCCCTGCTCTCTCTTCTAAGGACAGCAGAATGAAATAGCTGCCTCTCTGCTTTTGTGCTCCTGTGTGGGCACTGATCATTAAGGCTCTGGCTTTTCTGGGCCCATGTTTAATGTCTCATTGCAGCTTTTGTGCTGCACAAATGTGGCTGTTTCAGGCAGTTGGTGCGGGAATGTCAGAGCAAGATTTTGGACATGGTTCTCTAGGCTGTCTGTTTGCTACCCAGGACAAACTTGTAATCAGGTTATTTATGTCACAGCTGAATCTTGGCCTCTCTTGCTATAGATTGTCCCAGTCTGTTTCCCCTGAATGTGAATTCAGGTCGTTCTAGACTCAGTTCCTGTGCCAAAGTTTAAAGAAAGCAGAGGATGCCACTGGGACACAGGAGACTAGCCTGGGAAATGCTTCTGGTGGGAGGAACCAGGGGAGAGCTGATGATTAGACATAAAGGGCAGCTGCCACCCTGTCCTTTTGCCACCTTTTAGAATAAATACACACATCCTTCAGGCAGATTAAGTAATACTTCTTCATTTTTTCAAAGCACATCTACTGTAATCATTAAAGCCAGAAGCACTGAGACCACCTGACTTATGAACTGGCTCTACTGAATAAGGCAACTCTTATTTCTCACAAAGCCAAAATACAACATTTGCAGATGTTGTGAATGTTCAAGCAAGCTACAAGTGAGAAGGGAAAGGGCTTCCTTTCCAGTACTTTTCAGGATCAGAACTGAACATTTACCAGTGACACTGATTTAGAAGGTTGGCTTTGGGTGTCTCTCATTAAATTTCCTGTGATACAGCAATCTTCTCCTTTTGCAGCTCTTTACTTCTGCATATCTCTGGTTACCACTGCATTTGTTCTCTGCAGTTTGAAAGAGCAGAGACCATATCATCACCCAAGGACGTTCTAGCATCATTACAAAGAATGAAAAAAAAAATCTCAAAACTTTATTGGAAAAGTAGTATATCTAGTACCCCTCTGCTACACAATGAGAATCTGAGGCTTGGAGAATCTTCTTTTCATTGCTCTGATTATTGGCTTAATTATAGTTATTTAAGCAGTCTTAGAAAAAGATGCAGACATATACAAATTGACGGGAAACAATGGAATTACATCAATAGAAATCTGAACCAGTTCTTGAATGGACAAGAAATTTTTACAGTAGTTAAGAAACTAAGTTCTTTATTCATTATTAAATCTAGCTGTGCCATATAAAGAAACAGATTGATGGATCTTACCAGTAAAATAAACACCCATTTTTCATGGCAGTTGTGGATTGATGCACCATGAAATCTTCTAATAGTCCAGATCTAAAGGCACGGAACCATAAATTGTTCTATTGACATGTCTAGTAGCAGTTTTACAGATGCACTTAAACTGCTGCAAGTAAAATTTTAATTGCCTAATTTTGTGGAAATTATGAACCCAGATTCAGACATCTACATCTGCAGTATGGTATATGGGAAAAAAAGAACTTGTAATTCATCCATAAGATTGAGAGCAGTGTGAATTTGACTGTGCTGCAGCTCCTAAGTCAACAAAATTACAAATCATTGAAATTCTTGGGAGTGAAGGCTGGGGAGCCTGGAGAAAAGATTTCTGAGGGAGTGACTATGGAATTACAGTTTGATCTTCCTTGGTTTGCTTGAAGTCCTGGCTGAATAACTTTGCATCCATGCTCATGCCTTTAGGCACTGATGGTATATGTTTCCTGCCAAAATTGATCAGAGGTAGAGGGAACCTCCTCCCAGATGGATGCCTAGAAACTCATTTCCCTGGCCTGTAAGAGGATTTTACAAAGCAATTGTTCTGTTGACTTGTGTAATAGTGATTTCCAATAATTCATAATCCACCGCACATGGAAATCAACCGCTTCACTTCAGACAGTTAATTAAGGTTGCAAACAAACACTCACCCTTTAGATGGCTTTGTTTTCTCTTCCTTGCTCCTCTTCTTCCCACTAAGTCCTTTTGATTTATACTACCACATTTCAA
Source organism: Certhia americana (assembly GCA_018697195.1). Lineage (NCBI taxonomy): Eukaryota > Metazoa > Chordata > Aves > Passeriformes > Certhiidae > Certhia > Certhia americana. The sequence goes on along the minus strand of CM031867.1, from coordinate 6,647,750 downwards.
AGGGCTTGCTACATTTAGCAACTTTGTGCAGTCCCCTTGTGTGGGGTTCCTCTGAACCCAGGAGGACACTCAAAGGTCACGTTGGGAATGTTTTCCCTAACACTTAGACCTAAACGTTTTCATTTTCTAGGGCATCCACTAGAACAGCTTTTCCTTGGAGGAGTCTCTGGTTATTTGTGCTTGAAGCAAAAGTTAGTGAAAAGTCTATTGACCCTTTAAGACACCAATATTCAGCTATTTGCTTGTTGTTCTTTACTTGATAAATTACTAATTTAGGGTGAAATCATACTCTTTAGTGGCTCCCTGTTCATAAATCACAATCTGACATTTTTTCTCTAGGGGAAAATTGCTGTTTGCAGTATGCTCTGCCACCAGAACAGATGACAATATTAGTTTATCAGGAGAAACCTATATTTTAAAAATAAATCCTGATACAATAAATTCCCAGCTCTCCGTATTGCTGCTTGAATGTTTTTATTGCCAGATTGTCTCTGTGATCTTGAGCTCAAAAGCCTTTGGAAAGAAAACAGAGAAATCCAAAATGGGATTTATGATCAAATGGACAGAAAGGGGAAATCAGTGTTTCAATTTGACAGCCTACACAGGTATTACAGCAGATTACTCATGCTGATGAGAAATCACACACTGTTTTCAATGAAGCAGTATTTAATCAAGAATAAGATCTTACTAAAACTGGAACCCAGCATTTTCAAGAATCTGTGAAGCTTTTCTTGTTTTAAATTGCCTCCACAAAATTTAGGGCTAGATTTTTTTTGTGTTTTGAGTGTTCCAGAACTGGAAGTTTATATTGCATATTGGTGTGAGGCCTTTCTAACGAGCACACAAGGCACTCTGAACTACCTAAGGTCTCTACACACATAACCTGCAGTTTCTCTTTGCAGGAAGAGTGAGACAGGGAAACTTTCGGGATTTTCCTCTCTCTCTTAGATGACAGAAATGGCAATCTCCATTTCAAGCCCTTTTGCTTGCCCCCCAGGATGCCCAAGCTGGGTTGCTGCTGCTGAGACAAGGACCAGCACCCCAGCCTGGGCTCTTGCTGGGCTGTTGGTGACAACACACCTGTGGGAAGGGCAGGGGAAGAAGCTTCCTACCCATCTCCCCTGGGCAGTTGGTTTCTCTGCCTGAGCTGGGTTTGTCTGTTCTCCCCTTGGCTTACACATGAGGGGAGGTGAGTGATGGTTCAGCCTACCCAGATAAGGTGGCAGCTGCTCCTGGCAGGATCAGGTGCATTCCGGGAGGGAGGAGTAATTCCCTGTGTCTGTTCCATGCTCCCACACAGCACTGGGCTCTCACGGGACACCAGAGCCCTGAGCAAGCACAGGGAGGCCTTGGATGAGCCCCTGAGTGTGCTGTGGAGCCTTGCCTCCTCTTTCCTCCAGGGTAAAACAGGAGCAGTGTGAGGGTTCAGGGTTTCGTTTTGAGCAGCGTGTGTTCTTCCTTCTCCTTTTCTCAATGCTTTGAAAGAAAGCACTGAGAAAGTTGGAAAGGAATGACTAAAAAGTGGGAGGGAGGAAGAAGGACAGGAGAGGATGCTCAAACTCAGTTCTGCTCCTGGCACCAGCTCCTTCTGTGTCCATTCCTGCCCTTGCTGCCCTTTCCCTATCTGCCCACCTATGTCAGAGCTCCTGCTCACCCATCCCTCCTCTTGCATCTATGTCTGCACAAAGGAGCTCCTCTGCAGCTGTGTCTTCTGTGTGTCCATCAGGTTTGGGGACACATGGCCCAGGCTCCTCACATTCCCTGTGTCCCTGGCCTGGGACTGGCAGGGACTCAGCAGCCACCACAGCAGCCCCCAGCTCCTCAGACATGCTAAACACATTTAGAAAAGCAAACCCCACTGGTTCTTTTGTATTCCAGTAGAGTGCTGCTGGTATAAGAACACTGTTCCCAGGGGTCTGGAAATGTCTTTACATCCTTAATGTGTCTCTACTTCAGAGAAAACAGGCATGTGCAATTAATTCTTATACGTATGCTACTTGAGCTTATTTGAAATCGTGTGTGTATATGTGCAAGGCAATTAATTCTTCAGAAGTGAGAGAGTGAGAGAGATTTTTTCCCTTTTTCCTTTTTTGCAGTGGCAGGGTAAGGATCCAAACTTAAGGGTTTTTTTCCCCTCCCATTTCTGTGCTGCCACTTCCAGATCACACTGGTTGGGAAAGTATAATCCTCATACAGAGGAACCTCTAGTAATAAAAGATTAATGATCAAGAAAGCTGTGTGTTAATGATTATCAGTATGCAGCACAAATCAAGGAAAATTTAACAGGAATCTCTGATTTAGTCCTTCATGAATTTAAGATAATTCACTTATTTCTGGGAGAGCAATGGTCTTTCCAAAGGATGTTGTCATGATAAGAGCAATAAGAAATGGTTATCTGTTGGAACTAAGGCTCATTCTCCAGTGCAAGTTGCCTCCTGAAATTAGTTTGTAGTGTACTTAATGTACACTGGGTTTGGCTCTCTCTATGGTGCCTCTTTAAAATGTTCCTCGGAGTAAGAACTTAAGTGCATGGCTTTAGGGATTGCAAATTTTATTCACTATCTAGAACCCTCTCCAGTGTTCAAGTAGGCAGGGGTATGACCTCTGCTAAAAGGCAGCAGAGGAGAAAGAAGACCAAGTGACAGACTCTTAGTGCAATATCTTTAACTTCACTTCCAAAAATAATTTTAGCTCCTTAGAAACAAGGTTAATGCACACAGGCAGTTTGATACAATTGCTGTTCTTTTCCATTCATGATGTAACTCATAAAAATGTCTTGCACCATTTATGTGGAGTCTGTTGTACTTGACATAAAAAGGTGGAAAGAAGTTGTTTCATGGAGACGGTAGCATGGTCCTCTGGGAGTCATGAAACTCAATTTTCCCTGACTATAATTAATATCTTTCCCATTATGGACTCGGGGAAGGTCCATGTAGACTGAGTTGGCAGCAAACTAATCACCAGAAGAGCCACAGGGCTGGGAGGATGATATGCCAGATAATCATTTAGAAAATGAACTTGGGGGGAAATCCGAGACAGGCACTAATATCAGGCTTTAGGGTTGTGCCCTGCCATCTCTACAAACAAAAGAGGGGCCTTTCCCTGGCCTTCAGCAGTTGTCATGCAGAGCACTGGATCATTTCAGCAGCACCTTTATCATGTTCTGATTGCACACAAGGGGCCAAAACCATTCCTTGATGCAATCCCCCTCGCTTTGCTGAAGGAGCACTGTAGCTGAATTTGGTTCACACTTGCTGTGAATTTCAGCCTTTTACCAGAGATACAGATATTAAAAGGAGAGGTCAGCACATTTTTCATCCCCATGAAAAAGTTTTTCTCAATAATTATGGGCCATGACATTTATCACTGGGTAGCTGTGCCTCTCTTTCTCTCAGATGTAATGCAGGCCAAAGCTGTCAGGACCAAAGTGTCCCTAGTGACTGCCTGGGGAGGAGCGTGGCCTCGAGCAGCAGGGATTCCAGGGAGGGCTTTTAACCCTTTTATAGCCTTTTTTGGGGGCTCTAAGTGCCCAAATGGACCAGATGCGGTATGCATTCTCTTTTTGTGGCATTGTGGGATGACAAAACAGTGCCTGGCCTTTGTGTGAAGCCTTGATGAGAGACTCATATGACAGTGTAGTTCCAGGGAGGAGACACTGCTTGATCAATGCCAGAAACATGAAGATGTCAAAACCATCTTTTATTCTTAACCATTGGAACATGGCTACGGCAGCAAAGGGCTTCTATGGATTGAGAGTTTCTGCCACTATGAATTGAATCTCTGCTGCTTTTTCTTTTATTTCCCAGTAGGTCTCTCTCCTCGTGGACTAAGTATGACAGCCCCTCTCCCAACAGTCAGCACAGGGCTGGGTGTTCCTCTCCAGATTTGAGTGCAGTGGAACAGCACTGCACCTGTCAGGCTGGGTCTCTTCTGCTGTCCCTTGGATATGTCCTGCTTATCAGTTTCCACTTTTATCACCATTTTCTGCTCAGGGACAAAACCTTCTTTTATGTTCCAACAAAAAATGTCCTCTAAAATGTTCTCTGATTTCTGACTTATGTCTGATGTCTTCTGCTATATAGACTTGGGTTTTTATAAGAGAAATTCTTTTCTGTGGTATTCTGGATGAACCAGTTCAGACTTTTTCAGGGATCTCACCCTGCTGACATCTCTGAGCAAGCACATAGGAGCTCAATGACAAGCTTGGTGTAGTTAAACCACTATGGAAATCTCCCCAAACCCTAAGAGACAGTTCAATAATATGTAATATATTTACTGGTGGAGTGAGAAACCAAAACCTCCTCTGTGTTTGCTGACCAAGCCTCTGAAATGTTTTCATGCAGTTAAGGAAACTGAGCTGTGACTGAGTCAGTCAGCAGCAGGCTAAAAGAGCCTGTGGTGTGATTTTAGCTCTGCTGGAGGAGCAGAACTCATCACACAAGGGCAGCTTTGGGAGCTGTGAGGCCAAAGAGGGCAGGAGCCTGGCATGGAGGTGTGTGGCATTCCTCTCTTTACTGCCTCCTCTCCCTCCTATGGGTTCATTTTCTGGCTGCTACAGGAAATGAATTTGGGAAGTGTCACAACCATCTCAGAGTGGCACAGGATACTAAACATTCACACCTCACATTGAAGCCAGAGGGAGAGTTCAGCATGTTTTAATTCTGACTGGCTTCACAAATTAGGACCAAGTCCTTCATTTACCAGTTATCTGCACTTGTCTGACGGTGATCAAGTCCACAGGTGTTATCCTATTTGTATAGGTCAACAGCATTAATTGGTTTTCCTGCATCTCGTATATTGAGCATGCAAAGCGTGGATTGTTTTGCCAACAATAGAGGCAGAGGCGAATTACAGACTGCTTATGTTGGGGTAATCATAAGATGCTTCCAGGTAATTTTAATAAATTAGTTGTTCAAGTCACTCAGATAACACTAAATTAATATGTCTAGAGAAATGTGCTGCGTTTTCTATCAATCTCTTTTTTTATTCTTCTTAATTACACTTCCTCCGCTTTAGCTATTGCCTTCTAGCTGTGGAACCACTATACTTTAGCTGCAGTAGGTACAAAGATTAGAATACAAACAGTGCATTTAGCTCTCAGCAGGAGGCTGAGTTTAAAAATGGTTCAGCAAGTGAGTGCACAACAATGTCAAATGTGGAGTATACACAGATCAAGGAGTGGTTCAGAGAATCCTGTTCAGCTAATGCATGAGGAACATACCCAGGGCTACAGAGTGTGCAGAGATACTAGAAAAGACAGCCCTGAATACCTAGTGGGCTATTTTTGTGTAGATAATGGAGGGCACTTGGCTTTTACTAAACATCAGAGATGAAAATTTTTAATAAAATAGGTTACTTTCAACCTAGCAGAGACTTCCCTTCTCTGCACAGTGGTATTATCAAAGTCCTTGAAGCTAAAGAAGCCATGGGAAATGTCACTTGCATCTTCAAAGGCCATTTTTTTACTTTCTCTGCTGCTGATATGTCAAGAGCTATTCTAGTGAAGTCCAACCAGTTAGACTGGCAAAGAACTAGTCCAGATCATCTCTTCAGAATATAAGGCCCTGATCCTGCAAATCTGTCCTTCCTTGACAGATAGCTTCTGACGTTCTGTGCAAGTTTATGAGTTACCTGCACTTACTCTTTAGCAAATGCTCTCCATAACACCTCTCCAAAACATTCAGCCTGCTTTTGCACTGGAAGGTGGGATTTCAGCCTAGTGAAACAGGAGGCTAGCAGAGAGTGCTGAACCATATTGAACATACCAACACAGCTTTATTAGCTTCTTCTTACTTCTGGAGACAATGAATTGGCAGAACATATGCAGAGACATTTGGAAAAAAACCTGGGAATTCAATACAGAAACCCTGGCTTACAGCCATGGCTCATCCAACCCTGAGGTTGGAATACATTTTCCTTGGGTGTACTCCAAAGGGAGGGGAATGTCTGATGTACTGGCAGGGGGGATGTAAAAGCACAAAAATTGCAAAATTGGCACAAATCTGCTGAAGATACGAGTGAGAAAATCATTCTTAACTGGCACCAATAAAATCTTTATGATGGAAGAGCTATATTTAGATTTCTTTCTCCCTCTTCACACATTTTCTGGGTGTGGCGTTTTTTTCTTTTGTTTTCTAAACCTGTGAAATTTTACATGATTTTTAATAGTAATGTTGACACTAGGCTAGTGAATTCTTTAAGACAAAACCTTCATGTTGGCTGGGCTCCAGGAAGCCTAGTTGTTATTGTTTATGCATGATTTCAGCCACAGTGTTGCCTTGACAGTAAGGTCTAGCCCTAGAGTCTGGACTGTTTGTGTTTTCTAATTCACTGTGCTTTTACATATATCCTGTTGGCTAGTTTGTATCTAGCAAGTTTGTTTTTTTCATATATCTAATATTCTGGCTGATAAGATAGGCAATCAAATTGTAGCAGTCTCTGTTCTTAAGAGAGTCCTGTTTAACAACTCTTCACTTGCACCTGTTTAATTCAAGTGTTGTCAATTGGGTTGCATGATGGATGTTTAGAGGAAACACCAACTCAGTTTTAGCCAAAGTTCATCTTGAGTTGATTTGATTTGAGTTCTGCTCCTTTTCCTCTTGCATTTTTTTTTTCTTCCAGTATACCACTCTGAAATATGTATGAATGCTTCCAATTATGATATCTGGCCATCTGTGTAGTCTAGTGGGGATTTCATAGGCTACTACAAGTAAAATTTCTCATTTCTTATCCATTTTCTGGAGGACGGAGCTCGTACAGGAGATACATGAGGAATGCCCTTGAGAGTCTGAAATACTGAAGAGAAGAGCACACAGAGAACAATACAACCAAACAAAAGCTTAAGAGCCACTGGAATATCCTTGAATACTTGGTAAAGCTGAACACACCCTCCTCTAAAGCAAGGCAATGTGTGCCTAGTATTAAAGTGAAGTAGACCGCTCAAAAAATGGGTACAGGTTATCAAGACAAATATTTTAAGAGCAAAATCTGCTTTATTGGGAAAATCTCTCCTGAGAAGGAGTGGAAGATTCTTTGCACAGCACTTTGCAAAATGAGATTGGTCAAAAATAATCAGTCTTGGCTCAGTGCTGCACTAACCAGGTAATTGAAGACAGCCTCAGGTCTTTTCCATGTCTAATTATTATGCTTCCATGAATATTCTCCAAATTCAGGTCACTCAAATCATTAGGTGCTGATCACAGGTGAACATTTCCTAGCCTGACTTGCATTTTGTAGTATATGCTCAAAGGTTTTAGGAATCATGGATGAAAATTTAGGATTTGTGGATGGAAGGACTGAACTTACTCTGATTTATTGAAGACTGAAGGCCAGCAATTGTCCAATGTGCCTGAAGCTCTGAGAAACACAAGTGTGATTTTTCCCCTAAGTGAATTGTTGGTGCTCAGTCTTGAAACACTAGTTCCAATCTTCTAATTTTGAAGTTTCTAAAATTTCTATTCACAAGTTGTTCTTTATAATTTCTCATGCTAAGCAAGAATAAACTAACTGTTCCCACAGGCACAGTATTTAGAGCTCAGCATACTGGTTGTTTCATGGGGAGTGATGAAATTAATAGATTTGTTGTTAACCTACCCCAGCAGACTGCAAAGGAGAAGTTCCCAAATGCAGATGCAATGCAGATGCTTTTGCAGTGCAATGTTCCTAAGAACACAAAGGCTAGTTTAGTTTTGAACGTGCTGGCATCCCATTTCAAGAAACACTTTGCTTCTCGAGGATAAGGTTAGGCATTTCTGGTATTTGTATAACATTTATCCCCTAGGAGAACACGGTTAGTGTAAAATTTTCCTTTGTGTACTTTTTGTTCTGTTCCAGACTGGTTGTAGGCTTTGGTAATTCAATGGTGATGATAAAATGTGTTACCCTACTGCAGTTTGGTTTCTGTTTCTCGTTGTACACAGCATCCAAAACAATTTTTGTACCCTTTTGCAATGGCAGCTGATTTTTAATTTCTTAATAGCTGGTTTCTATTGTGAGAACAAATTCTACCACAAGAAAAAGCTGGGCTTGTGTGTTTCTGGTCCAGCCCAAACCATCTTCCAATTTTGTCCTGCTAGCACAGCATCAAAGGCTCTTTACATTTACAGTGAGACCCTTGTAGGCAGAGCATAAGAGCAGCTTATATAAAATAGAAATATCCAGGGGGCTTTAGGATATGCTTTCAAAGGATCTTGAAGTTTTAGTTTTGCTGTTGATCTCAGAAGTCTCTAATAATAATAAATACAAAGAATGTTTTCTATAATAATTCGTGACAACCTGGTCATGTACTCAAGTAAGAATATATTTCAGAAAGTACATTTATACTGCAGTCTGGGTTAAAGCCCTGTGGACAAGGGAGAGCTGTGTAGAAAGTATGTTTGTGAGGCTAAACATTCACCAAAAGATGACCTTAAGAGTTTTGGCATTGAAATTCCACTCATGAGGTAGAGAGAGGTTATAAAAGCAGAAGAGGATTAAAAGGCTCTTGGCTGCTTAGGTGAGTGCAGCTGGCTGAGAGCCTCCTGAACACCAATTTCCATGAGCAGTTCCTCACCCTCTTCCTCTGCATTCCACACGAACATGCCAGCCTGTATTTCCTGTGTGGAATAATAATCCCTGAAACTGCACAGGTATCCTGTCCAGCCACCCCACTGAGCCCAGCCAGCTTGTCTGTGACCCTCCCAGGCCATCATTCACTCCAGTCGTTCACAGCTTGCAGAGCTTTCATTTCAGCTTTGTGGCAGGGTTTGTGGCTTCATTTCAGACATGTGAGACCTCCCCAGGCCTGCCTGACTCTGGATGGCCTGAAAAGCAGCAGATAGTTCCCCCAGCTCGCCTGGCCAGAGCTCTGACATCTGATGATTACAGGACTGCATTATGCAGCAATCCTGCAATTGCAGAGCCAGCTGATGTCACACACTGAGCTGTTGCCATAAACTGAAAGCTTTGGAATATTGGACTCTGTAGAAATGGGTGCTGGTGATGCCTTGGGACGGCAAAAGCCCACAGTCTTCTTTCAGACCTAGCAGTGAGAAATGTCACAGGATCTTGAACGATGATCTGAGCTTTAAAAACTAATACAAAACCCATGCCGGGTCCATTTTTTAAAACTACTTGAAGCATCATGTATCAAAGTAACTGGAAACTAAGCTGAGGGAAAACCTTTTGTTTTTTGCTAAGCAAATTCATTGCAGCTTAACTGGGAAAAGTTCACAGGAACATTTTTCAGTGTGAGACTGTTGCCTAAATTTGTCACATTTCATGAATGTGCTGTCAAGATGAAAAATGTCACCAAGAAATCAGCTACAGAAATTCAGGAACATGGGAATTGGGTAGTTTTGGGGTTTTTTCCCTATGGGAGAAGGAGCCATGATTTTACTGCTTCTCAGGTTTGTGTCTGCTTCTTCATAGTTTGAATTGAAAGCAGTAGGAACAGGTAAGTCAAGCCTAGAGTCAGGCAGTGTGGGTGCTGTTCTGGCTCTGTGGGTGTCAAAGGGGTTAATTTCAGAAGAACCAATGTAACTATTTAATAATCTGTCTGTGTCTACCACCCAAAATATTAAGCTCACTATACTCCTGGTAGTCCTGGATTAAAGTTAGTGGTGTTCTTTGGTACTTATTTGGTGTACATTGTTTGTCTTTGGTGATTTAACCACAAAAGAGCTTGGAAATTCACTCATGAAATTAAAGGGATTTTCATACTGACCTTCAGTGACAGCCTGGGTCTGCTCTAAAGTCCTTCCCAGGGATGAGCAGCTATAAATTACAAAGTCCTATAGAATCCACTAAAGGGAAACTATGAGCATTTTCTTCCAACCGCTGAAACTTCTCTATAAACTAAAGTATGCTGAAACATACATACATGTCTTCTTCTCTTTGGCAAGGCCCACTGAAAGAGACAAAGATTTGTTTTAGTTGGGTTAAAAATGAAAATAAGCATGCATGGTTTTTTTTTAAATTACTTTTTAAAATTACTTTTTAAAGGTGATTGTAAGACATGAGCAGGTTACTCTGCCAGGCTGAGATCTGTAGGATCAGGTTGGAAATTCATCTATAACTATTGGCATACTTTGATTTTTTACTCAAACACCACTTTCCGATGTGGGCCATCACTGTGAGAGGGAGATCAGAGGACCCCGCAGTGAGGAAGCTGATCCTATCAAGGAAGAGAAATCTGGCCATTTTAACAGGGACTTAGATCTGAGTGGAGGCAGCTGTATTCTATAAATTGTCTCTGAAAAAACATCAGAAGTGTATTCTCCAATTATTCAATGAGCAGAACTTTCCCTGCTGCAGTAGCTATCATGCCTGTGACATAAAGCTGTGAGAGAGTCATGTTATAAAGTTCAAGCACCCTATTTATATTAATTTTTTCAGATTTGTTTCCTCTACCTTCTGATTAAAATGTGTAGCCACTGTGATAGAGGTGCCCTGCTGGAGCTTCTTCTTTCATATGAAGGCACTGATAATGTCAAGAAAACAAATGGAAGAGAAAAGCTGTCTGATTGAAAGTAAATACTTAGAGCAGTTTCAGCAGTCCTTTGGGTGGGAGCTAATATAAAGTTGCTTAGTAAATCAGTAAACAAGTTAAAATGTGCACAAAAAAGATAAAGAAGTAGAATGCCATCTGAAATGAAAGGCTCACAGGAAATAAATCAAACAATCAAATATGTGAGAAGCTGGGCAGAATCTCAATCCCCTGTGCTGCAGAAGGCACAGACAACTCTCCTCTCACACTTCTGCATCTATGAAGTTATTGGTCTTAATTGTAAATATTTTGTAGTTCTGCCAAAACTTACTTAGCCTTTATGGCCAGTGTGCCTTGATGATTGACTTGCCTGTGGAGGATTGGAGAGAATTTGAATTAGTGCCATTAGCACTGTACCAGTAACTGCTACAAGGCCCATGCCTATGTTTGATATTTATGTGTTTTGGATAGATGAGGACAATGATAACTAAGTTTTTCAGAGCTGCATTTTTCTAAAGTTTAAAAAACATATTTATTTCAAGTGAACAGGTAAAACTGCAGTAAAGTTACATCTCTAATAGAACTTAGACTTTAAAAAGGCAAGAAATCTGTAGCTTAGTTTCTGTGGAAACTGAGCAGTCAGAAACCCACTGTGCACCTTTGAGAAATCTGTAATAATGCTTAAGCTGCTATTGCCCCATTTTTTGCATCCCTAGCATAGTCTCATGGTTTGGATTGGGCTTATGTATATCTTTTGGGTTGTAGGAGGCGTTTAGTGAGTCTTATTTCAAGGGTTTGAAGCTAGATGACTTTTTTTTTTTTAATACTTAGCATACTAGAATATTCTCTCGTTAATTAATAAGCATTATGATGGAAAAATATTTCATACTCATGTGCTTATGATGTGTTTGCAGACAGGATGATGCTCACTTTGAGGAAATCCACAGTACCACAGCAGGGTTTCACCTGGCTGCAATGGATCTATCCAGACCTAGGGAAGTTCAGGTTTTAAATGGATAACCCAGGTGTCCTGTTTGAAAATTTATAGACAGTAGTGTTTACCAACAGCTGTTTAAGAAACTGGATTTTTGCTTAGAAATTAAGACAGATAAGGAAAAAAAAATTAAAGAACAAGCTGTATGTGTGTTTATGGTTTCACCTAGTACAAACAAAGAGCAGGACAGGCTTTCCCCTGGAATTAGAAGGAAGGTCTGGGCCAGTTTTCTGGGGCTCACTGGGGGAAGTTGCACAGGTGAATGCTCCCAACAGAAATATGCTGCTCTGGAAGGCTGAGAATATTTGCTCTCATGGAATATCATTTTTGTGTCTGTGTCTGTGTCTGTGTCTGTGTCTGTGTCTGTGTCTGTGTCTGTGTTAGGGAGTGTTGCTTCCCATCCCTGAGTTCCTGTAACCAGACACCAGCTTGGAGGCAATGCTGGCAGCCTACAACCCCCCATGCAGCCCCACTGCACCTTGTCACACAGGTTGTGCTGCAGCATGCAAGTCCTGTGTTTTGGATTTGATCCATTAAAAATCCTCCTCTGTAAAACCAGTTCAGGTGTCCATTTCCCCCTTGGTGCCTTGGCAAAATCCCAGTGGTGGTTTGTTTTTCTTTACAGTCAGTGTGTTTCGTGTATCTTTCACACCACAAGCAAAAGTGTTCAGCAGCAGCTTGTCAAAAAAAGCTTCCTTTTGCTCTGGGGTACCCTGAGCTGCCCAAAGGGGCAGTGCCAGTCCCTGTGTGTGTCATTCCTGCCTCAGCTCTGGATCCAGTCTTTATGGTGATTAGTGACCCCTGCACTCATCATATGCATCAGGAACTTTTGCTAAACCAGAGAATTAAACTTCTGTCAAGCACTATGTGAAGCAATCAGCGTGTCTGAGCAATTCTGCTAGGTTAGCCCGTTGGTGAAGACAAGAATAAATAATTCTGGGAGGCCTTTCAGTCAGCCATAACCACACTCTGGTGGGTGGTCAGCAAGACTAGGGACTGTGGCCAAAGCCTTTAAGCATTCATCCAAACCAATTTGCTCTCTCTCAAATGTTCCCTGATTTGATAGCTTTTTGAACAAAGAATAAAAGTTTACAAAACACTCATTTTCTCAATGAGTTTAATGAAGCTCTCACAGAAAGTAGAATTTGTGATGCAGTCATGTTTTCTGTTTCATTGTGGCTTTGTGCATAAAACTGTAAAAGGAATTTAAATCTTCCTGAATTGAGATGAACTTCAAAATGTTATAATTACAAATGCTCTTTTTTCCAGAGATAGGAAAAGGAATTCTTCCCACTTGCTGTCCTTTTTACTCTTCTTGTATTTCAACAGCATCAAGTATCTAGATTGTCTCAACACTATGTATAGACTGTAAGCTGAACTGCATTTCATCAAATTCAAATTTCAGAGGAGCTATTAGTATGAGACTTTTTTTTTCTCTGTGATTAATCACAGATCATGAAGTTGTCCGTCTCAGGCCTTGAAAATTCATTCTAAACATAGGTATATTTTTTAAATTGAGCATGCAGATGCGACTGCTGCAGTTTATCTTTCAGTTTATGTCCTGTTTAGTCTTGCTGCACACCACTGACATTGGATCACATTATTTTGTTTCATTTTCTTTCTCTTCTTCATTACTCAAAATGAATTGAAAAGTGAAATTAAATTAATATTTGTGCTTACTGCAAGCCACATCTTTCCTCCTCGTATCACACAGTTCCCAATTATGTTATTGGCATTTAATGAACTGGAAGTATTCAAGATAATAATTTGATTCTGTTATTAGGGAGAAAATAATTTTGTTATAGAATAGCTAATTTGTAGAGTATAGTAGTAATTTTTGTAAATTTTATTTTCTTTGGGATTAATGAAATGTTTGTGAACTGGCTCATGATTTCCTAATCTAATTCTGCCTTCAGAAATAGTTAATAAATACTACAAGTAAGCAAAAAGTTGATAGGCTGTGGATTGTTTATGAAGCAAGTTTTGAAATTCTGTTTTCAGACTGCATGTTTATTCAAGAAAAACAGTTTTGTGGTGGTTTTTTTTGTTTGGCTGGTATGGTTTGGTGGGTTTTGGAGGGATTTTTTTGTTTATTTAGGGTTTTTTTTAAGAGCCTTTGTTATCAATCACTATCTACCTGTTAGGCATAGCTTAATCAACAATCACATAATGAGATAAAATATGCTCGGCCAGAAAAATCTGTTTGTGCCTGCTGTTGCTTCTGCCTGGAGCTCTGGGCTCCAGTTATATAGTACACCTCTATTTCAGTACCCCCTGAACATCAAATTATCTACATTTTCATCAGGTACTAGGCAAAACACTTGCTAAAATCTTGCAAGAATTTAGTAAACATAAATGGAAAAGGAAAATATATTTCTAGCAAAGTATTGGTATATTTAAATCAACAAGACTTTTCTGGACATGCATTTTTGGGAATGAAAATGAACCTTAAAATAGAAATTTGTTCTTTTAAGTACATAGTGTTTTATGAATTCTCATGAATTCCTGTTTTCTTTACAGATCTGTTCTGGCATAAAACATCAATTTGTTAACGTGTCCATCCTGTCATGGGACAGGTAGTTTTGTCTGGTAGTAACTTCTCTATTTTCATCCCATAATTTCAGAATTACTGCCAGTTCCACAGAGCTGAGTAATCACCATCCAGAGATAATCCTCTCTGCTCCAGGCCTTTCATTCCCTCATATGCACAGAATTTGGTGGGTTTGCTGTAGCCAGGTTTGATCCCCTCCTTTCAGATGACACCCTTAACCCCCCTGTTACTTTAATGAGGTTTTAATTGCATGTCCTGCCTCGCCTGCCCTGTCCTCTCTGCTCTGGGCTGCAGCTCAGCTTGGCCCCTGGCCACAGTGCCAGAGGTGGCTGGGCTGAGCCACAAGTGGGGCAGAGATTGTCCCCTCCTGGGAGGAGCAGGCACCACGAGAGTTGCTGTGCCTGCCTGTTGCACGCTGGGCTTTGTGTTTGCGTGTCACTGTAGCTTAGCCTCATGTTTTAGGTCTTTAGAAATGGTGGGGTGTTTAGCACTGATCAGATTAACGTGACAAAATTAATAAAGTGCTTTAATACACAGGGTGAAGAGACTGAAGGGAATTGAAATTAGGGAGACAGAAGAACAAAGGCACTTCTTAAATGAACATTTTTAGCAGGAGCTTAACATTATAAAGATTAATAGGAATTAATTTGCATATATAATGCAGTGTACAGAACAAAATTCAAACTGACTACCAATTCTACAAACACGATTATTGTAAAAGAAGAGCTACATAAAATAGGCAGATCTGTTTTCTTGCCCTAGCCTAGCAAGGCACCCTTGTCTAAAGGTACAGCGAGTGCTAGTCATTTCCAAATGCTCTTGTGTCATGTGCCTTTTTCTTGGGCTGCCATCCCATGTGTTGGCACTACTGTGAATACTCTGATTTTAGCAAAATATATACCTACTTATAAATAATGATAAGACAAATAATCAACATTTGTAACAATATTGAGCCAAAAATAATTGATAGTACACCAGCTGGTTGCTCAAGGAAGTAAGAATAAAAAAACTCAGGTAATATGGTAAGAACATAAATTTTATGCAATGTCCTGCAGGATGTTAATGTGTAAGTTTCAGCCCAAAATATACAGGTCAAATTGAATAGGTTCAGCCTCTGTTTTCTCTGTTCCTCTGAGTATTCCCTGCTCATCTTTTCTCAGTATAAACTGCTGTAGGGATATACCCTTTATCTTCAGTGTGTATTTATAGTGTAGGCACAAGTCTGGGGAACAACTGCAGTCCAGCTCTGTTCCCAGCACACTCCTGATCAAAGACCAACATCATCCTCTTGCATGAAGGTAGATTTACTTGCTTGGTGGGTGCCTTTTGTTTCTAGCTTCTGTAAACCTCTGTCCTCACAGGATGCTCCAATACCTACCTGTGCATTGGCATAATCTGCCTTGTTACCTTGGGTGAGGGATTGTCGCTGTTATTTATGAACAGAAACACACAGACTCCAAATAAGTTCATCAGAAGGCTGAAAAGAGGAATCTTTATTAACAAAATGGAGCACCTTATATAAGGTACTTGGCTAAGCAAAAAGTGATTGGTGAATGGGAACACCACCTTCCCTATTACCATTGGCTAAGTAAGAGAAACAATATATTCTATGTTATGGAAAACAAGGATGAAAAACACCACCTGTTGTTTAGAGAAAGAATATTGTTTGGAGAGCATGTTTGCCCAATTTCTCTTGGGAAAGTTCTCTCTTGAGAAGCTTTCCCTAGGAAAGCAAGGATCCTGATAGGCCTTCAGCTATGAAGTTTCAGAGACAGAATTGTCAGCCCCACAAGGGATGGTGTAAAGATGTTATATAAAAAGCCGTAGAAGGGAAGCTGGACACAATCTCAGGAAGCTTCTATCTGACAAAACAAGGTGGCTCACATGGCAAGAGGTGTGCAGATGTGTCCTCCAGGACAGCTAGCTAGGAAACAGGCTACAATAAAGTGCTGGTTTGTAGGTGCTCTTTGTGTCAACGAATGACTGGTGGTAGTTTTGGGACAGCGAACAGATTTTATCCTGGTGCTCAGATAACAGAACCATGAAGAACTAATCTGTGCCATTGGAGTGTCTACAGAGACGTTTAGTATCTGGAAAGATTCCAGTTTAGACAGGTGAAGGTTGCTGCCCCTTTTTAGAGTTACTGTGTTTCCTTTTCAAATTAATTTATTGCTCTGCAATGCAGTTCAGGGTTTATAGAGAAGAGCTTCTTTGAGCAAAATTTCCTTTTGTATCAGAGTATTAGAGTACACGTCTCCAAGACTGGGAGTCTCTTATCTTCAGCCTCTGTGTACAACAGCATTGGGAGTGGTGCTACTTCACACTTGGATGGAATAGTTGGAGCCTCAGTTTTAATTTTTTTTGTTGCATTATTTATCATTTTAGAGAACATCTGTGCGTTCTGCAGGTAGCATGCTGCCCTCAGCCACTTTCTGCACTGGAATAAGGAATCTCCCCAAATCCAGGCAAATACAGAGTCAGTGGATTGGTCCATGCTAGATCACACCACTAAGGGTGGCCTGTCATTTACAAAACAGGTTGGAGATTGGTTTGTTTGCTGCAGCTGGAAACCTTCATTTCATTACGCAAATTATTTCTCTGAAAGCTGCTAAGAAGGATTGTGGTCTATAATTAGAGTAATACCCCCAGGATTACGTTCACAAATGTAATTATATAATCATTTAGAACTAAATTGTGCCATGAAACTACAGGGTTTTTCAAAATGGTACTAGCATTTCTGGAGGGTTCTTTTTAAGATTTTCTGTTGTGATGCAGTTGCCACAGGCCAATTAGAAAGACTCAGTTCAGCTGAGAGCTCCTCCCTCCTTTTCCTATCAATAGTTTGAGATTAATCAAGATTAGAGTTGGTATTAAACTACCTGCTGTGATTCAGAGCCAGTTAGTGGCACTGGAATCAGGTACAGGTGATTCAGAACCAGACAGTGGCACTGGAATTAGGTGCAGGTGATTTGCTTCCAGTGTTTAAGGTGAGATGATGGAAGTTGGAGTGTGCCTGTCAGGAGCCCACAGAGGAAGGCTGCTCTACATGGGCTCCTTTGGTGTTCCAACGATGTTTAGAAGCAGACCATGAAGTGGTGAAATGGTTCTTCAGGGAGGAACTATCACAGTTCTGTGTCAGGGAGAGCTGTGTTTGTGTCCACAGGGGGAGGTGATTCCTCTCTGTCCAGAGCCAGCCTGGCTGTCCAGCCTCACTCAAGGAGGTGCTGCAGGGTGTTCTTATGAAGTGGTGCAGCTGCATTGTCCCTGTCCTTGCAGCCATGCCCAGGCCAGCCTTTGGATCCACCGTGATGGGAATGTGAATACGTCAATGCCTTTACATACCTGAACCTGTGTGAATGTGTCAGTGCAACTCATGGATGAACATTGACACAAAACTATTTCACACTAAATTAGTTTCACTGCTCTCCTGCCTGAAATGAATCATAAATATGAAATAAAGAAGTTTTGCTTTTCTTCTTTGCATTTGCAGAGCCCTTTTTATTAGCACTTTTATTAACGCTGTTGATGTGACATCAGGTTGAATCCTCTTTTGCATTGGTTTCCTCACTCCCAGTGCCTTGTCTCTTGCACAGAAGAAACTTTACCAGGTTTGTTTAGTGCAGTAAAACTGCAGAAATAGGAACAGTACATTGCCCTGTTTTATTAGGAATTCATCCACTGTCTTTTCAGGTTGCAAACCCTGGTTAGTGAGTCAATGGGCAATAGCAGGGTAAACTAATGAGGTTCTACAATATTTGCAACCTGAGAAAGGCAAATATTTCACAGAGCTCTCCAATTATCTCTGGTAGCCTTGTACACTTCTAATGAGCACAAGGTAATCAGCCTATCTCTTCACCGTATTAACAAGAGCCACTTAAAATTCTCCAGGATTCCTGTGGAGAAGTGATATATGGACCCAAATGGATAAATAAGAGGTCGTGCAATTACCACTTCAAGGGCTTCAAGGGCTGCCATGCTATTCCCAGGGCTGGCTGCCTCTGCCTGTGGTGTGTTTTGTTGATGCCTTTATTGTATGCAAACTAAAGAGATGGTGATTTTGGAATTGCAAGGGTGCTTTAGCAGCAGCTTAATCGGGCTGCTGTGAGGCTACAAAATCATTCTTCTCCAAGACAGCATCTCCTAACAAGGTGTTCAGCTGCCAGCTCACAGCTTAAGCAGTGCAACTGGGCAAGAAACAGGATGTCAAAAAGTACAAACCTGAAAACACCAACAGTTGTTTGCTGGGCTTTTCTCATCCCATCCCTTGTCAGGGAGAACAAGGATCTCAGGAAGCAGCCAGCACAGCATGATGGCCACTTGCTTTGGGAGGCAGTCTCCTTTCCCTCAGCCTCCCATGGGAAGGAGTGTCCAGGACAAGACCTGAAGCTGTGGAAATAGGAAGCACAACAGAAGTGTGTGGAGTGGTAGGAAGAGCTAGATGTGTTCTTGTTTATATCATATATCTTAACACCCTGGAGACTAAAGATGAAGAATACAAATTAAATGTTAAATGCTTCTGATCAGCAACAGTAGCTATATTTGTTTGAGATCTTTTAAAATAAGAGCAGGAAAAAATGTTGCTCAAATAGATTTTCTCTGTGTGATTGCAATGTTCAGAAATTTGTTAGTACTCAACAGAAACTTGGAGAGGAAAGAGAATTTGTGAACATTCTCCATTCCAAAAGTCTTTGTCATAGTGAAACCCATTTATAAGCAGACTTTTACAGGAAAAAAATATCAGTCATTTAAAAAATGTGAACTGACAGCCAGTATCCTTTCTAATTCCCTAATCTGCAGCTGTGCTGAATTCAAACATGCACTTTTGGATGCTCAGGAGATTGGTACTGAGATATGTTCTTCCACTTTTAGTTCCTGGACTTAAAGTTACACCACATGGTTGTACCTCCTTTTAACTCATACCACATGGCTTTGTAGCACACATCATCTTAGGGGTTTTCTAATCACACCAACACAGCTCAGCTGGGGGACAATGCACTGAAACTCTGTTGTTCTTGTAAGAGAGTCAAAATTGCACAGCCGAGGTTTGAAGCAGTGTCTTTGTCTTGAACCAGGAGGCTGAAGGGACATATCCCTCCTGTTTCACAGCCCTTTAATGCCTGGTGTGAGTTGTGGGTGGATTTCCCAAAATTTGCCCTAAACCAGGACAGGGTGGCACTGCACTCCAACAGTCACCTCCTCTCTGTCCCTGCTGGCTGAGTGGGGCCCTGGGAGTTTCAGTCCTCACACAGCACCAAGAATATCAAAATTCTGTCTAAAGTGCAAGTAAAAAGCTTCATCCAGCAATGTAGCAGCTCCAAGATTTGCTGCTGAGAAAGTTCAAAGCTGAGAAGCAGCCAGAAAGAGCTGGGAGTGTCAGGAGGCACCAGCTCAGAGGGCTGCCAGTGGGGCCAGCAAGGGCAGCAATCTGGGGACAAAAAGGAGAAAAATAAATATCAATATGAGTGAAGTGTTGTGTCTGTGTATAAAAGCTCAGTTGTAATCTTCTGATACCTTTTCCTTTGGCTTATGATGACATTAGGCTCTCTAAAGGTTTATTATGTGCAGCTGGATGTACATCAGTCTATTTATTAGTCATCACAAGGTTGTTGACATTATTTCCACAGTGCTTTTACATTAAGAGCTTACTGAAATGATATATTTGTTAGGGTACTAAAGTAATTTCCTCATATCAGGACAGCTTAGAAATACAGGGACCTAAGCTGTTGCTGTAATGAATTTTCTGCCTCTCACAGGGATATTTATCCAATCTGTTCTGTAAACAGAGAAATTAGTTCAGACTTGTGCAAATGCTTTAATTACACTTAACTGGATTAATGGCTCTACTCTGAGGAAATGTTGTTTCCTTAGACAAAACAGTTTGACCAGGTCAACAATGTATTTTTAAATTCAGCCTGGTGCCTGTGGCCAAAGCAGACCTGTGTGAGCTGGGCTGCTGATGAAGCACTCACTGGCCCCGAGCAATTGGGTTGGGATGTGAGGATCTGTGACATGAAGGACTGCTTGGGTTTAGACAACTGTGACAACTCCTCTCTTCAAGCTCACATCTTTTGGATACAAGTTTGTTCTCAGAACCTCCAAATTGTGATAGTTTCATAGCCCCGTTGTTTCCATGTGAGTGAACGACTGGTTCCAAGGGTTTTATGGTGAATATTTGCTTATCAATTACCTAAATGTAATGCAGCAAATCATGTTAAAGGCTTCCAGTCTGCTTTCCTTGACCAGATTGTGTTAGCTTGAGCAGCTTGCTCAGAAATTCAGTAACTTGACAGATGCTTTGTTGCTTTGGTGGCTTCTGCATCCCCTTAGAGCAACCTCAGCCACACCCTGAGCAAAACATGCAGCAAAACTCCAGCCAGCCCATCCCAGGCACAGCTCCCTGCATCTTTCAAAAACACTCTTTGGCCCTGAGAAGGATTGGGTTTCTAATCCCACCTTGCCCTCGTCTTCTCATTAAATTGCTCCAGCCAGCGTCCTGCTCAATGTGCTCCTTTCAGAGTTCTATTGAAGCATTTCTATTTCATTTTTCACCTTAGTGAAACCAAGTACAGCCTGAGATAAGGGTGAAGGCCCCACTGCAGAGCCTGGACCAAAGAAAAACATCTCTAAATGTTTGATTGTGTCCAGCCCCCTGGAGCTCAGCACCTCCAGGCCCCTTCTCTGAGTGAGTGGCTGGGAAAGCCCTTGGCAGGAAGCTGCTCATCAGTGTTGACAGTGAGCCCTAACAGTAAAGGAGCTGCCTCCTTTCTTATTGCATTAAAGCTAAACCTGATGAGTGGTCCAAGGACTCATGGACATAAGGCAAAATGACACCTTGAAATACTACTCTTTCTCACTTTCTCAGGGTGAAATTGCAGAAATTTCTATGCTTTCCACAGATATACAAAATATCAGCACTGTCACCTCTGCTGTTTCTAGAGGTTCTGAAATTTACTTGTCAAATGGAAATACTCAGCTTTCCTTCCCCTTCTCCACTGCTGTAGCTCCCACTCTCTCAGCCCTTTGGCCATTTACAAGGATGGCCAACTCAGCTTCTGCTTTAGTTGCCACTGTCTGAATCAGAAATCCCAGGGAGCTGTGGAGTTCCTCTGGCTTCCTGGAGTTCCTGAGACCAGAAGCCCTTCTCAACCACAGCTGCAGTAGGAAAGTAGTCTTCATGGCATATTCCAGCAGTGTCTTTGAAATGTCTTCTAATTACCTGTTTCTGATAAAAAAATGTGTTTGCTATAAATATTACATACATAGGTAGATTTCAGGCAAAGCAAATATAATTTTAGTATATACACACCACTTCCATACAAAAATGAATGTTGACTTTGATCATTAAAAAGAAGAAAAAAATTACACATTTCTTTTTCTCAGCATTATAAAGATTCTCTTGCTGAAAGGACATCTGTGAGCTCTATTCTATAGAAGGTTTGAAACAGCTCTGAATTCAGAAAATGGGGAAGGGCCAGGATTGTCAGATCCTTCCAGAAAAGAATTCAGCTACAATCAAAGGGTAGCAAGGCATTGAACACCTCACCTTTCCTTGCAGGCAGAGCTGGGCTAAACAGGATCCCTAAATTCAGCACATGTCAATTCTGTGTAATTTAGAGTTCACTGCAAGTTGGTCCTGAATCTCTTTTGATTTAGAATATTCCTGATTTGCAGTGGTTCACCTCAGAACAGGGAGTCTTCCTCAGCTTTCTAATATTAACAGTGAGTGGAAATGCCATCAGCATTTATCATTTAAACTTTGCTGAATACATTACACTGCAGATTTCATTGCTCCTTCAGCAGAATGAGAGAGAGGGGGAATGGTGTTAAGTACTCTGTGGCTGTGCCAGGATGCTCTTGCTGCTCCAGCAGCAGCTGTCCCCATGAGCAGAGGAATCCCTACTGTCCCTGCAGTTCCCTGCAGGGCTGGAAAGCCTGGGTCAGTGCGGGGAAGATGCCCAGGATCACCTCTGTGTGTGAGCTGTTCCCCTGAGCTCACACCACATGGTGGGAAAAGGGCTCAGGCCTGTGTTTCCCAGAGCTCCTTCTGCAGTATTCTGAACAGGATTGTAGAGGGTGGGAGTTTTTAGCCTGGGGACCAGTGGCAGGATTTGGTTATTTCCCCAAGTCAGCACAGGAGCACAGCCCCTGCCACCTGAGGCACAGAGAGAGCAGCTTTGTCCCTCACCTAACTGACTGAAAGGGGGATTCGTTCTCCTTTCCTTCCCCTAAGGAAAAGAGAATGTTTCTGTTCCCCAAAACAGGAGCAGTTTAGCACAAGTCAGAGGAACTGCACTGGTGCTGACTGGTCAGAACAGAGGGGTTTGAAACTCATCAGCTTTGCTTCTTGTCCTGGAGCTCGTGATGAGGGAAGGCTTACAAGCAAAACCTCGTTTCAGATAATTTCTCAGCACTTGTTTAGCTTTAGAAAGTGTAATCACTTGTGTTATTACCATAAAACAAATATCTTGGAGGTTTTGCCCATTTTTAGTGAGTTACTGAAAGCTATACTAGAAAATGGTGTGAGTGAGAAATAGCACACACAAAAAATAAAAGTCACTGCTCTGCATTTGCAGAGGCAGCAACAGAAAAAGCTAAATATCAGTTTTCATAGCAAAATTGTTATTTGTTGGTGAATCAGTTTTATGCATATAAAGAGTGCTTGGGGATTTTGCTCCCATGCATGTTTATTTATGAAATGGAAGAGAAGCAGAAATTTTGAGTAGTCCCATGGTATAACCCAGAACTGAAATGTAAAGATAGAATGCAAAAGCCAGTGATGCTAATAATAGAAATGCAAGGTCTCTGAGGGTGAGCATGATCTGTGGGGAATGCCAGGGCTGTTGTAATCAGGAAAGAAAGGATTCTTCTGCTTCACTTCTTCCTAAAAATTCAGGAAAGCTTTTAGTTTGTTTTAAACTTGCACTTCACAAAATCTGGTGACAGTCATGACCTGAAGGAGTAGTGCAGAAGCAAACCACAAACACAACAGCTCTAGAATTTGAGGACAGAGTGAACAGCCAGGTTTTGGCTTTGTGACATTCAAAGGGGAAAATTTATTCCCTCTAGGTTGGCTTTGACCTTGCCAGTCTGCACAGGGCTGAGGGGTACCCCCCTGCTACCTCTAAGATAGAATGTTATGACTTCTCCTGACTGCTGACATGAGCAGTGAGAGCATCCTGTATCTCAGCAGCAAACTAGCACAAACACAGTGAAGGTCCCCACAAGGTGCATTTCACCCTCCCTCATCCCCTCACTGCTGGACTGAGATCCTTTGGCCATATTTATTTCAAATTCCAGTGGTGTATGCCAGTGCACTCTCCCATCATGCAGCTTTGGAATTGTTTCTGTGTTTGTTTGTTCTCTCTGGCAGTGTTTAATACTTTTTTCTTTTTTTTTCCTTTCCCCTCTGTCCCTCTTAGTTCTTCAAGCAGTCTGCCACGTCTCTCCTCCAGAAGTGGCCTAAGCACCTTAGCATGCTAAGCCTGCATGGATGGTTGCTCCTGTTTCACCCAGTGAAGGCAGAGATGATAGGGCCCCTCTTCCCAATCCTATTACCTCCTCCTGCTTTTCTTATAAAAAGCAGGCGATGGTGGTGAGTTGGCCACGACCGGCGTTGTGCAGGACATCACTGCAGTCATGATTTAACACTATCATTCAGCAGATATAAGCCACTAAAGCTTTCAGCAAACTTGTAAGGCTTAACCCAAAGCACTGGGAAACAAGATAAAAGCTTAAGCATTTCCTCATCTCCCATTCGAACCCAGAGATACGTGTGTACTAACCTTTCATATTGCTGGAATCAGTGTGCAGTGAAAATCCCTCTGTAATTTAGCGCTACAAGGAGAGCAGGCTGACTCATCTCTGAGAGAACACTTCATCTGCCACTCAGGGTCCAGGGCAGCTAAGTGTATAAATAAAAACACCTAATGAAAACAGAATTCTAGTTTCATTCTAGTGAAACAGCATTTCTAAGGAAAGCAGGTGTATTTGATCCACCTGGTTCTTTGGTCCACAAAATACAGAAACTGAGGAACTGTGGAGCAGATCTCAGTTATCCAGGTCTGCCATTCACCAATTCCTGCAGTTGCTTCAATCACACTGAGAGGAGGAGAAATATGCTATGCGGGTCTGTGAATATCTCACACGAATTATCTCTATTTTGTGGGCACCTCTGGAGGGTCCTGAAGCTGACTTTGTTGGAAGATGTTGGGCTGTTGAGCCACCATGGAATCCTGGCTACGTAAAGTTGCATAGCTCTTGCCTTGGTCCTTTTGCCAGGGTTACAACTGTACCCCTATCCTGTGAGAGAAAATTAGGGAGGGTCTCTCCATTTTTAAAACAGATGGTATGTTATTAAATAAGGGGATTTAAATAAACCTTGGGTGGTTTTGGTTCTCTTTCCTATATCCTCACTGAGCACTAAATTTTCTGCCTAACTGGGACTGTACCTCTCTGTCCCAGCAGGACTCGTAAAACAGCCTAAAATCAAGTGTCCTGATGATGGGTCTTCATCCAGTTACAGAAGTTCAGCCTCAGTAAGAGATAGAAAATCTTTGAAATTTGTCACCTTCAATGGGAGGGAATGCACTGGATGATTAGATTGTTCTCATTATCAGGATATATTATCAGGTATATTATCAGTATGACCACTGGTGAGAGAAGCAGGAGCTGAGCCTGACTGGGCTATCCTCTAACTCTCACTGAGGTAACTGCACTGCTTCCAGAATCAGTGTGGCAGGTGTTCCTGGCACTGGAGTGTCTGCAAGGGCCTAGGAACAGCAGGGCAGAAAATATGGAATGATTTCCCATTACACAGGCAGTGGCAGGCTCAGCAGCCAGCTCTGTCTCTATACCTAGAACTTTCACTTACTCTCTAGGTTAAATAAGTTTTGATAGCAGCATCCATGATAATCTGTTGCCTAAAAGTCCTTGGCTTTTCCAGCAGGGGAAATATTTTGGGCTAGTCAGGTTGTCTTCTGTGATACCTGTCAGTATAAATTGTATGACCTTTTAGTGAGCTCTGAACCTCACCTGTCGAAGTCAATTTAATCATGTGTCTTTGCAAGGCTTCACAATTCCAGAGTTCTTTCAGATGAGAAAACTAATTGAAAAAAGTTGGCAAATACTTCACTTAAGAGTAAGCAAACTTGGAGGAGAAATATATCTTCTTCTGCATGGAATTTCCTATGTTGTTCAACTTAACTTCCTTCAGATAAGTTCTGCTGAAAATATTCACCCCTAAGGCAGCCCTTTATCTTTTCTAGCTCTGCATTTGACTGGTTCTCAGAGACCAAGATCTGTGGAAAGTAATTAAATTAAATCTTTTTTCCTAATTGGGCTGGATCTGTGCAGTTGTTGTCAATTTCCTTCAGACATCTCAACATAGAATAAACTATTTCTCCTTTGATTTTGAATCTCCTATTTTCTGTCACAGCACCAACAGCTGTATGTCACCTTCTCATTCTGGCAATTCTTGTTTGCGTTTTCTAAACTATGTAATTTCCCAGATTTCTAGTTCTGAGGAGAGATGACCCCTCTGTGTTGTCTTTTGTACAAGAATTTCAAAAAACCTCTTTAGGTCCAGTTTTAGTTAGCATAGCCTGTCTCACACTTCTCTGGGGGTTTTGGGTTGCTGCCAGCCGTAGTGCTGGCACAGAGGGAGGCACCTGCCATTCCCTGCCTTGGCACAGCACCCAGCTGCTGCTGCACTCTGCTCTTCCCACCCAGATGGGAGGCTTGGTTTGGTTCCTCCATGGCAAACACAGCACCTGGCTCAACTCAGGGGTGGCAAAAGTGGGGGCAAGGAATTTGCAGTGTCCTTTAATCCAACAGCAGGAGCTCCTGCAGGGCAAAAGTGCCAGGGGAGATGCAACCTCCCAGAATCATGGAATCAATGAGGTGGGAAAAGAGCCCTGAGATCAGTGAGTCCAACCTATGACCCAACACCTCCATGTCACCCAGACCATGGCACTGAGTGCCACACCCTCAAATGCCTCCACTGCCTCCCTGGACAGCCCATTCCAGAGTCTAATAATCAACCTGTCTTTAAAGAAATTCTTCTTGATGTCCAACCTAAGTCTCCCCTGGCACAGCTTAAGACTGTGTCCTCTTGTCCTATCACTGGGAGAAGAGCCTGACCCCCACCTGGCCACACCCTCCTTTCAGGGAGTTGTAAACTTTTGCTCCCTTTCACCACCCCAGCTTTCCCAGGGAATCCTCCTGCCCTATCTGCAGTCTGAGCTGCCAGTCCCAGTGCAGTCACTCAGAGTCACTTACCAAAGATCATTGGTGCAATTCAAGTTTGCTGAAACTGAGACAATAAATGTTTAGACCACCAACTGCTAACAGCCCAATAAATGCCCCTGGAAATGCTTATGAAATCATTTGCCACCCTCAGGAGTCAGAAAATGTCCAGCTCTCAATAAATATACTATGGTATGTCTCAGGAGCATATGTTGCCTCATCCCGTGCCCTTGTTACAGGATGAGCACACTACTGGATATGAAAAGTGTTCAGAGAACTCATGTTAAAATGAGGGCAGAAAGACGGCTGTTTAAATCAACCTTTCAAGAAAAATAAAGATTCCCATTTACAAGAGTTCCAAAGACTAGGAACCCAAATGTATGTTGTGAAGGAAAATTAGGGGCGAGAGACAATCAACAAAATTTTTGAAAACAATTTTAAAGCTGAGAAAAAAGCTGTTCTCAGCATCAACTGCATTATTAGCTTTGAGGCTGGGCACTCCAAGGGGGAAGAGGTTTATCCATCCTGCTCAGTGTTCACAGTGTTGTCATTCCTACCCTGATCAAAGCATCAACTCTCCTCCATTATGGAATGAAGTTATCAACAGGCCCAACACTGCCTAAAGCAGGAGGGGGCCAGAGGCAAGGCCAGGCTGGAAAGCTCTTGTCCATGATGAGTTTTCCTAGGTTTTGAATCTTCTTTTTCCATTGCAGACCAGAGAAGAGCCTGGTAATTTAGAGACCTGTACACAGGAACCTATCAGAGGAAGGCAGGTTTCTCACCTGCTGAGAAACCCTGGAAGAGAAGACACACTCAATGTATATCATCCAACCTCAATTTCCAACTTGTCTCTCTAGGGAAGGAAGGACCCAAGCATATAAATCCACTCCTAAGGCAACTTGAATTTTGAATGAATTTTGGAGTCCTTGTTTCATAATTTATCAGATCCCATTTTGACTCGCAAGAAGTGTCCATGTGGTGAGACTGGGAGAGCTGCAGCAGCATTGGTGAGCAGTACTTGTGATTTCACTCCATCAGAATCACTCAGGAGCTGCTCAGCAAAATGAATAAGAAAAGGTCTAGTGTAATTGACAGTAAAAGGCCTCTGAATTGAGTTACTCCTGCTTCTCCTTTTAAAGTTTTTGATTAGAGTGTAATGGCTCCTCAGTAGCAGCCTGCAACAAAAATGCCATTTTTCCTCATCCATATATTTTTGGTTTTCTGATGCCAGTGTTAGTCAGGAGCAGCTCAGTGATTTTGTGACTCGGTGCTGCACAGGTCCTTCCAGCTTGTAATTAGGCTGTTATCTCACAACTCCTAGTGCTTATTTGACTTCAGCACAAAATATGGCTGACTTAGAATTTATTGATAGCAACAAACAGGCTGAGGTTATGATTTGTCTGCTGTGTTCACTGGGCACAGGAATTGTCTCGACCGATAGATTTCACACAAACCTCAGGAGTCAAATGCCCAACAGGCAGTGCCCCAGGCAGGTGGCACATCTTCATGCTAGTGCAACTGCCCCAAAAATCTCGGATTCAATTAAGGAAGGGGCTGCAGCACAGCAGGGACGGAGAAAAACACATCAGGCTGGGAGAGACATTGAAACTCTGGCACTTCACCATGCACTTGTAACATATGCACTTATGTGAATTTCAGGCAAAGCACAGTAAAAGTTTCTTTTGCTACAGAGGCATTCAAGCAGAATGAATAAAGAAGATAAATTGTCTTTTAGAAGGGAGGGAGGGTTTCCAATATTCCTAGCAACCTTTATGGTTTTATGTCAAGCAGTGGTGGTGGGGGAAAGAGTTCTCTTCTAAGGGATCTTTCCTTAAAGGATGTGATAGATGATTAAGGTGCACAGAAAGCTTCAATAGTATATATGTGAAAAGTTCCCCCGGCAAGGGCTCATTGTAAAACAAATGTGCTGCTTTAAGGATAATGGCATGGTATTATTTATGTAGACAGTTCCAGCAGTTCCCAAAGAGAAGTAAATGCTGTAATCATACCCATAAAGGCCTGCCTGCTTGCTTGCACATTATTTGGCATTAATTTTAGTACAGAATAATTATCAAAGGAACATTTGGATTTATTATCTGTAAAGGCAATTTTAAATGAGGTATGAATTCAATACAGTGAGCGTTCTTCTCTCAGCAGTGTGAATCCAAAATAGAGTCATCGTCTTTCGCCCGCTAAGTCAAGCTGTGCCTGGGCATATGGAGATTTTCATAATATATTCTATTCAAGAATCAGATAGCAGTAAATATTTGTGAAAGTGATAATCAGCAACTGTCTCTGAGAGCAGGAACAATGTAGTGTAAGATTTTGAAATGAATCCCTACAGTCAATACTCCTGCCTTAGGTGCTGAAGCCCTGGTTTGGTTTAAGGTCTTTTGGGGAGAGAAGGAGGCAGGAGGGGGAGAGAAGGAGACAGGAGTGAGGTTAAAACTCCGAGAGAATGGACGCAAGCTAAGAGCCTGAGTTAACACTTCTCACTACGATTCACCTGCAGTGAAATGTTCACCTAAAATTTCAGCACTGCCATTTTTCAGCTTCTAAAAGTAAATGGCTTAGGAGATGGTACAAGCCATCTGTACTGCTGCAGCCAGTAGGTTTTATTGGGCTATTTTTGCTCTCACTGGACTAAACTCTGCTCCTGGCCTGCTAGACATCTGAGGAAAGAAGTGTCCTTTTCCATCTGCCCAAGCCAAGTAAATTATTTTGCTTTTCAAGCTTGAAATCTGCTTTATGCCCTCCCATCCTCAAGTCTTGACAGTGCTGTAATGGGGATTGTACAGTGCTAACCTGAAAAGCCACACTCAAGAATCAATTCAGATCACTCCACTTTTGATCCTTTTTGATCAGAGTAAGCCAGCAGAAGAGTGACTTCCCTTTGCTCCATGCACTAGTGTTTGCTGGCACTTGCCCAGGGACCCTCATCACTAAATAAATAACTGCAGGCATTTCCAAGTGCCTTTCAGGTGAGTTTTCAGCAATTGCTTCTCTTTCAATGATCCCCTGGTGTCTAGGAAAAGCTCTTAGAGACAGTCAGTGGAGCCCACTCTGGCCTTTCTCCTGTCACTGTCTGTCAGTTCATGAGTCTGGCTGGGTTTCAACAAGACCTGATAATCTTCTGTCTGTACATCTGCTTTATTTAGTTAGTTATTTGTGTATTTATTTAATAGAAATCATAGATAGTCTGGGCTGGCAAACATTGCCCTAGCAGGGTGAAAAGTGCCTGCATAAATATAAAGAATGGTGTTGAGCAAATCAAAACTGTCAATTCTCAGGCCTCAAATGCCATTTTGGACGTTTTGTAGTTAAAAAATGAGCTTTAAAATCCACAGGGAATTAAAATTTTTAAGTAGGAGGAGAGCAGTGTAGCAGTTCTGAACAGTAATGATCAGCACTGCCAGCCATGAACTCTGCTTTGCAGAGATTCTCCTGGATGTAGAAATACAGGCAGGAAAATACAGCAACCTGAACAAAAATCTTTGTTTCCTATCTCCAAGTAATTGATTAGAGCACAAACCTTGAAATAGCAGAGTTATGGTGCTCACAATTCTGAAGGCAGACGTAACAAAGTGATTGGTAGAGGATTGGTTAAGTAATTTATTCCTTCCCTCTGCTCATGGTTTCCTTATAATCAGTGAAGTGTTCCCCAGGTGGATGAAAAGAGACTGTGCTGTCATGAGCAAGTTATTGGTGTCAGTCCCTAAAAACCAGTGCCAACGAGTGGATTTGGTAGAGCCAGCACAGAGGACATGGTGACCATGGAAGGGAAAGGGCCTGAGGGCAGTTTGCAGTGAGGAGAAGAAAAGATTGCTGTGATGGAGATACAAGAGCAATAGGAAAGCATGAGAGGGATGGCTCAGGCAAAGAGAGAAAGAGAATGGCACTGTCAGGGAGGAGAACAGGATTCATGGCACCATAAAAAAAGAAAGAGGTAGATCAGATTTCTGTGTGGTGTAATGTGATGCTACACCATTCTGATTTTCACCAGGTGAGAATCCATCTCACCCTTTCCAAAGGGGCTGCTGGGTTTTTCTGGCTGAAAAATGTCCTGGCACCCTGTGAGCAGCTGTGCCCTGATGCAGAAGTTCCAGTGGGGTGTCCAAGCACCTGCACCATGCTGGAGGTCAGAATTAGATGATCATAATTTTCCCCTCTGGCTTTAAAATCTATTAACAGCTATTTTACAATGCTGGTCATTTATCATGCACTGCAGACTGCAAGACCAGGACCACCATGATATACTTCATAGATAATTTATTTCCATTAGTTCACAGCTAAACTTAATTTAAAAGAATTTCTAAAAAATTGATTATAAGGGAGAAAACCTAGAGACTTTCCAGTGAAGAACTATTTTAGGGAGGGGGAAGGAATTTCTAGAGCTGTGAGCTGGATGTAGATGTCTGACTTTTGGCTGTGCCCCACATTTAAGTTGTACCTCAAATTTTACCACACACCCTAGGACATGATTGTCCCACAGAAGGATAAGGGAGTTCTTCTAATGATGTGGGGAAATGTTGGCATTGTTTTTCCACTTGTGTACATTATCATAATTTATTTTTTAAGAGAATCTTTATCTTCTGTATTAAATTAATTCAAATAATCTTCTTGTCACTATAAAAATAATTAACATAACAATCTGAAAAGAACATAGGAAATAAAAGATTTTTTTAACCCCCCAAACCCATGCTTTTCTTTCCAGCATTATTTTAATGATTAAAAGAGTGTTAGATTTAAAGCTCTAATTAAGATGAAAGCACAGGGATGACCAACTTTATGTTTTGAACATATCTGCTGTTGTTGATGCCGCTAATAGGTTCCACATGCAGAAGCACTAATTGGTCTAAGACCAGATAAAACTAGATTTTCTTTCAAGCAGACATGGAAAAAAAACCCCAAATATGTAGAGAACAAAAGAACAAAATCTCCTTTTTTTTTTTTTGGCATAAGAACCCAGAGACAAAGAATCCACTCCTCCAGGTCTCATGTCACTACTGAACATACTCCCCTAATTTCTGTCCTCAGCCCAAACTCTGTCTCCTCCCGCCCAGCCCCAAGCACAGAAATGGTCCCAGTGGGAGAGGAAGCAATGGCCTTTAATCAGTAATATCCCTTTGCATCTATTAGAAGAAGTAGCACTATTTTTAGAAGTTTTCTTTGTTACATTCCTGTGCTCTTTGGCACAGATCCATTAACCAAATGTACTTTACTGTTAGATGTATGACCACTACGAAGTACAAACTGCACTAGCATGACAAGGTTACTGATTGCTAACACACACAGAGCCAGGGTTCAAATCCATGTTGGAGGAAACTCTCTACTCCCTGTGTATTTTCTGCACTGGGACCATAAGCCCTTGCTGGAGCTTCCCAGTGGAATTCCCAAAGGGGAGCAGATAAAGCTGAAATGGCCATGACTGGCAGCAGCCTTGGCTGTAGACAGGGCTACTCTCAGATTAGCCAAGGCCCAAGTGCTTGGATAAATCAGGACAGCAGGAAATGACCCAGTGTTTGTAGAATGCATTTTGAGGTGTGAAGTTTATATTCTCTTATAAACTCTTCTGTTTTCCACTGTTAAACTACAAGGAGTTTACTGCACTCTTACTAATCATAGCAGCAGTTCCACAACTGTCCTGAGAAGTATCCTGAGACCAACTGG
>CM031867.1:6597662-6612279 GCA_018697195.1 Certhia americana | reverse complement strand
GAATAGGAATAGGAATAGGAATAGGAATAGGAATAGGAATAGGAATAATAATAAACAGTGCTGTGAAAAGTAAAGGGCCAAAGTCCACATAAATTTCTGAGACTGTGAGAACTGACCCTCTCTCTCTGCAGGCAGATTTACGCCCATCTGCAGAGAACCCATAATCTGGTTTTACCATGTTTTTGTCGAGGGTCCCAGCTCTCCTTGCACTGATGCCCATCCCATCTCATGCCTGGGCAGTGCCCATCTCACTTGCCCATGACCTTCCCCCTGGTGCCTTCCCCTTTCTGCTGCCTCCCCTCGGGGCTCTCTCCCCTCCCCAGTGACCAGAGTTTGGCAGGGCAGTGGGGACACACCTGGTGCTCTGTCCCACCTTGTGGCACTGGAGCAGCTCCAGTGCCCCTGGGCTGCAGCCCTGGGGTGCTGCCAAGGAGAGGGAGCTCAGGCAGACTCTGTGTCAGCTCCATGGCAGCACACAGGGCTTGTTCTGCTCCAGACTACTCCTAATAAATGTGATTTATGAGGGCTTCTTTTCCCAAGATGGTTTGGAAGAAATGACGTTGATATCTATATCTATCACATATAAAAAGCAGAGTGGGGTGGTTTTTTGTTTAGTTTTTGTTTGATTTTTTTTTTTTTCTTAAATCAGATATCTCTGTGGAACAAGTGCAGAATTTCTCTTTTTTTCCTGTTTTAAAGTGTTGTCTTATTCCCTGGATTAAATTTCAACATTAGCATACAACATTTCACTTGTCCTGTGTAGTGTTGCAGTGAATACTGAGATAAAGCTACAGAAATCTGAAATCAAGAAATTTTTCATCTATTTTGAAACTGCTCAAAGTCATTCTAAAGTTAAGAATAAAGAAGGTATGTTTTCTAGAAAAAGAGCAGACATTCACCACAGTTTGTTTATTCTTCTTTGTTTGCAAAACAGTCCTCCTTTCACCTTAATAAACAGAAGAATTAATGGAAGCTTTTTTTGGCACACTGGCTTTTACTTTTATATAGCCATCAAAAGGAAATGTGAACAGGATTGACAATTTCATTTATCTTTGTGATAGAAATGCAAAGTAAAGAATTTGTAGCAAGTTCTGTGCACATCATAATAAAAGGGCAGCAAGAAACCCTTTTCCAGCCAGTGCAATTTATTTACCTCTTTTCAAAATCAACTTCTTATTGTGTGCCTACAAATCTGCCTGCTCTGAATACACATTCAAAGAGAAAGAAAACAGGGCAACTTTCAAAAGGATATTACATGGGAAATTGCAAAAAGTACTTTGTAATTAGTTGAAAGTTTGGTCAAATTGGACAGTGCATTTTTGTGCACATCAATAAGGTATGAAAATGCACTCAGCTGGTGACTCTGGGAAAGGGGAGCCAGCATGAGAGGAGCAAGGTCCATCTCTGCCTTCAGCAGCACCAGTGAGCAGTGTCCATCCCCAGGAAAGGTGCACAGGCTCTCATCTGCACAGGGTCAAAGAGCAGAGCAAATGATGACCCTGAGGCAGAACTGATTCATATATGCTGTGATTAGACACTGCTATGTGAAAAGGAGCATAAGGTGAAGGAGCTGAATGAAGACTTTGAAATTCTCCTTCTCCATCACAGGGGCTGTTTCCTTTCCTTTCCCTAAGGTTGGAGATTGTGAGCTGTCTACTATGGGTCATTCCAAAGAATTACAACCACCGCCTAAAAATACACAATTTCAGTATAACTTGAAATAAATGATCTAAATCTATTTCCCCCCCCTCCTGCTGTGTCCCTCCTGCTCAGGTACACTGGGTGTGTTGGTCCTCACTGGGGCAGGCAGGGGCTGCAGCTCCACATGTGTATCTGGGGGAATTCCTGGCTCATCCTAAGCTGGAAGTCCCCAGAGGGAGTTAGCCAATATCTGAGCCCTGAAAGCCATTTCCTGCTGAGATGGTTGGGGAAAGGAGCCATTCAATTCCATGAGCAGGCAATTCCAGCACTTCCCAATCAGAACAAATGTCAGTAATAACATTTATATAAAATGTAATCAGGGTTTCTTACAGGAATCAAAGAAAAATTTACTTCTTGGGTTGAGAAGAAAAACACCAACTGAAGTTCCAGAAATAATTAATTATGGGCACAAGCAAGGCAAGTTTTTAAACACAAATGCTACAGTGCCCATCAAGCATGTGCCAGAGAACTCCATATAATCAGCCATGAGAAGTGACAAATGACAATGAGCAGCTGGGGGAAAATAACAGACTCTCCATGCTACTCCAAGCTATTTCCACAAGGTCCTAATCAAAGAATGGATCCCCACCACTACTGTTTAACTAAACCAAAGGTTTATGTGGCTCTTTGTTCTGGAGATAAAGCACAGTCTCTTCAGAGAGATTGTTAAACTCAACTCACAAAGCCTCCAGTCCAAAGACAGGGATAAAACAAAACCATTGCTGAGTCCAATACAAAAGATTCTTGGTGCTCAGTTTGGCAGCCTGTGGTATCAAGAACACCCTCTTCCTTTCCACTGTCTCTAAACACGAGAACAAATCAAATGTGGAAAAAAATAATTCTTCAGTAGAAACAACACTTTCTCTGTTTGGCATTTCATTGAATTTGCAAAAATCTGACAAATCTAACCAACCATTAAAGTGTGTAATAACAGTGATAACTAAAAAGCATGATTTGAGGGAGCATACACAAGCAAATGTAGACGATGAAGAAACATAAGTAGAATTTCTGACTCATGATGAAGAGATTGAAAAATTTGGTCAGACAGTTTTAGTAATTTGTCATTTATTCATTAACTTGTACTGCAGCATACTCCTATTTATTTTGAGTGCAATGGCAAAGTACAGCTGCACAGAATGTAGGCAGAGAGCAAGATAAAGGACAGTTTTAGGACAGGTGCAATCTTTGATTTGTAAGCAGACATTTCTATAATTAACAGTGGGATTCACCACATCCGAAATATTTACTTGTGCAAAATGCCCTCATATATTATCAAGGTTATACTAAAGCCTATCAATAACTTTGGAAAATTTAGAAAAAAATTACAGGCTAATATATTTGTAGACTAAAAGATGAATCATTAGGTTTTTCAACAAATTTAATGTTATAAATAAGACCTTTTCCACAGGCTATAATTTCTAATCACGTATCTATAGAAATTTGTGCTATGGTATTTATATTTCATAAGCTACAAAGCTGGTTTTCAGTGTGTGTGGAATAGTGTGTCAAATCCTCTGTGCAATACAACTTAATAGCATAACAAGTTGTAGCCCAAGCACTTGCTCAATATTTTTGGAAGCAGGTCTCTTTCAAAAGTGCAACTTGTTTTTTCTACCTGAGTAAACCCCAAGTTCAAATGCAATCAGATGAACATTTTAGTTGTAGCTTAAATTCTACCATTAACCAAAGAGTCCGGAAAGCTATCAGCTATTTCTCAGGAAAAAGTGAAAAATAACTGCCACAACTGCCAGCAGCTGTGTTTGAACATATAGGTTGAT
Source organism: Certhia americana (assembly GCA_018697195.1). Taxonomy (NCBI): domain Eukaryota; kingdom Metazoa; phylum Chordata; class Aves; order Passeriformes; family Certhiidae; genus Certhia; species Certhia americana. The sequence continues at coordinate 6,608,800 of CM031867.1, read as the reverse complement.
CCAAGTACAGTCAAAGCAACAAAAAGGATCTTGGAAGAAAAACTGAGTACATATGACAGTATCTTAAAACCATAAATCATTGCAGTAGTCACATTAGAGGAGATGTCTACCTGCTATTTCTAGTCATCTCTGGTTATTAATTTAACCCTGAAAAGGTGAGGTGTTTAGAAGGTTTCATGACAGCAGTGCTGGGGAGGCCACCCTGCCTCACTGCCTGTGTTCTTTTAGCCATAATTGCCATCACCAATTTCAGGCCTCTGCTTTCCAGAGATCTGCTTTTGACTTGATGGCATCATGTTGACAGAGAACTACAGACAGCAGAACATCTTCCTAATGCAAAAAGATATTGCTGGTTTTTATTGGAATTTTCAATTACCGTATGATTCACTGCCATGAACTTCACCAGAGTTTCATCAGCCAACCAGTCCTGCCTATTTGACTTGGCTTTTCTAATCCACAAAACAAGGCCATGAAGTTGGACTTTAAAAGACATCTTTCTTGACAAGGAAGGTTTTGTAGAAAACCACAAGCAGCAGTGAGGAGTCATCACCCATAAGATAAGAGGATACTCTGTGAAGCAGATAATGTAATCCTGGTATTCAGGATAAGATGAAGCATGCTGAGGTTATGATTTGAAATCCAGCTAGACATTTCCCATCCAGAGCTTTCCTTGAAACACTGGGGATAGTGTTTATAGCAGAAGCCATGTGTGTCATACAGGAAGAAAACACAAAACATTTTCATGGGGGCTTTAGAATACATTTTGGTGATGTCTTGGGTTGCAAGATGAATTCTATCACTATCTGTTGAAACCAGGGCTGAGGTGGGGGTGGAGTAATCCTCTGTTCATGGTCCAGCTGTTAAAAAAACGGCTGGGGCAGTTTTCTTTATCTCTTCCACAACCCATCCTCTGTCAAGGGAGAGATCTTCTGCTCATGGGCCAGTGAGTCTCCCTGTATGACTGATAAAAATTCCATCATCCCATTGTGACACGCTCCAGCCAGGGGGAGGAGCCAAAAATTCCTACCTGGATAAAAATCTGGCAGTTGGAACACCAAGGCAGCCTTTTCTCCACTGGATTCCCAGAGGAAAACCAGGCCCATCTATCACCACTCAACCTTCAGAGGAAACCTACACCTTTCTACAGAATCATCACTTCAACAGAGCCATATCTGCCACTGGGACTGCAGCCACCATTTAACAGGACTGCCACCAACACCCTGACCCACAGGTGGTCAGGTTGGATCCCGACTCTGTCAGTGGGTTTGTTTTTGTTTTGTATTACTGTATTTTTTATTTTGATTCTCCTAATAAAGCACCGTTATTCTTATTTCCATATCTTTGTCTTGGAGCCCCTTAATTTCAAAGTTATAATAATTCAGAGGGAGGGGGTTTAAATTCTCCATTCCAAGGGAGGCTTCTGCCTTCCTTAACTGACACCTGGCGTTCAGACCAAGACAGGTGAGATTTTGGCTTTCAGGAGCTGGTCTCAGAGGCACAGACGGGTGTAGCTGGGGCAGAGCAGCCCCTCTCCAGCACAGAGACTGTTCCCAGAGGGGTGTTCTTTGTCACTGTGCCTGTTCCCCCCCGTGCAGGGCAGGCGAGGTGCCCGTCCCCCGCGTGTCCCTGCGAGGGGCAGCACCGTGTGCCTGTGCCCAGGTACACAAAGCACTTCTGACATTTCCCCCACTGGTTACAGCGACCATCTGGCCAGAGGACTCCTTCCGAGGTGTGAAGTACGGCTCAGAGAGGCTTTATTGCTGAGGAAGAGGCAATAAAAATAGATAAGCAGAAAATGTCACACGTCGAGCTGTCATACACAGAATAACAATGCTGGCAAACAGGCTGGACTTCCACATATGGTGGTTTAAGTTGGGAGTTGTGGAATAGACTGCAAATGCACACCCAGCTCTAAGAAAAACACTGATTTTGCTGGGATAGAAAACTCAGTCAGTGCTTAGATTTGTCCTCACAGTGTTCATCTGCTAACAGTATTGTGGCTGAATCCAATCTGGTTATCACCACAGTTAACATCTTCATAACTTCTTCCCAGTTTCCTCATGAAAACCTGAACTCCACAGCAGCCAAAACTAGTGAGTGGTGGCAGGATCATGGCTGAATGCCAAGAACTCTAAGAGAGAACACATATTGTGGTCAACTTCATACAGGATTATGAGGATTATCTCCTAGAAAAATATCAAAATAAGGCAGACCTTCAGAACAATGAAATGTCTAACTATCAGTTTATTTAAACAAATGTCTATTTTTACATGGTGGATTAATCTCAGATTAGTGAAGTGAAAGCCTTAATATTTAAACATTTGTAAACATCTGAATTCTAGAATTTTTTTAAAGTTGCAACTGTTTGCCTCAGACACCTTCCTGCTCATGAAACCTTTCTCTTCCCCCTGTTGCTGCAATGCTCTGAAGGCAAGGGAGGCTCTGGGCAGGCTCTGGGTCCTGGGCTGGGCAGGACATTCCTGGGCACAGCTGGGCTGGAGCTGCAGCCCCCCCAGCACTGAGACCAGTGCCCTACAAAGCCTCACAAATGTCACCCACACAGTCCAAGCCCCAGAAACCAAATTAATTCCCAGCATGCTGTGGAGCCTGTCCCTCCCAATTCACCTGGATACCTGCCTCCACACTGGAATGGCTGCCTGCAGTGAGCTGCACAGGACTGCAGTGCAGCGTAAGGAATAAGCATTCTGCTCAGCATCTGTCACTGTAGAGAGTCTAAATCAGAGCAAAGCACATCCAAGCATCAGGACTCTCACCCAGATAAGAGACCAGGAAGGGAGAAACATATTTATGTGTTTGTCGTGTTATCCTGACAGTAGAGCTTTCATGGAGAAGTATCTGTAGTCAGACACATGCTTATCCCTAACAGCAGCCACTTTGAACAAGTGTGTGTTGTAGTTTTTTTCCTAAAGGTCTGAAAATAGAATTATTTGTCCAGGAAACTCTTTGTTAGAACCATTTTCTCACCTCTAAAAATTCATTTAATGAAAACATTTTGTCTCAGACTCTTCCAGGATGCTTTTGTAGATTAATTGCTGGGACTTGTGTATTTCTGCTGTTGACATTACTATTTTAAGCTGACAAAATCTTATTTAAAATTTTGTAAAAGTCAAACTCTTTTGAGCATTTCCTTGAATCCATCTCCCCAAATGTTCCCTCTTCTGAGTATTGGGCTTTGTCTACAGCCAGTGTTTTCTGCCCATCCTTTTTGCACCTAACAAACTCCTGTCAGATGAAAATTACTAGTTACCACTCTGTAATGCACAGCTTCTAATCCACACCTACCAAATGAGCTGCTGAGATTAGGTTTTGGTGTTTCTCACTAGAATCTGTACAAAAGGATGACCTGTCAGAAGTTAACCAGTTCAGACCTTGGCATAAGGGAGTTGAGAAATAATTATTTTTAATCTCATTTCCCTGAGAACACAGAGAAAAAACATCAGAGTCTGCACATGAAGGATGTGGAATCAAGAACAATCTGCCTTTTAGTTTCCATCTTCATTCCTTTGCTTATGGCAGTATCTCCCCAAGTCTCCTAGTGCCACAAACTCTTTGGAGAATGGGGAGAGGTTCCACTTCCTGGATATTGATCCTTTGGGGCTATAGAACCCGTTCTTCTTTGGAAAAAATTCCTTTAGGGCCATGGGCTGCAGGAAAATTATCCAAAAGAAAACCCATCCCGGCCAGGAGTGGGTTCCAACCTTGCCAGCCAGCAGGTGAGAGGCATCCCTCACATCTCAATTTCCCAGGTGAGTGGCTGGAGCCCTGAACGCAGCCCCTCACAACTGAGTGCCTGCATCTGCCTGACACGCCCCCACTTTGAGGGATAAGCAGTTTGGTTTTCTGGATGGATTTTTCTTCAGTCTGAGTCCTTCCTACCACACAATATTGATGTGTCAATGGGCCATTCCAAACTTCCCCAGGGTCACATCCCAGACCAGCTCTTTCACCTACACATCCATCAACCATGAAGTTTTGTAACTACAGCAAGGACACCGCAGCACCTTTTGTTTGGACAAAAGGGTCATTCTAGATCTCATTTAGGAGCTGTGGTCTGTCACATCCTTCTGAAACAGTGGGTAACAAGGGATTCACCAGCAGACTGAAGAGGTACACTGCCAAAGGAAGGGCCATCTGCAAACTGAAAAGCACTCATCCTGCCACATTCCCTTCCCCTCCCCACAAACCCACACTGTGATGGGAGGGGTGTGGAGGGAGCCCCTCAGTCAGGCTGCTCCTTCCAGGTTTTCTCAAAGAGCCACAGCTGCTGAGAGGAATGAGAACAGAATAGGGAATCAGGGCCAAATTTTCTTTCTTTTTCGTATCAAGAAAAGTTGATATAAATGATGAAGTCAGGGCATCTGATTCATCTGTACAGCATGAGGTGAGGTGTTTCACTTGATAAACGAAGAGATTGACTTATTAGCTCAGTTTTGGCAAAATTATTAAGAGCGTGTTTACATTCAAGCTCATTAAGAGAGACATCTGAAACCAGAAGCATCCAAAATTAATGGATGCTTTTTGAGACTGTTGGCTTCAATGAGTTGTGTTGCATTCTTTTATTAAGTGGATAGGTTTTTGTGGTTTAGGCAGAGAGCAGCTGCAGACAGTTCCTTAAAAAATATAAATGTATTCTTGATCTGTAAAGGAAGATTCATTGAATACCTAGAAGCCTTTCTGTGCATCAGTCCACATATTTGCACCCAATATGATTTTCCATGTTGTTTGTGTTTTAGGTGTACTGTAAGATTCTTGTTTTACTTGGACTTTTCCTTGCAGTCTGATCTTTTGTGCTCTAGTATTAATTGGAAAGATGGGATTTCTGTACATTTCCTGATTACACTGATTTAACAAAGGTCATGATTTTGGCTTTACCAGCTCACCAGATTCACACTGTCAACACCTTTTCTCCAGTTGTCTCACTCACCCATGATTCAAAGACATGGTACATTGACGTGGTCTTAAACCCCAAACTGCCAGCTGCAGTAACCCACATCCATTTGGAGTATTCCCTTATGATCTCACAGCTTAAGTGCGATTTATAAAGGTATTTAATATAGAAAATCGTAAAAATCATTTAAAGCACAACAACTCTGAATACCACGCATCTATATAGAGACATTATGTCTCTCTATATTTATATAGATTTACACAAAATAAAATGTATTGTGTGTTGAGCAGATTTGAAGACAGTCGGTGCTGGTGAAAGGCCCACAGGTGAGCACAGGAAGATTGCTCCTGTACCTGGGTGAGGCCAGGAATCAGAGGCCACCCTGCTGCAGAGGATGCTGCAAGTGCTGCTGACTCAGCTTGCTCCCCGCCTTCTGCAGGAGCAGGCTCCTCTCACCCTCAGTGCCTCATTTCTGAGTTACCTGGCACCACATCAGGAGACCTAATTCAACCACCTTTAAACTAAAAGCTTGTCTATCAGCTTTAGCTTCAGCTCAACCAGAGGGATGCAAGAGATGACTTTCTAATGGCAACTGTTTTCCTTCCAATTGTTTGCCAAGTGTTTATTATTAAAAAAAAAAAAAAACATAAAAAGAAAAGGAAAATAAATCATGTATCCTAAGCAAATAAAACTCACTTCCCTACCTCTACTTAATTTGCTTAGTATCTGTGATATAGCAGTAATTATACTAATTCTCCAGTCATTCATTGAATCTCTCTCAAAGAACTGAGAGAGAGAGATCTGGATAGATCTGACTTGAATTTCTAATCCTTTAGATTTTCTAGCTTCATACCAGTGGAGAGCCCAGCATGATATGATCCTGGCAATACAAATAATGTATAGGAAAGACGAAACAATCTTAGCTTTTTTAAAAAGTAAAGCAAACTCCCTGGTTTTACACATGGGAAAACATATATCCTTCTTTATAATAGTGCACCGCAGGTACATCTCCTCCCCCTTTACATTTGGAGATTGTTGAGACATTTGTATTGCAGGTCACAGAAACACTTGCAGAACTGAGAGGCTTAAGTGTCTAAGAGTTTGCTGCAGATCTTGTCTGATCTCTTGGCTTCTTACATGGATTTCTTTCTTTAGGAGGTGCTAGGAGTTCTTTGAGGTCAAATATATGTTGATTTTCTGTGTGGGAGATGTTATGTGAGCACAGTGGAAAATACAAGATCTTCCCAAACTCAGTGGTGTTCTCTCTTGAACCTATATATGGTGATCTAATATCAATTCTAAAGATCTTGGTGTAAGTTAAACATTTTACTCCCAGGGAGTAATCTCAGTGTGTAGGTAGAGATATTTCAGGGTCAAAAAAAATTCACCTCCATTCTGTTGGGCACTGCTGGGACATCTTGGAGTGAGAGCTTCTCATGGTAATATGGAATTTTGGCTGCTACTCTGTATTTAGCATATTTCTGCAAAGCAGAGTATTTTTTCTAATTCCTAAGACTGAGCTGAGTTGGCTTTTACTCCTCTCTCTGCCTCTGGGTGATCCATCTCGTTCAAGCTCTTCCCAATAAATTTGCTCAATCCCTTTCGTATGCAGGGGTTGCACTGAGCAGTGGAGGAGCAGCAGCTCCCATCTGCTGCAGGTTGTGCTGCCAAATGTCAACCCCATGTGCTGATGGACCTGACAAATGACAATTTTTGTATGTTTTCTTCCCATGCCATCTTATACTCCTGTCTGTTAGGCAGCCAGCATCATGTCTTTTATTAAAACAGGCTATATGCTATAAATTTCAGATACATTTTACATTGTGGAATAACCTGGCTTTCTGACAGTCTTTGATTTTGTTGTAAGCAATGGCATACTGGAATGTGAGATTTTGTTGCATTATTATGAATATGTTGTCTTCTCTTTCCATATGTTTCTGCATGAGTGTCTCATCCTGTTAGATCATTTAACAAAGAATGTCAGATAAGAAAGCAAAAGTAGAAACTAAAGTTAATTAAAAATGCATTTGCTGCATAAAGTGAGAACCGTGCCTGGCCAGAATGCAGAAACATGCTTTCTACCTTAATCAGTTTCATGGGAAGTTAAATGGAGTTTTGTGGTGGAAATGTCACTTGTCCAGAGTAAGGATAAATAAACAATGAGGTAGCACAGGCTGCCAGTTTTAACCCTGATTTCCTCATGTGACACCAATCAGTTCTTTCTCAGATACTGTGCTAGACTTCTATCACCTGGGTCCTGCAATAACTTCAAGGCAATGCAGTCCCTGCTCGGAAATGGGAAATAGAGAATTTATAGTGTATATTGCAAACAATCCTGCCCTTTGAACTTGCAGCTTTTATGACCTTTTACAAACTCCTTCCAAGAACAAGAATACATTGTTCATATTTGATCAGCACCAAAACACAGCTTGTTTTGGGCCCAATCAGAACTGGAATTTGGGGAGGGGGGAAGGCAGAAACAAGGCAATTGTACCTCTTGATTCGGTGTTAAACCAGTGACATTTTAAAGGCAACCAGGGTGGCAGTTGCCAGTCTGTTTTCATGAGCTGCTCTGATATAGAAGCTCCACAGCGAAGGTCACTGTGCTGGATGCAGAGATATGAACATTTTAGCATCTCTCTACTTTTGCTTTTTTGGGTCTCTTTACATCCAGTGTTCTCTTCCACCCCCTCACCTATTTTGTACAGAAAACGCAGTTTGCAGAAGCTCCCTCAGCATGCCATCAGCATACTCATGTTCCAGGGAGGCAGCCAGAGCCCCAGAGTGGGCTGGAACCCCTTGTGTGAGCTATGACAGTGCTGTCTGTTCCAGCCCTCCATGTCCACAGGGGTCATGTGCAAAAGCATTTACTTTCTGTGACTAGAAGCAAAATTGGCCCCTGTGACTACAAAAACATGTCAGCTAATGAGAAAAATGAGAGGAAAAAAAATCCTGACAAAAATCTAAGAATAGAGTGTTGAACAGGACTTAATTTCTGCCAGAGGATTTAGGGAAGAGATGAATATTACTTAAATAAGGTAGGAATACCATGTCACATCAAGTATGTTACAGTGCTTTTACACCAACTCAGAGTATATCACATCACACATGGTTTGTGTGTGTAAGTTGGATGTTTTTGCAGCTTTGTCCTTTCCAAAGGTAATCTGCAATGCCCTAATTTCTGAGTGGATTAACTCCAAACAGGAGCAAAGGCTCCTCAGGCAGTCATTAGAAAGTATTTTGGTCATTCAAGTAGAGGAGCTGCTAGTCATTTAAAAATATTACAGGGAGAATTTACAGACATTCATTAATGTAATCAGCTACACCGTGCTGGAAACACTTGAGGGATTTCATGAGTTCCTGTAAAACACAGTCCAGCAACATCAAAACAGCTCTGCCACCAGCTGCCCTGTGACAGTGTCTGCCTGAAGCACAGGCACTCACCCACTGGTCACCATCCAGCCCCTCCTGGGGTCAGTGCTGCTCCTGGCATTTCATCCCAGGGCATTTGGGTTAACAGTGGAGTACGCGAATGGCACTCAGATGACAGAGGCTGTCCCTTCAGGAGGAATTCTGCTGGTATCATACAATGGACCCTTCAAACTCCTCAAGGCTTACCAGGAAAGGTGTTCAGGAGTCAGGTAGGGGACTTCAGAGCTTTCTCTGCCACCAACCCCTTGAGAATGGCCTAGGAATGAAGCCACTTGTACAAAGTGATGGAGAGTCCTGTTACAGAACAAATGCTCCAGTGGTTTGGTTTATCCTACATTAGAGGAATTTTCTAGTAAAATCTGATTTGGAAGTGGAATACTATGGAAATGACATAGGATTTCTCCATACAAACAACCAACTTCAGTTTGCCCAAGTGTAAAATATTGTTGCCTGTCTGCCATACAGACAGCTGCAGCAAAAAAATAAGGTCATCAACTAAACATGGCCTTTACTTTAAGCACCTGAATAGTTTCCCTGATTTCTGAGAATTGCTGGACAATGCTGCAGAATCAGCACTGCAAAGTGAGCTTCTCCCTGTGACACTCCTGCCACTCATCACCTGTTTGGGGTAAGAGTGCAGGCAGGTGAGAGCTTTTGCTGTAGAAGTCCCTTTTGCTAGCAAGATTGGATCAATAAATGACTTCAAATGTTGTTATGATCCTAAGAGCAAGATGATTTGCACAGAGTACTTGCTACTGAGTGTAGAGCACCATAGTCCCTCATTATAGTTTTAGTAGAACAGGAGAACATAAAGAGTCATGAATTACTCTACCTTAAGACTGTGAAAAACACACTCTTGTGTTTCTTATTCCTTACTTTAATTGAACACAAAGATATCAGCACTTCAGTGTCAGCTGCTACACATAAAATCAAACTTGGAGGGTAGTAAATACAGCAGAACTGAAGGTTTAGTGTTATATATTGAGAGAACCATTCAAGATAGAAGTGTCTTAACCAACACTTCTACTACAATAACAACCTTAAATTTATTAAAATAGAACTAAGTTTAAATGCATTTGCCTTTCCTTTTCATTTTTATTACATATATTTTATCTCTAAGAAACAAAACTCACTTAACATAAACTGGGTATTTTCACTTTCCCAGCTGTTGTAAATTTTCCCAATGTTGCAATCTCAGAAGAAATTTTTAAACATCAATTTTAATAAAAACTTGAGTCAAAGTGTTTAAAGCATGATTTGTCACTAGTCATTTGATATAAAAATTACTTGCTTTGATTCTGTTTATCCTACAGGAGCTTTCTAATCAATCCTCGGGCAGAGGGCACAAAGTCATGGAATTGCCTCTCTAGCAGATCAACTTAACCCCTTCCTGGGATTTGACTGAAAGACTTGTGCTGCTGAGCAGAGTGGCTGCTGGATTTACTTCCTTGGGTGTGTCTGTCCTGGCTGCCTTTCCCTGCCTTCTTCATGTCCTGGTAGGTGGAGCACTGCCTGGGGACTCTGGCAAAGTGACAGTAAAACCCCCTGCAGTGACAGCTGGCCTGAGGCCACGTGTGAAAAAAAGACATAATGCTGGATGAAACAGTCTGAGCTTTTGGGTGGAAAAGCAAAGTGTCAGTAATTATTAGACTATTTAATTAAATGGTGTTTACTGGTTACTACAATAAGTTTCTATGATTGGCAAGGGCTAACTTCACCTGCCTGGAGAACTGGGCCCTGCCTGGGGCAGGATTTGGCTCCCAGGAACCAACCTGGAAAAAGGCAAGCAGCTCTTCAGGCACATTGTCAAAGAATTGCCAGAGGCCTGTCACAGTCTTTAAGTCATGGTAAGATCAGTAGAAACGGCTGAAAATGCTCTAAGAAAAAAATTTCCAGCAAGAAATATTGATTTGATGCAGTTTGGGTTTTCTGCAGGACTGTGTGAATTTTACTGGAACTTCCTGATGGAAACCTTGCAAAGGTGGCTTTTCCTCGCAGAGAGCCAGCAGCTGGCAGGGTCCAACCTCCACCAGAGACTTTTCTGATGGGACAGGGAGATAGCTGGGGAGCTAGAGACTACATAAAAGCTGGTCTGATTTAGCTATTCAAAAAGTGAATGATCCTAAATATTCTGTTCCATAGAAATCTTTACGTATCCAGCTAACACATTACACATATTTTTTATGGCATAGAATGAAACCATTAAAAATAGAAAAGAAATTTTCTGCAGATCTTAAAACACACGTCCCAGGCCACCACAGTGATTAAATAAAGCTGTGGGTGAAGAAAATGGTGACTTTTAATGTAATTTCTGAATTCAATGGAATTTCTGTGGGGAAGGGCAAATATTTTAGAAAGGCACCTCAAGTTTATTAAAATACAGCTCCCTCACATTACTTACTGCAAAAATCAAATTCTGCTTGTGATTTATACTCACTGTAATGACTTTACTGATGACTTTTGACGCTTATATTTTTTAATTGGGACGTTTGCCTGTGAAACAGCTGATCCATGGAAGCGTTCTCTTCCTATGATACTGTTTTCTAAATCTATAGGAATGGGGCTTTTTTTTCCTTAATATATTTTAACAAGTAACAAACGCAGTGAGTTCGGAAGCCTGACAGCATCCGAGCGGTGCGCCGCGGGCACGCAGCCCAGGAGGAGCCCCGGGCGCGGACGGGGACGCCGCGAACAGCAGCGGGTTTGTTGCTGCTCGCTCAGGTGTTTCACAGGTCCTTCCAGCGCCAGCCGGCGGTTTGAGCGGAGCGGGACGGGCAGCGAGCGAGCCCGAGCGGCT
>CM031867.1:6557920-6593795 GCA_018697195.1 Certhia americana | reverse complement strand
CTATGCCCTTTTTTTCTGTTTTTAGGTAGCAAATAAGGATGCAACCAAAACTCAGCGTAAGTGCAGCCGAGATGGGTGCAAACCCCTACCTCACACACAAGTTGGGGTTTACGCATGCCCCCTCATTTCTGACACACGAAGAGTCGGTTCACGGCAGCCGCGCTCCTTGCAGCACGGGGAGTCGTGGCAAGTTTCCTTCCTCAGCTGCCGTGGTCAAGACGCTTGTTACAATCTGTTGGGGGTTGCAGTCACGTCTCATTCCTAGACAACTCCAGAGGGAGGTGACGCTGCCTACAGCCTTCTAGCCACGTTGGATAAGGAATGTGGGCCACTCAGAAGAGAATCTTGATTTTTTCCCCCAGCATTTTGCAAAGCCCTTCTACGTTGTCCTGCAGGACAACACGCCGCTTTTCCTCGGTGCGGCAGGGGTCGCTGACCTCTCCGCGGGCTGGGGCAGCACTGGGGAGCCGGGCAGGGCTCACAGCGCCAGCGGGCCGGCCCGCTGCCGCGGAGCGGGGGGCGAACCCGGGCGGTGGGGGAGGGGTGTTCGGGGCGGTTAGAGGGCTGGGGGATGTACCCGAGCTGGGCCCGGCGGGGGACGATCGAGAACACCCGCGGGGATGGGGATGACAGAGCGTGGTGGTGAAAAGGGGCTGGTTCTGGACTGCACCCCTGATAGGGGGGAGGCTTTAGCAGCGAGTGCTGGGCTCAGCGCCGCCGCTGTGGGGGATATGAGCCAAGGATCCGTGCTGCCGGCAGCAAAGGGCAGGGTCGCTGCGCCAGAGGCCGGGTAGCTGCCGCCGCTGAGGCCGTGCCGGCCTTGCGCATCTCTTGCAGACGGTCGCCGTCCGGGGCAACGAAATCTCGCAACGGATGCGCATGTCGGGCGTGCGGCGGCAGGACGAGGGGCGTCTAACAGTGCCGCGTGTCGGAATACAGCGACGACGAGACGCAGGAGCACAAGGCCCAGGCGTGCTGCGCGTCCGGTCACGCTTAGACCTCAGCCCGAAACGTGAACGGCCGGAGGCCGTGTCGCAATCCAGAGCGGCGGCCGCCCGCGCCGCCACGGCCCCGCGCCGCTCCACGCCGCATCACGGCCTGCAAGCGCCCGCCGCCGCCGCCGGCCCCCCGCCCCGGCGGTACCGCTGCCACCGCCGCTGCCACCACCGCCCCCGCCTCGACGGCCGCCGCTGCTGCCTCCTCGGCCTCGCCGCCGCCCGGGCAGGCCGCCATCCTCCGCCAGCAGCACGGGTCAGGTAGGGCGGGCGGCGGGAGGGCACCCCTGTTCCCGCACGGCAGTGAGCACTGCCACTCGCTTGCGGGTCGGGCACTGTGACCCCTCGGCCGTAGGGGGACTCTCGCCGCGGCGCTGACACTGAGTAATCGCGCCCGGGTCTGTTGGCAAAGTGTTCTCAGGGTGTCCCAAAGGCCGGGACTGGTGCCTTGCCTCAGCCTGGACAGGAGTGAACACAGGCACGGGGCTGGGGAGATGGGTCCGAGTGCAGGGCTGGGACCTGCATCCCTTTGGTCGGTGCAGGGGGAGGCCCCGCGTTCAGAACCCCTTTGCAGCTTTTCGGGCGTAGGGTTTGAAACAGTAGCTGCAGCCTCAGGTGAGCGAAACGCCATGGATGTTCTGCAGAGAATTTAGATTTGCAGAGAATTTAGATCAGCGAATGGCTTACAGGGCTGGTTGACCCAGGCAGATGAGAGGCCTGTGCAGAGCAGGATGCAGATTCAGAAGGGAAATGTCAATTGCTGTGTAATGAGCTCCACATCTGAATTAATGGCAGGATAAGAATTGGAGATACATTGCTCTATAATGTTTTCCAAATGTAAACATCATGCTAATACTGATTGTCTATCAGTTAATACTGTATTAGGTTATTATCGCCACATTACCATATTGAAGCTTGCCAGAGAAGGCAGTTATAACCTTTATTTATCCCGTGACAGGAATGTCTGGGAGGAAGAACCTAGTCTTAAATCTGCATTGCAAAAGTGTTTCAAGCTTCAGAGGTGTGGTGCTACTCTGGCTGGGCTTCAGCTCCCCTCTAAGCCACTGTCACTTAACTAATGTTGAACAAATGTCCCTGCCAAGTTATCTGTGGAAGAAGGGAAACAATTTTATGCCACTGACTGTGCAGGGAAGGCCCTGAGCTTCCCTCTCTGCTGAGTCTCTTCTGACGCAGATTCATAATCTTCACGCAGGGAAGTTCACGCTTCTTCCTGATACCTCTTCACACTTTCTGGGCAAACAGTTGCAGGTTTTGGCTCACAGTAATGGAAATCATTCCTATATGGGTCACTGTGACCTGCTGGTGCTTTACAGGTGCTGTGTTTAATCTGGCTACTTTTCCTGTTTTCTGAATAATTTAGTTTCTTTCTTCTGTAGAAATACATGTGAAAGTTAGATTTTACTCCTTACCATTCCCAAGACTGAGCTGGTGGTTCATTGCTGTCTAGTGGAAGATAAGGTGGCAATTCCTGAGCTCCAACTGCAGGTGCTTATGGGCATTTAAAGAAGTTCATTTTGCTTTTGCTGAATCCACTGACCCCAAGAAATTAAACCAGACACTGTAATGCTCACGATTTATCGTTTTTTGTTTGGAAAGATCTGATTTCCTTCTGGGACCCCAGGGCTAAGGGTTGTTTTCATGTTTCCTCTCTACTCTGTGACTGTGAGAATTCTTGCAGCGTTTTCCATGCTGTCAGTAGAGGTTGGGTTTAGGGCTTGCAGCATTGTGCACCCTGCCTGCTGAACCCAGAGTTTATGTGGTGCATATGAACTAAAACCAGGACGGTGGAAGTGCAGTGGGCTCAGTTCCATGGCAGCAGATGGATGCGAGCGTGTGCCGCCAAGACAGCATGTCACATGTGCCTGTTAGGGCAGGACCTCCTGCCCTGATCAGCTAAACTGCTGTCTGTCCCAATTTTTTCCATGTCTGTGGTTTGGGATATGGCACTTCTGCATTAAATTCTGAAAATAAACTGCTAGCATTGAGGCGAGCAGTGGAGGTAATGGAATGATTTAAATCAGTGAAAAACGTAGCAGAATACAGAAAAACATCTAGTGGGGGTGTCCAGGTGGAGGCTGATGCCGAGGGCTACAAAAGTGGCTAAACCAAAATCTGGTGCTGTGAGCTCCCTGCTGGGCACACGGGTCTCTGTGAACAGTGCCACTCCGTGGCAACTCCAGTGCTGGAGAAAGCCAAGTCAGACTGTTCCTGTTCCTGTACTGACTTAAAAAGGTATAAACCAGCGCCTGCTTTTGTCCTCGTAAGAGGGGGGTAATTTATCATGTATTTTGGTATGGTTCTCTTGTAGAAATAATGCCTTTTTACTCTGCTTGAATCAAGACCTCCCTGAATAATAGCCTTCTCCCTGGTTTGCTGTAATTTCTATACCTATGGTAGTTTGGAGCTGCCTGTAATTATAAATCAGTAGAACATCAATCACAGCATGGGTTAGGAGATTTGCAGCTGAGGCACTTGACCCTCAAAATTTCCTGATTCAGGTGCCTTCTGGACCAGAACTATCTGAATCTTGTAACCACGAGATACCTCTTAGGTTGCTTCTGTAAAGCAGATTGCTGCTGTCCCAGTCCACAACTCCTGGGTATTTTAGAAAAACTGTCTGGGGCAGAGAGACAACTTCGTGTAGAGGCAAGAAGTCTTCCCTTCTGCATAGAGACCTGGATAAAGTACTAACATGGCAGTTAGTGTGATGAGGGTTTTCAGGAGTATCACCTGCTAGTGAGCAAAGGGAAGACTGGGCTCTCCAGTGCTGCTGCTTGGGTTGGATAAACACTAAACTTTCCTCAAAGTGTCCTAAAAGAAAATGACATCTTAGACCTTCTGAGTTTCCCATTGTGTGTTAACGTGGTGTTCTTTAGAGCTACGTTAGGTACTGTAATTATTGTTCTACATAAGGAATGCAGTTGCTTTATAGGAAATGGGTTTTTTCCCTTTTATTTAATTCTGGGAACTAGAAGCCCTGTTTCAAGTCCACTCCCCCAAGGCAGTGTCAATACTGGTTTTCTAGACAGTAGGGCCAACAAATCCAACTAAATCTTTGTTCACGTGGTGTTTAAGACTGCAGGACCTAACCTTGTGTTGCTGTATGAGTTATATCTGCATAGCAGTGTAGTACATACGCTTCATTATCCTATTTTGAGCTCCATAACACAGATAAGTACTTGCACCAAATCTGTGTGTAATAATTGAATAGTCTAATAAAGTATTTAGCATTTCTTGGTCTTTTCATTGTACACAGGGATATCTCCTCTGTAAAAAAGCAGAAATGTGGTCAAACAATGGATTTGCTATCAGTGATTAAGAAACATCCTCATTTAAGACGCTGGAGAGCTCTGCCTAAGAGCTGATGGTGTGGCACTAGCTACAGTGTCCTGCATGAATTGGCCTCTAATCCTATTTTCCTTGCAATAGAAATCTTCCCAATACTTTCAGTGTAGTAAGAGAGGGCCTCTATGCACTTGGAATCTAATAAACATGATTATAGATCAAATGCTACATTGGGATATGCCTCCAGGGCTCTTGCTAACTTCAGCTGCTGCTCCAGTCATACACCATGGAAAAGTGTGATTCTTTACAGCTTCTGGTGAACTGAAACATGAATTTATCAGGGTAAATGTGACTGTTACTGAAATTATCTAAAGAGCAGGGAGTCTCATCTGACCAACCAGGTGTAAGTAGAAAATCATTGTTTTGGACATTGTCAGAAATGGTATTTGACTGAAGTTTGTGTCAGCATTATGGTACATAATGCAATAGAGCCAGCATAACTGAAAAATTGACCAATATGCTACAAATATTAGCTACTTAAACAGAATTTTATCTGTGATGTTTAATCAACTGTAGAAAAACTTGTTTCTGTGGTCTCATGAGTCAGAAAGGTTACTGCTTGTCTGCCAGCAAGGTGAACTGAAGTGAAAGCCTAGAAAATGGAATTTGGGCTGTGCTCTGCTGGCAAGACCATTTCTAACACTATCAGAGAAGCAGCTGTCTATGTGGTTCTAAATGAAATAATATTGAGCCTTTAGTTTAAATGCTTGTACACAAATGGAATCTTACACTGTAGGAAAAAGATTGGGGTGAGTAAGTGAAAGTGTGCAGAGTTGTTACTGTTTGGAAGTGCTCCTGGTTTTTACTGTTTAGAGTTGGGGTGATGCAGGAGCATCACTGAGTGAAACACACAGTATATCTGTCTCAGGAAGTTTGTAGTCCAAGTGTTCAAGACAGATAAATGACACAAGAACAATAACTGACTTTATTGAGTCGTGTGACAGCTGTGAAATTAAATATGAAAACTTAATTTCAGATCTTTTAAATTTCAGTCCAGCGCCTTATTCGTGAGAGTAACTTTGTCATCTGGTGGTGAAGTAATAAACAAGGATCTTCATCCTGACCTCCTGGGAGGGAAATTGTATTATATCCTACCAAATGGTCTCCAAAATGAGTGCCTGTGCATTGGCTTGGGGGCAATTTTTAGTTTAACTTCTGAGCAGAATGTAGATCAGACATTGCAGCTTCCAAATTCCCTTTTATTTGTTTGATCTCTAGCCTCAAAGCTCTGAAGTGGAAGCTTTAAATAAAATAAACAAAGATGGGAGTGTGAAACAAGAAGCTCTAGGAGGAGCACAGGCTCATGTGTTATGCACAGATGAAGTGGTCATCACAAGGAAGAACGTCAGTCTTCACTCTGTGCCTGTCCCTCATCTCCTCAAAGCCTTTCATGTGTGAGGCAGAAGGAGCTCTGCTCCTGGGCTGCTGGGCCAAGATGAAGCAGCAGGTCCCAGTCCTGCAGCCTCTGTGCCCCTGGTGCTCAGAAGAGCAGGGCATGCCCAGCCAGCACACCTTGAGGCAGGAGGCCACGTGGTGGAGACTCCTGCATCTCTGTTGTGCACTAGGAAGCAAGAGGCCTGTCTTTGCAGCTTAGAGACAGCAGAGGAAGGAGCAAAGTGTTTTATTGAGTGTGCAGAGCTGTGGCTGGTTAGGGGGACTCTGTTTGGAGGGGCTGTGGTTGGGTTTGGACTAACTTTGGGTAAGGGTTTGACTTCAGGGCTATCCTGGCTTTGTCAGAGCTTGAATGACTCTCGGCTAGTTTGAGACACAGCCTGTGGAGCTCGTTGATGTTTGATAGATGAACATTACATGAAATAGCAAGAAAGGAAAGTCTGTGAGGCTGTTCAGCTTGGGCTCCCTGCCTTTCCCACTCAGTAATGTCTGGGTCTACTACTCTTCCCCTGTGCTTTTTATGAGACCATGTATGAGCTCAATTCTGTTGTTACTTGTAGTTAAATGCAACCTGGGTCACATCACATTTTCCTTTACATTAAATAAAGTAGCAAGACAGAGGCCATAACTGAATTATCAGGCTGACCTCCTAAATGTCACTGGATAATAAACATGCAAAAAGAATTCTCATTAAATACACATCACTAGCACTTTAATATCTAGGCAAATTAGACTGCTTTGGGGACAAGTGAGGTCAAATATCTTCTTTTGTGTCTGTGTAATATGGATTAATTCCTCAACTGGACAAAAGCACTAACTGCTGTACTGTGTCACCTCATTATCTAGGGCAGAAACAAGCTGTGCCTGAGTGTTTTTGTACTGTGGAAATGCAATTTATTTGAGTAACCTCCTTTCAGCAGTTCTTGCTTGTTCCCCAGAGGACAGACAAAACTGTACTAACCTATTCTACTCCAGCCTGTTCAGTGCCCTTGAAGAAATGTGAATATTATTTGAATTTCTTTGGTATCTTTAAGTTACAGATGAAAAATCTTCTAAAAATATTACTAAACATAATGAAAGGGGTATTCCAGGTCTTTTTAATGAATGTGGAAGCTGTACCTAACACTGGTCTAGATTTCTATATAAGATTGATTCATTAGTGAATGAAAATTAGAAATTTATATGAAGAAAGGCTCAGTGCACCCACATGTGTTTTTGCATGAGCAAATTGCATTTGGGGCAGGAATATGCATTTAGTGCTAGTTCTTTATACCTGATTCAATAGATACTGTGCAAACAGAGTCTTACTTTGCAGAACCAGCTAACTTTGTATCTTTTATGAGAGCAATAATTGTTATACACTCCTTACCTCTGCTATACTGGTGCAGCTTCACTGATGTATAAACTAATGCCTGAACTGTGTTGTTGATTTATCTAGGTCCCTAACAGTATAACACTTAGCAGTCGTGGCACCAAGAAATGCCCAGAAAGTCTTACGGGTACTGGTTTTGAGAAGGCTTTTAATACTGTGGGCAGTAGTTGGAAAGCAAACACAAAGTAGCCTCTGCCAGGAAATGAATCTTACAGTAGTCCTGTGTAGGTGTTTCTTTTTTACTTAAGAGAGCCTGTCAGGACTGTGCTGGCAATAAAAAGAGGCTGCTTTGGATTTTGATTTAGCTTTGCTAAAGCAGTAAGAATGCTGTCAGGCTCCCTATTGCTGTTTACTATGTGTTTTTTAAAATTAGATAATGGTAGAGCAGTCCCATATGTCAATAATAAACAGTTCAAGTAGGTTTGTATTGGAAAAAATGGGGTTGTCAGCAGAATGGTATTATTTGTCACAACAGCGGCTAACAACGGAGCACTTTATATTGCTAGGCTGTTATCAGCTGGGAGGCAATTTTATTAGCTGGGAAGAAGAGCAGTTTGGCAGAGCAGCAGCCATGGGGCCCGGGTGAGCCAGCGTGAGGTTGTGCTGTGGCTGCAGGAGGGAGCTGGGCTCACAGAGCAGAGAACCCCAAGCATTCCCCAGAATATCTGCTCTCCCCCTGCTCGTGGCTGGGAGCAGGGCATGCCTGTGTGTGCAGGGAGAGGCTGCTGACTTCCAAGGCAGGCAGAGAACAGGGAGGTCTCTCATGGACATCATCCTCTATGCCTGTTGTTTCATTACCATGCTCCTGAAGGTGTTCAGGAGACATGGGATTGTATCACCTGAGGACGTGGCTTAGTGGTAGACAGTGTGGTGGGGCTGGACTTGGTGATCTCAGAGCTCCTTTCCAGCCTCACCAGTTCTGTGATTCTATGCGTAAAATTCATCAAACTGACATAATTAGAAATAGTTTACTGCTTTATAATTTTTAAAATTGGCACACTTATCTGAATCCCTCTCACGCCAAGGAGCTGGAGATTTCACATGTACAGAGAGTATTGAGGAATATCACATGTCCACAGTTTTGTCAAATAACCCCTTGCTGCCTTATTCTGCAAAGCTTGGCCTCCCTTACATCTAGGGCATAGCAAAGTCTTTAGTTAACTAACATCTAGCAAATGTTAGTCATTGGAAATGTTTGGAGGGTCTGTTTATTTGTGGATCAGTGCCAAAATGCTGCTGTCTGTTTACAGCAAAAAGCTGATCCCTTCTTTATGGAAATCACAAGCTCTGCTTTTTTTTCGGGCACATGCTCTCAATAAAGCCATTTTTTTGTGTCACCTATGCATTCTGCTAATGCGCTTAGCTCTGTTCTTTAAGTATGGACAGGATAGGGTTATTTTTCAAAATAATCCTTAATCTGCACTTGCATTTGATTAAGTTTAGGAATTCTGATTGGAGTGATAATTACTACTACATTGGCAGCTTGCTCCTAATCCCGATCAAGTCAAAAATACTCTAAAAGACAGTGAAGTGAGAACCACAGTGTCATCGTCTTCATTTCTGGGCTGATATTTACAACTTGTATCAATTACAGAATGTGAAACCTGTGGTTCAGTCCAGTGGGACTCTTATTGTCAGTCTTTTCATAAAGTTCTAGCCTATGGAATTCTGTGATTCTATCTAGCTTGCCTGCTTTTCAGCAATATGACTTTTTAGTTCTGTTACTTGTAATGAAAAACCTGAGAATATGCTCCAAACTTGCTTCAAAGCTCAATAGCTGAAACCAGCTCCTGGTATTTTTCATTACCTTGTGATCTGGGCAGTTTGACTTGTGCTTTTACTACTTGTGTGTATGGATATGCTCTGGAATTGCACACATAATACTACAGAAGAAGGAAGTGTAGGGCTGGTTGCTTATTTACCACCTGAACTACTACTAATGCAGTTACTTATTTTTCCTCTGTATTTTAGTTTAGAATTTATTTTCCACCAAATTTCATTATAGAAAATTTTGTATATCTTGTTACTCAACTTTCAAGGAACAAATTAATGGTTCTTGGTTTTTGTTAAGTTAATTTTAGATCATGTAACTGCAGAAAATTCTGGAAATTAAAATAAATTCATAGTCGCATGGTTTGAGTGTCTTAATAAGATGTTTGGTGATGAGAGATCATCTCTACTGATACAAAGGAGAAATCTGTTTATGTGAGGATAATACAAAGAAGAGACCAGCTGCAGGTCTTAAAAGAGGAAAGTTACTGGCTTATTTAAATGCAAACCAATAGAAAGTATTTAAACTGTATAATCTATATAGAATGAATTACTCATTTTAAGCATTCAGGATGCATTTCCATTCTCCATTGACATTGTCTAGAGCAGCATTTCCTTTTGGAGCTTGTCATAAATTACTCCTGCCGTTGCCTTGAAGTTACTCTTTAATTTCTCCCGAGTGGATATTTGGAGTGGTTGAGTGGTTTGTTTGGCTCCCTTCAGTGTAGAAGGGATCCCAAAAGCAGCCCCTCAAGGGCCTGGCCCCCTCAGCTCAGCTGCTGCTCTGCTGGGCTGCCTGTGGGCACTGTCTGCCCTCAGCATAGAGGTGTTCACAGGCACATGTAGTGTTTGAAGAAGCAGAGGCAGGCTTTGGTAAGAGTGTTGATTGTTCCGTACACTTCTGGATACCACAGAAGGGAAATGGGGATATTGAGGGAAAATATTTCCCAATTTGTGTTACCCCTATTTCTTGTAACTTTAGTGGGAGATAGTTTTTGCCAGTCTGTTGGCAACAAAATTGCATATTTCTTGGGAACCTAACAAACGGAAATATTTCTGTATAAAGGTGGAAGTATTTCTTGCTCTGTAGCAGACATGCATTTCCCTATATTCATCAAATCCACTAGTTCAACAACTCCTCTGTTTGTGATAGCTGTGTTTAATACAGAAGTGTAATGCAGCTTGCAGAGCTGCAGCAGCTGTGGAATGGGTGAGATCATCTGTCCATTTAATCCTGTACCTTATGTCTAATGATGTCCTTACGATCCAGGAGAGGGAGGAGCCTCTGTAGAGGATCACAGAGCACTTGGCTAGTCTGTGTGAGCATGTGTGGCAGGGATTGTCAGCACTAACATTTTAAGGAAAATTTGGCCTTAATGAGTCTCAGTTAAAATGAGCTCTGTTGAGATCAAAATCCACCTGAATAGCTGCAGGTGCTTTGAGAAACACATCCCCAACTCCTCTACCAATGCCTGTCCCACAGGCACTCACACATTGACTTCCAGCACAGCACTGCAGTGCTTCAGAAAATCAATACTGCAGAAGGAGTATTTTTCTCCTCTTAGCTTCTTATCAAACCCAAACTTTTATTTCTGAATCATTTCCTTGCATGACTACACCCTTCTCCCATCACCATCCAATTTATTTGTTTTCTAATCTGTAGCCTTCCTGCTACCATGCTAAAACACCAAAGTCTCGAACACTAAAACACCAGTCTTCTGTCCTAGATGAGCTTTTTGAGTTGTCACATCAAGAACAGTCAAAATTAAGGACCAGGCAGCTACAAGGAATTGTCTTTTTCTCAAATACACACTTATTTTTCTGCCTGTTCAGGAAGTTTGCACGGTGCTGCCCTGCATGCAGCTTCTGTGGCGTTATCAAGCCTTAAATTCTGCCTCACCTCATTGTTTTCAGGTGAGTTTATCCAAGCACATAAATAGATACAGGTGTGGGCAAGTAAAACATGCTTATTTTGGGACAGCTAAATACTCGAAATGCAAATGGAATCTTATTTGAAATATTAAAACCTGTTGAGTTTCAAGAATTAGGACAGGGGAGGCTTTCAGTTACTCTTATAAAATAGGGCTTTGGCAATTCACCTCTAAATATAGGCCTGAATATTACAGCGGATATCTTGAGAGAGAAGGTAGAGAAACAGTGGAACTCAGGTGTATTTGAGGAGATCTAAAATGATGACAGAGTTTTACAAAACTCTGGTCAGTGTCTTCTGGCCAGTAAAATTGCTTTCAGCTTCCTGGGGAGTTTGAGGCTGTGGTGTGGATAAGGAAAGTGAAATGTGGGCATTATCATCAAGGGTGAGGAGGTAAATGCTGATAGTTTCACCTGGCTGTGTGAGAAGATTTACTCCTGACCTTAAAAACCTTGATGTCATGGATGAAGGAACAAAGCAGAATCACGAGCTTCTACCTCCATGGTTGTGTAAAAATAAAAACATATGCTGACTTCTGTGAGGCGTTTTCTTGAGATGAGTTATGGAAAGCTGTTCCAAAACTCAGTGAATCATAAATAAGAACTGTAGTGGATAGAAAACTAATTTTGTCATCATGCCTTCTGGGCAGGTTCAGTGGCAAGCAGATCCCATGCAGTTGCTCATAAATATGTGGGAGGTCACCACTGCTGAAATCAGCTACACCAAAAGGCAGCTGAGGAGCTGCTTCTGGTTGTGCCTGGGCAGGATGATCCACAGCTGGCCAAAAGCCAGGAGCAATGGGAACACCACAGTTCAGTGGTTATTTTTTGTTGTACCAATAGTCTTTTGAATGACACCACCTCCTGTTCCACACAGTGCTCTAGGGTTGAGCTGGGAGGGTCTGCTAAAGTCAGCACAGGCTCTGCATGCACTTCTGCACAGCATCCTGGAGAATTAACTCTTGGGGAGGAGTGGGAATTTTAAGGCATTGGCTACAAAAAACAATAGTAAAAAGCAAAAATGAAGTGTGTGGATTGTGCTGGAAGTACTTAAGAGTGGAAGGGTGTAGACAGTTTATAAGATCTTGTCTCAAACTGTGGAATAGTTCTAATGGGCTGTAGCTTATTATCTCTTTGGTTCAGTAAGTGTATAGTGACTTTAGTAATTTCAATTAAAAACTTCTAAGAAGCTCTTAGGTCTGAAGTTGGGTAAATTCCCTTCAATTCAGTGCAAGTGCTCCAAATGTATGACAGTGAGTGAGAATCTCTTTTATCTAGGAGGTTATTGCTTGTAATGATCCTTGACCAGCAACCCATGTAAAACTCCATTTTTTTCCATAGATACCAGAACAAGAACATGTATCAAGCACAGTCTAAATTTTCTGGACTGAGAGAACAGATCATTCTATATGGTCAGTTTGATGCCTCACCTCTTAATGAAATGCCAGGTTTGAGGGCTTTAATTGAGCATTGTTCTGTAAGGAAATGGGCCAGGGCTATCAGGTCACTATATAAAAGGCAGTACAGAGAAATGTCTTGTGACACTGCCAACCAGGGCCCCAGCTCCATCATCAATAGGCAGTCAGATTTTAGGTGTTATCTCATCTTTCAAGGGAAATAGGCTACTGATGTCTTTCAGCTTTTTATTATATGGGCCACTGCATTTTACCACCATCTCAGAAAGAGACATCAAAGGACTTTTCAGATTCTTTCTAGTAAGAAAAATAGGTGACTGCTGGAAACTGTGGATTTTGACCATTGGTTAAATATAGCTTGTAAAAGAATCATCCCATTTGTTCTGGGTGTCACAAGTCACTTGGTTAATTAATGTTTGTTTTCGATTGAACTGGTTTAAGTCAAACTGTGATTAATTTTGGCATTAAAAAAAATTATTAAATAGAAAATTGCAGTAAAACACTATTATGTCATAAATCGCAAAGAAGGATGAGTGATGCCAGAGAGCAATTCACCATACACAAAGAGAACAATTTGTTCTTTTTCTGCATGGTGGTAGACTTTCCCTTTTGGCCATGAGCATATAAATATTTTTAAAGCAAAGTCGTAAGTCTGTATAGTGATAAATAAGCTTGCAATAACAGAACATCAAATGAATATTCAAAATATCAGTGAAATGTTTTCTTGCAAGTGTCTGTAGTTTGCAAGTACCTGTGTACTCCTAATTTAGGATGTCTTGATAAGAACCCTCTGTTCTCACACCTGTGTCTCAATAATGTGTCCAGATCCTCATGCTGATTCCCACATTTTGTTTGTTTACATCTACAGATGTAGCAATTTATTAACTAAAAGTCAAGACTTCCACTACTGCAATAACAGCAGAATTGAAGACATTAAGTTCAGTTTGTTTATAATCAATGGTTCAGGTTAACTAATCAGGGAGAAAATACTGGACATTATTTTTTCTGTTTTGCTTATATTTAGAGGGAGGAGAATTCTGAAGTTCTGTGTGTCCAATACTGCCTGAAGTCTTAGAGCAGAACACGGAATCAGTATGAAAAGAGAAGCTTGTTAGTAGCATTCAGTAAGAATAATTGCTTTCAAATAATATATAAAAAATATGTTTCATTTAACTGCTGGGATTCTGTTAAGAGAGTCTGAACTCACATTCTTCTGCCAGAGAAGATGGAAAATACGGGTTAAAAAACAACACTAGTTTATACAGAAGGAAAAGACAAAATTTGGGCAGTTGAATTCACAGTCCTGCATTGAAATTTAAACTAAAACTAGTTCATAAAGGTAAAACCAACATAGGAATGATTTTGGTAAGCAGGCACACAGGTGCTGCAAGGAGTTATGATTAATACTGGTTTCCCTTCAAAGCAGAAAGGATCCTAGGCTGGTATTCCTGGCAGCCCTTCAGCACCATGGTTTTAAGAGCACTTGAGCTTCAAGAGCCCATTTCTGCAGGTTGAGTTTCTCAGTGTTTCCAGGGGAATTCCCCTTCACAAAGGCACATCTTGCTGTCTGAGTAACTGGCAGCATCTCAGAATCAAGTCCTGTTCATTGAAAGAACAATTTCATCTCTAGCAGGGAAAGAATGGCTTCTGAGCACCCTCAGGTTTGATCATAATAAATATCCAAGGCCAGCTCTTCCCTACAGTGCTGGGCAGGTGTGGAATTGGCACAAATTTGGCACCACTGTGCTCTGTGCAGCTGCCAGGAGTGTCGGCTTCTGCTGGGCTGCCCCTGCCATCCCCAGGCTCAGGGGACAGTGACAGCACATGGGGACTGTCCTGGGCTGGCCTTCTTGCAGCTGTGCCATGTCCCCAAAGAGAGGACTTCCCTGTACACACTTAGTGTTGAGTTAGCTGAGTTGCAGCTAACTCCTTTAGCTGCTGGACTTACTTGTGTTTGTTAATGATTTTTCAGCTTTCAAAACAAAAATCCTGTATTCGTCGTAATACCTTGCTGTTGCTATGTAGGCAGTCCTTAGCACGTGTTTGTTCATGCAGGGATTTAATTAAAACCTTAATAACTAAATAATCACCACACCGTCTGGGTGTCTATGTGATAGCACTGTGGGGACATTTCTTGAGTTCCTCAATTGCACGCCACATTGCTATGTCCTATTTTTGATGCTGGGTAATCGTACTCCAGCATTGCTGGTGAGGTGTCTATAGATTAGGAGGCAGCTGGAGCAGCGAGCCCAGGAGCAGTGCTTTGCTCAGGCACTGTTTGAGGCATTTCCTTTGATCATGCCACAGCTAGGAGACACATGTCCTAGAGACCAAGACTAAAGTATTCACATTGTGGTGCCTGAAGTGAGTTTCCTAAGCAGAAGTGTCCCGATTACTTTTCTGGAGATACTGAACACAGAAAACTTATTTTTAAAGTTTCCATGCTTTGCAAAGTTTCTCTCAGTCTGTGTTTTGGGCATGGATTCCTCCTGTAGGATGGGTGTTCAGCAGAGAGGAGGCCTCTCCCCAGGTGCCCCCCTGCAATTCAGCTGCAGGGCAAATTCCCACTGGACTCTTGCTTTGTGTGGCAATGTCCCACATCCATCACAGCCATCCTGTGCTGGTGACAGCTGCACACAC
The DNA here is from genome assembly GCA_018697195.1 of Certhia americana. NCBI lineage: Eukaryota > Metazoa > Chordata > Aves > Passeriformes > Certhiidae > Certhia > Certhia americana. The sequence goes on along the minus strand of CM031867.1, from coordinate 6,578,916 downwards.
TGGTCCTCTCACAGCTCAGGAAGGTGTCCCTGGGGGCATTTGGGCCCAGGCAGCTGCTGTGGCCCAGCCTGGCCTTGTCTGCATGGCTAAGCCAGGCTCAGGGAACCTTGTCCTGAGCTGCAGCAGCAGTGTGACTGCACCAGGCACCAGGGCTGCTCCAGGGACGGGGCTGCTTTGCCTCTGCCTTTGCCTCTGCCCTTGCCTTTGCCTTTGCCTCTGCCTTTGCCTCTGCCTTTGCCTCTGCCTTTGCCTCTGCCTTTGCCTTTGCCCCTGCCTTTGCCCCTGCCTTTGCCTTTGCCTCTGCCCTTGCCTTTGTCTTTGCCCCTGCCTTTGCCCTTGCCTTGCAGGCAGCACAGCAGTGACCATTTCAGAGGTGGCACAGCCAGAGCCTCGTGCCTGTGTGTCCTGTGTTGAGCGTGGCCAAGACAGCTCAGCCCCACGGCTCAGCCCTCCCACACCACTGAGAGGGGCCACACCACGGTGCACGCAGCAAATACCTTTTTGTATCTTTTCAGCACACGTTGCTAGAAAATTAAAAACCTGAGTGAGTATGGTGGTGTAGATGGATGTGAGCAGTGACAGCCATGGTAGCTGCAGCATGGATGTGGCTGCCACTGGCTGCTGTGAGCAATTGCCTCAGTGAGTCCTGCCCAAGGAGAGCTGTGTCCTGCCCCATGAGTTAGCTCATCGCTCTCCTTGGGACAGACTGACGGGAACAGATGTGTTCCACACCTGACCTCTGTTTTTCTATGGCTCCTGAGCACATTTTTAATTTAAAATTCTGCTCTTTCCTATAAAAGGTAAAGAAGATGTCAAGGTCTTGCTGTTCCCATTCCAAATGAAATGGGTTCATGTCCTGTTAATCAAGAAGTACAGACGCAGCATTTGTCATTTCCCTTTAAAGTAATGGGTGGTTGATACCTGTCATTTCTCAAGAAACTATATACCAGATTATGGTGTATTTATAGAAATCTCAATTGCTGGTAACTTGGCTGAAGCCAAGTTTAGGCATACCATTAGTAACACATAATGAAATGACCTAAGTGGAGTCAGATTTGGGAGGGGGAGGAAAAAGGTATTGGAGTTGGATAGCTTAAGGATGCTGTTTTACTATTAAAATTAAGCTTCTGACCTCTGGCACTGAAGTGGTAAAAATGAATCTTCCTACATTTCTCTTCTGCATTTTATCTTCTATATTGGAAAAGATAAAAAATCAAATCTCCTTCTCTCCCTTGTCTCTTTCTTTTCTAGGTACAGGACCTATTTATGCTACAGACCCACTCCTATACATGTCCCTGTTAATACTGCATAAGCTTGTACATTTATTAGTAAACCACTGACGGACTGCTCCCTCCACTCCTCCTCAGCCAAACAGAAAGGAACCTATTTAATAACAAACAAAACCCCTGACAAAGAAATCTCTACCGTTTTAAAGATGGACAAAAAGAGACTGAAAGAAGCATGATAAATTCTACATGGGGGGAAAAGCATATTTTTGGGGATGCCACAGAAAAGTAAACCACTTAGAATAATGCATCTAGTTTCCAGACTCTATGGTGTAAAGCCCTGCTCTGTGCATGGCACTTATGATTTCTCTATTTTAATGTAATATTTTTTCTTTTCTAAACCTTTCCTCTGACTCTTCATTTTGCACGAACTGTTGAGCAGTTATCTTTATGACAATATGTAAAGATGTTGGGTCAAACCCTTCCTAAGAAAGGAAATATTTTTAGTAGATTATTGTGTTTAGGTTTTTTTGGATTTCCTTTTTCTTTTTTAATTAAATTATTTCTTTTGGAGACATTAAAAAGGTACATCTTACCATAATTAATAGTCACTGTCAATAATATTTATTTTTAAATGAAGATTGGAAACAAGGTAAGACATTTGTTTATAAACTGTATTGTATATTGCTGAATAACAGTTGAATAAAAAGATTTTGAAATAAAGTTTTTATAGATGTGTGTGCCTTTCCCTGTGTTCTGAATGTCCCTGAGAAGGCTTGATGGCCTTCCCTACCTTGTCACAGCACAGAGACTTGAGGAAACAAAATAAAATAGAAATTAGTCATTTTTCAGACACCCTCACCTGATGCCAAAGCCCACAGCAGAACGTGCAGGCATCCAGTGCCAGGCTGCAGCTGCCTTTTCCTTGGTGCCACCAGTTATCTCTGGGCAGTCAGGGCAAGATCTGGTAGATGGACAGTGGGACAGTGTGTGGCATTCAATGTAAATTGCTGTGGTGTGCCCCAGGCCTCTTGGAAAAAAAGGTGAATCAAGCAGTGGAAAATCAAACTAAATCGTCCTGGAATGTTGTATTCCCTAGTTCCAAGATTTGCTTAACATCTATTCAGATTGTTAAAAATGCATAATTGTGTCACTTTTCTTATCCAGGTGAGCTTTCTCCAAAGAAGCTTTTTTACAGTAAACAGAGTAGTTATTTTTCTGTTGCAAAATGCTTGTTTTTCAAGTGAGCCAATAAGGTGACTTGGTTAAGAAACATGACTTTCGTTAGCTGAATTCAGTGAAGTACCTTGAAATTTCCTATGCCCGACTATGGTTCTTACCCTGTCATTTGTGTGGCATTTTAGAGAGGAGCTTCCTTGTGGGAAAGGCAGAGTGACAGCTCCAGTGGCAGCAGGACTGTGCCTGCAGGAGCTGCAGAGCCACCACAGGACATGCCACTGCCTCACCTCATACCCGAGTCCTGTTCTAGAAGGAGGGCAGGAAGGGATTGTCATTTTCTCAGCTGGTCAGGATTTCCTTTTCCTAGGGCTGCCAGTGACAGCCAGGGATTTGTGCCACTTGCACTCACTGAGTTTCAGACACAGCAGATCTGTGTTTGATACGTGTACTACACTGTGGTAGTAAAGCCTCTTGCACTGGAGCAAGCTCACCGTGGGAGTCCAGAGGTGGTAAAATCTTCACAGCAATGTTCATCCCACTACTGCCAGCTGTGGGGTGCCGTGGATTGGGGAGCAATCCATAATGTTCCCACAAAAAGCTGAACTGCTCCTTGGAAGAACTCAGAGGTGAGCCTGGAAGTGCAGGAGATCTTGAGACACTGAAGAACACAGTCCTTGGCTTCCATGTGCACACAGGAGGGCTTCTAAACCTGGAAGGAAAAGATAGGTGGGAAAAAGATTTGCATGTTGGACCATGTCTAAACAAATACCAGCATTCCTGTCTGGGAATTTGCTCAAGGACAGTTACTCTAGCAGAGGTGTGTGGAGTCTGCAATGTCAGGAGAGTTCTAACCCTTCACCAAGGGCTGGCCATGCAACTGAAACCTGCCTGTGTTTGGTCTGGGGGTCCTCTGGCCAGCTCTTCATTGCTGCTGCTGTTTTCTCAAGGGCCGAGAATATTTCTCAGGGTCTCAATTTCCTTCTAAGGGAGAGAACTAAAATTTTTCCACAAGAGGAAGACGAAAATGTGCCTAAATTGATTAAATAAATAGCTGAGGCTTGAAGCAGTGAAGCATGTCTATATAAGAGCAGTTATATTTCTATTTCAACTTCAGCCCTACCCCAGCTGGTCTCCAAGTAAACAGGTGTTATAAATTACAGCCAGCAGGATAACCTTAATCAATTCATTTATTAGATATAAGGCAAATACAAAGCAAGCAAACAGGCCTGGGTGTACCAGGGCATCACTGCTCCACCAGTGGCACACACCTTGGTGCAGCAGTTCTCTTTATTTATTGAGTTTCTAGTTTCTATTTCCTCAGAGCCCCCTCCTGTTTTGTTTCTCTGTCTTTACGTGGCACCCTTGTTTTTCGTGGCTGCACCAGCTCGGCTAGTTTCTAGGGGGTCGACTGTCCTTTTTCAGGAGGAGGGCTCTGTTTCCTCTTCAGTGTCCCTTTTCTGGCCTCTGTTTTACACTTGTGTCTGAGTTATAATCTTACATAAGCAATTTCCTGGCTATATATTTCACAAAAGCAGCTATGTCTTGTGATACATCTTTTGCAAGCAGCTTATAATAGTTTTGCTTCATGCACAATTTTAGTCATATTGTTCACAAAAGCAATTATAATTTGCACTATGTCTACAAAAAATGGTTACAATTTACAATAATTTGTAAAAGCAAATACATAATAGCTGAAGCCCACTGTTACGTAACAAATGGTAGTATAAAACATCCAACTTAACAAATAAACCCAGAGATGCTAATGCATAATGGTGCTGTGAGGCCTGAAAAATATATTTTGTGATTGAATAACTAGAATATCCTGTTATTCTGGTTCCATGCCTTATTTGGCCTTCCTCCTTTTGTTTGTTAAAGGTTATCTGTATACCAATCCCATGCAATAGATCTGTATTGACATGAATCACACTGACATTTCTCACACAGGTATCTGCTTTGCTCTGATACTTTGTTCCATCACTTATGGAGTACATTGTTTCTTGAATTACAGACTATGTTGGTTTGGAGGAAATACATCAATCATTTTGAATTTGTTCTTCCCTTCCTTTTGTAGCCTGTTACCTGCAAAGGCATGTGGCAGCAAGTTTTGTGTGCAATGACAGGAGCAGAATTACCAAGGTCGTTTAGACTTTAATCACATTAAAGGTGAAAAAAATATTAAATCTGCAACTAAAAATAACTTTTTTATCCTTTCTGAGATCAGAATTAAATGTGCCACAGTAGGAATAAGAATTCTTATATTCCAATTCACCATAAAACCTCAGAAATACTAAACAATTACCTGAAGAATTGATGAAAAATCTCTTCTTAGCAAGAGCAACAGGCATCTTTGCTTTCCTGTGAAGACCTGTATATAGGCAGAGAGAATCCATTCCCAGCACACAGAATAACAAGTGAGATTGCCTTGCATTGCCTTTATCTTCGCCTTCACTATATATCTGCCTTTAAACATGTGCAAAATGAGTCGTCGGGTTTTGGGGCCATGGTTCCATACTCAGGTCAGCTTTGTTTTTGCAAAATACACAGCCTATAATTGGCCCCATATTCCTGTAGAGCAGGGAAAATAAGTGGCTAAAGAGGAGACTGCAGCTTTCAGTACAGTGTTTAGTTTTTAAAAAGCACTTAAAGGAAAGAGAAACATTTTGAAGAAAAAATTGTAAAGAATTTGGAGCCTTATTGCTTGTGAGTGCGTTGAGAACTTTTGCTAAAACATCTGTCCTTTGAGAGTGCTTTTTTCTGAAAAGGGCAACTGCCTCACTTCTGCTGATTGTATTTACAAAGGGCAAAGCGAGGTTTTGCCGTACTCTTAATGGACAGGGGCTAGTGGCAAATCTTGCTCTTTCATAAATCTCAGCATTCCTCGTGGTGTCTGCTGTCAGAATCGATTAGGAGTAAGTGCCTGTGCTGCAGAGCCGGGGGAGGATGCTGTGGCTCCTGCTGTGCCACACGGAGCCGGGCAGAGTCCCCCGGCACCACGGGTGTGGCAGCCCCGGGTCCCTGCACTGGGGACAGCACAGGCTCCTTGCACAGCCAGCAAGCAGGGAAACATGAGGGATAGCTGCTGGGGGCCAGAGCTGAGTCATCTGTAATATAATCATAAGGAAACACACATTTTTACTGAGAGAAAATCAATAGAACTTTGCACTTTTCCTTGTAATATTTCCAGTCTGCGCCATCAGCTGCAACTCACTCACAGTTATACTGCCATAAATTCATTGCGAGTTAATGGATTTCCACAAAAATGAATGGATTTACAGCAGTGGAACAGAGCTGGTGCTAGAGCTATGCACATGTAAAAAATACATGGAACAAAAGTAGTTTCATAGCACACAGGTGACCTTCAAAGTGATAACGATAACACCTAGCGAGTAAAAACCAAAATTACCCAGTTTGTGGTGTGCTCTTTTTCTGGCAAAGCTCCCGAGGAAAATGGAGCCTGCAGTGCTGAAAGCCTCGCTGTGTTTGGCAAGAGGGCCAGACCCACTGAAGGGAAGATGGGTGTGTGAGCAGCTTCACACTGCGATGGAGAGTGCAAAAGACTGTCTGAACATGTCATTTCTCATTTCCTGCATAAAATATTTTGGAGACTAGTCTTGCTTAGAATTAGTAAGTAAGTAAATAATGTGCCCCCAAACTTGTGTGTCAAAACTAGGTTGGTTAATGTATTAGCTGCCTCCATTGCATTTGTAACTCCACAGCAAATTTCATGCTTAGCCAGAGGCTGGCAAAGTTCATTTATTCATTATCCCCAAACTTTGGGCAGTTATTATTCAAACTCCCCCTAGTACATCTATTTAATAAGAAGAGAACAGAAAATTGATGGGATCAGAAATGTTAAAGTCTTAATTAATGCTTTTAGCAAAGACTGATTGGAGGGGGGTTGTTGTGAGAATATTAATGTGCAGCAAGCATGTCTGGCTGGTGTCACTGGGCAGAGGGAGGGCTCTGCCAGCCCTGCCCAGGGAGCTCTGCCACTGCAGCCTGTGGGACACCACCTGCATCACCACGGGGCTCTGTGCCTCTAGGTCAGGGAAAACCAGTGCTGCAAGCCTTGGGAGAGCACTAAAACACCAACATGTGCGAATTACTGCTGCTAATGGGCTTGAATGGAAAGTATCCACTTACAGCAGAGTAAAGATGGGGGATTCTTTCTCTTCTGCTGTTTCTGGTATTTTGTGGCATTTCTGTGCAGTGCTGCAGATCCTGTGCTGCAATGGGGGCTGCTGGGCAACTGGGAGCTTTGCTGTGGGCACACAGGAACCAGGTTTGGGTTTGTTGATGCAGGAGCAGCTGATTTTCCTTTTCCACAGGAAAATTAACAGGTCTTGAAACAACAGGAACATACAAGATGAAGGCTTGAAGAATCTCAGCAAGGCAGGCCGTAAGGAGCCCCTGCATCAGCCTGTCCTGCCCCAGCACAGCAGCAGCTCTGTGTGACAGGGATGGGGAGAAGGGAGGAAGGGCGGGATAGGGGGTTGTTGCTGAGTTTAGACCATGTTTATAAAACCTAGCAACCTCTGCTGAGTAAAGATGGATAATATTATAAACAAAGCCAGTCAGGGAAAATATGTGCTTCAGATCTAGAACAATGACAATCCAAAATTTAGCACTGAACAAGGTGGCTTTTTTTAAGGATCCGTGCTAATGCCAATGAGTCAACTGAAATCTCCTGTTTCTCCTCTGGTGACTGCCCGCCTTCTAATTATAGCAATTATGGACATTCCAAGTAAAACACAGTTACATTAAGAGTTGAATCGAAGAGAACTGTGATGTAGAGTTAGTTAATGGATTTCCCTATTTGTTGAGTATAGATTTCCTTTCCTGTTATCATTGAACTGCTTCTTAAATCTCATATGGAATATCATCTGTAGTGTAATACAAACGAAATTACCAAGATCTTCATAAATAATTCAAAAATGTTTACAGTTCAATTGAAGATGATACTTTTCTAACAGGAAATTTTTGAGATTTACTCTGAGGAAGATGAGAAAGGGGTTTCTATCCCATGACCAGGTATTTCAAAAATGTTCACTCATCTCTGTGTTAGTATTATCCTTGAAATAGTAAGCAACAGGTTAAGTCTTTGGGAGTATTATACAGGATGAAAAAACAGACTACCACAGAAACGGGCTCTTTTTTCTTTTTTTTTTTTTTTTTTTCTTGTAATTTTGCTTGGAAATCTGAAGTAATTGATTTCTTCTAATAAACTTAAATAGGAATTCTCCATTACTAAATATTTTTCAGGGTTTGAAGTTGCTCTGACAATCCAGTGAGTATGGTGACTCATTTTGAGTTTTAGGGTGATCAACATAGTCCCTAGGCAAGTGTTGATATTTAGGCTAGCAGTCAAAGTCAACTGTTTGGCAAAAATCAGTAGCACATTTCTGATTTCCAAGTATTGTGTTTCTCTAATAGGTTTTAATTTCTTTTTTTATTTCGACAGAGTCTGTCTGTATTACCAGCCTCTGTGAAACATGGGACTTAGCTCTAAATTCCCATGGCAGAGTCTCTTTTTAATGTCTATGCTGTAATTTATTTACTTACTGTTCTGGACTGTTGCATTTCAGTGCTTCCAGAGTTGTCAGAGTCGATCCAAGTGATGGATACCTGTCAGTATGTCATTAACCAACTGTCTTTGCAGTTTTACAAATGTGTCACCAGCCCCACAGGGAGCATGCCTGTGCTCTCAGGCTGGGTGTGAGGAAGGTCGGTGCCAGGACTCTGACACCCTCTTGGCTTTGCCTCATCCTTCCCTCAGGAGAGCAGTGTGGTGGTGGCTGTGACCCAGAGAGGAGCAGCTTGGCCAGATCTCAGCCAAGGATCAGAGAACTAAATTCTCCCTTGGGAATTAATGTGCCCTGGCACATTAATGTGCTGGCACCAAGCAGCCCTGGGCTGGGGGTTACTCTGTGCTCTGGGAATCAGAGACTTAGTTCTCTGGAGCCTATGGAGCATCACCAGCATGGTGGTGAGGACTCTTGTCTTTCTTCTCTAGGATCCCCTGGAAAGCACTGAAAGCAGCTCAGGAAAGCTCCTGCCCAGTGCCCCAGGGCACAGCTCAGCCTCACACTCTGCTCTGGCAGGACAGCCACTGCTGCCTCTGCTGCTCTGAGCATGCAGTGACAGTGGGAGCACACGGGAAAGCCACCCAGCACTTGGCAAAAACCCAAGCCTGTTTTCCCTAGCTAAAGTCATCCTGTGTTTGTGGCAGGAATTAGGATGCTGCTGAAACACCCCCCAGTGCTATACTGGATTTACAGTGCCCTGGGAAGCCAGCAGTGCCTACCAAGTGTCTCACTCTGGCTGAGCCAAGCAGTGTGTGAGCTAGCACTTGCTTTGGAATGTTGATAAACCTTTGGACAAAGACAGTGTGCACATCTAAATCCAAGTCAGGCCAAGGAATAACTGTAATGAGTGATGATCTAGGTTGTACCATGTCTGCCAGTGATACCTGGTACCCTGAGGGGAATGCAGCACTTGAGAAATGCACAAGAGAAGCTAAAGACAACAAAATCAAATGAGACAGTGAAAATTTACAGTTTGATTAAGGAAACATCAGTTACTTTATGGTCTTTACCAAATACACTCATGTTTGTTATTCATTTATGCTAATTCAGTGCAAGACAGTAAAAGTGCAATCATTCAGTGCTACAAATAATGATAATAGTATGATCCATTTACAGAGTGCCTGGACATAATTTCAACTTTTATAGTATAGTGGTATGAAAGTCTCAAGTTAGTTAAAAGCACAGCAAGGTGCTAATTGCAATCCTGGTTAGAATGAGCCTCCGTTTATGGTTAAGTCGCTGATAATGACTTTGCACTCAAGCTAGCCAAGAACCACGCAGACAGACTCCTTATGACATCCTTTAATAATTAATAACCCTGGCATTTCAGTCTCCAGAGAAGCAAGCAGGGTTTGACAAGACAGGAAGACCAAACCTAAGTACCTGTTAGTGCGTCAGTCCTGGGGGAATCTGTAGGCATGGCCACCTTGCAGCTCCCCAGCACTAGGGAGAGACAGAAGGTGGGCTCTGCCCTCGGGTGGGCTCCAGCCCCAGCACAGAGCAGTCAGCAGCCACACTAGGCTCCTGTCAGAACAGGAGCTGTAACGTGACTTAATAACAAGACTGAATAAAAGGAACTAAATCCAGCTTGCGTGTCAAATGCGAGTGAGTACTTGAACTTTTTGCAGTATTTTTTAAGAGCATAAACTCGTTTTATGAACCTGAGTTAATTATTTAAAGACCAGAGAAGTCTTACGCTACTTATACTTGACTAAAGCATTTCACTAAAGAAAACCACGTCAAAAGCCAATGTGAGGAGCTTTGCTGGGTTCAGAAAGTGTTTGTCAACCTGTTTGTAAATGTGCATGGAAAAGTCAACCCAGTTTAGGCTCATTACCCCGGGTGATTCAAACCTTGCCACAGCAGGTTTTTTGGAGCACAGCAGCAGAGAAAGTCCTGCTCACGTTCAGGGCCATGAAAATGCCGTGTGTTCACTCAGCACGTTTCCCTTCATTCAGTGCTCATCTGTTGCTGCTGGCATTTACTGGGCTGGGGAAAAACATCTGTCCAGTTTGTTGTTTACAGCCGGGAGTGCAACTGCAAAACGGTGAGAGGGTGAGGAGGTGTGGGGAGCCTGGGGGACCATCCACCCGGGAAACAATCTCACCTGCCCTGGGGGCTCAGGACCATGAGAGACACCTGCTGTATGACCCGCACCGGGAATGCGCTCAGCAACTTCTGCGGTCACACTGAAGCCCTTTATTTTCATTTTAGCAACATTTAGCATTCCCAAAACAGCCAAATGGAGCTCAAGGACACAGGTAAATAAGCAGGAACAGCATGATTTGACACAGCTCGAAGTTTCACTCTGCTCTAAAACAAGCTTTTCTCGGTGGAGAAAAAGGGAGGGTGTGGGGTTTTTTCTTCACGTGCTGAACCAAGAAGCAAAATAAGGTGTTTTCCCACCTAAACGAACTGATAACGGGTTTTGCCATGCATCCCTAGCTAATTGGGGTGTGATGAAGTGCATAATTCCAAAGCTATCTAGCCTGAGGGCTTAAAGAAAAGCTTAACTGTGCCTGCAAAGCAGAGCAGAGATAGCTGGTGTGACAACTGCCTATCGGGCGGCTGCAGGCTTTCGAGCCAGCCTGGCACAGGGGCACTATCTGATTGCAGCTCGGATTCTGCCCACAGACCTGCTGCTGGGTTCAGCACTTACTCGATGGCCAATAAGGCATTAAAGAATCACAATGTACAGCTTATTTCAGGAGGAAATATTTTAACAGCACAGGTGACTGTCATGCATGCATTAAGAAAACCAGGACACAGCATTCCAAATTAAGTTCAGCTACAGTAAAATAATTGTACCAGAGCTATACTGACCCCAACTACTGGATGGTGAGACCTGGCTTTTGCTGCACAGTTGAGATTAGTTTTTTCTGGTTTGTTTTCTTCCCTGTCTCCTTGCATATATAAATCACATATATAGTGTATATTCACAGAAATATAGCATATATTTACTATTCAGATGTTTGAGATAAAGCCCCAATATCTTAGAGAGAGAAGTGTCCTTCAAGCTCTGTAGCACAAACTACAGTCTCACAGAAATAAAAACTGCAAGAGGAAAATAGCCCCTACTGTGCAACTCTTTCACTTTGTTAGATTGCAATGTATTTTCTTATTTTTCATGTGTCTGGTTCATGTGAACCTGCCAGTATGTAAAAATGGTTGTTGACAGTTTCTTTGGTTTGGTTTTATTATAATGTAATTTATGGGATGCTGAAAGTCTGCAAGTACTTGTACTTGACTGACATTTCTCTGAGAGTCAAAAGATTGCTCTGTATACTTGACTGAGATTAAAATGAGTAGACTGCATATGGCTGTATCCTGCTTTGAAAGTGCAGGATTGGAAGGTTTCCATTAAATTGTTATTTTCAGTTATTATTAGCTCCTAAATCAGTTACTATAATTCCTTTCCATAATGAATGCACAGCACTGTAATCCTAAATGCCATATTTTCTATTGATCTATTTCCACAACCTGTTTAGTGAAATAATTAAAATGATTTACAAGGCTGACCCAATATCTTAGTGGTTTAGTAAATCACGCTGCCATGTGGGAGGCTCAGCTGGTTTTGAAGCACAGCTCGTGGCAGCAGCAGGACCTGGGAGCAGAGCTGTTGTGCCGCACCTGGAGAGGCGCCGGGCTCCGGAAACTCCTCCTCCGACACTCCGGGAGAACGAGGGCTCCAGCAGCTTTGCTCAGCCATCACCTCTGGCCAAAGGTGGGGAATGTCCTGGTGCTTCCCAGCGAAAACAGAATCCGAGTTGCAGGGAACGCATCTACACTGGCAACTGGAACATCGCCGTTTTCTACCCCCAGAACTGATTCTGTATATCTGTGCGAGCACCAAAAATGTCTCACCTGTGGACTCTGGTATTTTTGAATGCATAACAATAAGGAAAATTTTTATTTCTATCTTCTTCTATTTTTGTTTAAATTCATAAGAAGAGGGCAACACACAACACAAAACGTCTGTGTTTAAATGCCGGGGTTATGGAAAGGTCCAGTACGATTCAGTGGTGTCAAGACAAAGACACATTAAAGCATGCCCTACAGTCCCTTGAAATCCCTGTAAGTCAGTCCTCAGGGGATAGGGAAGGTTTCATTAAGATGATCTCCTTGGCACAGGAGCCCCTCCTGTAATGATGTGAGCTCTCTTGACTCCTCCGTGTCTCCCACAGCTCACTCAGGCAAACACATAGGGCTGATGCTGGTAGGACTTCCAGGATATTCCTGGATTTGTTGTGGAAACACTGAGAGCCCTTGGAGCAGGGACAGAAGGACACTACAGCAGTGCCTGAGAGGAGACAGAGCAGCCAGACTGTGCAGCAAAAGTGGCAAGAGCCAACTAAAAATACCATTATCAAAGGTGGGTAACAACTCTCCTTCTCATGAAGACTGTGGATTTTGACAGCTGCAGTCCGGAACAAAGAGGATTGAGGTGACTTCTGTGGCATCAGGGCAATGGCTGTTAAGCAAGGAGTGTGCAGCCAGGGCCAGCCCTTGTGGGGTCCCTCAGGGTCCTGCCTTGGCCAGCCATGCAGGGAGGAAATCCCTTAGGGACATGTGTGTGGGCAGGAAGGACACACACCTCCATCCAGGGAGGACACAGCCTGTAACTCTGAAATCAACATTTGAGACAGCACTTATGATGCCTCTACTTGCAATTCTTGAGCAAGCCTCGACCTTGCTTTCAGCATCTAGTAAATTTTTTTTAGTTCTATTATTTTGCATAATAACACAAAGAAAAGAAAAAACATCCTATTAAAAAAGCTTCAAAATTTGAAGACAGTTGTTGGATGCACTTTGCAGCAGATGTCATTATCTTCCTTCCCTGACCCTGACCCACAACCATTTCTATTTTGCTTTAAATGATACTGTAATTTCACAATATGTATTCAGCTGGAACTCTTCTTTTTGTTAAATAAACTTTACCCTTGTGTTGACTGCTCCAGGCTCTGAAAAGAAACACTTCTTCCTTGTGACTGTTCCAAAATGTAGGTCTGAAATTCAAAAAAAAAAAAAAGAAGTGTTGGTAAATGGGCTGTAATCATACTGAAGGGCAAGTGAGTATTCCTCCTCTAAGGCAGAAGAAAATAAAGGAAAATCTGCTTTGCTTCTTCTGCCTCAATGCTGATAATTTTACAGATCAGAGGGCTTTTTTTAGAAAGAAGCCTGCTGTGCTGCAGTGTGTGTTTCAGTGCTGACATACCTGTAGTCAAGCCCTTAATCCCACACTTGGATGTGTAAATCAGGGCCTCATTTCCAGGCAGGACCTGGTGCTGCCAGCAGCAGAGGGTCCTGGCTGACACCCGCACAGGCACTGGCAGCTCCAGGCTCACCACGGGCCTGAGTGAGCGCTGGGAGCGGCATGTCTGTCCTCAGCTGTGCACCTGAGAGCTGCAGGGATGTTACATGAGAGCTCAGTGCCTGTGACAAATAGCACTGAAGTGATGCAAGGTTCAAAGGTGACCTCAGAGAGGGACAGTAACACACAATCACCCACCTCCTGAGGGTGCAGCAGGGTCACAGCCCCCTCACTGCCCTCTGGCACAGAACACCTCCCCTACTTCAGTGTCTGCCTGGCCTCAGAATTAGCTTTCTTCCAGAACAGCACAACCACAGACCAGAAGGAGCTGGGCAGCTCTGTGGTCAGTGTGTGCCACACGGCTGACAGGGTCCTGAGCAGGGACTAGCTGACTGTCCCAAGCCTGCATGGCACACACAGCTCTGTGGTGACTACCAGCTCTGCCGAAGATTACCAGCTCTTGGTGATTATCAACTCCCTCAGTGATTACCAGTGTGCTTTTACATACAAATCTGTCCTTTCCTGCAGCTCCTCTGTACACTTGCCAGAGCATCCATCCTTGAGCTTGCTGTAGTCCCAAATAACCGCTGTTCTTCCTGTAGTGGGATCCACCCCTGCAGCACCCCTCATTTCACACTCTTGTAACTCAGAAATCCTTTAAACCACAGCAACACAGAGTGACTTGAGCTATCTGTTAACTAGGGCTCTGTACTTACTGAGCCATGGCAAAGCCAAGGAACCCCTGGTTCAACCTCAGCTGTCTGCAAGAGTGCTTTGGGTCAGGTATAAGCCTGTAATTAGTTAATTCTGTTTAGAGAATGTACTTAAACATTTTCGCTCTCCCATTTTAACACACTGTTCTGTTTTCAACAAGTATAAGGTGCTTAATAATCTCTACCACTGGCAGGATGAAAGCTCGCCCCCTCCCATCCTTGCCATTTTGTCCCACTGCAAAATGTATAAATTAATCCCATGCGAAAATTAACATATATTGCTGAGGCAAATGAATTGGCATCTCCATGTGTATCTATTAGCTTCCAGCATTTCCTGAGAGGGCTTTCATTTAATTACCAGCCTGACAGCCTAACTCACTCCCGAACTGCAGCCACATTTATTACTTTTATCTCCTTGGACACCTGCCTCTCTCTGTGGTTTATCAGATTTCTACTGAAGAGAATATTTTCTATTGCACCAGATTATTGTTTCTTTAAAAGGCACTTACTAGAGCACTGACCTCAAACAGGGTGTTGTTTTGGTTAGCTTTGGATGAGCTTTTTTCTTTTTCAATTATCAAAGGACTGCTGCAACGTTAACCCTGACACTGCCCCACCACACTCCAGCAGTCCCGTAGAAATGGGATTCCAACAGGGAGCTGAAAGCCTCATCACCAGCTCTGTGCAAGGGACCTGACTGACCACTGCTCATAAGGGCCCTGCCTGCAGTGGGAGCCCAAGCCCTCAGATGCTGTGACTGCTTTTCACTCCCATGGATGAAAACTTGGAGGGAGTCCTGAGCACAGCTCAGTGCCCTCCACTGCAGCCCAGTGAGGAGGATTTAGCTGAATTTCCCTTGATGGTTTGGGACACACTTTATACAGTCACTAATGCTGCTATAACTGGTTGATCAAACACCAATGTAGATAACCAGGAACATTATAAAGGTAACACTGCCTCCATGCATTACCACCATGGTGCCAGGCAGCGTTATGGGTTAGCAGCACCCTGTGTGAATATGCACCACTCAGGATCAGCTGGGAATTGCAGCTCTCCCCACGGATTGCCTCAGGCAGCAGCTCAGACTCTGCTAGTTCAGGTGATGACTGTGCCAACAGGGCTCAGTTTCAACAGACAAATAGCTCCCACTTGTTTTCCTCTGGGTCACTCTACCTGAGACACACAGGTTCCCTGGGCAGGACTCTCGTGAGCTGCCATGCTGTGACAGACACATTCAAACCAGTGGGAGCTGAAGCTGAGTGCTGCAGAGGAGCCCTTCCAGTGTATATTCAGCAACTGCATCCTTTGGAGGTGCACAAGCAGACTTGCTGTGTTAAAAGGAATAGCTCGCTCCTGACAGCCTCAGCACGCTGATTCCAGAGCCTGGCAGGAACAGGGCTTCGCTGAGAGCGATGCTTTTGAGGATGCCTCATTATAGAGGAAAAATGAGAAATTCGTATCTGTTCAATTAATGAACCTTCTCAGCTTCCCTGGGATTTCACAGCAGTTGTAACTCCAGGCACGGTGGCTGTTTGGCAGGGAGCAGCTGCCGGCTGGGAGCTGTGCAGGAGGGGGCTGTGCTGCGGACACTGCCCAGCAGGGCTGGAGCCTCCCGCTCCCTCGTGGGTCGGGTGTCAGAGGCAGTGCCCACGGTTCTAGCCACAGCCCTCTGAGCTGCAGGGTGCCCTCCCCCGGCCTCTGGCCCGAGCACCTGCTGGGAAACGCAGCAAAAGATGCTTCAGGGAAACATAAATTATTTTAACATACACCTTTTGTTTTCAGTACACCTATATAATTTTTAAATTTTAATTATGTTAATTTTATGTAGTTTAACCAAAACCAAATGAAATACATTAAACTACTCAACCTGCTATAACTCCAGTGACTATTCTTACTTTCTAATTTACTACTCTTAACACTCATTTTTGCATCATACCTCCCTATCACACATGAGCCAATGTTAATTACGTTTTAAAATAGAATATTCAACAAGTTATAAATGAGACTCAAAGCATAACAAAAGTAATGACTGTGAGACAGACTGTCATGGAATAATACATGAATGCTGAATGCTGGTATTAATTAGTAAATACAAGCTGTTCAGGAGCAGAAGTGCTGCCTGTCATGCTGATGTGTGTTTGGATCATACGTGATCCCAGCATGCAGGGAAACCAAACGTCAGCTGCCAAAGCCTCAGCTTTTCTGACTGCTCGTTACTCTTTTGGGAAGCAAGTATTGCCATTTTAGTGCTGCTCTGTGCATCAAGGCTGGCTACTTGCAGTTTGCAGTAGTTGTCTCCAGGTATTCTAGGGTTGCCCATATTTTAAATATTTTGAGACGGATATAGCTTCTTATTTTGATATAAGAATTTATAGGTGTTTAAAAAGTGGCCTCCTTAACTTGTGGTGAAATTGATTCCTTACAATCCTCTTTTCACTGACACTGTGAGGCAGAAAAGGTTGGTATATGGAGGAACTGGAGTTCTATATGCTAAACCAAGCTGCAAACAGGCACATTTCTTCCATAAGAGGACACAGTTTGTAAACTTTTATAATTTATTTTTTACTCTAAGACAGTGAGCTGAATTCGAACAGCACTGTACAGACAGTCTCGGGCTGCCCTCTAGTGTGAGCAGCTGTGGGAACAGGGCACAGCCTGTTAAAAACCTGCCTTGATCCAGTTTGTTTTATAAAAACCAGCTATTAAGTCGTTGGGATTTTCTGAAAACATTTTTGGATTGTTATTTACTTCTGATTTGTGTGCCACTGAGATATATTTGGACTATACTTCCCAGCGCTTTCTTGTTTCTGTCAGGCACAGACAAGCCAGTCTTCTGTCTGTGCCCTGGAGAGGCAGCTGTGATTTGAGATGAGGAGTCAGGACTGCAAGGAAATAATGACCCTTCAGCTAGGAAGGACAGTTCATCAGCTTGAGGCAGGGGTAGAACATGATGACAAGCCATGACTTAAGGGCAAGCTAATAAAGCAGAAAAATTAATGGAAAAATATATGGAAAAGAAACATTTGAGGGATACATGGTATTTCAGAAGATGCTGCTCATCAGTCAGCCACAGCACTCTAAAATCAGTCAGCCAAGCCCCTAATGCAAGAGTTTGGGCTTACACACACAAATATTGCAAACCTTCCTCTGGTATACCTACACTGACGTGAGATGAAGATTCAGGCTCCCCATGTCCATCACTCCATGTACCCATCGGGCTGGACAGCAGATTTCCCCCTGCCCACCCACCCACCACCCCCAGACATGACCCTTTCCTGGATGGGTTTCCAAGGGAGCCCCAAGTACTGACTCCCTGGAAAGGTCCTGGCTGCGCAGCCAGTGCTGGGAGGGAACAGCTGTCTGGAGTATGGTCAGGCCCTGGCCCTAAACCTGCTGGCACAGAGCTCCCCCCAGGCCCAAAGGAGATGTTAGGATCAGGATGCCAAGGCTGGAAGTAGGCAGGAGCTGGTGGGATGATGGCAGGGCTGACACGGACTGGATGGACGCTGCTTCAGCACAGCCATGGGAAGGGGGTGGGAATTGTATTATCTGGAGAGAGGAAATCAGATCAGAGGGCTCTAAATGGAAATTATTTTCACCAGTACAGATGTCCCTAGGGACCAAATTCAGCTGCTAATACAATTTGGCCAAGAGGAATAAACTATATTGATCTTGAGAGCTCAAATGCTTGCTGAGACAGTCCTTCTAGAGAATTACAGTATTTATTTCCTGCATCACTGTCAGCAAAAGTACAACAGTGATTACAGCCCAGCGTCTTTTTGCACACACCAGTTAACTGCATGCTCATCTCTTGCTTCAGTTCATAATTATTCTTTTAAAAATCCCTGAACTGCTATTCTTGTGTCACACAAACGTCTTTAATTATACTGTCTTTGGTCACTTCACATCTCAAGTTTTAGGCTTCTGTGACTGTCACCATAAAGCTCATTCTGTAACTGCTCCACAGCCACCCAGCTCTCCCAGGACACTGCTGTTCCCTAGACTGGCCTGCACAAGGGTTCCTGCCCATCCCTGCAGTTCAGCAGCCCTAAGAGGTACAGCAATATCCTCCCCTAGGGCACACAGTTAGATCATGTCCATGAAATTATTTTGCATAAGTGTGAGTGGGGTGTTATTATTTTTGGAGAGCAATAAATAAAGACATATTGATTTAATTGGATAAGACACACCAATGTTGGCACCTATAATACGGTATTAACAACATGTATCAGGGAATTTTGTCACTACAAACCTGTTCCAAGGTGATTTACTTGAAGTAAAAAGCTTCAAAATTCGAACACACTAAGACAGGGTGCAGCACATCCCAAAACATGCATTATATTTATTTGCTGGCATATTTCCACATCACTTTACATTCACATTTTACCTATCTTTCCTCATTTCTCTGAGCCTTCTTTTTCTTATCTACAAACTGCCTTTGCCTATTCTGTGTTTTCTCAGTTCCTTCACCTATTCTTTTTCATGTTTACTTGACATCAGTCTTGACTCCTGAGGCAGAGCCTTCTTGCTGGGACACACACTGACGCGCTGATCTTGCTCCCTCAGACATTATATCTGAAGATAAATTGAGAAATGAAGATGTAGAGCTGTTGGAAAAGACTGGTTTCCCCAGGCACCCGTTTAGCCTGGATCATTGGATTTACAACACCAGCACCGCCAAAACTGATTTGACTATTAATCCCTGAAGTGCCCTAAGAATTGCAGCATAAATCCAGTGAAGGAGCACTCATATGGCCCTAAAGACCCATAGTGCTTATCCCAGTACTTCATTCATGAAAATTGATCTTCTCGTAGTAGCAATGACAACTCAAGGAGTCCATGCTTTGTAAAACCAAGAGATCCACTTGCTGTGGTAACGTACTTAACTGCCAGGAGGCCTGTGATAAAAACTGCCTGCTGTTCATGCTTAATACTCTGCAGAGACTGGCCCTTTCTCCTTTACACACATCCAGAGAGATCTACTATTTCATTCCCTGTTAGGGATCACTTTAGTACCTTTGTGCCCCACAGCAGCACTCCACAAAATCATCATGTTTCCTACACCCTGCTTCTGTAACTCCCTCCCCAACAATCCTTTACCAAGTGGTGCTTAATTATCTGCTAAGCCAATATCTCCATGTGACAAGAATATAAATCTTTTCTGTATTTGGAGAAAAATCATGCCTGAGCAGAGGACTGCAAGAGTTGGGACTGGGCTGGCAGGAAAAGGAATTGGCCATTCTGGTTTCAAGATACTTCTGTGTTGTAAGTGAGCAGGACTTTGTCCCATCCCAGGAGGAAAGAGGCCCTGATGTGTCAGAGCAGATAAATATCACAGCAAGTGGCATCTTCCTATGTCCTGACCTTGATTGATAGAAACATGAGGGCTGATTTTAACCAAAGGTCTCATGTCACTGTTCCAGGATCAGATGTGGCACACTGTGAGACACTGTTAACCACTGAGAACAGAGCCGGGCACTGCCTGCAGCAGCAGCCAGGGCTGGCTGATGTCTGGAGGTCTTGAAGGACAGGATGGGGCTAGGAAAGAACTTGTCTGTCCAAGCAAAAGTGGGATGGGAGGAACTGCAGCAGAGAGGACCTGTGCCTGCCATAGCCCCCAGAGCTTGGGCAATGGCTGGCTCCAGCACCACACTGATAAACCTCGGGGGAGAGGGAGATCTCCAGAGCAAATGAGGCAACAAAAGCGGGAGGTGAGGAGACTGCAGGATGGAAAGGTGGAAATGTGTATCTCCGCATCTGTGGTGAGAGTGAGAGCAGGATGAGAGAGAAGTGAGGACGGACACCGCCAGGCAGCCGTGACGGGTGTCCAGCCGCTGCTGTCCCTACGGGAAGGACACTGACATGTCAGCAGGACACTGACATGTCAGCAGGACACTGACATGTCAGCACTCCAACACCAGCATCGCCTACTCCCACACTCAGGCGGCGCATGAGCGCAGCAGGAGCTGGCCTGTGTTACAGAAGATTGACAGGGCTTTTAAAAAAGAAGCTCCCCCATGACAGTAAATGAAATCCCTGTTGCTTAGTGTGTCCCAACTCAGAGAATTCATTAGTGCAAGAGCAATAAATCACCAATTACAACAGCCTCCCTCACGGCAGCGCGGCGCCGCCTTGTGGCCAAGCCGGGAAGCGCCGCTATGCGCAGGCGCGCCTGACACTGCATCGGTTACGTCATCGGCCCGCGCCAGCTGCGCTGCAAGGCCATGGAGGGTGAGGGGAGAGGGGAGAGGGACGGGGGGAGAGGGACGGCGAGGGATGGAGCTGAGGGACATGGGGGGGCGGGAGCCGGTGGGCGCTGCAGGATGAGGCCTGGGTGAAGGATGAGGGATGCAGGGTGGGCGCTGGGGGGTGAGGGATGAGTGAAGGTTGAGGGATGCGAGCTGGGCAGTGAGGGTGAGGGATGGGGGCGGGCGCCGGTGGCCGGTGTAGGGTGAGGGATGCAGGGTGGGCGGTGGAAGGTGAGGGATGGATGAAGGGTGAGGGATGAGTGAAGGGTGGGGGCTGGGGGCGGGCTCCGGTGGGCGCTGGAGGGTGAGGGATGGATGAAGGGATGCAGGGTGGACGGTGTAGGGTGAGGGATGGATGAAGGGTGAGGGATGGATGAAGGGTGAGGGATGGATGAAGGGTGAGGGATGGATGAAGGGTGAGGGATGGATGAAGGGATGCAGGGTGGGCGGTGGAAGGTGAGGGATGGATGAAGGCTGAGGGATGGATGAAGGGTGAGGGATGAGTGAAGGCTGAGGGCTGGGGGCGGGCTCCGGTGGGCGCTGGAGGGTGAGGGATGGGTGAAGGGATGCAGGGTGGACGGTGTAGGGTGAGGGATGGATGAAGGGATGCAGGGTGGGCGGTGTAGGGTGAGGGATGGATGAAGGCTGAGGGATGAGTGAAGGCTGGGGGCTGGGGGCGGGCTCCGGTGGGCGCTGGAGGGTGAGGGCTGCAGGGAGGGCGGTGTAGGGTGAGG
>CM031867.1:6513357-6557710 GCA_018697195.1 Certhia americana | reverse complement strand
ATGAAGGGATGCAGGGTGGGCGGTGTAGGGTGAGGGATGGATGAAGGCTGAGGGATGAGTGAAGGCTGGGGGCTGGGGGCGGGCTCCCCTGGGCGCTGGAGGGTGAGGGCTGCAGGGAGGGCGGTGTAGGGTGAGGGATGGAGGTGAGGGATGGGGGCGAGCGCCCGCCCCGCTGAGCCCCGCCGTGCCTTGCAGGACAGCTGTACCGCCGGCTGCCGCCCGAGGAGAGCGGGGAGCTGCGCCTGCAGGTACCGAGCAGCCCCGGGGTGCACGGCCCCGGCCCGCCCTGCCGGGCGCTGCCTGGCGATCCGCACTCCTACACGGCCCTTTAAACACTGCTAGCACCGACCGGCCGGGGTGGGCTGCGTCCCCGCTTTCCCCTGTATATCCCGCTCGGAACTCGCCGTTTCAAAAGAAATGCCAAAAAAAAAAGGCTTTTCCTTCAAAACGTGAGTCCGAGAGCCAGCTGGAGCGGGGTGTGCCCGCGCTCGGTACTGCACGCCCCGGCTGCGGTGTAGGAACATCTCCCTCCACTGGCACTGACGGGGAGATCTATTCCCACGGAGATCTTGCCCACTTGATGATCTTGCCCACTGGTCAGCAAGTTCTGATTTAATTAGCATGTACTATTTTAAAGTGTCTTTTCACATATCTTTAGCCCCAGGGCTCAGAAAAAGCCAAGACATTTGTACATGGCTTCCTGAAGCGTAGCATGCCCAAAATGAAAGATGAAGCTATCCAAGATATGCTAAGTCGGAAAGCTGTCGTTCTGGAGCATTATCCCAAAAAAAAGCAAAAGCAAAAGAGGAAAAAGACAAAAGGTTTTACTGCCAAGCAGAGGCGAGAGCTGCGTCTGTTTGAAATTGAACCTGAACAGCAAAGGTAAGACTTTAAATGTCTTCTTTTTTAGTAAAGTGGAACCCCATCAAAAGTGTGTAAAAACAGCAGCACATGCATGTGGATAGAACCTTCAGTGTGTAAAGTCAGTCTGAAACACTGCTTGTGGCATTTCAGCATGAGAAGAGAGTTCTCTTGTCTGCATAAGTGAAAGATTAAGTTCTGTTTGGTTCATTTTATGTACCTAAATATGACAAGAAATCAAACCCAGACACAATCCCCTCTGGTTTCAGTTTGTAAAGTTGGACTGTCTGTGACCAGAGAATCAAAATTCTGCATAAGGTTCCTTGAATTTATCAAGCTGAATGAAGCCCCTGCTTTGCTAACAGAGTAAGAGGGAGTAAGAGGGAAAAAAAGGAGAAATCTTTTCAGTCGTAGCCTGAAACCTATTTCAAATGCTCTGACACACATCACTGTTTTGGTTGGTAGAGAGGAGCATGCTTTGTGCTTGTTTTATAAAGTAAATCAGCTGTTTGGAGTGGGTCACCTTGCAGGGTAACTTAAGGTTGTGTAACTTAAGACTGACTTTTTTAACTCTGTGGAAATACAGACTTCAGTATTCTGTAATCAACCAATGAGGGTTTTTTTTTAACTAAGTTTTGTATAACACTTTTCATTTATCTTTTTTTGCTGCAGATATGCCATCTTCCTCCCACTCCATGAACTGTGGAAACAGTACATCAGAGACCTGTGCCATGGACTCAAACCCGATGCGTACGTTGACATATTTTAAATTTATACAGTACATACAGTATTTACTGTATAAATTACAGTACTGGGTTTTAGACAGTAGAAACGCTGTTAACTGATCAGCACATTGGTACTATTTCACAGAATTGCTGTGATTATAACAATCATGGTCACATTTTGTAAATCTGACAGTTCAGCTGATTTTTTCCCCTCCTCTTTGATCCCGTTCTCTTCTTCAAGGCAACCCCATATGATTCAGGGCAAGCTGCTCAAAGCTGATCTCCATGGAGCCATTGTTACAGGTAGGTATTCTGTTTGTTTGCTTGCAGAACATCATCTGAAATTCAGTAGATGCTCCTGTAGTTCAGGTGCTTATTTTTAAATTCCTTTCAGTATCATGAACTCTAGAATCACATAGTTGATCATCTTTCTGTTCTTAAAGATGCTAATTATTTTACAGCTACTCTTGAAAATCATTGTTGGTTACAAAGGTTAACTGCACGCTTTACCAGTGATTACTATAACTACATTATTTCAGAATATTTGAATGTTTATGTTTGAAAATGTTGAAAATCATGAGGCAACAAGAGAAGAGCAAATATATAAAGTGCATCTGAGATTTTCTAATACATAATTCTGTTCTTTCAGTTACAAAATCAAAGTGCCCCTCTTATGTTGGAATAACAGGAATCATTCTACAGGAATTTAAACACGTCTTCAAAATTATCACTAAAGAGGATAAATTAAAAGGTATATAAGGCATTCTTTTTCAGTTCTTTTCACGACTTGAATCTTAAAAAAGTTCTTGAGCGCACTCTTCCTTTTGTGCCTCTGAGTACATTGGTTTATATCAGCACTAACACTTAACTGTATGCTCCTGCACGAGGGCCAGCTTTGACAATTCCAGTTAAACGTGGAGGTTTGGGTTATTTTTCTTCTCTTGATAAAGTATAACAACCTTGAAATGTGTCGAGGTTCAAATCTGCAGGTGAATAACGTCCCCTGCTATGTCAGTATATTTCTGTAACAGGGACTTACATTAGTGCACTTTGTTCAGTTTGTGCCCTTTTGCATTTCAGTTGTTCCCAAACTTAACAACGTATTTAGCTTGGAGCTTGATGGATTCATTTCCTACATCTATGGAAGCAAGTTCCTGCTCAGAGCAAGTGAGCGATCTGCAAAGAAATTCAAGTTGAAAGGAACTATTGACCTGTGATTTCATGGGAAGTCAGAAGCATTCACAGAAACGTCTGCTGTTTTCCTGCAGTTCAAAGAGCAGGTTTTCTGGCAGATGGAAAAAGCAACAGCCATGTGAAATATTTATTTAAGCATTTCTTCTTACTGAAGAATGAGCAGTATCTGCTGTCTTTAAGCAGTCTCTCAGACTGTTGAAATTGGTTGTGTCTGGTTTTTTTATTTGTATAATATTCTGGGTTTTATTAAAGGTATATGAATAACATTAGCTACCTGACCTCTGTTTCAGTTTATAATTGTAAATTTGTACAGTGAAAATGATATTTTATAACTCTGTTATTGTTGCCTTCTGTATAAACTGGGCTTTAGCTTCTTGTTAGGTGCTTGCAGTGAGACTGCAGGTGCTGACGACTGCTCTTTATAATCGCTGTGCCTGGGCCAACATCAGCACCTTGTTCTGCAGGCACATCAGATAGATTGTTTCAGTGTTTCAGCTGGCAGGGTTTCCCTTGAGGATCTCCCTGGCTGGGGCTGGTACTGTTACAGGCACCACGTGTGTACAATGTAACCACCTGTTAGTATGTATATATATATATAATGTATAATGTAACCACCCCAAGGTGTGATGCAGCCCAGCTGCCCAGCTCACTAACACCCTGCTGCATTCAGGGTAAATCAGATTCTCTCTGGCCATGAATCCACATTGCATGGCACAGTGCAGGGAGCAGAGCACAGCCCCGAAGAGGGAAGCACTTAAAGCTAAAAATTCACAGATGGAAGTGACCCCCATTCAATCTTGTATTTCAATTACCCACAGAATTGCTTTATGAATATTTAACCTCTGTCCTCAGAGCTATTGTGCTTTGTCAGTCCTCAGTCCCTTTTTTATTTTTTACTGTACACTTCATTTTTGATTGCCCAGATTACAATCCCTCATTGCCTGGGCAGGTTCGATGTGTTTGGAGGTGGAATTGACCCCTGAATTTAGATTACTTCACAATTTTGTGTTATAAAAGTGCTTCTGTGGTGGCTCTAAGTGTAATTTTCAGGAGCTTTTCATCAATTTCACTATCAAATGAAGGACTTGTACCTAGGAAAAATTTTTCCCTGTCACCATTCAAGCACTTGTAGCCAGCCAGGGTAATTTCTTTAAAGAGAGCACAGCTGTTCCTCACACAGTCACACCCCAAAGCTGAGTAACTGGGCTTGGGAGGGCAGTCAGAGCTTTTACCTGCACTGGGGGCACACAAAGCAGGAGAGCCAGAGCTCATCAGCACCTCCAAACCCAGTGCTCCACAAACCCCTGGCTCCAAAGCTCCCTTTGCAGACCTGGAGCTGGAGAGGTCACAGGAGAGCTGCACCTCCCTGGCACGAGCCCTCAGACACAAACCACCTTCACCAGCCCTTCATGGATGAGCTCACAGTGTGGGCAATACTGCTGCCCAGGAACAGACCCTTTGGAATCAGGAAATAGAAGTTCTCTGAAGTGCTGCCCTTGAGACAGGGAAAACAGTGTTCTTGCCAGGGATAGATATTTTGTATGGGGAAACAGTCATTTCACGCCAATGAGAATTTTTATCTGTGAAGTAAGGACAATATGTGTTAAAGTTGTTAGATAAGTTATTATTCTACTTTGCACCCATTACTCCTTTCAATGTTCTCTAAAATAAGACTCTTGGTTTCCTGTAAGAGGTTAGAAGGAAAAATAAACAAAGCTCTAGAAGCCATAAATCATAGCAGAAACTTTTCTTTCACCTAGTTTCAATTTTGCTCATAGCCTTCAGTGTAATACCTAATTAAGACATCTGTTAAATGCCTATAATATTAAATTAATAGGGGGAAGCTAATAGAACTTTATTGGCATAGTCTGGTTAATTAACATTAAGGGCCTTTAATAGAGGACTGAAAGAGACATTTATGGGGATGCCATACAAATTAGAATTAGGCACAATCATGTCTCACTGTGCTGTGAAGGACAGAACATGTTCTACCATATGACACAGAGATGAACATGATACAAAGTCCCATAGTTACTGGCACTTGCATTTTTAAACTATTTCAGCAACCACAGAAACAAACTGCCTGGCAGTGCCTTGGTAAGGGCAAGGCTTTCTGTATTTACAGTGAAGAGTGTCCAGGAGATAGCAAAGGGCTCCCCGGAGTAATCCCAGGCTCGTGGCACAGAGAGACAGGTGACAAATGACAAATAACAAGAGCTGAACAGCCCAGGCATTCGGGAGCCTTTACTGCAGCTGGTAAATCAGCTGAGAGGCCTTTTTGCCCAGGTGTTCCAAACAGCCCCACAACTCACTGCAGCTGAGCCACCCTGCAGAGCTGGGGTCACTGCCCACCCCCCAGCAAATAACCCAATCCCACCTGGGATGGACTCTGTGTTCCCTTTCCCTAGAACACATTAAACTCCCCAGTGCTTGTCAAGGAATTTCCTTAGAAATCGGGAAACTTGAAAATGACAGCTCACCAGCCCACCCCTGCCCATTCATGGCCATTCTCTTCATTAGCTCAGACAGTAAATACTTAATGGATTTAATATTGGGA
Organism: Certhia americana; assembly: GCA_018697195.1. Taxonomy (NCBI): domain Eukaryota; kingdom Metazoa; phylum Chordata; class Aves; order Passeriformes; family Certhiidae; genus Certhia; species Certhia americana. Next base: position 6,552,373 of record CM031867.1, on the reverse strand, counting down.
AATTGGAGAACTAATCACAGATATCTCTAATATGCTTCATCCTTCATAAGTTCAACTCTGGATTGCACTCAGCAGAGACTTTTTTGTAATGATTTTTACACCTAAACTCTCACTAACCAGGGAATCATGAACAGGAATGAGCAATGTCTCCCTACCTTCCACACATTTCTGCTTCCCCATTACTGTGTATGTATATTTATAACTCATATGAACTAAAACAATTGTAAGCAATTCAGTTACTGAATTTTGAACACTTAAGCAAGAATAGAAAACCAAAAATTCATTATTTAAGTTTGAAACGTCAAAATAATTCATTGTAGGAAATACTGAAATCAATTCACATCCAAGAAAACACATAGAAAATTCTCTTTGAGGGGGATTTCCTCCAAAAAATGGGTTAGACAGCAATACTGTCTGGGACTCTGACAAACTCATGTTAAATCACTGAAATAACAGCAGCAAGTAGCGGGTGTTAACTCTATATATTCAGTTCATCCAGTATTTTAGAGAAGTGAAAGAGAACACAAAATTCTGATGCCGACCATGCTTTCAGGAACCAGCAGTGGCATTTTCTCAAAACCAGGGTGGCCCTGATTTTGTCTGAACGGGGCAATCTCTCACCCCCTTACCAGAACAGTTCCATGTGCCCATTCCCTATGCTCACCTTTGTTCCTGCTCTTAGACAACCCAAAACCTGATCAAGCCTGTCATGCTACAGCCCATGGTCCCTCATACCAAGTCCAATTATACAGCCACAGCTGATTCCATGGAATTTCACAGAGGTTTGACCTGCCTTTGTCTCATACTCCCCACCTTTAATTCTGTCATTCCTCTGGTAACTCCACTTCTAAGTCCCTACAGTGAGTGATGAAAATATATTATTTTGGTAAGGCAGAAGTTTCCCTCAGTGCACTGGTTTAATTTAATCAATGAGCAAACATGAAAAATAGAGGATCTATAAAACAGAGAGGCTCTGCTGCTGAGAGGAGCAGTTACAGCTGGCAAACACGAACCTCCTGGGCTGCAGAACAAACAGTACCTGACGCTACCTGCAGATGGGTTTTGACACCTACCTCTGCAGGCTCTGCCTGTTGGGTAGGGATTATGGAAAACTACAGAGAACCCAGCAACGTTTAACACTGAATTAAGAGCTCTCCCTGTGAAGAGAGCTCTCTGCTGTTTTCTACTATTAGTCAGATAAGGTACAGTACATTATAACCGTTGAGAAGAGAAAAAAAATGAGAATACAATTAGCTAAAATAACATAACTGATAGGAAAAGGCACAGCCTAAACTTTACATTCTATCCTGCCCTGCTCCCCAGCCTATTTTTAGACTATCCCTTTTTTTTTTTCATTCTGTTAGGAATTATTCCCATATTGCCAAACCACACTGATTTAAAACATGTTATTTTCATATACTTTCAGCCACTGGCCAATCTTCTAATAACCATCCCCTCTACAGGCACCTGAACAGCCTGTTACAGATCTGCATACAGGCCTGGTAATAGAAACCTCTTCCTTCTGTATTAGTTAATACATTCAGCCTTATTTCTTTCAAGTCTCAGGACAAGCTCCTACTCTCATGGCATGTGTACATACTTTTGACTGAGGAACTAACCTTAAAAGGTACAAAAATATGTCATTACATAGTTAGAACATTATTGATAATATTCAAATCAAAGGACTCAGGCTTCACCTCAAAATTTTTAAATCAATATCCCAAACTGAATATAAATGCTTAAGGTCTCATATGATTTTTTAAGGGCAAAGGACTTCAAATCCAAAACTCAAGCATGACTGCACTCACTTTTCCGTGGGTCAGGGCTTCTCAGCTGCGTCTTGTGGCTCCAGGGCCCCAGATTTATAACAGAAGGTGTAGGGAAATGTGCTTGTTGTGTGTCTGTGTGTCCAGCTGCCATCAGTTGCCTCTGATTATAAGCTCCTTGGACATTCTCTGGTACACACAGTACAGCCCTAAAATAGACTCCACTTTATAGCACCATTATTCTGGGAGGGAGGGAAGAATAGGATTATGCACTTCTTGTTAAATGTTAAAATAATTCCATAAATCTGAATAAAATTAATTTTTTTCTTGGTGAAATTGTCTGCAACACTCTGCCATGCACATTCTTCCTCTACAAGATTATTTCAAAATTATGGACTCAGAAATGTTCAGCTGGATAGTTCTTGGGTGGCTGAGGTGCTCACTGAAGAATTTAAATGATGTAATAGCTATTGAACACCCCATTATATGGCTGCCTAATTAATGTGAATGATAGTTATGTCTTACTCACAGAAGATTATTTTACACGGAGGAAAATCTACTCACTGCCACAGTAACCATTTCGATAGTTTTTATAGGAGCAGTTGCATTATGGCCTCATTGAGTAAAAGGTAAGTAGCCGTCCTAAATAATGAAGATTGAAGGTTTAATAGTCCCAATAAAGAATCCTGCAGGTTTTTTATTTCAAAAATTAGAGTTTGATTGCAAGTGTATGATAATGAGAGGGAAAAGAACACCAGCATGTGGAATCCTTTTGGCTCCTTGGGAACTTCCATTTCTTCTGTGCAGAAATGCGGAAGTATAAGGACAGCAAAACAGAAAATAAGCTGTTCTTTACTTTTCCTAACAGCATGTCCAAGCTCCAAGCCTCTCCCTGTGGCAACATTTCTGTGGATAAGGATGTGCTGGGCTGTGCTGCTCTGCTTGGAAGGCTGGCATTACTGGAACAGCTGCACACGGCTGATCACGCACACACAAATAACCTCAAATAATGTGAAGAGCCCAGCTTAGACCCATTTGAATGATGATATGCAGACATAAGCCAGCCTTGCAAACTTGTCTCAGAACTGCAGCCTATTATAGCAACTTTTTTTTGCGAGGCAATAGTCAAGGGAGCCGGCATTTCTGTTATGAGACTCTATTTCCAAGGTTATATATCAGAGATTATAACAGCTATAAAAATTCAAATGAGATTTAAAACTTGGCATGAGCAGTCTCGCTTGGGATCTAATATTTTTTAAGCAAATCTTTACAGGAAAAGCTAAGAGTTTACTTGTTCCACTTGTTATTTTAGGTCTCCACTGGTACATAATTCTCAATCTAGACTCTTACAGTCTCCCCATAGCAAAACCCAAGCAATTTCTTTTCACAGCTTGCATTTTCAGAATGGCAATTCAAAGATAGGACAATTGATTTGACATTTGTTTCTCCAAACACCAAACTTTCAGGAAGGGTTTTAAAAGAACTTCTGTTCCAAGGCAGCCACTTTTTTTTTTTTTTTAAGCAATAAAGCACCACATGTGTTTTAGCAAGTAAAAAGTGGCAACAGCATTAACCTGAATTATGGTAACAATGACTACAAAACAAGCTGGCTGGGGATTTGCAAACACAATCTCCAGATGTCTGCAAAAGATCCGATTTATCAAACACACTCTGGGTAGGATTTGTACTTCCTAATAAAAGAGGTCTGTAGTATTTATTTAGTGGTAATGTCAGTGAAAGGTGCTACCCTTGTGACATCTTTTAGAAAGGTGAGTAGATCCCTTCTGAATAATCCACAGGATATGGAAAGAAACACACACCCTAGAAATCAGAGCTTGGTTTCACCAATGAAATGGGATTGAAACTGAAGGTTAAATATAGAGAGAGGGGAAAAAAGATTGTAGAAACTGGAGACAGCCCCAAGAAAAAACCTCAGGTAGTGCCAAGGGGAAGTCCAATGTACCCCAGCCTCAGGGACAGGTTAGAAACACTAAATACAAGCTTTGGAGGTTGCAATTGTATTTTATCAGCACAGCCTGTGGCCATTTAAAATGCTTCCATCTGTGTAGGGCCTTAAAAGCACCACAATGAGAAATAAAGGCTGGGTTCAGCTCTAGTTTTGATCCCCAGCCTTGCTGCTGAGGCTGTGATGGGAAGCCTTGGCTAGTGCTTAGTTTAGGAATGATTTTTGTGATGATTCCCTGCCATACAGGAATGCACTCTTTCCAAGCAGATCTCCACACAACCCTCCAAGCGCTGCATGCAAGTAACTTATCATTCATGTTAATGATCTTAGAGTGGCACAAGCACTGGGGCCATTAAATTTATACTCCCTCACCTTCACTGTCACAGTTCAGCCATGAAGTAGTTTGGACTGAAAACTAGTGCTTTGTACAAAGAATTTGGGGCCCTTTTATCTTAGGCTCACTACCCAGGAGGAAAAAAAAAGAACATACTTACACATGTACACAGAAGTAAACCAAGTAAAACACATGGTCCATAGTTTAAATTTTGTATTTAGAGATCAGTGGCCTCCTGCTTACAATTACTTGCAAACAATAGCTTTAGGACAGCACCTCAACACGATAATTACCTTTTCTGATTTGTTGTGTTGGGTGTTGTTCTAAAGCAGAAACACCGGGGCAAGTCTTTAGGATTATTTAGAAAACCCAAGGTTTATCCAGAAAATGATAACACCTCCTGGTTTTGAACAATGACTTACTTCTAATTAAACCAAAAAGAGTTACTAAGGTGAACAGATTGAGTAATCAAGCTCAATTAAGCACGTGCAATATGCGCTGTAACAACATTCACTGTTTGGTGAAGTAATAAACCAGCTTTATTTTCTTTTGACTTCTGGCAGCCTACTTCCAAGAGCCATGCATTCCTGCTTCTCCCCAGCTAGCATTTCCATGAGGATGCATCAGGTATTTTAGCTACTTGGCCAGAGATGTCGTTGCAGAGGGAAGCAGAGAAATCCACCCTAGAGCCATGAGCAGGACACAGGAGCAGCATCTGCACAGGCACAAGGCTGCACTGGGAGAGCCCATGCTGAGTAAACACCATTTTCACGTTGTAGAGCAGTGTCCTGCTTTAGGAGATAAGCCACCTGGGGGCTAAACATCTAAGAGAATGTTTCAAAAGACAGTTCTCTTCCAGCAGAATGGTTTGTAGCTTCAGGAAATCTACATTAATAACTCGTAGCTTGGCTCTAGGGCAGAGGTATTTTAATGTATTATTATTATGGTTGCTGCCGGGTTTGCTGTTGCTTCAGTAGAAGCTAACATAAAAATGATACAGAAATCTCACCTCTATATAAGAGGAACACACTTTGCTTTGGTACCAGAAGATGGAGCCACATGCTCACAGTTTCAAAGTGGATTTTTTTTCCTCTTGTGCCAGAAAACCCACCCATGAAGCAGACAGCGCCTAGAAACTGCTCCCTTACCTTACATGAACTTGCTGTTTTAGTGTGTCTGTGTGTACAGCGAATCTGGTGCCTTACCCAGTGTCAGCTGCCTCGCTCAGATGTTTCCATAACAACTCCATTTTCCTTGCTGCAAATGTATTTTCTGAATTGCCTACCACGTCAAAATGAGATCAGGAAACAGAACCAAACTAAGCCAGGCATTTCCAACAGCCAAAATATCATACTCTTCATTTCCTCAGTGGAAGGATATGCTCTTAAAGGGAGTCATAAATATCTCAGAACCATCAACATAAGACTCCTGACTCCTCATCTTAAAAGGCCAAATAAAGGCAGGTATAATTTTTATTCTGTGTCCCAAAGCTTAGCTCTTAGTGCTCAGATGACAGAGCAGGCTAGGTCTGTGCTCTGCTAACTCTTCAGCTCTGCTGCAGTCAGAGTAAGGCAGGTATTTCACATGACCAAGGTGTGCCTTTGCCCACCCCAGCAGGCCAAGAAACCCCTAGTTCTGCTCCAAAACCTACTGCAAAAAACCCACAAACAAACAGTGGGAGATCCCTATGGCTGGTTTTTAGGTGTTGTTTGGATTGTTTGGGGGTTTGTTGTGATTTTCTTGCTTGTATTTTGGGGGTTTTTTGTTTTGTTTTTTTTTTTTTTTGGTTGGTTGGTTTTGGGTTTTTTTGCAAGTAGGTTTTGCAACATCCAGGCTGCAGCAGTGCCAGTGGCACTGCTGACCCCTGGTAGCTCCACCCTGAGCCCCACACGGGGGACAGGGCTGGACAAGTGAGAGCCACTGCCAAACCCTGCCTTAGCCAAGGGCTGTGCTGGTCCCACTGCTGCCTGCCATCCCCAGCAGGCACATTTAGATGAAAGGGGCCTTTGTAAAATGACACACATCTGATGGGAAGAGAAACCCTTCACTAAAGGAATTAAAGTCCATTAGGGCTTTCCTTTGTTGGCTGCTTGCTCTGTGTCAGCTGTATGAGCAGCCAGTCCTAGAGAGTCAGATCAAAGCAAGATAATGGCATTCCTAATAAAGCCAGCAGAGATCTTTCAGGTAAAAATGCTTATTGTTCAAGAACACTGTCAGATCCTTTCATGTCCTTTTCTGACCTGGCAAAGTCCCAGGCTGGTACAGAACTGTTTTAAATACACAGGTTTAATTATTCTTTTAGCTGCTCTTTCAGACTGATTTCAGGCAGCAGAAGCAGGCAACAGTTTACTCTCAGCCATTTTCTCAGTACAGTGCTGTAACCTCTTTATAACAAATCCTCCACCACCACATTTAACACCTCTCTAATGGCACATTAAAAATGAAGTCAGCAAAGCATTCTATGAAAGTGTTCACAGAAAAGAACCCTCAACATTATTTTTTACAAAATCTTAGTACAGGAGAAAGCAGGCCGCCTCTATAACCCCAAATGCTACAACCTATCTGCAGTAGATAGTCACACATTAAGTTTCCTTGGGGAACCACCCTTTGAAAGGGAAGACCAGAAGGATGTGCACAACACTGAGTGGAGCCCACAATGGGAGAGACTAACACAAGTGTTATCCTCTATCCTGAGCTTGTAAATACCACGAGAAGGCTCCAGCATCTGGAACAACCAGAGAGTAATAGTTACTACTAATTCTGAGATTTTATTTTAGAAATTGTTCTTACAAGATTATCTCCATCAATTAAAGGCAACCTCAGTAACAAATCTGAGGAAAATTTCATACCAACCCTTTTTGCCCCTCTTTCTTTCAGTGCTGTGGCTGAAAGCTCAATTACAGCTTTGGCTGCCAGGATTTTTGAGTGGTAGTTCCACCAATCCCTGTATGATTTTCAGATAAACATTTAAAAACTTGGATTTGCTTCCTCTGCCTTTAACATGTGTGTGGAAAAACTCACAACACCAGAAGTTTGTGTTCAAAAAGGAGACAAAGAAGTCTTGTAATTTTATTTGAATAAAGGGGGAAGCCACGGGGCATTTCCCATGGGGTCTCTCAAATTGTTGGGGGATGCAGCCCCCTCTTTATTTTAAGTTCCTGGCCACATCACCCTCTTCTTTTCCCCACTGGCTGAGGTATTCTGAAGGGACAGACTCCCTGAATCCTCTACTCCATGCCCCCCTGTAATACACAGCCCCTTTATTTTTTTTTTTCATAACAAAACACTATTCATAACTGTATTAAGCCTTTGTTCTTTTTCTGTAAGTTTAGGAATTTAACATGGCCTTGGCTGTGCAGCAGTCCGTGTCAATTAGTAACATTTTCTAGAACTGATGGTTTCTTCCCTCACTTTCCTATCTGTAAGTCCCTGGCCCTATCTACAAGCAGATTCTCATGCTCTGTTTGTAAAGGCACATACATCTTATTCTTTTCACATGTAAACAACACTCAGAGTCCTTGGGGCTATGAAAGTACTCTGCAGAGGTGTAAAGGAGCCCAGGCATTCCTCTACAGAAACTGGAAGGACTTTCACTCTCTTCACATGCAGGGTCTGGGTCCCCTGGCAGAGCAGGGCCCCATTTCAGGTGGAGCTGCCCACAGCTGACCTCAGGCTGTACAGCTGTAGCAGTTTTCCCAGTGAAACTGCAGGACTTGGAGACAGCCACAGCCAGTGCAGCCTGAGGTCAGCTGTGGGCAGCACCACCAGAAGATAAACCCTGCACCTACCAGGCTAAATCCCTGCAGGACTGCAGAACCCACAAAGGACACGTGGGCAGCACCTGTTCAGTGCACGGCAGGATCCCAAACACAGCAAACACATTCCCAAACACAGCACCAGCACTGCTCGTGCTCTCTGCTCAGAGAGCCACAAGGACAGCATTCCTGTGAATGCTGCCCTGAAATGGTGCAAGCTGAGGAAATCTCCAGGAAGAAGCAGAAAAGGCCACGAGAATGACTGACTCCTGTGTCTGCAAGATGGATGAGAATTTGAATTCCTTTGTGAGGGACCAAACATATCACTTAATAAAAACAAGGCATCCTACAATGAACCTCTCTTTCCCATATTTATTCCTCTCTAAACACAGCAGCGCACAGATTATAGGAAATGGTTTTACATTTAACTTCAACCCCAAGTGGTAAAGAAACGGATTGTATCTCACAACATAAATTTGCATCTACCATCATTTAATGGATGTTTTATACATGCTATGTACTACTGTGTTTTTATGGAAAGGCAAAAAAATTACTTGGGAATTTGTTTTTAATTAAGCAATAAGGCTCAATGGGGTACTGCTATCATGCAATAAAACCACTCCTGGGGTGTTGTGAGGCATTTGGTCCAGATGAGTGCTTCAAATCACCCCCAGATTGTGATTAGATGATTACTCCCTGGAGTTAATATTAGATGGCTCTCTCTAGAGTTGTCTTATTGCTATTATAAAACGTCTTCAACATGGGGAAACTAAGTAGCTTTTGTGCTTGAAGAAGATGAAGTTTGCAGTTCGACTGTTGAGTGGCTGTGTGAGCTGTGAGGGCCCCATAGATCACTCCACCTATTTAGCATGCGTGAAAAATCATCTGGGGGCATTTCTTTGACCCAAACAGTTTTACAATTGAGTGGCTTTCTTTTTTTTTCCTAGAAGATGGAAGGATATAAACAGCAAACAACTCCAAAATAATGCAATCCCAAGACAAAGCACTGAGGAATTCGATTCAGAGATGTGTATTACCGGCTTTATCTTTTTGTTGGGAATAATGAATCCTAATCGCTATTATGCTAATTGTATTAATGAAGGCTAATGCATGCAGCAGCGGCAAGAGATTCTCCCAAGTTGGGTCCATGAGGAGGTGCATGGCCTGAGGCATTTGTGAGGGCTCCCAAGCTAATGAAATCAAACAACCCAAATGGTACAGAGCCAACCTGCAGTGCCTTCCCCTGCCTCCTCCCAGCTGCTCTTCAGTTAGAGAAGAAATATTTAATTCCGAGAATAGATAAAACAAACCAAAACCAAACCAAACAAACAAAACCAAAAAAAAAAAAAAAAAAAAAAAAAAAAAAAAAAAAAAAAAAAGAAAAAAAGAAAACAAACCCCAAGGCATCCTGCATTTCAGTGCACCAGTAAGAGAGAAATCTCAGGAGAGGTTTACTCTTGAAAAACTCTCCCAAAAAGGCAGAATGGTACCACCTGGATCTGGACAATTTCTGCAGAGCTTGAGCTGAAGTACAGAGCAGAATCCTCAACTCCTCCTTCAGATGTCCCCCAACAGCAACCACACACCTCCTATTACATAACATCCCTCTGGCTTCTCAACCAGACAATTTTTACACTTCACGAACTAAGGTGTGATTCTTCAGACATCCTCTGAGTCACATCTCATACATCCTGCACAGCCCAGGCAGCAACACAATGTGTAAAAGCCAATAAACCTCTTCTACCTCTGAGGAAATCCCCAATTCCTCCTTCAGATCAGCATCTCTCCACTTAAAGATCCAGCATTTCAATAGATGGGAATCTCAGCCAAGCTGAGGTTTGCTCTCTTGTTTTCAGGATGTCAGTAGAACACCTTGGAAAAGAACACACCACCTGGCTGTGTTCCCTTATGTTTGAAGATAACAAAAGGACACAAAGATTTCCTTTCTTTTCCCCTTTCACAGAGCTCTCTGCACATGCACTCAATGCATGACACTTCCCCAGGCAGTGGCAGCAGATGCCTTCCTGCACAAAAGACACTGCTGTGGGGCAAGGTCCCTTACAAAGAGAAGGTTTTTCCTTTCTGAGCAACACACACACTCAGCCTGGGTAGCAGTTACAAAGGAAAGAGACCAAAGCATGCTCTTCACATAAATGGAAGCTATATCCATAGGCAAAGCAGGGTTCAGGAATGACACTCTTTTATTTGTCTTTGACTAATCAGACAATCAGTCATTTACATCTTTTTGCATTAGCCAGTGATTATCACACTCTTGTTCCCCATGCTTTTTCCCTATTTCAATATTTGAAATGGCTAATCTACCTCAGTTTAGTCTTTGAAACACTTGCTCCCCAGTTATTTGTTCACCATGATTTATCTTGTGCAATAAAAGCACGCTGAATATGAGATCACTGTTCAGACAGAATAGCAACAGTAGGAGAAGGGTTCAGAAGAACGTGCACAGAATGGTGCCTTTTGGAAGGAAGGCTGAGCTCAGAAGATGCAGCACTCTCACAGCATGCTCAAAAATGCATTTAGTAGGTTTTCTAGGCACACCTCTTTTTTTCCCATATTAATTTCATACATTTTGTTCTAATATTACACCCCTCTCTGCAATGAACACCTGCAGCTTCTCACACTTCCGGGATTTTATATTCTCTTACCTCAGCTTTTCCTCACCTTCACTTTTTGTACTTCAACTTCAGCATGTTCCCGCTGCTGGGGAACACTGCTCAGAAACAGGGGCTGACAGCACGTCAGAGCTCCTGCTTGTTTATCAGTGTGTGCTCACCCAGCCTGCTCCTGGGGAGAGCTCAAACTTCTGAGCTTCCTGTCTTGTGGGTCCCTGCACTGGGTAGTTCTTGGGTGCATCCTGGAGACTCATCACGACCAACCCACTCGATCCGTTCAGAAATTATTGATCATTATTGGATATTCAAGACTTAAGTTCCAACTCTACAGCACTGTACTCATGTGACCCAGGAGCAGGGCAGAGGTCTGAGCAGGGAAGGGTGCAGCAAACACCAGGCCAAATTGTAACTTTAGAATCTGCAAATGTGTGAGGTTTTGTCGTCCTCACACACAAGAGCTTTTGTAAGGATCACTGAGATTCATGAGCTGGGCCATGGCCCTGTGGTGAGGCCCACGGGGCTGTGAGTCAGGAGCTTTGGGGATGTTCCTCAGCTCCCAAGTGACTCACTCTGAGCCAGAGCCCGTTGCTACTGAAGACAATAGCAAATAACCCACTGTTCTATATCAGTGACCAAGCACCGTGTGACCAAATGAAACTCTCCAAGAGTGGAACTCCCTGTGAGAAGGGTACAAACCCTCACAGTTATTACAATTTATGCTGCACTTCAAAAATCCTGAGAATAAAGTGCTGCACACATGCAAAGCACAGCAATGCCTCTGCAAAAAACAAAAGCACATTGATTGAGTATTGCTTTATACAAAAGGCAGAGGAGCAAGCAAAGGTTGCATTCAGGAATACTTTTATCATTTGGACAAATATTTTGCAGCCAGGCTCCCAGAGCTACTCAAGAATTGGGTAATTTCCTGCATGAGGGTTAAGAGATGCCCTAAAGGCACAAGCAACCTCTGAAACAGGTTTGCTGGGCTTCAAGGCATGTGAGAATTTGCAAACTGGCATTCTGAAGCCCTAGCATGAGCATGGATGTGATTTCTGCACTGCCAGATGTGGAACGAGTCATTTCTAAAGGAGGCAGATGAACCTGGTAGGGATTCAGAGACACAAATCAATCATGGCAAGTCACAGGTTACTAGAAGAGGCTGATTAGCTGAATCCCCTGGGAGCCAGATCAGACAAACATTCATCACCACACCAAACTCTCACGCAGGACAGAAGTAACATGTATGATGGACACAAGTTGTCTCATTCCTTCATTAGGTCACAGTAAGCCAATTCCAATTCATTAAAAACTCCATTGCTAAAGCTGTCTTGTCCACTGATTTAATGCCCCATGTAGTCAATTAGTTAAAACCACTGTCTATCCTACAATCACAGTGGGTTCCTAACATCCCAAACTGAATCTAAATGTTTTTATTCAAAAGAATTTTATCAAATGCCTGGGTTGTTTTTTCTTCTTTTTCAAACATGCACTAAACATACACTGAGCTGAGAATTTAACAGATGTTTTTGTTACTGTTATAATCTAATCTTTTCCTGCAGGCTGTTGTAGTAATTTTGCCACTAGAAGATAATAAAAAAACATTTTCTCCCCTGCAGAGCTTACCTTTGGCTGACTCAGCTGAGCAGCTGCAGTTTCCTTTACTTGCTTTGAAATTATTGCATCCCAATTGGGCAAGATATTTCTGCTACTGAGAAACAAGTGGCTTTGGAGAAAATGCCAAAGGCAATCAGATAAAGTCTCTTCACCTTGCTCTAGTTGCATTAAAAGCTGGTAATTTGGGCTGCAGTTTTTTCAAGTGGTCCCACAAATGCTTGGTTTTACAGCCAGGAAAAACAGAGCTCCTAAGCCTGCCTATCAAATAACTCTTAAGATTACTGGTGAAACTCCCAGTTTGTATCTCAGTAAGGAATTCAAACAAGTGTGTAAGAGCTTCCAAAACAAACAAACAAAATACCAACAGAAAGTCAGCTCTCAATTGCAACTGCTTAATACTGACTGTAAGCCCAAAGTGTATCTTGGAGCTTCCCTTGCCTTGCGCAACAGTTGCCCGAACACACCTCCACTTGTGACTGAAGAGAGACAAAGGAAAAAAAAACTTCAAATCCCAGGTGGTTTGGCCAACCCACTGCTGTGTTTGGCTGATGTATTGTCCAGGTGAGCATACTGAGAAACAACATGAAAAATAAACTAAAGTATTGCTCAGTAATAAAGACTGTGATTAGGATAACATGAGAGCAAATTCAGAATAATTTAAGCATAAAGGAGGAAAAAGAACAGTTTCAGAAAAATAATCTGTGCCTGGTTAGATCTAAATTAGTCTGACAGCTAAGACAAACTCTGACATATTTAGTTCAGTGCTTTGTCTATTTATACTTTACAGATATTTACAGTTAGAACTTGTTAAAAAAAACCAACCAAACAAACAAACAAAAAAACACCCAACTGAATTCTGTAGAGAATTAATTACTAAACTGGGCAGATCTCCCCAGAGTTATCAGACTGCTCCCAAGGCAGCCAGGACAGAGAGAGCAGGCACTCCAGCTCAACACAAACCAGCTCCCAGGTGTGAGAACCTGTCTGCAAAGGCAGACAACACTCCTTCCACTGACAGAAAAGAAAAACGCTGAAAACCCCCCCACACTAAAGCCCTAGTGATAATCTGTTCATCCCAACAGCCTCCCCTCTGTGCTCAGCTTTCTCTCAGGTTTTCAGGGGTTTGTCAGTGACCTGATGGCCCTCTCTGTAACCCTCCCTCATACACTGCTAGGCAGACATGTACTGCACTGAACTTAGTCCTCATTTATCTGCTCGTCTGACATAAACACAAAGTGTACAGATATAAGGTCTTGTGGAAACTCCCATGATTGCCAAGCACTTTAGTTCTAAAGTGCACCATGAGCTTCCCAGCCCACATTATTATTACCAAAGAAAATGAAAACCTGGGAAAAAAAATATTTCTAATACCTTGACAGGTCCATCACTTCCCATTAAAAATAGAAAAGCTATTACAGAAAGTGAGCAAGCACCTGAATTATAGATCAGCACAGGCCTGGGGTTGTGTGACTGCACCTTGCAAGGGCCAGAGCCCAGCTCCCCTGCAGCAGCTTCAGCAGTGCTGAGGGACACTCAGAGCCTCTGCCCACCAATCCCACCACCCTCCTGGCGGTGTCATGCGGGAGGGATGAGTGGGTGGGAGAGAGGAATGCAAAAGATTTCCCTGCAACGCCAGTTTCGGTGTTAATAGCTTGTTCTCTAACAAATGCCTGTAACTGTAATCACAAAAGTGGTTAGAAGATGTGACCCAAAGCTTGGGAAAAGGTCTGGTTTCTGTTTTGGACCAGTGTACTGCGTAGCCCTATTTATATCCCTCATCTCAACTGTAAAACACTGGGGATGTTTTATCGCTGAAACGATCTCTATACAATGTCAGCTATGTGTACCATCCTGCTTGATGGAATATGCTGTGATTGGGGATGATGAAACTTGAAACTCAAAACTGAATACACTGAGTTATGCTCGTGGGGCCAAGTGGAGACCGAGCAGGAGGGCGGCGGATGTTAGCAGGGCACACGCAGCCGTGGGCACGAGCAGTTATGGGACACACAGCTCCGGGCACACACGCGATCCTCCGGGGACACAGCCGTGAGGCACAAGCAGCCAAGGGGCACAGGCAGCCGAGGGACACACGCATCCCCCGCTCAGCCCCGGCCAGTTCGGGCAGCACCGCCCGGCATTGCGGGGCCCCGGGGCGCCCATTGGCCGCGGTGGCGGTGGGCGGAGAGCGGCAGCGGGGCCCGGCCCTGGAGCGGAGCGGAGCCGCCCGGCGCGGGCCGCGGGAGCGCTCACCGGGGCCGGCCGGCAGGTACGGGGTGAGCGGGGGTTCGGCCTGGGGTGGAGGGCAGCGGGCAGGGCCGGGGTTTGTCCGCCGCCGGGCCGGAGCGGGGGGACAGGAGCGGCCTGGCGGCTTCACTCCGCCCGCCGGGGGACAGAGCGATGGGGCCGGGGGGGGACCGTGCGCGCTGCTGGGGCTCGGCCCGGGGTCCCGCGGGGTGTGCTCCCCGTCCCGCGGGGTGTGCTGCCCATCCCGCGGGGTGTGCTGCCCATCCCGCGGGGTGTGCTGCCCATCCCGCGGGGTGTGCTCCCCATCCCGCGGGGTGTGCTCCCCATCCCGCGGGGTGTGCTCCCCATCCCGCGGGGTGTGCTCCCCATCCCACGGGGTGTGATGCCCATCCCGCGGGGTGTGCTGCCCATCCCACGGGGTGTGCTGCCCATCCCACGGGGTGTGCTCCCCGCCCGGGGTCCCGTCACGCGTGTGCGGAGCCTGCAGCCCCGCGGTGTCTGTACGCGGCCCGAGCGCCGCTCCAGAGCGGAGGCTGTGCTGGGGTTTAGAAAGAGACTCTTAAGTTACCGACTTTGCCCGTGTACCAAAACCCCGGACGCTGCTCCCGCTGCGGAGCTGAAAGCGGGACCCCGCTTGGGCCGTGCGCCTCTGCCAGAGGGGCACATGAGCTCCCAGGCGCTGGGAGGGACAGGGAATTGTCGCCTCCCTCGGTGGTTCCCCCCTCGTCAGCCAGCCCGTGTCTGTCGTTGGTCACGAGTCCGGTGAGCAGCGGAACGCCTCGGCATGAGTGCAGGGAACGGGGACGGAGCGGGTAAGACTCTGCCTTGAGTTTCGTGCTTTTCCCCTTTCCTCCCTCCCTTCCTTCCCTTCCTCTGCTGCTTGGGCGCCTTTGCGCCTGGCTGGCACTTGCAAGAGCCACAACTGAGCTCAGGCTGCCAACAGCTGGGTTTGGTAGCATCAGTCTGAGTTCCTCAAAAGCCGCTGCCCAGCCGTTCCCTTGTTCCGGCCCTGCGCTGAGCAGCGGTGGCGAGAAGCTTGTTAGCTCAGTCAGTCCATGTCCCACTGGGACTGCTGACATTCTTAAAGGCCTGATGTGACAGCCAGTCCCAAAATGTACACTGCTGAACTGGGTTCTTCGTAAGCCAGGCAGGAAGGGGGTTACCAGAGCCTGCCCTCCTTACACCGGCAGTTACACCATGCCGGGAAAGAGGGAGAAGCAAGCTGAAATGCCCTCAGGCAGTAAAAGGAGAGGAACTTTGTTCTTGCTCTAAATGCCTGCTCAGGCAGCTGCGTCCTACTTGCTGTCCTTGGTGAGCAAGAGCTTATGCCCGCCCTAACTCCAGGAGAGATTTCTCAGAGCAAGGCAGAAAGATGGAGTCAGGGAAAGCTGCAGAGAGACATGGCTCAGGGCATTTTCTGCTGGCAGCCCTCAGCAGTCAGATCTCTGTCATGGTCCATCCCATGCATGGTATATGTGAGGTACACAGCAGATGCCAAGGCTGTCAGTTCTGCCTGATAGCAGGAATGGAAGGATCAGGTAGAACAGCTCACTGCATTGGTACATCTAAGCCTTAGATACATACAGACTTGAAAAACATACCCCAGACTTGCTGACCCGTGAGCTTAAGTTGAAATGCTGTGCCTGGCAGGCATCAACATGGCTGTTTATAATCACAAGTGAAAAAGCACTCATTGTTAAGTGTTGTGGCATGCTTACTTCTGGAGTGGAGTGCCAAGCTGTATTTGTTTTTCCTTTGAACATCAGTCATATTCACTGCATAGTATTTGATCACATGCAGAACCAGCAGATCTTGATGAAAAAAACAATCCCAGAATTCGCCATGCCAAAAACTTCTTTGAAAAGCAGCATGGCTGAAAAACACATCTTGGCACCCTAATCTCAGCTGGGAATGCTGCTGCATGTGGTACATGGGCATATGTAACACTTGGTAATAAGCATTGTGACCCTGCTGACCTGACACAGCAAACTTGAGCAAACAGGAAAAAATCATTTACCAAAATGAATAAAATAGATTAGACTTCATATCCTCACTTTGTTCCAGAGGGAGAGGCTCTCATCTCCCAGGAAAGGAGACCATAGTAACACTCAGCAGCTATCTTTATTTACCAGATTCACAAAGTGCTTGCATTCCAAAGCCAAACTGTGGATTATTTACCGTGAGTCACAGTATTAACATGAAACTGGGTTTTATGTGGTCAGTCAGGCCGAGTGCTGTGTGGAACCCAGCACAGGATGGATCTGGCTTGTGCAGGGATGTGATAAGTAAGCCCCTCAGATGACTGTTTCTCCTCCCTCCTACCTGTACAGAGAGCACACAGAGGGATAATTTGTCCAAGCCTAAAGGTAGGCACTCTAAGTTCCATTCCTACTATTTTAATTTTTTTTTTTCACTTTTTTAATGTGTACATGCTGTTCTTCAGTCACTTACGCCTGAGGAGGGAGAGAGATGGAAGGAAAACATTCTGCTTTAGCATCCCAGGAAAACTCCTTCAAGAAATACCCTGGGGCTAGAGCAGCAATTTAGCAGTCTCTGCTAAGACTAACAATTTTAGTCTTAGCAGAGATTTTCCCACAACAGAGTTGGCTTTTCTTAGGTTAACTTGTAGTATTTTAACTAGGTAGCAAACCAGAGGGTAGAGGAGTAAGGACATACCTGTAGGTAGAAGTCTGATGCGTAATGAGAGCTCACTTTCATTTTTTTTTCACATTACAGGATTGTGTTCAGCCCCTTTCTTCTTTTGCTCCACGCAGTAAGTCCAAGAGCTTTCTGGCCAGTGCAGGGATACAGGTCAATGCAACAGCTAAACCTTTCACAGCAGCAGAGCTTACACTCCTCTTTGAAAATAAGCTTGGGTTTCCTGGCTTTGTGCAGGCAAGGTCTTTATATCTGACAAAATATTTTAGTTTCCACTGGAATCTGGTGTGCAGAGATCCCTAGAAATAAAGTCATGTCAAGTACCATAAGTTCTTGAGAGATCGGGCAATGCTTCTAAACTACATAAAATAAAAGAGGTGGGACTGCTTTGGTTTACCCTATTTGGTGTAGCTGGTGCCAAAAGTTCTTGACAGTATATTATTGCATTCACAGTCTTTGCACACCAAGGATCCCAAGCTGTAATTTGAGTTTTTCCGTCATTATTTCTGTGCTCATCTTGCTCTGTCACACAGAAACTCCTTATCCAGGGATTTGTGGAGAGACCACATCCCAGGATAGGTGAGAGTCCGTGTTACCCTAGTTAGGGAGTTTGATGCATAGTTGTGGACAAGTTTGCCCTGCCTGTTTGTTCTTCAGGCTAATTTGTGTATTTAAGAGGGAGAGGGTAAAAAACACATGGTGTTTATTGCAGCAGGGCATCTCCTCTCCATGCACAGATCCACTTGGGGAATGGAGGCTCTCTCCTCTCTGATGACAAGTAACAGATCCGTTGCCCAGCTGCTGCATGTCTGTGCCATGGCAGGTTGGTTGGGATGTGATTTCAGCTTCTGCTGCTGGAGCCAGCCCCTGGATTCCCTCTCTGGCTGCAGCCTGGCCAGAGCACTCAGTAAATGTAAACTGCACACCCACATGAGTGGATGGATGTGCCCAGCACTACCCAGCTCCATCCAGTGCATTCCAGTTTTGAGGCCTGAGGATACACATCCTTCCTCCAGCTGGAGGGGGACCCTGAGGAAGGCAGCTCTTCAGGAGCACTCACCACTCAGTGCCTCTCAGTGAAAGCTATTTCTGCAGGGTAGGTCACTTCATTTAGGTCTCCCATGGCTACACCTGTGTCTTGGCCTCTTGCTTTTTCACCCTAGAGAAGGAGGTTCTGGGAACTCAGAGGAATTGCCCAGTCTGTCTGCCACATGGGTCAGCTGAGAGGTATGTGGTATGCAGCAGCCTTCAGCAGCAGCTCTGTGGTTTCCCTTCCAGCACAGTGAAGAGGTGATTGGGGTTGAGGGGCAAGGGTAGAATGTCAGAGGACATATTGTCATCCTCCTCTTCGCCTTCCCTCCAGCCTCCTTGGCAGCTGGGACTCTGGGCAAGGAGCACGGGGATACCAGTGGAGAGCAGCAGCTCTGCATGAGTGCTTTGATGAGCACCAGCAGCAACCAGGGTAACAACACATGCCCCTGTGATCTTGGAGCTGCCTCGTGATGGCTGAGCTACCTCCCTGCAGGAGGAAATGACTCATATTCCTATGGCCAGCTGGCCTTGGGGCAGCACCCTCCAGCCTGCAAGGGGCAACAAAGAAATTAACTTGGAGGGAGTGCCTTCCTTCCTACAGATTGCCAAGAGCAAGCAGCTGCTTTCACTTCAGAGTTACCCTTACCTGGGTTTCCTGTTAGAACAAAAATACAGCACACTATCAAACCCCAGACTGTGAGAGAAGGAGGATGCAGAGGTGGGGGAGAGATGAGTGTGCTGCATTCCACTTCCCCTTCAGCAGAGCTCCCGTTGTTTTCAGAACGATGTGTCTGCATTTGGGAGCACCGTCAGTCCTGGGATAATGGAGGAAAGGCTTGGCTTGTGTGGGTTTATTCACATCATGAGGGCTTTTTTTAATTTCTTTTTTTTACCCTTTTTGTCATACATGGAACACCAGCAGGAACAATTGATACTACAGAGTTTTCTTTTGTTCCTGCCTCAACTCTGGCCCAAAATGGAGCTGGGGAAGGGGTAGTCTGTAGCCAATCATTGAGAAGACAGGTGTGCAGTCAGAAACAGGAAGCTTGCTCTCAAGACCCTTTTATGCATATCTATGGATCTGCATAAAATCAGGTTCAGACCAAGCAGCTTTTTTTCATAAGGGCACACAGGGAGACCTGGCTCTGCCTTTAAGGGCTTCCATTGCTGCGATCGAACCATCCCAGTGGGCTGCTGGGCTTGGGCTGCTGCAAAATGAGTTTGAAGATTTTATTTAGAAAGGTAACAATCTAAAGTGAGGAGTGCTCATGTACAGTGCACCTGTACCCTCAGATTGCATTAGGAGCATCTCATCTGTGCACTCACCTATGTGCATGCACTGGCTACTCACCTTCACCCTGGTGCAGATGTCTGCAGTTTCACCACTTCCCTCTTTGTTTTCCTCTCTTCAGAGTGAGCTGGAGATGGTGGACCATCTTGCAAACACCGAGAT
Source organism: Certhia americana (assembly GCA_018697195.1). Taxonomy (NCBI): domain Eukaryota; kingdom Metazoa; phylum Chordata; class Aves; order Passeriformes; family Certhiidae; genus Certhia; species Certhia americana. The sequence continues at coordinate 6,532,918 of CM031867.1, read as the reverse complement.
CAACAGCCAGCGCATTGCTGCTGTGGAAAACTGCTTTGGGGCTTCTGGACAGCCCTTAGCCTTGCCAGGCAGGGTCCTTCTGGGAGAAGGGATTTTAACCAAAGAATGCCGCAAGAAACCAAAGCCTCGCATATTTTTCCTCTTCAACGACATCCTCGTCTACGGCAGCATAATCATCAACAAAAGGAAGTACAATTCCCAGCACATCATCCCCCTTGAAGATGTCACTTTGGAGACGCTGCCAGACACCTTGCAGATGAAGAACCGTTGGATGATTAAAACCTCCAAGAAGTCCTTTGTGGTTTCCGCAGCCTCCCTCACGGAGAGGAAGGAGTGGATCAGCCATCTGGAGGAGTGCATCAAGCACCTGCTGACAAAGACGGGCCGGCAGCCCTGCAGGGAGCACGCGGCTCCCTGGATCCCAGACAAGGCCACGGACATCTGCATGCGCTGCACGCAGACCAAGTTCTCCACGCTCACCCGGAGGCACCACTGCCGCAAGTGTGGCTTCGTCGTGTGCGCAGACTGCTCCAGGCAGAGGTTCCTGATGCCCCGGCTGTCCCCCAAGCCCCTGAGGGTCTGCAACCTGTGCTACAGGCAGCTGCTGGCAGAGAAGAAGAAGGAGGCTGAGGCGGATCGGAGGCAGACGGTGCCAATCCGCTCTGCCATCCAGGGCTACGAACCCTCCAGTGGCGATGACAGCGACAAGTCTGATGATGACAAAGCTGAGCAGTGGCCAGCAGACACGGAGTTTTATACCTCAGAAGTATCCTGGTCATCTTTCCACAGCTGACCTCCCTGGGAGCTGGTGGTGTTTAGACACTGGGAAGCCAATCTCTGGCCTCCAGTGCATGTCTGTCTCGATGTATTCTCTAAAGGCCACGTCTGGGAATGTGGATCTTGGCCCCTGTGTGTGGTGTCAGAGCAGAGATGAGGTTACCCCTCTCAGAATGTCTCATACAATCTCAGCACAGAGAGAACAGCTCAGTGAAGAGCACTGAGGACTGGGGCAGCGCCCTGTGGATCAGTCTTTGCCAAATTAGCTCACCTTCGATGCCTTACTCTTCCTCTCTGCTAAAACACAGCAATGTGAACTTCTTGTTTGAAATGTTTTGAGATTGGCTCTTGGGAGAAAAAGGAGCAAGAAATCCTGGAGTTGAACACATTTGCTTCCTCCAAGTGGGTTCCTCTGTCATGGCAAGGGCCACTCTGGATGCTGCTTTTCATGAGCATTCTGAGATTCTCACTGCAAGCATGCCAGCCTGAGGGAATAGCTGCTCATCCCTGCACAGTAAGGCCAACACCAGCTTCTGTGTCTTCACTTGTGTCTCTCAAGGTTGGAAACACTAAGAGAATGGTACTTTGAATGCAGGGAGCTTGTGTGAGCAGCCCTAGCAAAGCACTGGAGCATCCAGCTCTTTCACATGGAAAGAGGCCATGCCAGTGGTGCATATGGGCCAGGAGGAGGAAGGAGAGGGGAAAGGGACAGGGAAAATTACACTGAGCAGTGAAATACAGGAGAGAGGTACTGCAGTTCACTCAACTAAGTGCAGAGCCCAGATCTAAAACACAGGCAGTTATACCAGAATTACCAGAAACCAGATTACTAGAAACTTGAAAAACTCAAGCCTATCAGGTAAAAGGACAGCCCAGGGAAGACTTATTGAAAGTCTTTGAAAATCCAGGAAAAAGCACCAAATTAAGATCCTGTGAAGTACAGCACTACCCCTTCCCTCCTGGCCTGCTGCCCAAGGCATTGAATTCTCACTTGTGGGCTCACCTCCTGCCTTATTAGTCTCACAAGTCCAAAGTTAAGGTCCTTTATGTACTTCAAGGATGGGAGCCAAAGACTTTACAGTTTACTTGAGATCAATTTTAAAGTTCAAATTCAGTTAGAAATAAACTGTTTATTCAAGTATTCTATCATAATGTAGCGTGGGACTAAATATAGAGGAAATCAGACAACAGCAATTGTTTTGCAGCAGACATTTCTACAAACTCTGTTATTACTTTCAGTGTATTTTTGTATCATGTATTTTGTGGTCTGGAAAGGCAGCATGCCTGGGAATACACTGCCAATGTTCTAAAATGTTTCCTTACCATGACCTGTTACAAGCAGTGCATTGCTTCACAGATGGCCATGTGTTTTTTAAATTTCAGTTCAAGATAATTATTCTTACTGTCTTTTATAAACTGCTACTGTTCCAGTGAATTTGTATCATTTGATAGTGTGTGAATAAAGATATGACCAACAGGAAGGAGCCAGGAAAACAGGACAATAAAGCATGTTATTATCGAACAAGAGTCTTAACAAGAGCTGGGATCCAGGCCTGGCCAGCCCAGCACAAGTTGAGACTCCTCAGCTGTGGGGAGACTGCTCTGGTTTCTATTTATTGCTTGAAGGTAAGGCCATCAAATCTGATGTTTCCTTTCTATTTATACTGTGTTGTTTTCTGACAGACTTTTCCCAAGTCTTCCGCAATCCCCTGCAGTAGTCTATATTAACTGGAACGGTATTTTTCCGGTGGGGACACAGCTCAGAGTGGGCCAGCAAACCTTATGACCTAAGCAGATGTTTTTGGGCTTTAAAGCAATAAGTACACTGAGTTCTGTTTTTTCCATCTCTTTCGAGGCTTAGTTCCTAACTCTGCACACCAGTGATTGTTTTTACAATGCCTCCCACCCACCAGAAGGGTGTACATGCTATGCAAACAGAAAATGACCTTAAAAATAAACAGCCATTAGAACGGTTCATGAGCCAAAAATAGCTCAGCTGCTGAATCTGCATCCAATCAGAAATGTATTACAGTTTTGAACCTAATCCTTAGTTCTGTTAGAGATCAGCTTACTTTATGTGTTCGAAGGTCTTTCTGTTGCCAGCCCCAAAAGACCTGTTTTTATGAACTGTTTTTATGTTATGATGAGGGACAGGCATGCCTCTAAAGAATGTCTTCTTGGTGAGCAAGAACTTTTCTTAATCACAGCAAGGGAAAAAAAAAAAAATCAGAAAAAAACCAAACCACCAAAAACAACCCAGCCCCTTTTATTGGTGCATGCTGCCAATGGCTTTTGGGAAAATGCACACACCTTCCACCAACTGGAAGCCCCAAGAAACCTAGCAATTCTTAAACTTCTAAAGGTAAAAGAATCCTACCCAGGAAAACAGGGGGAAATTTAAACAAAGCCTCTCCCCCACTTCCTGAAGTTCTGATGCAGAGCTCAGCACTGGGATTAGTGCCTGGGGCTCCTGGCTTCTGGCCTGCTGAACACATGGGTTTTAAATCACAGGCTGTATGCTGTTACAGTCCAGCCTGGAGTTTTCCAGCCTGATTCTGTCTCCATTAATAGGGCATTTCCTGATGGTTCGTGCTCTATTTTAGCTAAATAAAGGCCTTACCAGAGATTCATTCCAGTTTGCAGCCCCATGTGGCCAGGAAGAACAGTAGTTCCAATGCTCACCTTGGGAAACATCTGCAGGCTGGAGGGTTTGTGGGGTCACAGCCTCCCACACATGAAGTATGGGAAATATTTGCAAGAAGAGGTGCCTTGCTCAACCCCTGCCTGAAGGTGTCAGAGCCCAAAGGGCACAGCAGGGTGAAGGTGTCCCCACTGTACACCATCCTTCTGCTTTCCAAAGCTGGTTAGAAGGGGAGGAAGAGGATGGCACTGGTGCAGCAGCCAGTCATGAAAACTTAAGAGAAGATAATGGGGAGATTTGCTTTGCAAATAAACTGAAAGGATCAAAAAGGTTCAAGGGAAGCTGTGTGTTCTGCTGTCCCAAGGCACAGCTCAGGCACACCCCACCAGCTCCCAGCACAGTGCTGACTCAGCATTCACAAGCACTCAGGAGGGAGAAGTGAGCCAGCTGCTCCAACTGAGTCTTGCTCCCACTTATTCAAACACTCAGTTTCTATCCAAGCTGGATTTCTGGCTCTCTGCTCACTGCTGCAAGGCACTTTCTCATGTTCCTCACTCAGCCTGGATTTTTTAATAGGAGCAGGAATGGAGGAGTACACTCAGACCCAGCAGCTCCTGAGCTGTAAAGTGGTGTCTCCAATGAAAAGTACAGGCTTCTGTTTCTCACTCTTTCTGCTTCAGGCTTGGACTTTTAAGAATGGTGCTGGCAGGGAGATGTTACACTGCTGTCCCATCCATGGTGGACATAAAACAGCTGCAAGAAACCCTGCCCAAGACCTACATGCTGGAGACGGTGTCCAGGGCACCCAGAGAGGAGCACAGGTTGCACACCAGGGTGTGAAGCACTGCAGGAACAATACCCAGCCATGTCTGCTTTATGTTACACGTCACAGGCAGGAACAGCCCCAGTGCCGTGCAGGTGTATGGAAGGTCTCCTGCCTGTGCCCTTGCTCATAAAACCTCCAAATGCAGCCAGTGCTGTGGTCCTGTGCTGCAGGTGGAGGAGAGGAGGCAGGCAGGAGGTGGTGTGAACTGCTGGACCAACATCAAGCTGGCGTTTGACTTCAATTCCAGTAAGGGCTGGAAATGCAAAGAAGCAATGAGCAGGTTTTCTGTAAACCTCTTATGGAGGGATTCACAGTCCAGAAAGAGTTACACAAGCTCCCCAGACTGTTACTGTAGGAAGGGAAGAGAAAAAGTAGGAGGGCAGCTAGGTAACAGGTTTTACTTTAGCAAAACTATTGTGCAGCACCTTCTGTTGCACACACCCTGGGGCAGAGCATCTGCTGCCAGCAGCCATCCTGCCACCTGTGATCCTGCTGCCCAGACTGCCCCATGCAGCAAGGGATTGCTGAGCTTTGGCCAACTTCTCCTTTTTTTAAATCATAAACCAAGCGTGTTTTGGTGACAACCTATGGAAAAAATGGATTTGAGAAGGAAAAAGCATTAACTCAAGGCCAGACAGGTCTCTTTCCCTCTAACAGCAACAAGAAAAAAAAAATTACATGCTTTATACAGGAAGAGACATAAGGTAAAACCAGAGCCTTAGTGGCCTCGTATAAAAAGGATTTCCAGCGTGCTTTCAGGAGTGCCCCTCACAGTCATCCTCCAATGGCTCAAACAGCTCCAATAGCAGGGTGAGAGCCAGAACCAACCCACAAACCAGAGCCACTAGCACCAGGTTACAGCTTCCTGGCTTCCATCAGAGACTCTGACTTGAGTGCTCAGCAGCAAGTTCCAGGCAAACTAATATGAGTGTCTAGACCCTCCCCAAAATGTCCTTGAGCACACCTGCTTCCTGTTTGAGCAGCCTCTAAGAGCCAGGTGCTGTTCATAGTCCAGCACTCTTTCATATACTACCACAGGGCTTTGCACACCCTGAGAGCCAGCCTGCTCCCCAGGCACCCAGTGCCAGTCCTCTGGGGCTGGGCCCACAGCATCCTCCCCCTGTACAGCTCCATGGGCAGCAGGGAGCCTCACACTACCTGCAGGGCTCTCTGCTCTCTGGAGAGAGGCTGCTTTTGACTGGCTTGGAAGGATCCAGCTGCTCTCCCTGACACACTCCTAACCACAGCTGTCTGTAGAGCCCAGGGGAGCAGAGGCAGCAGTGATGTTGTGCATGAACCCTGCTGGGGCCTCTGCAGCAAAGCTTTCTGCTGGGGCTCAAACAGGGCAGATGCCTTCCCTCCAAACCTCGGCAGAGACAGCCGGGTGTCAGGCACAACCCACGGCGGGGTGGCCTCGTCCCACAGGGTGTGAGGCTGCAGCTGCAGTTGTTCATTCCCCAGCACCAGGTTTGAGGCAGATACAACCCCCTCCAGGCTGAGCAAGCCCCTCTGTCTGTGCTGGGTCCCACAGGCACTCGGAATGTCACACACTGCAGCCATCTGTTTGCAAGGAAACAGCTTTAATGATGAGAGGTTCTGCAAAATCCACTGGAAAAGAGCTGTTAATCTGGGGAGGATGACAAATGGAGGCTGTCACACTTGGCTACTTCAGGATTTAACAGTACTGCTGCTGCTCCCGATAATACAGCAGCTGGAGGTGTGTTATCTCCATAAAAATGGGATCTGGAATGCGGCTGGTGTAGCCCTGGAGAAGGGGCAGCCCTTCCAGCACACCCTGGAGCCTAAGGACAGCCCTCTGGAGCAGCAGCCATGCAGGCACTTGACAATCAGCAAGTTAACACCCCTCACACCAGCTGATATCCTCCCTCTCTCCTCAGGGACACTCAACAGCCAAAGCCCAACCATGGCTGTGTCACAGAAGGGATTTGAAAGTCTGTGTTTGTTGGTTGAGACCTTAATCACAGCAGGGAAAAAAAATTCAGAAAAAACCAAATTCACCAAAAGCAACCGAGCCCCTTTTTTTGGTGCATGCTGCTGCTGACTTTTGGGAAAATGCACAGAGCTCCACAGAGCTTCTCCCCTTCTCAGTACCCTCATCCTTCAGGAGAACCATTTGGGCAGTGGGGGAGCCCCCAGCACTGGAAATGCTGCTCCCTTTGGGAAATGGGAGAAGAGTCCTATGCAGGAAGCTGGCAGAGGAGCTGGTCGTTTCCCAAGCATAAACAACACAGTACCCTGGACACAGACTTTGTCAGGCTGCTCGAGAACAGAGGTGGTTTTGACAGCTGTCCAGAGGCTCATCACCTCCTGTACAGCTCTGCCTCCCACTCAGAGTACTGGAACTTTCTCCTCCTGCTCATCCTCCCCACCAGAATTTTCCTCTGGAGGCTGGATTTTCCTGGGGGAAGCTCAGCTCATCCAGCTACACTGGATGCAGTGAGCTGGGTACCAGCTGTACCAGCCCTGCACAACATGCACCTCTGTGAGCTGGAGAGTTCCTGGCTGCAGGTTTAAGAATGACAGCAGGACAGGGGAAGAGAAGGAGAGAAGGAGCTTTCTAAATATATATATATATATATATATACAGAGAGAGAGAGAGAGATTCTGCAAAATGAAGCAATAGCATGACCATATCTTTATACAACTTCCACTTTAAAAGGGTGTGAATAAAGATCTCCCTCTTCAAAAATATGGCCTAGTGCTTTGGATTCTGGTGGCTTGAAGACATCTTCTCTGTGGTGCAAGTAATAAAGGCATTTGATTTAATTTTTAAGTTGTTAATGCAATTTTGAGATCTTAAAGTAACTGACTGCAACTAATGGACCAGGAGAGTTCAGATAATCTGCTTAATCACTTGTTTGTACATGGAAAAGCAGTGAGAGAGGAAGGCTCCACTCCTGAGCAGAATAAAAGACACAAAAGCAAATGGGCAGGCCTTCTCCAGCACAGGAAACCCCTTTTGTACAACACAAAAACCGCCACATTCTGAAAAGAACATGATTGCTTTGGCAGTGCATATGTTGTATTTTACTCACAGTAGCACGTGTTGGCACAACACTGCAGGAATTGGGAGAACATGAAAGCAGTCTTACTAACCCAGAGCCAGAGTTCACCTATCCCAAAATCATGAGGGACAGCATGAAGAGGCACCCACAGAGCAATACTTCTGCTGCTTTAGTCTCTTCTCATCCTGGTGAGAAACAGTGGTTGGTCCTGGCCCTGTGTGACCAGTCCTCACTCTCAATCTGTTTAATCGCTTTCTGAACATGTTTTTGTTTTGGCACTTCCATCATCCTGTGCCAATTAGCTCCACAATTCCCTGTCACACTGTGTGAACAAGCACTTCCCCTCACCTTTGCCAGTTCAGGGGGTGCACCCTGCCTTCTATACCACAGTATTGTTCCTCCAATTCTTCTCTGTCCCAGTCACAGCTCTGACAAAATTGCCCCCCATTAGTGCCTTTTGCAGGTCAAACTATTTAAACCAGCCCATCTCTCTTTACACCGGTGCCCTCCCATACAGTGTTATTCTTCTCTGTATCCTTCACAGCTCTGCAATGCCCTCTTTGGCTCCAAAAGGGCAAACGCGAGTGGACCAACCAGGCTGCACACTCAAGATATGGCTGCCACCTGGATTTGTTCAATGACCTAAGTACATTTACTTCTTGGTTTCCTTTCCCATCTCTCCTAACTTTCTTATTGCCTTCTGACTCACTGCTGAGCAATGAGCTCGTACTGTCAGAAATCTGTCCAGTGACCTCAGGCTCTTTTTCTGAGAGAAAATAGGTCAGCACTGTGTAGTTATTCTTCTGATGGCACTTACCAATACTCAGGGTTCTGCTGACTGCAGGCTCATGGCAATGTTTGCAGCTTCTGGCAGGCACTGGGGTGCTGTGGGAAGGTGGCTTTGCTGCCCAGTAAGGTTTTGAAATCTTGCAGATAAAGCAGAGCATCCCCTCTATTCCTCGCTGCGGCAGCACAGAGTGACATTGTTTTCTTTTGTCACCAGGACACACCAGGACAATCCTGTACTTAGAACACTGCACCAGCAGCACAGAGCTGGGGTGCTCTGGCTAAGCCCAGCAGTGCCTGGGTTTAACTCAGGAGCACTGGGACTGCATCCTGTGGGCAGAGTTGAGAGATGGTGTGTCTGGAAACGGAGCTGCTGCAAAGCAGTTCAACCACATCGTTAAAACATTTGGCACGTGCAGCTTTCCATGAATATCCGAGGTTCCCAAATACAAGCCAAGGCTAACCAAAGGCTGTGGAGCAGCCTTGAAGCTGGCTCGTTTGTTGGGGTGTGAGCAGCCAGTAGCTGGTTAATTGATTTCCTGATTGCTATCTGCAGACCCCATCCAATTTTGGTCTACTGCGTAAGAGTACAACACAGTTACATTAGGCACAACACAAATACACACCTTTGTCACAAGGCAGCTTAATTGTTAGTAAGAGCAGAGCATTTTGAAGATGTAATGCACTCTAAGAGTGCTCCTTATTATCCTCGCTAGTACTTATCATTGGTGGCACAATGTGAAGGCTGATCTTCACCAGGGTTCATTCTAAAAACACAACTCACCAGGGATGTGCTGCTGCCATTGCCAGCAGCCCCAGTCCCACGGGGCCGGGTTGAGGACATGAAAATCTGAAATTAGGATTAGACTCACAGTCAGCACAGGCTCCTGCAGAGTTAAACCTCAGGCAGCAGAAAGCCTCAAGTATGCAGGCAGCTGCCAGGCGATGGGAGGCTGTTCACTGTGGTTATGGAACAAATATTTTTATACACAGATTCCTGGAGAGAATGGCTGGGAAAAAGCATGCAAGCCCCTTTTATGGAAGCCAGCAAAATCAGATCCAGGAGCCTTCCTCACCAGCACCCTAGTTAGCCTTTTATTACTGACTTTGTTCCTGCATAAACCATTAATAAACTGCAGTTTGGTCAAAGTCTGCTGCATGAACTGTGGCTCACAGACAAGCACAGAGCAGGCAGCTGATTCCTACTGATACTTCAGCAAGTATTCTGCCTCAATCTACTATTTTCTGGACCATTTTGCCCTATCCCTTCCTTTGTTGAGTAACTAAGCATTTGCTTTTGCACCTGGTCTCTCTCAAGCCCAAATATTATATTCAGCTTTTGTGTCTTGTATCCTTCACTGCTCTAAAAGGGAGCAAGTTTTTAACTTAGGATTTTGAAAACCTGGTTATATAGGGCTTAAAATTTACCTGGAAGAGCAAGATAGAAAAGTGAGATGGCCCCTTCATTTTTGCCCTGAAACAGTAGGATCTGTAGAGCCAGAGAGATTAGGGTAAATGCAGATAGCAGTCAAAAATCAGAGCTGCCCTGGGCTCCTTTCTTGCAGAAAACTTCCATTAGTATCAAGAAGAATTGTCTGCCAGGGAGAGGGCAGAAATGGACAGAAAATATCCACTGGACAGTTAGCTGGGTGAGAATATAAACAAATTTTGAGAATCTATACCAATATCAGTAGAATAATCCTACCTACACCCAGGACAGGCTTTAACCACTTCATAAGCAGAGGCAGATATTCTCCAGCTGTGAGGGAATGCCAGCACCTGGGGAGGTATAGTTGAGGCTAAACCTGCACTAGCTCCATTGTCTCTCCCACTTCAAACACTCAGATCTCTGTAAATGTTCAGAAGCTGATTCTGATTCTCCAATTATTTTGCCTTAATATCTCAACACAAGAAGCTGCTCAGGGAGCTGCAGCAGAGCAAGGTAAAAATAAGACCTTCAAAGCTTTTGTGTTTTTAGAATGAACCCAAATTACAAAGATTATTCATCATATCTCACTGACTGAAACAGAAATAACAAACTCTTCATTCTGTCTTCAGATTTCATGTACAAAGTAATCTGAGAGTGCTCTACCCCAAAGCAGCATGTCAGATCATAGGACAGATTTAATTTTACCCTAAATCACTCCTGCCTACTGAAGCTGAGCAGGAAGTAAGGAATGCAAAACACTTGCAACCTGTTATACACTTCTGTACAGGGGCTAATTAGTTGAGGTCAAACATCAGTGTAAATCTTTCACTCCTCTGCCACAAAGACAGTAGCTACATTTCAAAAGTTAGCAGTTTCTTCTTTGTCCTGATTGCTGTGAACCTCTACTAACATTTATGACATTCCTTCTTTGATGCTCATGTCCTGACTGCAGGATCAGAGATTGGTTAGCTACAGAACAGTGCTATCACATTTGTGTAACACATCATTTCCTACTGATAGATTACAAAGTGTTTAACAAAAAATGCATTCAAGATCTAGATGGGAAGTTACTCAAAGTCACCCAGCAAACAAGCAGAAGAACCAGAGAAGGTGACAGATCTTCTGAGGCCCAGCAGAATGGGCTTGCCTTTCCTTGCTGACAGCTGAAGGGTAAGCTCGGGTGAAAGATGAGCAGTGACTTTGAGGGAACTGCAAAGGTACAGGTGTCCAAATGCAGTGTCTGTACTGAATGTTGAAAGCTGTTCCTGTTAAATTCTTCCTGCTGAAAAGTCATCTGAAAAATGAATACCTTCATTTTTGCAGACTTCAGAATAATTTTATATATTTACCTCGTAGGCTCTTCTGGAATTCATAAATCACACTTAATGAGAAGTATTAGCTCACACTTACTGCAATTACATGATGAATGTTTGATTTCTGGCTCACAGCCTGAAAAATACATAGATTTCTCTGATCTCTAGAAAGGTAAAGATGAAACCTCGTGTTTTAATTAGAGGCTAATAGCTTAAGTTCACTTCAATGCAAAGGCCTTTGGTTTTGTAAAAGCTTTCCAACCCAGCTGAAAGGCTGCTATGCAATTAGTCTGGAGTTATACATCAGCTGATCAAGCAGTGACAGCCTAAGCTATTGCTTTCTCTTGTAAGAGCTTTTAGTTGAGGAAAAAAATGCATTGCTTTTACATCCTCTGGCTGCACCAGTGCTGCCAAAGTGCTGATGAAGACTGAACTCAGCAGGTCTTACCACTGCAGCTACACAGGATCAAACCCCTGAGCCTGCCCCTATGTCACCAGTGAGTACTGCTGGAGCTGCTGCAACTCTGTGAGGAAAAAACCAGGAAAATTTAATCTCCACATGAATCTGCACAGTTTTTAACAGGAATATTAATTTTGGAATAAATGACTGGAAGTGTGTGAGTGTGAAAGCAATTAACAGAGAGGCCTCTCTGGATAGTGAGGGATGCCATTCCATCAAGTGGAGGATTCACTCCTGCTGTCCAGCCCCAGAGGGCCCCACTCTGGTGAGAACAGAGCACAGGCAGCTCCTGAACAAGACCCTACACTGACAGCAGGACACTCACAGGAGTTTCAGCAATCCACATATGCCAGTCCTCCTGTCAGCCCAACAGGCAAAGGGGCTCACAGGAAGGCTAGCAAGAAGGCAGCAGCAGTAGGATATAAAAGACATCCTAAAGGAAAGAAAAGATTTGTCCAAAAGTTAGCTAATCATTGACAATCAAGAAGAACCAGGAGATGAAGTGAGGATTTGACTCATCCTCCTTGTGCACAAGCAAACCTGGCCAGACCCTCTGAACAGGAATGCCATGAGAGTATGGCTGTGTAAAATCAAATTGCTTAATGACTTTGAATATTAAAATCCCCTTCCAATAATCTTTCAGCGAGTTTTGTAGTCCTAATTTCCCACAAACAAACCACAGTGAGAAAAGGCACACTCATCTCCACTGGGTTGCAATCATCAGAGGGGTGCCATCTGAAAGAAATGTGTCTCAAGAGCTTTATGCCATGTGTGCCTAACAGAATTATACCTCAAAAGAGCAGCTATCCTGGCCAGCCCTCTGAAGCACAGGGTTTCCTCCCTAAAGAGGTGAGTGTTAGTGGGAACAGTTGATGGCAGTCATTCCACCCCACATGTACCCCATCTGCTGGAGCAGATATGGCCGGAGCTATAAATTGTGACCTATGAGAAGGGCAAGAGCTCTGTCAGGGCACAGCAGCCTGTAACCAGGCTACAGCCCATAGTACCACACACCATACTGCTGGAACCATCTGAAATTATGCTGAGAAACAGTCAAACACTGACAACATGCTGGTAGTATCACACCCCATTGTTACTGTCACTCAGCTCACACAGCCCCCCACCACCAGCTGGGTGCTGTCCTCACCCCAAGCAGCTGATGGGAAAGCTGTGTGAGTGTCCCAAGCCATCCAGCAAACTATTGCTGTAGGAGAACATTCAGCCTCCTTAAACAAAGGTGCTCAGGCAGCAAAGCAGCTCTCCAGCCTGGCCAGCTCAGAGCCAGCAGGCATGGGCAGGGCAGCAGCAGCCTGTGGGGGAACCCCAGCCCACGCTGCCCTGGACAGGAAGGACAAGGACAGGCACATGTGCCCCTGCACAGATGGTTGCACAGCATCCCATCCTGCCAGCAGCACTTCAGAGCCTCTTGGAGAGAGGAGACTGTGTCCTTTGGGAATGTTCTGCCCAGCAAAGCCCTCTGCAGGGGTAGGTGTGCAGCCCTGCAAGGAGAGAGGCTGTCCTTGGAAAAGCTGCCCACAGAATGCTAATCCCTGTTACTTTTCATAGTGCCTATGAGGTAAGAGATGATGTGACAAATATGACGTGGACAGGCCGAGCCAAGTGCCACCCTCCTCTGTGGGGCACAAAGAAATGCAGTCCTCCAGGTAACAAACTCCTTGCTGGTTTGCCAATTCCACTGTGGACAATCTGCCTTTGCAAACTGGCTGCTGCTCAGCTCACAAAATCCTTGTCCTTCAGTAATCAAGAAGTAAACTGCCCTCCTCTGCCTGATTCTGTATTTCCTCACTATAATTAAATGTGACATGCAGCTGCAGTAAATATTTGTGCTGTCACAGCTCACATATGATAATCATCAAAGAGCCAACTTCAGCAGGGAATGCATATAAATTCTAGTTTGGTTTGTAGCTGAGCTGATATTTTCAGTCTAATACAAATTCACTAAAGCTAGAAATTTGACAGAGTAAGAGCAAAAAAATAATGCAACCTTACTTGTCATAGAAAAAGGTAACTAAGTCTGTTATCCATATTCTGAGGCTGCCTTGAGAGGCTGAGTTTAAGAATTAATCTAACTGCCACTAGATGGCACATATAAATTACTAATCTGTATCTGAAGTCAGGACTGCCTTTTAAAAAAGCATATATATTCCCTGTCCTTGCTAACAGAACACTTTGTGTTGCTTTCTATTTTGAAATCAGAAAGTTTAAAAAACCTCAAATAAAAAGAATTAACTAAAAATACACCATCTGCCAGTGAAAACCTAGCTTGATTCTGTCACAGCTACAACCAAACCAGGTTAATAACCAGCATCACAGATGGTTTCTTTATATAAATATGTACATCTGCCCATAGTGATTCTTTCAGCTTCCCAAAACTGCTGGCACTGTCTTACCTCGTTTCCTAGGCAATGGCAGTGTTCATACTCAGCCTGGACATTACACAGCTGGAATGGGTTTCAGAAGATGCCATCCTCTGCCTGTGGCTGTTTCCAACACCAACAAGGGATGCAGTGGTGGACAGCCATGTCTCTACCAAAGAACAGCAACAGATGGATATTAAAACACTCTCGTGCAGCTGCTCTCCTCCCTCAGATGATCAAATCTGCTGCAGGGTGCTTTTAACTTGCCCAAATTCCCACTTAAGGCTACAGACCAAATATCACAGTGACCTCGATATGACAGCATGGGACTGCAGTCAGAGCACTAAAGGTACAATTTGCTCTTCCTGCAGCATGCAGGAACTGCATAAACTATAAACTGTTAAAAACCACTGAAACACAAAAAAACCTTTGTAGCTGCCATGCTCATTTTCCCTCAGTAGTTAACTATCAGGGTGTCCATGCAAAATTGTCACTTCCTAATTCTCTTCAGTCCAAACTCACAGGAGACGAGCATTAGCACAATTCTGTTCTTCCAGCAGTGAAATGTGTTTCAGACCAGTCTGCAAGCCTACTGCTACCACTTTGAAAACAGGCACCTGCCACCTTCCAAGGAGCTCCAAGAGCATCAAACCTGTTAAATAAAGATACAGAGAGCACACATAATTCAATTCTTTTCTTCTGGTTCAACTCCAATCATCTGAACACCTCTAGAAGTCAAATTTTAATGACTAAGACCATGCTTCTCTGTGGCATAAAGCATCTCAGGAGCTCAGCAGCAGTGGGGTTTGACATAAGCTAGGACTGGTCTGTACAAAACTCTGAACTACTTGGACCTGAGTTCTGTTGGCATCCATAGGACACATGTTCCTTTTATATCACAATGAAAGCTAAAAGAGTGTACTTCTAATTGGTTTACAATTTCTATAGGTATAATAAAAAAAGCATTTCAAAGAAATACCCTTAGAGTATCACAGGAGAGCAGAGATCAGAGTAAAATGACCCCCCAAATCCATCCACATCGGATACAAGTGATAAAAAATCAATCCACTACCTAAGCTTGGCCTAAATTTATGATACCTGTAAAAGGGGATCATGATCTGTTGCTGAAACCCACTGAACCCCCCCATTTTCCTATTGGCCTGCACTTTACAATCAGGGTGCCAGCTCCATTCTTTCTGGGTTTCAGCAGCTGAGGACATAGGATGCCAAATCCATCTCATTGATCATTCAATCATCTGTCACGGTAGCAGGTGTTGTTTTGAAGACTCAATTTGAGTTGTGAATGAATAACCAGAAATTGCAAATAAAAGTAAGGAGTCATAAAAATAGTATTTCAAATGGATATAATTTTGAAATATTTTAAAAGTTGCAATGTGTGCAATCTGCAAATGAAACTGAAACCCCACTGATTTCAGGCTTGGCATTATGAACCTCTGAGAAGTTAGGAGTGCCCACTTACATTCATTTCCACCATCAATGAAAAAGTGTTATCAAATGCCTGAGAAAACAATCACTGCCCAGCACTCCACTGAAATTATCAAAGGCAAATGGAACCTGCAGAGGTCAATTAATCAAATGATTTACAAACGAAGCTTCTGAGTTCAAAGCTTACATTTAGAACCTTAAACTTATAAATAACCACATCTCACACAACAAATCGCACACAGATTGATACTTTATTTGGGATAAAACTGAACTTGTCAGAGCAGTTTCATTTTGTCTTTACATAAAAAGAAGGCACACCTGCACATTTTTCTACCTACAAACTTGTCTTAGGAGTAGCCTTGAAACCCACTGTGAACAAACGTCCTGGCTGGGCACAGTGAGCATCCAAAGACTTGCGTGCTTACAGTAACAGGCAGCTGGCCATCACCCCACCCCACAGCACTGCTGCTGCCCAACTGCTTGACTGCGACACTTCCTCACCCCGTTCTGCGGCTTCTCCTACGACAGCCGGGTTCATTGAAATTTTTAAAAGCATACTCACACATCACTCGGCGGTGGCGGGGGGAGGCCTTCTTGATAGGAAGAAGCTTGGAATGAAATACAAAGAGGGACCGAGCAGTGCAGATTCAGTTTCAAGAAATCAATGCTGAGAAATGACAAACCCTTTCGATCGCAGGCGTTGCTAATATAAGCACTGGCCGATTCAGCTTCCGCATGTGATTATTACTACCTTGCCACCCCCTCCCCATTCGCAGGGTACAGGAACTGGTGATAAAATTGAAGCTCAAATTGTTCACACACCGTTTGTCTTTCCTGTTTACTTAGGATAACATAATTATCTTAGAACTATTGACTTGTCATTCTGCTTTAGCCCCTAAAAAGGAAACTGCAAAGCCCTACACATGTGTAAAAATGTGACAAAGTATGGATTGAGTAGCCTTTGCGTTCCACCGCACAGAGGGTAATAGGTACATAGCTACATCCCATTTTCCTTTTGCAGGGCACATGCAATTCAGCACTAAATGCAAAACAGGAGTATAAGTTTCGACCTCAATGCCTGCGCCCCAGAGTTGGACTTAGGCGCCATTTGTGTTGTGTCCTTCACGGTAGCGAAAGCACTCCTTGCATAGGGCACTAGTCTAAATTCACACAGAAGTTCGCTGTTCTCGTCGTACATGACTAGGACCAAATACAAAGAAATAGATGTTTAGGTGTGTGTGTGTTGAAAAGAGGATGCACAACAGAAATATATGATACCACATTATCCTAAGAACGCCGCATGATTCCCGCAGCAATGTGAAGGAGTACGCTCGTGGCAGTAGCATGCCAAAATATCATTCGCAGAGTAGGTGTCAGGGATATGCAGTAATCATGAGGTACTGTACATAATTGCACCCACACGACCAATAAAAAAGTAATAAACTAATAATATAAAAATTATAAACACTCCCCCCCCAAAATACCAAAACCAAAACCACCCCCAAAAATTACATAGCAACAGCCGCATATACCTGGTATAATTAGAATGCACGTGATAAGCTAATGTAATATGATTGTGTTAATAGATTCACAAGCTATTGGAGTAGAAAGATTCAATGTGCGACAGCACTAAAAATATTACCTCCTATCTGTAGGAGGATTAGTTTCTGCTACCGTTATCTTGTGCTTTTAACTCATGTGGTAAGGTAAAGTGTCAGCAACCCCATAACAACTTCTCTGTGAGAGAGAACTTTCGCCATGTAGAAGAGCAATAGCTGAGCAGCATCAGTCCACTGTTACGTCTTAACAACAGTATAGCTTCAGCACAGAGTTTTCTCCTTCTCAGCAGCGGCCCTTCCATCTAAAATCTGAGGGATGTGACTTCGACCTGTCCCGAAGTCATCCAACACCACCTCAACTCCCCACACATGCACACCACATCCTAGGAAAGACAGTGAACGGTACACTACCGCCGTCTTTCTAGCAAGGTTAAGTGGTACACACCAGTCTCCTTTCGTCACCCCCCCACCAAAGTCACCACCCCTTGACGCACGCACAATCGCAAAAAAGGGGGGGGGGGGGTAGGGTTTGTTGTTAAATTTTATCTGCTAGCAGCATTTATACACAATATCAAATGCACCACGAAAGGGATTTTAAAAAGCTCTTGAATCTCCAGCATTACATATAGAAAACAACTTATAAATCAACCACAAGAGCTGTCACAGCTAGAAACATGAAACCAAAACACTCCTGAGACACTCTCTGAGGTGTAAGCAAGTTTACTACTAATAAAGCCTGCCCAAGGAAACAACACCACGACTACCAACTGCTTATGAAGGTTATAATCCCTATACTAGATATCCTAGACTGTGAAAAACAAAGCCTTCCTGCTTACGTAAGAGTCCACCCTGCAGCTCCGTCCTACAACACAAGGGGCCACACACCTCACGACAGCGAAGAGTGCTCAGAGGACCAAAGCACATTAGACAAACTAAATTCAGCGCTCCCCCCATCCACCCAAATCAAAACCATCACCGCACCCCAGGTATGACACGCAAAGAACTGCGGGGTAATAGAAGCCCCCGGTAGTACAGGAATAAGAGCAGAGGGACGGAATCATCATACAGCTGAAGGAGACTGTGGCTGACTGAGCGAACCGCAGCCTCGGCAGCCCTCAGGGCTTTCACTCCCATCAGCACTACAGAGCGCAAGCAATTAGCACAGGACGACAGCACAAGCCAGGAGCACACGACCCTGGGATGGACAGAAGTGACAGAAGGGAGGGAAGGAGGGAGGATCCTCACAATGAGAGAGTGGCAAGAACTGACCATGCCATCAAAACTGCCCACCCCCAGTGACTGTTCTAAAAATGATCATCATGCCCAACTCAGGGAGGCAGATTTTCATCAGACAAAAAATTATGAAGTTGCTCAGTTAGAAACTTTTCCCATGAGAACCACAGAAATATTGAAAGCCTATGATGGCTGAAGTCATCTTCAGGGAATTTATGAGAACAATCAATATTTTTTTGATTTAGGGGCACTTAATGCAAAAGCCACTAGGAAGTATGGATGTGTAAGATCCTCATCCATTGAGGACAGATTTGGTTATACAATCACACGTTTTTCCTCCCCAAGCTACAACCCCACAGTCCACTCTGCTAGAGCAGCAGTCCTTGGGAAAGCATGAGGAGTGCAAGCTTCCCAGCAATGCTGCACAGGGCAGGTAACTAATACTGGATCCTGGTGCAAGCAGCAAGAGGGAAAACCCCTGCCACCCCAGTCCCATCAACTATCCAGGCTGTTTGGCAGTGAAGATGCACTTCACTGTAAATGTCTCCTAAACTGATCTGACTTTTTTCTGATTTACCTTTATCCAAATTTTAAAAGTTCTCTTGAGAGGCTTATGATTTAGTTGCAATGTAATAGAGTTGTGGCTTTAGTTTAGTACTACTATTCTTACTATATAGAAAGTAATATACTTATTGTATAAAGTCCATACTTCAGTATAAGGGTAGAGGTATACTTGTACAGTGGCCTTCCTCAGTGGCTGAAGAACATCAAGCTTGGACTGGGGAGACACTATCAAAGATGTAAACAAAACACTAGAAGAGAAAACATGCAAGAATAACTGCAGTATTTCTCTATCTCCCTCAAGAATGAGGAACTGCCACTTGACATTAGTACCTTTACTCAGATTTAAGCTTACAGATCTTCTTACAAAGGCTGACATTCCCTTCTTGTCCCAATCAATCAGTCATATATTTGTCAAAATAATTATTGCTGGCTAATAATTAAGTTTTGTAACCTGTATAGGAGTAAACCACGACAGCTTCACTTTTGCATTTTTATCTTATCACTTTTCATCACAAATCATTGCCTTGTTTTTGTAAATCAGCATTACACAGGCACACTGCAAGTCACTCCAGTAAGCCTGGGGAAATTCCTGCAAACTGCCAAAGGGCAGTTCAACTGCTCCACAATCAAGGCCAGAGCCCACATGCCTTCAGCAACCAGACACCTTCCAAAAAAAAAAAAAAAACTAGACAACTATTAAATCCAGACTTACAGAGAGGAAACAATTCTTTAGAATGCTAGGAATACTAGACTTGGCTTCCTGAAATCTTCTGTTAAACAGAAGAAAAAGCAAAGAGACAGGGAATAATGAATCCAGCAGGAAAATAAAAAACAAAATAAAACCCATGTTCCATCAGGAGTGGATATCAGGAAACTTTTAACATACCAGAAAAAATTATCATTTTCAGTAAGTCCATTGGAAAAATGATCATGACCCATGCCAAGGCTCATTACCCTCACTCCCCATCACAGCAGGAAGTCCAACACAATGCCCCTTTCCTCAACGCACACCTCCTACACAGACCTCATTTTCATTCAGGATTTAACCACCCTATTGTGCAAAGCAAAAGCACAACTTACTACAGCAATTCCAGGTGGGCCTCCCAATATTCCCCCACAAGGC
>CM031867.1:6470683-6493068 GCA_018697195.1 Certhia americana | reverse complement strand
AAAAGCTGCTTTGCTTATCCCTGTCTCTGATGTCTTGGGCTCCAGACGACTTCCATCTCTCCTTAGGTACTGTAACACCCTGGTACGTGTGCTCTTACAGGGTCACAGCAATCACAGCAGCTGTTCTGCAAGTCTGCCACTTCTGCTTCACATTACAGTGATCATTTGAACATTCCCTTCTTGACAACACAGGAGTTTTATAACTTCTGAGCTCCTCATATTATACTGCGGATTGCCAAGAGAATGGTGAGCCTTCACAAGATCAAATAAGGCACAACTTTATTAAAAAAAAAAAAAAATATGTAACAAATAAAATATGTAACAGCATTTAAATCCTTAAACAGAGCTACTTAGGGAAATTTGCATCTGCAGAATGGCTTTTTAAAACAAGAAAACGCAAGATTTCTAAAAGCAGGAACCCAACTCCAGTTTTCACCTATTAACACTCTTTACCCCTGAGCTGAAGCTGTAAATCATACAGTAGAAATGACCAAATCACTGCAGGAAGACACCATAGTAGGTTACTGAGATCCACTACAAGCAAAACATATGCTTGATGGCAAATCTTTTCCCCATTTCCTACATTAGATGTTCATTGGGGTCTGACTTCTAATTGATTGCAAATAAAGACTAACAGGTTTTTGCATATGAAGTGAAGCTATAGAACATCTGCCTCTTCACAGCCTTTCAATGTACCTTATGTGATATTAAGCAAAAAAGTGGTTTGCCTCATAAGCTTGTACGAAACAGTGAATTTGAAGAACAGTGTGACAGAACTAAATCATTCCACTGCTGCTGCAAAAGGTGTCTCTTTGATCTCCCCATGTACTCCTAGGTGATAAAATGCCAAGTTGGATAAAATCAGTTTCAATGCCAAAAAGATGGACTACTGGTGCAGAAGGTCACAAAACACTATTAATTGCCTTATATCATCTCAGTCTTGAAAGATGATCCAAAAATATAGGCTGGTGCTTTGGAACAGAGCACACATTGCTAGCTACCACTTTCCAAGCAAGCTGTTAAAGGTACTTTAGGCATGCTCTTACCTGCAAATGGAAAAACCTATTTCCTGCTCTTTTAGCCTCTTTTACAGTAGTCATTTATGCTGGTTTTTTTACTTCCTCAGCAACCTAATTCACTAATTGTGTTTACTGGTATAGTCATTTTGTGACCTTTTCAGAAAAAAGCTACAGCAATCTGAATGTAAAAGTCAGTGTCCTGAAATTAGCTTACATGTTTACAGGCTATAGCATGGACAAACGCTGATGTGGAAATAAAGACCTGGTTAAAAAATAGCAACACAAAATACCAGAAAGGAGCTAGAAAGGTATCCAGAGAGGAGCTAAAAAAAAAAAAAAAAAAAAAAATCTACAGCCACTTTTAACAGAGTGTATCAAAAATAGTGCACCTGAGGTTTTGTCAAAACTCTAACTAAAGGACATACATAAAGTAGACAAATGTCAAAATCAGATCTAAAATGCCTATTGTACATTCAGTTAAGGAACAAAACATTTGAGCATCAAGGATGGATGACATTTGAAGGTGTCTGGAGTAACATCAGCAGTATATTTCCACGCTTGGTACATTTCCATGCTGTGGTGTGAGAGATGTGCACTGGTATTTCTAGAGTCTGAGAACAGTAAGTGTCCAGTTGTGTGTAATTCTGACCCCCAACACACATTACCTTGGAGACTGTCAGTGCAAAGAAGCTGATTGCAGTCCCATCAGAGCCAAGGATCCTTGGCAGACTTCACTTCCAACCTTACACCCACTCCAGAGGTGCTGAATGAGAGCTGCAGTTTTCCAAAGGAACACAGAATCATTCTCTCCAGCATTCCTGGATATGAGTTCTGGATATGATAATGTGGCAGGCAGGAGGGGAAGTCGTAGGCAGCTGGGTAGTAGAGTGAAAAAGGCCAGCTTGTACAGATTACATTTCCTGGTTTTCTTTTATCGTGGTAAGTTGGAGGCAAAAAGATGAAAAGTTGAATTTGAATCACTATACAACGATGGACCGGATTGAAGCTTCCAGAAGTCACTGCAAATACTCAAATAGGTGAAAATGGGATTTTCAGACTTCCACAGTTTAGCATGTTTCAATACTGTCTCCCAGGTCGCCCCTCGGTGTCACATGAAGGCACAAAGGTGTCACCCTTTGGGATCACATAATGCCTATGTGGCTGCAACAGGGTTCTCTGAAGAACTAAGCTAAATGAAGAGTAGGGCAGTGTTTATTTAACATTTATATTGTCCTCTAACATGAGCTAGACTTTGGAAACAAAATGAACTGGAAACTTTGCAAACTACAAAGGGACGTTTTGCTGGCTTTCTGCAACCCTCATCTTGGGAGCCACTGCTTTAAAACTGTCACAAATGACTGTGTCAGGAGTAAAATGATATGCATGCAAAACCACTAATGGGCATAATTTATAAAGAACAGCTAATGCTGAATGACTTAATGGACAACAGTGTGTGTATACACTATATATATATACACATATATACACACACACAGACACACACACACACATATATATATATATATATATATATATATATACACACAGAGTCATGAGAGGCAAGTGCCACTGGGGGAGAGGGCACTGCCCAGGCAGGTGACTGAATGCTAGAAAGAAAAAGAACTGGGCAGCACTTTCTCCACAATAAGCTCCAGGAAATTCTTTATTCTTCCCTAAACAGACAAGCATTAAGTTTTCAAAGTCTGTTGGAAAGACTCACAGCAGGATGTGCCAATCCAATCAATACCATGGAAGAATAAAAGGCCAAGATTTTGCTACAGTCAGAATAAACAACTGTCCTAAATTTCTGACAAACAGTAGCTGTGTCTCTTTGCTCGTATTTGAGATGTGTATAGAATGTTGTTAGGGTACACATCCACAGCCAGCATCATTACTCTTCTTTTTCAGCTGATATTTCCATCATGCCTCAGAGAAGACAAAAGGAAATACTGAGTCCAAACCTGAGAACAGAGTCTCATGAAAGCAAGAAATTATGCAATCTACTGAAGAGATTTTCTTCAGAAAGATCACAGGTCTCATGCTTTAGTCATGGCCTGTTCCTTTGCCAGCGAGCTAAGTGATTTCTTTCACGTAAGCTGCTCACGACGACTACAGAAACCTCCAGGATTACAGTGCACAAACAATGGGAGAAAAGCTGCTTCAAATAAAACACCCAGACAATGGAGTTGCCATTATGGTAGCAATGCAAAATATAGACGGGGATTTAAATGAAACGGGTGATATCTGTATACTTTGGAGGGCTCACGTGTGCCAAATTTGGCAGCATGAGTGTTCATATTGCTTGTTGCTCCACCCCTTGAACAATGAGGCTAAACCCCATATGTGCAAGAGTTGGTAGAGCACAAGCAGTTTTGCTAATCACGCTGCATGCAAAAGCAAAAAGACAAAAGAAACAAGTAATGCTTAGACTAGCATTGGGGAAATAATTAAGCATGAATGAAATATTGTATGCGGATTTGAAATGAATGTTCTCGGAAACAATTGTGCTGTTTCAGTTGTGCTGCTTTTCCCCCTAAGTTTCACAAAGTAATTTGCATATCATTTAAATAAATACCATAAATTATTGCAAACTTTTGGGGTTTATTTACATAAAACAAAATACTCATTTCCATTATTGTTTGGATTACCTGACAAGAGTGAAATGCAGAGGTCTGAGAGGAAACCTGTCTCTCCCTAAAGTATTACAGATTTCTCATGCATGAGAGAACCAGAAATGCTCTGTACATGTAACAGAGATATAGGATCAGATCTTCCAACTGAGCCAAGCTGGAGCTCATATTGCTTTCACTATCAGTGTCATCCACACATCACCTATTTGATTTCACCTCTGATAAATATTTGCCTTCCTTCTTGACTACTTAATTATACTTTGTCAGATTCCTTCTTAAACCTGCTTTCTCCTCTCACCCCATCATGGGGTCAACAGCAGCCATTTCAGAACCCTTGACAGTCTGTGTGTTTCGACAAATCAGAAGAAAATAAATGATTGAAATACAAAAATCGAGGTAAAACTGAGTGGACAATAGCCTAAAAAGTTAGGAAGGTGCACACAACTCTGCAGGATGATATGGAGCCATATGATGGCCACTCAAAACTAAATACAGGTACCACCACATGAAAAACCAAGTGACCCAACATCCTGCAAAAGGAGGAATTTAATATATAGCATAAATTTTAATGTTCTGGCTGTAAGAGAGTAAATGATCATTCGTGCTTCTGACCTATGAAATCTGCCTGCAGGTTTCCTCCACAATGCTTTTATTTATATCTAGTTGCTTTCTCCAGCCTGAACAGGAACCCAAGAGATGATTCTTACTCTTCTCACAAAACCTAGGGTTGCTTTTCCCCATGTTGTTAAACATGTCAAACATTATAGATTGCAAGCCAGATGAACTCATTATACAGATGTTCTTTTCATGGAGGACCAGCCTGTAGTCTGTTTCGAAGGCTGTTTTTCGCTTTATAAACCATTTCCTATCTTGGATACAAAGGCATTTAGGCATTTACTTTCCTGAACTTTGCTTACTGCAGTCCTAAGATGTGCTTCACCACAAAGGAAATAAAATTGACTGGGTGTAACTTCATGATTTCCAGATATCACTAGGGTGTGCTGTAGATCATGAAATTTCAGTAAAGCACCATTAACAGGGAAAAACCTAGCTGCTATAATAAATATTTTAAATTAATTACAAACACGAAGCAGCTCTCTACTGACTTGAATTCCTCTTAAAACAACATACATGCTCAAGAGAGGTAATGTAACATTTAAACAATTTAAAATATTTTTGTACACAGGCTTGGTCAGCACTCTAGCAGAAAACTAGAGTCAGGCAGATAATCACGCACCTAAACTACACATAGGTAACTAAAATTCAAGCATGCAGTCTGGTGGGAATTGAAAAAATGGGACTGGAACCAATATCTATAACAAACTAGGTAACAAGCAACAACATTGTGGAAAACTTTCTCTTAAAAAAAAAAAAAAAAAAAAAAGAAAAAAGAAAAAAGATTCTATATGAAGTTACCAAAACTCACAAAGGTAGTGCAGAGTGAAGGGATGAATTGTAGTTATTAATGGAAATTAAGTAATATAAACAATGGTGCTGAAATTTCCAGTGAGGGTAACAGTAGGACTGAACCAAATCCATCATAGGAGACTGCATCTCTTGGGTGTCAGCTCTTAGTAACAGAGGAGGAGGCTGTAGCTTCGGGAGGAAGGAAAGCATCAGCTCCCAGCTCTGGGCTTTCAGCCACTTCCAGCCCCTGCAGGAGCTGGGCACCCTTGTTACAAACTACACCCAGCAGCTGCTTAGCACCTGGGATGAAACACCTTCCTACTCTTGCACCTCTTACCTAGGAAAGAAACAACCTGGCACCCCATCCTTCAGCACCCACCAGCCCCAAGTGCAGTCATGGAGTGGTGATGGGATTGTGAACCCAGCACACTGAAGAGGCTGAATCAGTAGAGTTTTTAAGCACAGCTAATTTCGAGCATATATTTACACCAAAACCCCACAGACTGAAATGCAAATTTAAAAAGAAGCACCTATTGAAACATGAACAAAAACTGAAGTTTATTGCTGAGACCCCAACTGTCAAGACATATCCAGAATGCCACAGTCAGTGGTAAAAACAAACAGAATTATCAAGTGATGCTTCCAAGCTCCATGAACTGAGTTTGGTAGTCTTACACCATGAGCCACATAGTCATTATTATAACAAATTGTATTACTATTTGTAGCATCTAGGGAACCCAAATCAGAGCTCTATTGTGTGACAGACTGTACAAGCACAGAAAAATAGGATGGCTTTTATAATGAGTACATCACAAGCCCCACTACCATAATTAACATTGATTAGCATAGATGCAAACAGCATGGGAAGACAAAGATTGAGCCAGTTTGGAAGCTGAGGTACTCTCTCACCCTTTAAGGTGGCTCCTTTGGCTCCCAACTGCAGAACAGAGGGAGGCTGTTTCAGTGGGGAAGACTGCAGTCCCCAGTGCTCCCAGGAGCATGTTCTAGGACATGGGATTCAAAGAGACATCTTTGTCACTTACTAATCCACTTTCTATCACAGGCAAAACCACATGGCAGCACCACCATCAATTCTGATAAAAAAGGATGGTTAGCAACATTTGATCTACTCCACGTACCAGAAAGGACCCCAAAAAGCCAAATTCACTCAAAACAAAATCTCAAAAGAGTGACCTTAGTGGACATGGGATGTGTAGCTGCATGTAATAAACTTCCTGCAAAAAACAGCCCTTGCTAGATCTGTAACTATCATATGCATCTCCTCATCCCAGGTCCATGGCATTTTCACAGACTTGCTTTGGATACTAATGCAGTTTTTCTTTTTTAACTGTAAAAAAGAGTTGGCAGTTCTGTAATGCCAGCAAAAAATGGATAGCATGAAATCACAGGGTTAAATATGCTGATTGTGTTAATGAAATTATCTTTACTAACCAAACAAGATTCCAGACCCAAAACCTTCCTATGAACTCTCCTCTCCCCCAAAATGTTTCTACACTTCTTTTATGGCATAACCTAACAATATCCAGACCTGAAATTTTACTCCCACATTCAGCACCATGGAAAATACATTCACAGAAAATATACGCACACTAGAAATTTTGTTTGGTTCCCCATGCCATAACCTAACTGCAGTTTGTTGTCTCTTCAGACTTACTGCTTGTTTCAAGAACTCTCATATGCATTAAACTGAACATGTATGTAAATATTTTCAGGACTAAACTGTAGCCACAATTTCAAAGGCAATCAGGATATGTTGTGCTCAGCTGTAGTTAGGGTCCAGTGTTTTGCTATTTTTTTGCTGTTCTGGTGAAGTTTCTTAATTTGTTTTTCTTCTAAGCTACTTCCTACAATTTCACTCACAGGGAAATGAAACATAATTCTATAAAGCCTAAAAATAAACTCAAATCTGCTAAAAAATTCATCATTTCACTCCCAGGCTTCTACCAGCTGGGATTGTCTGCTTTAAGTTTGACACCCCTGAGAGCTACAAGCATGACTTACAAAGATGAGCAAGTTTACATGAGAATGATGAAAAGATGCATTTTTTTAATCTTTGCTTTGCCAAAATACCATCCGGGGCATTTATTACTTGAAGACATTTATTTTTGGCAATTGCTCACTGCCTTTTAATACTGTACTCACGTTATTTGCAAATTTGGAGAGGTAATACCCAAATCCATATTCTGTTTTACATGTACTTCTATCAGGCTTGCTCATTACATTCGTTAAACTATTTAATTCTCAAGGATCTACTAGAGATACAGTGAAGACCCCCTGAACACCAGTTAAGAATAAACCTGTAATGAGAATAAATTACACACGCATATCAATTGCTGTAAGTCCTGTAAGGAGTCAGACCTTTCTACATAAACATCTGCTGCAAAATTAAATCTGATACATTAATAAAAGCCCTCCCCATCCAAACTAAACAATGGATGTGTAACAGTTACTCGATCAGTTAAAAGAATAAACCTTTTAAATAAATAAATTTGCGCTTCACCAATTTATGTCACTGTGGTACTTAAGGCGAAACCTTTTAAAGGAATAGATTTACTGTGCACACAGATCTCCACTGGGTATGTGTAATTATGCAAAGGAAAGGCATTACTTTTAAAGTGGATGAATGGTTGATACTTTTTGATTTACTGCTAGAAACAGAAAAATGGTAATGGCATGAAATAAGCATTTGCAAAACCGTTTTGGCAGACGGAAAATGTTTGATTTACCTAGGGCATCTATCAGGTTCTATATTTTAGATCAAAGTAGATAAATGGAAAGGCAAATGGATATTTGGAAAAAAATCTACTGCTTTTCTGTCAACCCTGCAAGTAAGTTAAATGTTTGAATGAGGAAAAAGCCCAAGGCTCTTTGGATGGAAGGAAATCATGATTCATCACTGTTCTGGCAACTACAGCTTTCTGTATTTACCTGAAAAGGTGACGTGGAAGTCATTGTCACATTCTCATTCTAAGCTTGATTCTGAGAGGTGATTTTAAAGGCAGCTGCCAGGACTCAGCGTTTCCACTTGACACTTGAAGTAGACAATGCATACCCTGGGTCATATTTTCATCTTAGCTCCACATTGTTCACTCTTCTTTCTGGTTTGAATTCCCATTGGTGAAGAAATTATGTTCTAGTTAAGACATACAGATGCAAAATCAAAAGCCACTGCCTTCTCAGATCCTTCTGTGCCATAGGAAAGCACCGTGAAGGCAGTGTAAGGCTGACTACACAATTACCTGTAACAAGTCAGGAGGCAGAAGAACATGAAAAATCAGCTTCTTTCTCTGGCAGAATTCTTCCTAGAGGTTCCCAGTAAAAAGCATGATTTCTGATTGTGCCATGATCCTGTTCTGAACTCTTCCTGCACTGAAATGCAACCCCAGGAGCTGTGTGGTAGGGGCACTGTGTCCCACCCTTAAAACATCACCAGCCCAGTGGTACATGTGCTGCACAGATGGTCTGAACATACAGAGTTAATCCAAAAAGTCTGGGCTACATCCAAGTCGTTGAAATCCACAGGAGGGCACACACAGAGGACCCCCAGCCACATCAGATGCAGTGTGAGTGTGCACCCCACGTGCAGGGGCACTTCCAGGGAGTGTCAGGTTTGCTCTACAGACATGGTAGGATTTGCTTGTGTGCTGAGAAAAGACTGGGATTACTTGACATCTGGAAATCCTGACAAACACATAATCCTTCCACATAACCTCTTGACAAAACGTCTGGCGTGGGAAGGACATGTCTGGAGAAATTCAGTGCGTGTCCCTCTGCCTGCTCCGTCAGGAAATGATGGAGAGTAGGGTATGGCCTCTCCAGCTCTCTCCACAGCATTATGAACATGAGCAGCAAATCCATCAGCTACTTCTGCATGCATTTATTCTTTGAAAGGGCTGGCCAGCTCTTGAAAGGCCAAAGAGCAATCAAAACTCATATCTTTTGCCTAGACAGGTAAAAAGCCAGCACGGCTTATAATTACAGAGGGTGTTGGCTGCTCTCTACGATGCAAAATAAGCAGATAAGTGGTCCTGCTGACTAATGTGGCCTGTATTTTTAACTCAGGAACTTACCCTTTACCACTGAAACACTGGAACAGGTTACCCTGAGAGGTTGTGGTAATACCATCCTTGCATTCAAAACCTGCCTGGACAAGATCCTGAACAACCTGGTATCACTGACTGTGCTTTGAGCTGGTGGATCAGACTAGATGCTCCTTCCAATGTCCACTGTTCTGTGATTCTGTGGTGAAGAACTCTCCCTTCAGCTTTGCAGATACACTTCCCTTCTAAAAATCAACTGATTAATCCTACCTCTGCCTTAAACCAGGGTTATCACTGCGAACAGAGTTCAAAGATGCTGTTTGTGGAGCGGGTCAAATCCTCTGCAGTGATCAACCAAAAATGACAAAAAAATATGAAGTTTCTCCAACAGGAGACCAAGATATGTGATACTGGCCCTCTGCTTCATTCCAATACCTGTGACTGCTAAACAGCCCCTATACAAAGGGGTTTATATGCACAGCTCCACAGATGAGCAGAAAACCAACACATTTTCACACCAGGCTCAGCAACCAGCACCCAGACCTTTTGTACCCACATGCCCTTCAATCTCCCCTCCTCTCACCCCAAGCTTATCTTTAGTTATGTCTCTCTGAAGTAACAATCCCTCTATGAAGACTTTCACATATACAAACTTCTAAAATCAAGACTTGTGACTGTCAGCCCACCAAAGGCAGGATGCTTGTACACCCATAAGTCAACGCACCTCTGTGAGCTGAAGATTTGTGCATATCCAGGGCTAGCTGGAAATTTCACACTTTGTCTGTAGAAAAAGCTTCCATGCAAGGAATAAAATAAGTGTTAAAATACTGAGCCAGAAGTAAGGTCAGACCATATTTCTCCTCCTGTAATAAATCAGCACTATATGTATATATTAAGTCCAATCTCTTGATGTGTCCAGTTTCAGTAATAAAAACTTAGAGAGCAGAGCTAAAGTTATTGGGTAGGATCAATATTCTTGCTTGTTGTCCTTGATTGGCAATAATGTGATGCTTTCTCCTTGACTTTAAGAGGTGCTTTTGTGATTTGGGAGCATAAAGAAATTCTGTACTTGACAGATTTATACAGCAGGAATATGCTAATGTCCTTTGACCCGCTTAAGAATAAATATGACCTACCAAATTGTCATTTTTATGGGTATTTACAACTGAGGCACTTTGTAAACCTTAGAACTAATATTTCCCAAAGGAAATCTGTGCTCTCGAATCTTGATAAATTATTGAAAAAATACAAGCTACTACCAGCCCTACAAATTTTCTCTTCTCTTTCTCCTATATTTGGTTACATAGGAGTTGTCAAAGCAGACTGGACCACTGATCTATTTCATCAGGTATGCTGCTGCAGCCATGGTTAGTGATTCAGAAGAATCCTGTAGAATTGTTGACTATTTGATAAAAATAGTGCAAAAAAGAAAAAAAATCCTAAAACTTGAAGGTTTTCAGTGCTTGACTGAAATATTAGTTATAGAATTCTTTAAACTCTCAAATTACTGTTAGAAGAATATTACAAACTATAATTTCCACAGCCCAAATGCCACCAGCTGCATTTGCTCTCATAAATGCTTCAGCTGATAAATAACACAAGGAGTAGAATAAACCAGCCCAATTCACCCAGATGCCAGTGCACACAGCTTTGTGGGTGTAGGGCAGATATTCCTTAAATTTAATATTTTGTTAACCAACATCCCTAGTTCCTTAACTCTGCAGGCCAAGTGACCAGAAGCCTTCACTTAATTGCTGTATCTCAGCTCCACTTCACCTCACCTCCCCACCCAACTTACCACACAAATTTTTTCCACCACATTTATACTGTCCCTGCCCTCAAAGGTAGGGAAAGACAAACAAATTTCCCTCAGAGATGGGAGCCAGTGAGCTTAGGACCTCTGCCCTTCATAACCCTCCTCTGAAGAGGAAGATGACAGCACATGACTACCTCTATAGCTTGGTCTTAAGGAAAGAGAAGGTTTTGACACAAAACTGATTTAATAGTGTCATCCATACCACAGTTATGAAAGCTATTTCCTTTTATCCTTATTTGCCATCTGAAAATTGGCAAAGAGTCAGCACTGCTCAGGACAGAATCTAAGACATGAGACTTACAGAAGCTTTTTGTTTCACCTCTTGGTTACATCCCTGCACAATACAGAAGCTCTCAAAGACTTTCAACACACCAGATTTTTGAGTAAAGCATCATGACGTGGCACTCAGCTCTACTTTTACTCCATTTCTAAGGGCAGCTGCTTTTCTGTTTTTCTTTGCGCATCTGTGGACAACAAAATCTTTTCTCTCTCACAAGAATGTCTTCATTAAATCAGTTTCTGCCTTCAGCTTATTCTTGTGCATACTATAATCTGTGTGTATGCACAAGAAAGGCTTGAGAAGCAGACTGAAAAAACAGGAAGCTGGAATAAACAATGAGGCAGGAACTGCAGGAAACTTAAGCATCTTTTCTTGCCCTTATTGTGCTGCCTTCCTTTTCATCTTTGTTTACTGCTGAATTTGGGATTCCTCCTACATTTGTATGGAACACGATTTCAATGTTCTGTGACCTCTTTCTAAAGCAATATGACATAGCACATCCAACACAGTGACCAGGCACAAAGTCAAACAATTCTGAGTTCAACTACTATCCTGAACACTTGGTTTCATATCAGATTTGCCAAATTTAGAGATATAATTTTTTTTTTACACTTAAATTTTTACACTTAATGTTATTCACTGAGTAATAAAAAGGTCCTAAACACCTACCAATTCAGCAGCTCCTACTCCCTACACTGAATATTCCATTTTCCCTTGCACAGGTGGTAGGACAGAGGGAGAAATTGCACTTTAATATAGAAAATATCAAGTAACCCATGCACCAAAGAGCACCTCTGCCCCCATCATGAATGTCCCTCATTCATTCATCACTCATTTTTAAAGGAGTGACATCCTTTTAAAAAAGAAA
The DNA here is from genome assembly GCA_018697195.1 of Certhia americana. NCBI lineage: Eukaryota > Metazoa > Chordata > Aves > Passeriformes > Certhiidae > Certhia > Certhia americana. The sequence continues at coordinate 6,480,987 of CM031867.1, read as the reverse complement.
CTAATGAAACCCTAACCTTTGCTGGCTGACACTGAATTTACTTCATGAAACAACGAAAATTTGTTGGAGAGGAAAGAGAGGAGTTAAACACAGATAGAGACTAGTAGTTTCAGCCCAAATCAGCAAAATCCCTTTTTAGCACCTTGAAAAATACCTATTTAAGATGATCAAATTTTTAATCAAGGTAATTACTCTCACACATCTTTTCCTATCCTTAAGTGTTTAACAAGAAACATCTTAGGCTCTCCTTAGCTCTACTACTTCTAAAGCTCCTAACTGTAAGCAAAGAAACAGATTATGTTGTGAATTGCAGCCCTTTTACCTCCTATGAAAGACTTTCCTGTTTGCATTGCAGAAAGACTTTTTTCTACCTTTAATTATCTGTGCTGTTAAAGATCAGGGTGAAAAAGCATCTACTACTCAAGTAGTAGAGACCACCTGGCCTTTTAGTTTGGCTGCACCAGGAGAGGTTTAGGCTGGATATTAGGAAAAACATCTTTACTGCAGGGGTGGTCAATTCTACTACACACCATGGCATTTCAGCCCACAAAAACAGTATCTCAGCCCAGTTCTCCATCCTTTCTGAAAAAAACATCCTTTAGGTCACAGAGATAAGCACTGTAAATGCACAAGAAAAAAGCCACAGCCAGTTCTATTCCTAAACTCAACTTCCTCAGCACAGCAAGCACTGCCTGGATGTCAGGGCCAAGTGAAGGTTTAATTTTAAGTCTCCTTTAAAGGGTTTTTTTTTTTGAAGACACATGCATCTAAATCTGCTTTTGAACCAAAGGGCTGTGAATTCCAAGCCTGGATTTCTCAACAAGCAGCACTTCCCATATTGCCATAATTACCTTGCAAAGCCAGCTTTCACTTAGGAAAAATGCCTCCTTAAGCACAAATACAGCTAAGAGAATCTTGGAAACCCAACCTAGATACAAATTCACAGTGTCTTATCTGAAGAGGCTGCAAACAACCTGAAAGCAGAGCAAACACCCCCACTCACTTCTCCCAGGAGAGCCATGCAATGTAGCAACTTGTTGAGGACTTCCAAGATTCTGCTAAAGCCAAATATTATGGTTTCGTTCGCCCTTCCTGCTCTGCCAGGGCCTGTCTGGGAGTTCTCACATTCCTCAGTCTCCCCCTAGTGAGGAGTGTGCTGGGATAGGTGTGAGAAACAAGAACTGGACTCCAACCTGTGATCAGGGAGTCTGTGGAGTCAAAATAATGGATGAAAGAACAGCCCAGCAGCTGGATCAGCTGCTAAAATGACACTAAATAAAATCTTGTAAGCATATATATTGTCAGCAGCAAAACAGAAAGATGGGTTTTTACTTAAGTCCATCTAAAAATACTTGGTTTATGGATGGAATGAGAGTTCATGAAGATTGATACATTGATTTAGACCACTATTATTAGCACTGAGTTTTACTTATCTACAATTTCACAAAAGAAACTCCATTTCACTATGTATCTTTCCTGGTCTAAAGGTTATACTGAATTTTCACTTAAAATAATTTTCCTACACAAATGGACACTTACATTCTCTGCTGGTTCATAAGTTAACAGCAGGATCCACCTGTGAAGTTTGGGTGGGCAATTACTATTATCTTTTCACAACCTATTGTTATTTTTTCTTTCTGCTCAGCACAGAACAGACGCAAGTAAGAACAGTAACTATGCAAGAGCAAAACCTGAGAGAAAGAAGAGCTCCAACAAGAAATGGAGGCCACTGTCTGACATTTTAAAAGGGCAAATCGAAAGCAATCAACACCCAACAAAACGCTCAGTGTAAGATGAGGTGATAGCTTAGGATATACTTGGGGTGGTGTAATGAGGCTAACAAGTGCTGTGTGTTTTAATGTAAATTAACACAAGATAATCTCTTCACATATTTAAGTGATGCACTTCAAGTTAATTAATACATATTTAATAGAAGTCTTCTTGAACAGCTGTTATTTACTTCAGGAGTTTCTACACATTAGCACTGGCTGCTTTGTTCTGCTCTGAAGTTGTTCATGCTCCAAAGTACTTTAACAACTCGGGCTGTATAAAAATTGAACAGTCTTCCCAAAAGAGTCAGCCTTTCTGATAACTTAATATTTTCACGTTAAATATTCAAACACTTGCTGAACAAAAGGTCAAATTCTACTTGCAGCATCTGTGTGAAACAGGCAAGCAGATGCCTAATGCTGCTAGACAAATACTTTTGGCACAAAGAATGATATAGAGCTGGTGATCACTTACATTTTCAGGCTTGAAAATCAGCTTTCCTTTTCTTTTGTTCCCTAAATTCTGCACTTACCTTTCATATGTAACAATACAGGCGCAAATGATGACCTGTTCCTTCCACAAGTGATGCTGGTGATCCTTACACAGTCGTGTGCTGCATGAAATCCTGGTAGTGAGAGTGCTGTCTACAGTATTCACTGCATTATTATGAGTATTACACCAACTCATTGAGGCTTCTGTCTTAAACAACTACTGTGTATAACATTACTGCCTTTAGACCTTGCATACAACACTGAGGAAGTTCTCACTTACCCCCTCCTTTAATTCAGATGAAAACCCATTTGAGTTTCAGGCTCTTCTGAGTTTCACAATGTTAATAAGTAGAAACCAATTCAAGAACCACACTGGCAAACACAAAATTCTCATACTCACAGTGGTGAATGTGACTTTTGACAACCAGTTTCTTTGAAAAGAACTATCTTGTTTCTTTGAAAACAACTATCACCACTGAACAATCCTTATCAATATATCTGTTGTAGTTTTCAGCTGACTAAAGATTTTTATTCTTGTGGCACTAGAGCACCATTGCTCATTGCTTGCACGTCAGCCTTTAAAGCTCACAGGTTTACTGAAAATCACTTCCAAAGCTGGGAACAATTGTATTAGTGCATACCTGTTGGGACAACCTTCACTAAATCTTCTGTGGAATGCTGTATGGAAACATACACAAGAAAGTCCTAAACGCACAAAGATCAAACATATGTACTAAAGCAGACTGATATTACTAGTATATAAGCGAATTTACCTTTATTTTAATTTAATATATTTTTCACAATACAGAGGACATAAGATAACATTCATTACTCAGGTTAAGAATTGTTAAGACTGAACCAGATTATTGCTGTACCTAGCAAAGGTGCTGTAGCTGTGTGGAATATAAAGTCAAAAAGCATCTTCACAATCCTTAAATTATTCTGCACTGTCTCTACCAGCAGCCTGGAGTGAGAGCTGCAGATGCAAGGACTGAGGAAGATGACCTCAATCCTTCCCCACCCCCTGAGTGTGGCTGGTACAAGCTGGGTTAGGGTCCAGCTAGAATCCTGACCCCAGTAAGGCCACAGGGATGGGTTGGGACACAGCTGTTGGTTCTGAGGGAAGCACCAGCACACACAGATTTAAAGTGCCTGTGTAAATGTGAACTTTGACAAAGCAGTGCCAGCCACAACAACCAGGCACCTGAAAGGATTTCTATGCAGTGGAGCTGTGTCAGTGCATTTAGGAGAAAAAGGAGAAAAGCCATGGTTGCCACAGGGCCTAAAGAACTTCTTTTCCAGCAGGTCAACACACCAAAGAGATTTCATTGCTTTTGATGGGAGTCATGTGGGAAACAGACCAGTCCAGAAAAAAGAAACTTGAGAAGACAATCTTGTTCCATGACATTCTGGAATACAACCATACTGCAATGTTCTGGAATCACCATTATGTTAACAAAACTAAGTATCTTGAAAATCTTTTTGTCTTTGGAAGAAGAATTTATCTTGTTCAGAGAAGCATGGGTGCTCTGCCAGCTGCCACAAACCCCATGTTTGTATACTTGCTTTGATATCCACAATTTCACTTTCATTGGCATCAGCAGAAGCCTGATGTCTCATCCATGTCAAGGAAAATGAGAGATGCCAGGGACAAACTGAGCTCCCAGTCCCAAGGAATGAAAACATGCCCGCATTTTGTGCAGCCATGATATAACAGGCATTCCTTAGGTTCTTTTAAGATTCTTTAGAGCTAAAGGATCAAATTCGAGGGGACTCTCTTACAACATACACAGTAAGACTGTAATATTTTTCCTCTACATTTTACATGAAAAATAAAAATCTCTATTTACCTGTGGCTTTGGCAGAAAGGTTTCTATTGTAATTATATCTTGTGTATTCCAATACAGTTTTTTACATCACTTTTACTAGTCTAAAGAGGTACAAAGCTGCAGGTGATTGCTGAAAAATAATAAACCTTTATTAAAATTTCCAGGTTTTGCAAAAGCATTTTGACTACATTCCAAATCTACTTAAAATGTAATTAAATATTTACATTTATTCTCTAATAAGTATTGTAAGTAAATCAATAGCCCAATTATCTTAAATTTTTGTGTGGTATTACAAAAATGTAGCAATTGTATAAATGCACAATTCTAATGAAAAAATAATGATCTTGAACTTTAAAAGAGCCCTTCATTTGGAGAGATGAAAGTGCTGTACTTTCTTTCATTCATTATGTCTTACGGCCCCTGTGTGATGTAGGTGATATTATCATCATTTTACAGATGGGGAAAATGAAAGGCTAATTAATTTGTTCAATTTACAACACTTTTAGCTGTAGACTTAGGGCATCCTATTGTACTTAAAGGCAAAACAGAACTCAACTCACCTGTGATGAACATTTTCTAAAAATTCTTAAACTCCGTAAGCGTTTAACTTATAGGAGACAGAGTATCTCACGCAAGATTTCAGGGTTGGCTTTGCACTGATGGCACCATGAGCACCACAGAAATGTGCTGCATCAGAGCACCAGGTCACTGTGAAGTATGTCACCAAGCTAGTTATGGAGATGATGTGCATTTTTCTTTGGTGTTATTTGCCATTCGGCCCTGCATTTGTGCTTTAATTCCGTAGTACCACACTGCATTTCAACAAATGCGTACAAACAAATAGTGTTTGCTGACAAACTCATTCCCTCAGTTTACTTATGTGTTCCATGAATTTCTTGACTCGGTCAGGATCGACAGCATTTTCCCAATATCCTTCTTTCTTGAAATATGAACCAATTATTAGAGCATCTGCATCCAAGTAATTCTTCACGTTCTCCAGAGTCACCCCGGACCCAACCAGCACAGGAATCTTCACAGCTTGCTTAACCTCTGAAGAGAAGAAAACCAAAATCAGGGTAATTCCTGTCTTTGAAACTCTCTCCATATAAAGACTTCAAATTGCCTGATTTTTCCAACAGAAAAATAAAGGTATCAAAAAATTTGTGATTGTGGTATTTATTACTTCTACTGCAGAATGAAACAGGTTTTCTAGAAAAAACACCTTTAGCTCTAAACAGAAAAAAAAAAAATCTTACATTCTGTTGTGTGGAATGCTTCCTATATTTGCTTGTATGAAAGAGAGCAAGGATGAAACACACACCACTGACAGCTCAGCTAGCTCTTCAGAAAGCAAAAGCCAGAAAGAGAAGTGGTCTTTTATCAGTATGAGGAATGACAATGGAATAAAAAAGCCTCTTATTTTTCCTATATAGTGTTACTTAATCATCTGACCTTTTACCTGGTTTCAAGAGGATGAACAGATAAAAACAAGGCTCAAAATACAGTACTAGCTTTGGAAGGATGGAAAAAAAAAAAAGCCCAGTTCAAGAATTACTTAAGCATCCTTCCCATCATTTTATGTCAAACTGACCATCCAAAGAGTGACTCATAGGACTGGATGCTTCATCCTTTAGAGGAATGTTGTGAACCATTACTTCTGACCTTTAAAAACATATAAATTGGCTTAATTAGTGATAAGCTGATGGTAAGGTAGTTATAGCTTGAGGTAACTAGGGAAAGCATACATGCAACAAATAAATGTCTGCTTCAAAACACTGTTTAAATGAAGTTTCATCAGAAGCCTAACTTATTAATTATGCTTCAGGGAAGACTAATTATTTATCACCTTCCCACTTCACTGAAGAAAGGGGATCAATTAAAATGCTCTTGAATCTCTTTTTAGGTCACATGCTCTTCCATTTTTCCATCTAGGAACAATAGCTCCTTCTTAAAAAGATTTTAACACAAAAATAAAGCCATTCAACACAGTCTTTCCTGAAAATGTAAAACAAATCAGGTGGATCATGCACATATGATTAAAACTTTAGTTATTTCTATGCATATTTGATATTCTTAGTCATTCTGCTTACAGTAACAAAATAATTAATTTCTAGTTACTTATAGTGTTATTTCTGATATGCTCCTTTTAAAAACCTCAGAATTTTATTTATATAATATCTATATGCTCTTAGGAATATCCTATCTGCTTTACATCAATACCAGCACACGATAAAGCTGCACCTGACCACAGATTTGTGACAGTACTTGACTGAATTCCCAGAGGAACCAGACTCCAAGTCAGTATTTTTCTTATAAGTGCATAAAGCACATTAGCAGGGAGTTGTTTCATAATTATTTCACATCAGCAGGAAAAAACTAGGAGCCAAATAATTAAACAGAGCATGTTCATATGGGTCTGAGACAACAGCTCAGCCCTGCTGGGCAAAGGGAAAAACCCAGTGAAAGCTGAGACTGATCTGACACTCCAGAACAGCCCAAAGCCTCCCACAGTGGGAAGGTATCGAGTGCTGCTGTGATCCACACGTGACACACGGAGTGCACACTCATCTCCTGGGCTGGAGATTTATTCAGAATGACAATGTGAAGAATGGCAAAGGGAGTGCTCAGTGTGCAGTGAGACGTGTTACCTCATTAAGTATGCTACAGATGCTACTTTTAAGTCCTTTCCAAGCACATCAGGGCCTAAAGTTGATTAGTAGAAGGTGATTTGTCTATTGGCTCTGCTAATACAAATTCTAACCTGTAAAAAAAAATAAAGCAACAGCAGTGAGATGTGCTTTTGTGTGGCAATGTTCAGTCACTGTCAAAATATCTCTAAACACAGAGCTCTGCTTCAAATCTCTCAAGTTTTCCTGGCATTCTTTTTCTGACTTTTTTTTTTTTTTTTTTTTTTTTGACACAGTGAATAAAAGGAGACAATTTTGTGATGTTACAGAAACAAGATGCTGAAGTTTATCCAGGTTTCTCTGTTCCAGTGGACTGTAACTAGAGGGCACTGTGCTCTTTCTTGTGGCAGCACAGCTGCACTCAGGTCTTTAAAGAAACCCAATGAAATTGTGCTTGGTTACAAAGTACAATGAAAGCATTTGAACTATGGTATGCACAAGTTTCATGAAATAAAGGCCCAGTGCTCCTAGCTTGAAAACAATGGCAAAGAGGGTATAAAAATAAGCACCACTGTGCCAATAACTTGCTCGACTGCTCTTCTTTAACAGCTTTCTCATTGCAGTGATCACTGTACTAAACACACCACTACGTTTATTGGAATGCTCCACTCTTAACAGATTTTAGGTTTTCAATTCAAAGGACTTTTCCTGTCATTAAATTTAGGGCTTAAAACAGGAGCTATGAGTGATCAGTATATTTTCTGTCTCTGAGGGTATCACACAGGCAGCAGCCTCTATTTTGGCCATCAAAAGATGAGAGGGTAAGTCAGTCTTGAGGCCCCTTTTATGAACAGTAATTAAGGAGGTGACAGTCACAGCCAGCTGTTGGATTTCATTATGTACCTGTTTTCCACAGGTTACTCAGCTGAGACACTTTGTATTGTTCAAAGAGAGAACTGAGCAGTCATTATGCTAAGCTTTGGTCACTCAAAATACAAACTGAATGCAAAGCAGGTATTTCAGCAGTTATAGCCAAAGAAAAAATCTGATGGGTTCACACATCCAACCAAAGAATATTCCACAAGGCAGCAAACTGGAACTTCTATAACCTCTTAGATGAAAAGATGGTTTATTAATGAACTGCAATTCAAAATGCTCAGCTATAATTCTTGCTCCTTAACAACATGAAGCCTGATTTTTCAGACCTCATACTCCATCGACCTCTAGTGCCCTGGAGTGCCCAGGCAGCCCTGCAGCAGACCTGCCAGCCTAGAGAAGGCAGTGACACTAAACTGCAAACAAAATCTGACTGAACACAGATCTCTGCCTTGACAGGGAAACACTTCCCACAGCCCATCACAAATCAATCAATTCCTCACAAAGACACAAAGGCAAAACCACTTCTATATTACTGCACAACAAAGCTGAAAAAGAGACATGACAAAAATCTCATCTGTCTCTCAGCTTTGCTTTCAAGAGCTGCTTTGCAGCGTGATGAAAGGTGCCCAATTGTATCACCGTAATACGACACTGCCGGGAATGCATAAATTCCTGAAATGCAAAATTTCACTCACATCAACACCAACTTTGTAGTCTGCAGCTGTGATCCGTTTTAAGAACCTCCTGACATAGATATGCCCAATTTGTCATTTTTTTTATACTGTGGAATATTGATTTTTAAGTTCTTCTCTTAACTGTTTTAAGACATCTTTCTCATGAGAAGGCCTGCTAACATCCAAAATGCTGTGATCTAAGTACAAGAAACCCATGATCTGCACACTCTTGCTTTCATAACACAAATCCAAACACAGAATTAATGTGTACTTCATTACAGCTGCCAACTGTGATTCATTTTGTTCTTTGGACCCGGAAAGAGAAAGAGACAGACTGACAAGTTTGTTCACATGAAAGAAAAGCAGAAGCTATGGTTCTGTCTGGTTGGGGTCCTGTGACAAAAAAGTCTCTGGGCCTACAGGTCAGGTTTTGCTCTCTGATGTCGGAAATCAATGGAGGTCACACGTGCAAACATGAAAGCAGAATTTAACTTAGGATTTTGCCCAAAGACATATCAAATATTTTTTAAAAGTTATTTAATTTGCATTAACAACAGTGGAGACATCAAGTACAAAGAGGGAGAAATCTCTAGATGAACAAAATTTTGCAGAGTCTAAAGCAGGCATAGCTTCCAGTATCACCTGTTCCATGTATCGTTTCTAATTTATTGTACCAAAAGACCCAGCTAATTCAAGAGGCTCAGAGTTCACACCAAGCCATCGCTTTCCTTTTAACATTGGTGACTAAAGCATGGCAATTTGTAGTCCGTTTTTTCACAATAAGTTTAATATGTATGAAATAAGAACCATTTTGACAAGTTCAAAAGTAATTTTAAATGCTCTTAAGCATCTGTGATATACATAAAGCCTTGAAAACACGGAATGATTTTATGTTGTTTCAAAATATACAAAAATACAGCACAAAAGATACAAATACAGCTTGTGGAGGTCCACGTTACCTCTGGCAGGTAAAATATGCTTTTCATGCTGATCTGCTAACTTATGTTGAATACAATACAGTGCACTGGAACTTCAAAACATGCCAAGATACAGCATGTCACATTCTATTTTATATAGTGAGATATTCACATTCAAGCTTTTGATCTAAATTAAAATTAGTGATGAAAATTAAATGTCCCCATGATAGAACTTTAATTCTAGCATGGGAGCAATATCATTTCATGAACACAGCCCAAACTTATGCCAATATAAAAATATCAAGAATCACAGCACTTTTGCAAAGGTCAGAACTCATAGGTCAAACGAGTCTCCCTTGAGAGAGTCCACACTATTTAAAGTAGTCCACACTATTTAAAAATTATTTTGATGTTAATATCTTCCTGTCTACCTATGAATTTGTATTCCTTCTGGAAATCTTCCAAGCAGTACTCTCCCTGGTATTAATCTTTGAAATGCTGCCTTATCAAAATGCCCCTTTTCTTGCAGGAATTCCATTTTCATTGGGAAAGACAAAAACACCAAACTCTTCAATGGAAAGATTTATGGTTAGTTTAATATGGCTAGTTTTAGTACAGCTATTTTTCTAGGGTTATAAAGTGGCTTTTTACAAATGAAACCGTATTTTCTTTCGGCCTCAGCATCACTCAGTGTCATAAAAGCTTGGAATAATTGTCATTTTTGCCCTGCCAAACTGTTGCGCAGAAACATACCACAGCCCATCTAAGTGATACCACAAACACGTTCATTCTGCTCAAACCAAGCCCCATAATGAGAGTTTCTTGCCCCATCATCTCCCCTCCTTGTTCTCACCTTGCAGCTGCCGAGGGTCGGTGGGGTGGCCGGTGGCCGTGCCGCTCAGCACCACGCCGTCAGCCAGGAACAGCTGGGCAGCGGCTGCCGTCTGCGCCGCGCTGACATCGGCCGTCAGGGCATGGGCACTGCGGGGACACGGCTGTCACACAGCGCCCTGCTCCCACACAGCCCACCCACACAACCCCCAGGGGCTGCTCTGCAGAGCACAGCCACAGACACAAACCAACCTGCTCCTTCAGAGCCCCCCAAACTGATACCCTG
>CM031867.1:6448607-6470673 GCA_018697195.1 Certhia americana | reverse complement strand
GACACAAACCAACCTGCTCCTTCAGAGCCCCCCAAACTGATACCCTGGGAGCTGACACAAACCAACCTGCTCTGCAGAGCCCCCCGACAGATACCCTGGGAGCTGACACAAACCAACCTGCTCTGCAGAGCCCCCCAAACCAATACCCTGGCAGCTGACACAAACCAACCTGCTCCTTCAGAGCTCCCCAAACCAATACCCTGGCAGCTGACACAAACCAACCTGCTCTGCAGAGCCCCCCAAACCGATACCCTGGCAGCTGACACAAACCAACCTGCTCCTTTAGGGCCCCCCAAACTGATACTCTGGCAGCTGACACAAACCAACCTGCTCCTTTAGGGCCCCCCAGACTGATACTCTGGCAGCTGACACAAACCAACCTGCTCCTTCAGAGCCCCTGAATTGATGGGTTACTGCTCTGGGCTCTGCAGAGGGAATGCTAAGTGTGAAGCACCAAGTGTCAATTGAGACAGCTGCTTACGTGTCAAGCACCTGTATTTCAGAACTGTTGAGCACACAGAGCTCTCTGACTTCAAGTGGGAGTTGTGGATGAGCCCTCATTCATAAATCAGATCCTGTTGCCTAGGACAGAATCAACAACCTCCACAAGTCCAACTAACAGAGAGTACAGTCTATGGTATAGCCACAGGAATCATCTTACACAGCAATTACAAACATCAATTACACCTGCATCACAGCTGTTCAACAGCAGGCTTTGATGTATGGGTGACACACTTTGTCTGAAACCGATTGCAATAGCAGCTATTAATTTATGTGGTCCCAAACTTGGAAAGAATTCCAGCCATTGCTGGTTGAACATCCAACACTGTTGTTTCTGTATTTAAATAGAAAACAACAGCTATGGCAAACATGTTGCACTGCTGAGTGCTGATGGCACAAGAACAGTTTCTCCTCATTTAAAGAACAGGAGCATAGCAGCTCTCGGTGGCAGCTGCATTTTTCTACATTAAAGAGCTCAACCAACAAGTCCTTCAGCATTTCCTTCTGAGCTTAGGTTTCTGCCTGAAATGAAAACTTCTTTGCCTTTCTTAAAGGCCAACTCTTTGAAAAATGTGAAGTATAATCCAAATATCAATTCATCAATTTTCAAGACTAAGAAGAAAAATGACATGATGCAATTTCATTTACAGAAAGTCTAATGCAATATATTTGTGTTTATATACATATACATATTTATATGTATACATAAAAAAATCATCAGAAAGAAACTGCTCAGAAAGGACCTGAAAAGCTTCATCTGACCACCACACTGCATTGTTTCCTTTCTCTTTTGAAATTTATTACCTGCTTATTATATATTTAAGATCTTCCAAACTTGATTATTCTCATGATTGCTCACATAGTACACACAAACATTTTAATTAGGTTATTTAGCATGTATAATACATAGCACTTGAACAGTTTTTCTGTGGGAAAAAAAAAAAGAAATAAATCCAAAGAGTGACATCTAAATAGCTGAAAGTACCATGTGACAGGTAAGATAAAGTATAAGCAGAAAAGAAACTGGATTTATCTGTCATAAGTTCCTTCTGTTTGATAATCATAGAACATAACCCTTACATAGACAGCACTGATTTAAGTAGCAGAATCAGTATTATTGGCAGGAAGGAGAAGAAAGAGAAGAGCTTTTTAAAACGCCAAAATATCATCACTTGGATGCTTTTATATGGCACCTGCCTTCAAAACTAAAAAATAACCTTGGATACCTAACTTTCAGAAACAAAACTTCTTTAAACATAATAGATATATAAACATGCACACAAAGTCTCGATACCAGATGCAAGGCTGTTAGAGCTGGCATATTGAAAACCTGAAGGTTAAACAACTACAAACTTCACAGATAAAGCAACTTGTAACTTAGAGGTGCGAATTTATTTTTAAATGTATCCCCTTATAGCACTGTAAGTCTGTGCCTAAATAATAAACTTCTCCCTGTATGATTAACTTTTCTGGAAGAAAATTTACATTAAAAAAAATTTACATTTACATTTACATTTTAAAAAATCAGAAAATGAAGAAAAGTATATGATCATGACTGCATTCGTATTTGCATAAAATATTGCTTGCATTTACCTGTGTTTCTTTTTAATATCAGCAAAAATCTGAATGTTGTCTGCTCCAATGTGTTTTCTGTATCGTAGCAGGTCACCTGCACAGGCATTTATAATCCCTTCATCAGCCACATGACAAAACACAAATCCTTCAGCCCGGATAAAATCAAGACCTGAAAAACAGTCAAAAGCAACATTTTAGCTAAAACTGAGAACTGAAAAACACTAAAACCAAAGGAAAATCCACCTTACTGCTCTTCCTATTAGATCCAAACACAAATTGTTTCATGTGCTCTAGGACTAACCACCACTTTTCCACATATATTCCATTCTTTATTATTGCCCCTGTTCTCTCTGACTTCTTCCCAGCTCCATCTCTCCCACTGACCACACCAGTTTTCCCCCAGCCCTTGGTGCCCTTCTCTCCCTCAGCCCCTGGGTTTGTGCCTGTGTGGCTCAGCACAGGCAGCTGCACACCCTGCCCTGTCTGCTGCCATGATGTGCCAGACAGAGGAGTAGGTGGGTCAAAGCACAGCTCCATTATTCTAAAGATGTGCTTTCTCCCCAAAAATGGGTCGTTAACTTTCATCTCTCCCCTCCTTCCAGAAACCTTCATTGTTTTACTGCTTTTCTGACACCTGTTCCCCTGTTAAATATCCCTGAAGTTGGCCACCAGGTCAAAAGCACCAAGGCTATGGACACACTGCCATCTTTTTGTCATCTTTTATGAAATCAGGCAAGAAAACACAGCCTGGAAAAAGTTATATGAAACCCATGTGACTCCATCTGAACCTAGCGTGTTTTCTACACAGGACCACATCAACAAATTACTTCCAAAGCTGTGCCAAAGGCTTTGGAAAAGTCAAATTGCTTCTAGAGCTGTGCCATTCTACTCCAACCATCAATTCTGCCATGCCTTAGTTATGTGAGTTCCACCATATTCATTAAGTTTTGTCACTAGGAAAGTTTTGTGGCATGGATACTGAAGAGGAAGATAATGAATTGTAAGTACTTCACATTGACATTCAGGGCCCCCCTCCACAGCCTTGAAATATCTCTGTTGTAAGACTCAAGCTTTGGACCACAGAGCAATAAGCCCACAGCTGTGAGGAACAAGATTTAATCCTGACTCCCTTATTGCACTCGTCACCTCCCTCCTGTCCTTCATAGCCTTGAACCTGTCACTTAAAACCTTCCCCTTTTACACATCTGTGTAAAAGCTCTCCACTCATCTTGTGCAGTTTTGCTGTTCTTCCAGTTTGCTTTGGAGCTGTCTTCCAAGCCCTTCTGAAGCTCTGCTACTGCTCCAGCTTTGGAGTCAGATGCATGTTTAATTAGAGCTGACATCATACAAAGGAAAGCAATGCATGTGGAAACAGTTATCAAGAATGCAATCCTACCCACCAGAGAACTGATTAGGCAACAGAGGCATTACCTTAGCACATTCCAACTATAAACATAGATGATCTTGAAAATTTATTTACCAAATGACAAGGTGTCTGTTTATTTTAAAATTTCAGTTTCATTCCAAAAGCCCTGAAGTTGCAGAAACAGAAGCTTATGCCTGATAGAGAAGAGCCTGTATTGCTTAGCAACACAGACTCCAGCTAACAAGAAACATCACAGATGGATGCCAAATCAAATGCAAGCTGTCCTGTGCTTTGAGATTAGCGGGTGCAAAGCATGGAGCATTCTCAGGATCCAAAGACTAGAGTGTGCCACAAGTACCACTGCAGGTGCTTGTAGACACTGGCTGATAAACACAGTGCAAATAGCTAAACTGAGATTTCTACATCTAGGAACAAAAGCTATAGCTTCTAATTACAGCACCCAAGCTTACAGCACAATTCAGAGTTATATAAGAATAATTATTTCTCTAATCATAGGACTATGGATGAGCCTAGAGACATGTGACGTGTTCACAGCAATCAAGGTTTAACTCAGGACAGGGCCTATTCATCGAGTAATTTCATTTATTGCAGTCACTGCTTACACATTGTTTGTTGATGCTTGGTTTGTGTTTCCTTAGTGCCATAATATAAGACTTTCTCCTAAACATTGGATTGTACTTAATTTAATAAGGCTGCACTCTCAATCTGGGTTTTTGGAGGCCCTGAAAACACAATTTTTAACCAAGTGTAATAGGTGCAGGCACCATATCATTACCCTTCTGTTTTATGAAGCCATAATCAGATTCTGCTAATGAATTCATTTTTATGCTCGTAAAATTGTGAGAATGATACTACTGCTTACTTTCACATTTGGCAAGTTCAAAAGTAATAGCTGTTGAATAGTTAATAGGCAGTCCCATTTCTGACTTATATGGGAACAACACATTTTGTAGTTTCACTGGAAAACAAAAATAGGGAAAATCCAATGAAAACTAATAAACAGAACTCTTAGACGAGCTTTGACTTTATCTGCTGTTGACACTGGAGGCAGTGTGTCCATGCTGCAAAAATACTTCTCAGGACACTGTCTAGCAGCAGCTCCTCCCAAGCTCAGCATGGGCTGCAGGGACAGGAGCATGGTCTCCAGCAGCACTCCCTGTCTTTCACAGCACCTGTGGGTGCTCCCTGCTGCAGCTCTCAGCTGAGCTGCCTCCCCTCACCACTGCATTAATATGGTGGCAGTTAAAAAGGACAGCAAAACCCACAGCATACAACTCTGCCTAACTGTGTCTTACCCTAAACAGTATTGTGGATGATAGCAAGTGAAATCCCACCCTGCTGGTGTAGGAGGGAAAGGAATGGGCTCAAACAGCAGAGCTGTGTTTACAAAAGACACCAGAGATCTGGTATAGCTTCTGAAATGAAGCCTTATTTATCAGCTATCAACTGTCATTATCATTGATGAAGACTAATTCAGAGCTGGAATTTCAGTGACTTGATTCTTAAAGGAAAAAGGGCAGCTTCAGGCAAAGATGGCAGTTGGACTAGGCAAAGTGCCTCCCAACTGCAACTTTTTTTCCTAAATTTGTGAGATAAACTTAGAATTTCAGCCCTGACTGATGATGAGTGACCCAGGCTCACCCAGGCACAGGACTCTACAGTCTTTGTTCAAGCTAGCTGAGCTCCCAGTCACACTGCAGACCTGTGGATTTCACCCCACCCTTTACAAAACAAAATCATTACCTTCTTCCAGAGACCAGTAACAAATTCCCTGTGTAGTTCTCTTAAGAACAGTTATTCCTACCAAAGACAGATATTTCCACAGGGAAAATGAAATGACTGTATAGTAGGCAGAAGATGCTACAAATGGTTTTTACGAAACACTTCAGCAAGTTATTTTTGTAGTGAAAGCATACAGGACTTGCTCTGTTAATAGCCACCTGTTCCAACTGTACTGGCATTGAAGTCACTACTCATTTGCTACAGAAAAACTATTCAAAGATTTGCTACTAACAAAGTAGTAGCCAGTTTACTATGGTTTTGCTTAAAGTGATTTTCTTTTTGCTTCCCTGTTCAGTGAACTTGAGACAGTAATTTTTAGAGAAGAGCAATGAAGTGCACTAAATACAGGCCCTTCTTGGTTGGTGCTCTCCAGTTACAGAGGAAATAGTGCAGAACAGCAGCAGAGCTGAGAAAAACCCAAGCCCTCCAGGAATTCTCCCCTTCATTAATAATTGCAAAGAAGAGATATACATTGTTCCC
This sequence comes from Certhia americana, assembly GCA_018697195.1. Taxonomy (NCBI): domain Eukaryota; kingdom Metazoa; phylum Chordata; class Aves; order Passeriformes; family Certhiidae; genus Certhia; species Certhia americana. The sequence continues at coordinate 6,464,948 of CM031867.1, read as the reverse complement.
AGACGATATCCCTTATTTAGTGATGATTTTTGCTCCTCAAAGGATTGCTTTTAAAAATAGGGTATGTGCTATTTTTCCAAATACCTATGTACCTCAAGTGGCCCACATGCAGCAGCCTCTAAAAACTAAAACTGGATTCTGTAACCATTATTTGAGGCTTTCATATAGGTTCCAATGCAGCAATAAAAATTAGGTTTTCTCAATTTGTCAAGTGGCTAGATACTTTGAAAATGGCAACGACTGGTTTTAAAGCTCACAAAACAAATGTCAGTTCAAAACACATCTATTAATAAGAATTTAAAGCTTTTGGAACAAATTAGGCATAATTAATACTGCCACTGCAGATACATTAGCCCACATGGCTGAAGCCAGCCTTCATCTTTACATCATGGAGGGTTACATATAAAAAACCTATTGTTTGCTTCAGCAAATAATAGGAACAGGAAGTTAAGCAAGGATTCGCGCAATAAGGATTGATTAATTTAAAATTAAATTGCATTTGGGGGAATTAAATATAAATACTTTGGCTATCCGTACACCCAATTTTTGTCATTATATAAAAAGCTCCATTCTACTCATTCATTTAAAAAAGACAACAAAAACTTAGTTTTAATGGATAACAGCAGCAGCAACAACATATACATAGATACTGAAGCAGGATGCTTAACCACCATGGGTTAAATTGATCCTCACATATAATATAACTGAAGAAATGAATTATACCAAAGGTGGTTTTTAGACACGAGCAGACTTAAACTAATCATTACATTTAGACAGGCTTCACCTAAAAAGCTGTGGTGGCAGCACTGGGATTTGAAGCAGTGCACAAGTATCACCCATTCTAATCAAGCAGGCATCTTTCTCAGGATCCAGCTGCTGCTTTTTCAGGGCACAGTGAGCTTTCCCACCATGGGATCTGTGTCAGCACAAGGTGCAGCCTGCGGAGAGCAAACAGCAGGAGTACCTGAAGAGCCTTTTCCTTTACCTGCAGCCTGAGCAATGGCTATTGCCTGCTGGTTGGCAGCACACAGCACCTGGACCCCCAGGGGCACACGGGGACAGCTCTGCCTCACGGCAGCACCCAGCACTGCCATGGCTGCAGTCACCTCTGGGCCCGGGCGCACCGTGTACGGCACGTCGTGCATGTTCTCCACCATCACGGCATCCTGGGGAAGGGATTAGAAAAAAAACCACATCATTGCACCCTACAAACACTGCTAGATCACCATGATGATACACTGTGTGCTGAGACACACGCATGTAAAGGTTTTCCTTCAAAGTCCTTTCCTTGTCTGCAGCGAGTTGTGTTGATGTTTGTGATGCACACAAACCGCTTATCAAAGCGCCTTCGTCAATAGCACGGTGCTTGCAGTGAAATCATGGAAATAAATGTGATTTTAATTATACGTTCTTCAATTTGGGTTCCTTTGATCCATCCTAAAATGTGAACCATAGGCAAATGAGTTAAATCTTATACCTCATTAAAAACAGTGCAAAGTCAAACTTCAATTATCCAAGGGGAATACAGGGTATTGAGTGTGTTCAGATAACAGAGGACTGAGATAATCAGGGCAATTTTCAATTCAATTAATGTCAGAAAATAAGTGTTACTTTGGATAAATAAAGGAATTTTTTTGTTTGACTATTATTGTGCCAAATGCCATAATATGAGCTATTGATATTTCTCCCATTCTGTATTCAGAATTACTGGAAGGAAGATATTGCTATTTATTTTCTATTATACCTCTCCATCCACATGGACATACTCCTAGCAAACAACGGAGTGATGATAAAATACTCTGCTGATACAGTTTGTACATTACCTGATGCCACACAATTTTCCAATCATTGCCTAGGCTATACCAAAAAGTTTGCAACAACTGCAGATAATATATAATTTTGTAAAGGATTAATAATAAGAGTAAAAAAAGAGCCTTGAAACATATTCCATGCCTGGTATTTTGCATTAGCAGTGAGAAGATGAAAAGAAAACCAAATATTTCTAATCAGCTTAATTCTAAAAATGTAAAAAGTTTAATAGACAAACTAATTGTATACATAGCAAATAAATTCTGCTCTCTCTGGAGTTTTATCATACATCTTAATCCTTTAAAATGAGAGCTTTACCCTTCACAGATATTGTAACTGAACAAGAACAGAAGGAACATTTTTTGGGAAAAAATACAAATAGATATTAAACATAGCAGCTTGGTTATTGATAACAGAGAATCAGGAAGGGGAAACAAAAAAAAAAAGTTTCCTTTTAAAAAAATCTTTTTTTTTATATAACGTTTCTCTAATCTTTGTTGTAGCATGGAAGCCCTTCCGGCAGTAAAAGATAAAACAGTATATAAAATAGTGTCAGCATTTAATGGCTGAATTACAGACTAAGGCACAGGCATCACAAATGAACACCCAACACAGAGGGTGGGGAAAAGCGAGAAGGAAATAATGCAGTGGAGCAAGGTAGACAGTCCAAGCACACAACCTGCAAACATGCAATGCACAGCTGCCTTTCCCAAATTACTCACAGCTGAGTAATTAAACACACAAAACACATGTTACCTAAAAAACAGAGGGACACAACCTGTTAATGGAAAAGGTGACCTGATATGATGACACTCCACATTAGACCTTGGCACTATGTGGTGTCATTCACCAACATATTTAATTACATCAATTCCAGCCCAGGAAAACCTGAATTAGGCAAAGAAACACCAGGTATGGCAACCACCAAAACATCTGTCCTTGACTTTGTTTGTGTGTCCAATTCAATGTGTAACAGCCACACTTCTACACCTGTGATGGGAGGTTTTCATATGACAAAGCTGACAACCTGTCCTAAGAAAACCACCAAAAAAAAAGAAAAATCACAATTTGAATCATTTTTTTCTGGAATGAGGATAGGACTGCTCCAATAAACCGGAACTGACCAAAGGGTCTTGGTATCTGAGGCACAGCTACTGGACCCTTTGTGGTACCAACAGAAAGAGAAACCCTGTAGCTCCTGTTCTCTCTACACATAAATATATTAAGTCAGTCTAAGCAAGAATGCAAAGCTGGTCAGTAGCTGCATGTGACAAAAAGACTAATACAGTACTATAATATTTCAGCAAAACAAATTCAAAAAAATGCAGTGAACCATCAAAATCAGGTAATTCCTTGAGGCCAAAAAGCCTGAAAGCCCTTGGCTCAGAAATGCTCTACTTGGCAGACTTCAGCAAAATCTGGGTATCAGGGAAACTCCAAACTTATCACAAGGGCCAGGAACCAGGATCTGCAAAACTGAATCCCCAAGCTTCCAGGCAGTCAAGAATCAATCTCAACAGGAAAAAAGGCAACTGGGAATTGGGCTTCAAAATACTCAGCTCCTAAAGAGCCACACTGGTAGCAAAAAAAAAAGCAAGAGACTGGGCTGGCAGAATTCCACAGTGAAACTGAGCTTCTCACAACTTCCTACAACTTTGACACTTCTGGATTTGCATAAAGCAAATTATTCCATTAGCTACATTAATGAATTAATTCATTTAATAAATTATGAAAACCCCTAGCCATAGTACTACACATAAAAAGTGTCTCATTTAATTCTAACTCAAAATGCAGGCATATGGGAAGATTGCAACAGTTATTTCTTCTGCTTTAAATTTACTATATTCACTTTTCAGCAACTGCCTCTTCCTATGGCCTCAAGGTCCACAGTTACAGTGAATATTTTTGGTAGAACTTTAATAACATGTTATTCTTTTGGTACCAGCCGACTGTTCTTTTGCATATTATGCTCTGTTTAATTAAAAAGAGAACAACATATGTTCTGCAATACAGAAAGCTGAATTACAGATGCATTAAGTCAAAGCTTTCGCTCATATTTTATATAAAAATATAACACCCCAGATTTGTGTTTATTGAATTGATATGTATATGAAACAAATGTCAGTACTATCAGACAGCTAATTAAAATGGGGGAAAGAAAACAGTTATGCTGAATTAAAGTTCTTGGAACTTAAGCTTATGGCTTAGAAGCCTATGGAAACAGCTTCTATATTATATCCTCCAAAGCAGGATTTATGCAGATAGCACAAGATAAAACTCTTGCAAGTACCTTCTGTGTTCCTTTTCCATTGAATATTAAGATAATTTAAGTGTTGCTTATATGCAATAGCCTTATTATAAGTAATTTTCAAACAATATATTTCCTTTTTACTTTGAATGACTTCTGAAGTGCTACACATGTGAAGTGCCCTTTGTATCACAGTTAGCTACTGAAAAACAGGTCATTTAAATAGCTCTCTAACTAAATGAAAAATAATTTCCTTAGCTGTGTTCTGCTTACAGAAATAACCTCTTAAAACACTTCAGCTGCACACACATTACAACAGAAAAGCCCCAAAACAGTAGACACACTTAAAACCACAACTGGTGCAATAATTGCACAAGTTTTAACTCCACATATACCTAACATAAATTTTTCCCAGAGTAACTTTAACCCTAGTGTTTCTCCCCAAAGAAAAGCTTTACTGCAAGCATGGTCACCCCAATAAAAACCTCTCCAAGCTCATCACCTCCACTCATCCCTGCAGAAAAGAAGGAAGGCTTGCACCATCCCTGTTATTATACAGACTCAGCTGGGGAGAAAGACAATACAGCAATTTCCACATGCCCCTCATGTGCCCCTTAGAAAGGAAATCAGCTGCCTTTGCAGAGCATTTAATTGCTGTTTGTAAGCACAGCTCTCAGTAATTTCTGTAAAAACTCACCTCCAGAGCAGGAGATCACTGCCTCAACAGAAGTAAGCTGCTATCTTGTGCTGTCCTGCACATGCCATAGGAGCTAGCTGTGGGCAGTCTGTCTGCTGTTTTACTTTCCTGTAATACAGCTGAGATTTGAAATGTTAACCTCTGTAATCCAAGTGAAAGCTACTTACATGTTTCTATGCAGAAATACTACTTTATTCTGTGTCCACTGTTATTAAATTCTAAGTATTCTGAGTTCTAGTTATCGCTGTAGTTTTAAGAGCTATAGGCTTACCACTCTTATTTTTAAAAAATATCACTGTAAAACATACACTTGAAACTGTTTTTAATGTTAGCTACTCCAGAGCTACAGTTAGGAACAGTAACCAACAGTCAGGAGGGAACTTGTGCACTGTTTTCCAGCTACAAAACAAATATCAGCCAGGCTGAATGGAATGAATAAAAGTTTACCTGAATATATATGTTTTGCCTCTTCCTTAAAGAAATTTCAAGGTACAAATTGGAGGGATTATAATGCCTCATAGCCTGCTGCTCAAAAAAATCTTGTCTAGGGAATTTCATTGTTTAGCAACACACAAGTACAAAGCATATACATTTTGAGCACAGATGGCTTCCTAACTGAGCACTCACTTGTTTTCATTACTATGCTCTAATATCACAAATCTTTCATATTTATTATGTGAAGCTGCAAATGTGCCAGACAAGTCACCTTACTCTGAATATACCAGGATTTACTTCCAAGTGCAACACAGATGGAGTGAGCAAGACCATATACTTTATTTTAAAATGTTAACACCAATTTGAACAATTTGAGACAATATATAAACATCTAAATAGCAGCAAATGGTTACATATTTTCTTAAAGGGATACTGTGGACAGTATTTGGGAACACTGTCAGTACAAACATCCATGGGAAAAAAAAGTTTTTCTAGCTCTCCTTCCACAAGAAAAATGGACAGCTTAACAGTTCCTTTGGAATACTGAGCAAGAAACCCAAACATATTCCCATTTCAGAATAGTTTGGCAGTGGTGATCCCTGTGTAAAAGCTGGGAAACTCCTGAAACATCTATCACGAAAACTTACATTTCTCTTAAAGCAGCACGAAAACCTAAAGAATTGAATTTCAGAAAGTGTTAAGCAATGCTATTGATATTTATGGAGGCTCTCCTGATTATCTCTGAGACTTACCTCCTCAATAAAGGATTTGTCTGTTATATTGCTCTAGCACTCTTCTGTTCTATTCTCTGACACTGTACAGACCTTTAGAATGAAGACTGGTGTGGAACTATTGATGTTCCTGTGACTTCTATGGGTTAATTATAACTCTAAGCCCTGAACTTGTGCAAATGTGTAGAGAAATGACTGCATTCACATCAATGACAGGTAGGTTTAAAGATATGTTCAAGTTCAGAGACTGCAATGCACTTGCAGAAAAGGTAAACCAGTTAGAGCTGGAACTGCAGAATTCAGTACAACTGTTGAAAAGACAACGTATAACAGCCAAATTAAAACTCTGTCTTAGTACTGATTTTAAAGCTTATCTCAAAGCTGCTCCAGCTTTGTGCATGCCTGCAGTGGAAATAGCTGCTTCTGTACCTTCTTTCACCTTCAGGAATATTTGGTGCCTTCCCCCTGCAGCTGAAGGTTTCAATGTGTACTTATTATGTAAGGAAATAGGCAAACAGCAATGTGGAGCAATGGCTTTATGAGTTATAGATTACTTGTGCAAGCACTTCCTCTGGCACAGGAAGGCAGAGATTAGTTTTTGCCACTCTTCTGATGTAGATCACATTATACCTCATGGTGATACTGCAACAATGAAATATAAAGGCACAGGACAGAATACAGAGTTATTGCACACCTGTTCTTTCAGGAGGAATGAAAAGGAAGAAAATTTCCTTGTTCTGTTCAACTTGCAGTCAAGGACCTATTCTAACTGGGTGGACATCTGACACATTTGTTGATCTGGTTCACAGGTACTGAAGCCCACCAGGCTAGCATCATTTTTCCCCAGTGCTGTTTATCCTTTCAATGATTCTATTCTCAGCATTCTTTCCTCATTTAGCCTTCCCAGTGCTCTGCCCATAACCTAGCTTGTGTGACTTGTCCTGCATTTTGACCTTGGTCCTCTATTCTTTAAACTAAGCTCTTGTATTCAATTTTGTTCTGTCTGTATAGCATCATTCTAATTTATAGATAAAAAATGTTTCAACCAGCTTGTTACTAAAGTTTTTCTGAAAACAGCAGCTCAGAGCAGTGACAGCTTGTCCACTGAAGACATTTTCAAACTTTGGACATTAGTACACCACCAGAAAATGTTCATAATGCTGTGGGCAGGTCAAAAGAAAAAGCATATCAACACCCCAAGACAAGGTATAATGAAATGTTTAAAACATATCTGACCTTTCAAAAGGACATACACCCTGTTAAAATCTACTGACCTATGAAGATTACTACTCCACTTTAGATCCAACAGCAATTCTGACAGCATTCTCTTCTTGCCTCTGGCTGAGATTGGCCTTTTGGGCCTGCTCTTCTGGACGTGCAAAGCAGGCATGTTTGCTGCCAGGGGCCTGGAGAGAGGCTTAGAGAGGGCAGAAAAGGGCCTGAGTCTTTTTTTTAGATCCTGAATTATCTGTGCCGTTTTGTTACAAACACAGCTGTGGGGTGATCCTGCACCCTCCAGGTTCCTGAGGTATGCATGCAGTGTATCAGCTGTGCACATGGCATTCCTCCACGACCTCAGGAAACCAGAGGCTTGTACAGAGCTAAAAATACAGTTGCTTGTCAGACTGGATTGATGAAGCATTCTACAGCCAAAGACCTTGAATGCCAGGCCACTTTTTTTTTTTTTAACTCCTTAAATTGACTTGATTAATCCAACTCAACTTGAATTGGACAATTTGAGTCTAAGCTTTTTCAATTGTTTTGGATGCAAGTTATAACTATCTTAGGGTTTGGGGTTTTTTTTGTAATCTAGAAGGCCTACTTCCTATGTTGAAATAAAAGATGGATTTAAGCATCTCCCTAATCGAGGAGCTTCAAGATACTCTTGAAGAACAAAGGCTCAATTTAAAATTCTGGCTATGCAGAAATGGTTTTGTGTAATGGCCTTCATGGGAAGAAAGAAACCAAAACTTACAACTCCAGCATCCTTGTAAGCTTCTGCCTCTTGACAAGCTTGATCAATGATCTGGGTCAATGGAAGACAACTTCTTGGTGTCCCTGCAAGAATGATGCTGCTTACCCCAGGGCATGCACAAACCAAACCCATGGACAGTTAACAGCTTTGGGTAGCACATCCATGGGGATTGCATACTGAAACAGGGACTTATAGGGCAAACTTGCTCAAAGGCTGCCCCACCTCCCTGTGACATGCCTTAGTGACATCTCTTTCCTTAGCTGAGCTTGGCAGAGCTGCTGTAACCATTCAGCTCCTAAATCTAATTCACAGACTTGAAGAATGTCTGCTACCATCCCTTGTTGCACTAGGTCTGCTTTTAGCTTGATGTTCACGAACTTGTAATTCATCCTGCATTAGTGATGCTTCAGACAATACAACTTATGGGCAAGGCTGACCTCTAGGTCAGTGCAGATCACCTCTGGTAAACGAGTTTAAAACCAGTTAAAGCTATCCTTAATCTGCAAGGCTGATTGCATCTGATCCTCATGGCAGAAATACGTACGTGGATTTTGGTGGAGTTCAGTGAATTCCCTTTAAGACCAAAGTCTCTCCTGATAGTTGACCTGCTAAGGTCAGGCAGCGGGATTCAGAAATGGGGACTGTGCTGAGCCCTGTGTCAGCTCTGTCAGCTGGCCTGACTTCACAGCACAGGAGGAGCTGGCAGTACCGCCTGGAGGATGCTTCTGGGACAACGTGTGGCACCCTGAGCTCTGGGCATCAGCCCATCCATCATGGGGAAGGTGGGCTGTGCTAATCAGCTCTGCCCACCCTGGAGCCTCCTGGAAAAGGAGGCCAGGCTGGAACAGATCCTGTCTGTGAGCTCAGTGCCCAGTGCCTCTAAGGGCATGAGAGTATATCCAACCCCCATCCTATCCCAACGCCCATTTGTGCAACTCCCGAACCCTTGCTTCTTGAAACACAGAGCTCACCAAACCCAAAGCCTTGTTTTCTCAGCCCAGGTTCCCGTGTGGAATTGTTTCCCGCCTTTTTTACCTCTAAAACGGGGAGTGCCCAAACTTCCGGCGGTTCATCGGGGTTCCGTGGTTGCGGTGAAGGGACAGCCTTCCAGGGGGACCGCAGGGGGCTAAGGGATGGCGCCGGGGACCCAGACCCGGTCATGGTCATGGTCCGGGTCCCGCAGGCCGTGCCGCCCGCCCGCCGCTTACCTGGCAGCGCTCCCACGTGCACCATGCCGACGACCGCCGCCTTGAGCCGCCCGAACAGCCCGGGCCGCTGCATGGCCTGCGGGGAGGGAACGAGGGCGTGAGCGGAGCCGGGCCGGGCAGGCCATGGTGGCGGCCCCGCCTCCCGCCGTGGACCGGGACAGGGCCCGGGCGGGGGGCGAGGGCCGGGACCGAGTACGGGACAGGATCCTCAGCCCCTGAGCTCGGCTCGGCTGGGCTGGGCTCGGCTCGGCTCGGCTGGGCCCGGCTCGGCTCGGCTCACCCCGGTTCACCCCGGCCGGGTCCCACGTGCCACAGCCGCTCCTGCCGCTTCCGCGTCCGGGCCCCGCCCCTCCGGCCCCGGTCCGCGCGGGATCCCACTGGCCCCGCCCCCGGGCCCGCCCCGCCAATCCAGTTCCGCGCGGGATCGTGCTGGCCCCGCCCCCAGCCCCGCCCCTCCGGTTCCGCTCCGCGCGGGATTCCGCAGGCCCCGCCCCCGGCTCCGCCCCTTCAGCGCGCTCCGCGCTGGATCCGCAGGCCCCGCCCCCGGCCCCGCCCCCTCCGCGCCGCAGATCCCGGCCGCTCCCGCGCCCCGCCGCCCCCCCCGCCCCGGCGGGCCCCGTCGCAGTCGGGAGGCGGACCCGCGCCGCCGCCGCGCGTTTAATGTCCCCCGGTCGCGCCCGCGCCGCGCGCAGGGACGGGAGCGGCCCGCGCCGTGAGGCACCCGGCGAGACCCCCTCGTCCCGTCCTGCGCCACCGGGCCCGGCACCCGCTACCACACCCCCGCTCCCGGCCGCAAGGGCCTTTCGCGGGGGGTGAGTGAACGGAGCCCGTGCGGCAGGGGGTGGGTGGTCGGCCGTAGGCGGGGAGCCAGCGGTGGGGGCCCGCTCTGGCCGCCGTTGCGCGCCTCTGCGGCTTCTGGCGGGGTCTCGGCTACGGGCCCGCTCGGGCCGCGTCCCGCGCGGCGCTCGGCTCGCCCCGCCGCCGTGGCGGTACCGTGCGCCGGAGAGGTGAGGGAGTGTGCCGGGCCCGCCCTGCGCGGGCCCTGCAGGCCGACACCCCCCGCCGCCTACCCGGGGCTCCCGCGGCCGCCTTCGCTCTCCTCCCTCTCTCCGCAGCGACTTCGCGTACGAGATTGGGTCCCGCCAAGATGGACGCTGAGTGCGGAGTGCGCCATGCGGCTCCGCAATAGGAAAGCTGATTTGGCCACGGTGATTGCGGCCCGGCCCGGTGCCCGCTGGCCCAGCGCGCCCGCCGCGCTGCGCCCCCCGCGCCCCACGATCACTCGCCCCCTTGTTGGGGGCGTGGGCCCACTCGGTGTGCCGGGAGAGCGCGGGCTGTTCTCCTGAGCGACCGGTCGGTGTCACATGCGGCCAACAGCTTCCTGCCCCCGGGTTTGCGCTCCGAAATGGTGTCCCTTTTTGTAGTTCTTAAGGACCTGATTGAAGAAGTTGCCAAAATGGAGATGACGAGAAAAAAGCCATGTGAAAAACTGTAATGAGATTTCCTTATATGTGATATGTACTCTTACTTAACCCTTCTTTGCAGTACCGTTTGTATTTGTGTGGTGAAACAGATGTGCTGCTGCCACATTCATGCATAGCATGGTCAGGGGGGACTGTTGGCCCTAGTTGATTATGCGAGTGTGGGCAAAACAATTCATAATTCTTCATATACTAATTGGTTGAACCTTTGTAACACCGGCACTTGTTTGTCTAAACAGGTAATGCTGAAGTAATTTCAGCTGCCCTGGGTTGCCAAGGTGCACATGTCCGCGTTTGCCGTACCTACTCTGCTTTTACTTCTCAGAGAGGGTTTGGGGGCCACAGGTACAGTGTGCTTTGGTCCCGTGTATCATGGTGCTCCTGTAGCTTGTTGGCCAAAGCACAAGACACTTCAGCTGCAGACAGAATCATCTCTTCAGGTGTTCTCTTTGCAGTCATGTCTCTCCTTCTCTATCATCTGTGATAGAGGAGAGCTTCCCCTCTCTTCCAGCATCAGCTCTATTCCATTATTGGCAAGTTATCAAACAGTATACGTAATGGGCTCCTGATTAAACTTGGAAGGGTGTATGAGGTGCTCAATGGTGTAGTAAAAAGAGGCTTTGGTTCTCTGCAGAATAAGTAAATTGCTATAAAGTAACTCTGCCCATGAAAATCAGCCTGCGTGGAGGTTTTGATAGGACATTGCCATCTTTCTCACAAGGCATGTAGAAGGAGCTGCTTTATAATATAAATCAGCTAGTTTATTGGTGTCCTCTAGTTCCCTTTGGTGTTTCTTTAATTGAAAAGGCAGATCTTCTGATAACTCTCTGCTGGGGTGCAGGTTGGGTTGGTGTTGAAAGCATGATGCCTTTTTTTGTTTTGTTGGTTACCTCAGTAGCCTGTTTCTGGAAGAAGTTCGCTCCCCGCCTTTTTCCCTTGAACACACACATACCTGCTCCTTCACTGTCACTGGACTCCATCCTGTCACTGCACACGAGGGTTGATGTGCGAAGTTGTCAGAAGTCCGGTCAGGTTGTTGCAGCCTGTCCTCATTGGTAGGCGGTGTGCATAATGTGGCACAATCTAACCGAAGTGGGCAGCTTGGAAGTTCTAAGACTGAAGTGCTACCATAACAGATGTGCCTCATTGTTTTGGAATTGCCTCTGCTTGTCAACTTGCGTACACTAGTTTTATCAGTCAACATATTAAGCAGGCTCAAATGGTGAGCTTTAATGAGGGATCTCTCCTTCCCTTCTTCCTTTCTTTTTGCAACAGTATATTAAACTATTTTCTCACTTCTGACAATGAATAGCTGCGTCCTTCACTGCGGCTTTCTTCTCCTTCACCAGAATATTCATTCTGTTAAGACTGGCGAGGCCTTCTGTGCATGATTATTGCATAATACAAGGTATTTTTTTGTTAGACTATCTCAACAGGGACCCAATTTACTGTCTCTAGAAGACATGTGGAAGGAAACGTTAAGTATCTTTTGCATATAGTTTACCCTTTCAACTATGAAACGATAAGCTCAATTTTTGTCTTCTTGTTTGTGCTCTTGGCCTGGTAGCCTTCAGATGTTACTTACTTCATGATGTAGGATAAACTAAACTAAATAATTTCTGCAGTAGGCATCAAAAGTCTTTACTTTAGAGTTTTACAAGGTTGCATATGATATTCTGGTGGAATTGACTTTTTGGTTCTATAAATAATTAAATCATATCATGCCTGTATGTCTCCCGACATAAGAAAGGTATTTTTTGTTGTGACACAGTAGCCAGATTGTTCCAATCTGGTTAAAAAGCTAACATTTGGGCTGCACAGCAGCAGCGCTTCAGGTCTATGGTGGGGACACAAGCTGATTCTCTGATATAAATTGCCATGGACCACTAATGATAATATGTTTACGGGTCCACAGCATATAGCAGGCTGGAATGATGCCCAGGGCACAGTTATTCTGTGCAGACACGACCGTTCTAAAATGCAAGCACTATAAATCCACTGGCAGCCTATACCACATGACATTCACATTAGATCATGTTTACTGACAACTAGTTTATCCACAAGGCCAAATTCAGAGTCACATCCCACTTTATATGACTCTTTCCTCTTCTAGTCAATCACTATTTGCTTCTGTGAACATAAGGCCTGGTTCTTATTGGGATGTCGGTACCCTTTATTTTGATGAAGGGTGGCTATCTCACAGCCTCTTTGACAGCAGAATATGGCATAAATCTGTGTTTGATTTTGGAGAACTGGCCTGCTGTATTCTGCTAGCCTTCTCATACTAATTTCTGCTGCTTTGTGGATGAATACCCTTCCAAGGCTCCGTGTAAAACAAAATCATCTAACTAGCAATAGAATAATCTTGAATTGTCAGGCAATTGTGCATTGTGACCCTCTATATAAAGTGAGATTGAATCTTGAAGTAGCTTCTTTAAATGAACCTAGCTAATTTTGTCACATGTAAAGGTGAGTAAACTCTCAGGAAAGGAGGTTTGGGATCAGTTCCTCAGTAAATGTTTCCCAGAATTGATTTTAGCATTGTCAAGTGTTCTGCCAAGTGTTTTAAAATATCCTCCAGAAAGTTCTTTGACTAATCTAAATCAACTTTGAAGATAAATATCTTGATCAATATATTTTGGATATTTTACAAGGAGTGAGCTCCTATGTGCTATCCCAAGATGACTGAACATCCAATAATAGCGTGATTGCTCTTTTCTGTTCTTTTACTAAATCTAAATTCCTTTCTTATGCAAAGACAAATTCAAATACTTCCAGTAATCATCCTGTGAGTGGAAATGTCTAGAATATAGTCTTGGCTATTCTTCATGGTCAACCTAGCTGTGTACTCTCAGTCCTACCGTTGTCTGTGTTGGAAGTGCATGCATTTTAGTGACAAACAGGGCTGTTCCTCCCCGCATTGATTTCCATGCTGAAAACTCTGCTCTGCTGTTTGAAATGCAGTTTCTGGGTCATTCTCTTCCTCCTGCGGCACTCTTTGTTCAGGTCTGGAAGTGATTCTGTGGCTCCTAGCTGACATGAGGCACACAGTGGGTCACACTTTGTATTTTTAGGTGTTCTCCCACTGAAGGCCCTGCCCTGGCCTATAACCACTAACCCCAGAGGTCCTTACCTGCTCTGGTTTTGTGTCTGATCTATATCTTGTCAGTTCAAAATACTAATTTCTATGACTATTTGAAGTGAGTGAAGTATGAGTGAAGGGAGATAGCTGCAGGAAACAGGCCTTCTAATGTTTGATCTTTAAAATGACCCCACTTCTGAACTCCTGGGTTTTTCTCTGTTGGGAGCCCATGGTTTGGTGCTCTAAGCTTTCACGCCAACTCTCTGCCCGCTTGGTACCCTTCTTCCTAATGAGCCTTCTCATGTTTTAGGTTCATTTCTCCAGTCGTCTTATTCTGTCCTGATATAGATATCGTGCTCTAATCAGTTTCTTGTCTGATGGAATATTACTGTTTGTCCCCAGCTTTCTTTTGCTGAACTCCACATAGATTTGAAAGGCTGTTTCTCCCCACTGATTTTTGCTTGTGTGCTGCCTCACTCCTTTTTGTCCTCGAATAAGCTCGGGACTTAGGAATTTCCTCTTTTAGCTGCACATGCGGGTAACATATGTTTTTGTTTCTGACCGGTCTCCACTTTGATTTGCTCTGTTCAAGGCCCAAAGAAGTTTCTCATGTTTCCCTCATACCCTCCCTACCTAAACTGTTTCCTTTTTTCAGTGTGGTGCTCCTATTTCCTTCAGTGCAGTGGCGTATGCATTTTCTTGCTAGTATTGCCTTACTTTGATGTCTTGCGAAATCTGCTTTAATACTCAATAGCCTGATGATATGTTCCTAGTCTCGTCACCAAACTGTTTCAGAGTTATGCGCTCCCTCACCTACCCTTTAATTCCTGTCTCCTTCCTCAATAAAGGGCTTTCCTTTGAGGCCCTGCAATTGGTTGCATTTTTTCCTCCTCCTAAGCTGTTTATTTCAGTTTGCTCACTCTTTTCCCGCAGTGTTCTTGTTAAGTGAATTATGTTGTCAAAAACGTTGTTTCTGTTCTTTTCGAAACACTCAAGCTCTTGAACTTTGATTTCTATTCCATAAGCCATTAGGTGATAAGTATCTTTAGTTGTTGCAATGTGTTGTTGTCTGCTTTGCACGTTGTGAGCAAGTTCTCTTGTTCCTTCAAAGCTGGCTGGTGTAGTAGCACCTTTAAATAGATACGGTATAATCTGCTTTTCCTGTTTGCTGATTAAACTGATAAACAGCACTTCTCCAAAAGGCTGTTGGCCAGAGCTGGGCTTGCTCTGTGCAGTTTGGAGAACAAAGTGTTACTAAAGGCTTTTTGTGGGGACAAAAACGAACTTCACAATGCCGTGTTGCTTTTCTTTGAACTTTCATTTGTAAGCATCTGTAATTTTAAGATACAGATACTATTCCCTTTTTTTAGCTTCCCTCCTGACCCAAAGTAATCCTGGCATGCTGGTATGAGCTGGGCCTGTATTTGCATGTATAACTCTCAAGAAGAAAGACTGATCTGTGTGTCAGTAACTCGAAGTGCAAAGCTCTTAGCTGTTGGAGAACGTGGAAAAGTGGTTTTTGTTCATTAATCAGTGGTTTCTGTTGTGAAACGTGTCAGGAGGGACCATTTTGCGGGAAGTGATTCAAATAAGAAAAATGCAAAAAATCGCTGGGAGGCTTTTTTGCAAAGGCAAAGATTTCACTTTTTCTTGATAGTGCCTAGTGGTTCTTCTGAGTTTTTAATTTTTTTTTTTTAGCCCTTAAAAATCGATTAGGACTTCTGTGCCTTTAGTGGTGCGAATTGATCAATTTGCAGCAAAGATGCTGATTCAGGTGTTCAACAGAAATGCAAAATTTTCATTTCTTAGCATGATGACCAGGCTGGCTTTGTATTCTACTGCAATAAATAGTATTCCTTGGGTCCTGTATGATGTATCAAGATCCGTTTCGAGTTAGGTGGTAGAAGAGTAACCTATATGTATTCCGGTCTAAAATCAAAGTTGAAGGACCTGACAGATATTTGTTGGATATCTGATTGTTTGCAGCCATGGCAAAATTCCGACATACAAATCGTCCGCTTCATAGTTTAGTCGCAATTGCTTAATGTGTACTATGGCTGTATTCGAAATTGTGTCAATAATTGCTTTGTTGGGGGTTTATCTTAACTCTGTTAAAGGAAGGAGTAAAAAAATTCTACAACTTTTTGCTGTTTTCACTTCGAGATGCTTTGCATGAAAGATGGCTTTCAGGCATTTCCCTACATATTCCTTAGCAGAAACCTGACCTCCGGATTTTGGTTTTTGAATTCCCTCTGCTTGTTCTTTAACTGAAGGCACGTATAGTTTTGGTACACAAACCCAGCGTGAGAGTCGAGTTCGACTGTGTTAGCTTTCCATGAAACATTGTGGTCCTTCAAAAGGAGCACATGGTGAATTTCTTCTGCTGTAGTTACAACTTTCTCTACTGTGCTTATACGTTGAGCCATCTCCTTTAGTGTGTGTTCCTTTGTGGCTCCCCAGGAAAAAAAGACGTTGAATATACAGAAATAGGTCCCAGAAAGGTCCATTAAGGTAATTCTGAACCAGAATTAGCTTGCCTATAAAGGAAAGGCAGAGGAATCTGGGCGTGTTTAGACTGGAGCAAGGCTGGTGAAAAGTGGTCAATTTGTGTCAAGGGGACTATAACTTTTGAAGGGACGATGTAAATAAGATTTAGCCCAGTTTTCTTTGTTTGG
>CM031867.1:6411168-6448213 GCA_018697195.1 Certhia americana | reverse complement strand
GGACATCTGACACATTTTTTGATACGCTTCACAGGTACCTGAAGCCCACCAGCTAGCAATCATTTTTTTTCCCCTGCTATTTATCCTTTCAATGATTCTATTCTCACATTCTTTCCTCATGTAGCCTTTCCAGTGCTCTGCCCATAACCTAGCTTGTGTGACTGTCTTGCATTTGTGACCTTGTCTTCTATTCTTTAAACTAAGCTCTTGTATTCAATTTTGTTCTGTCTGTAATGCATCAGTCTAATTTATAGATAAAAAATGTTTCAAACCAGCTTGTTTACTACAAGTTTTTTCTGAAAACATCGCTCGAGTAGTGACAGCTTGTCACACTGAACGACTTTTCAACCTTGACATTAGTACACCCCAGAAATGTTCATAATGCTGTGGGCAGGTCAAAGAAAAAGCAATATCAACACCCCCAAGCAAGGTATACATGAAATGTTTAAAACATATCTGACCTTTCCAAAAGGACAGACACCCGTGTTAAATCTACGGACCTATGAAGTACTACTCCAACTTAGATCCAACAGCAATTCTGACAGCATCTCTTTCTTTGCCCTGGCTGAGATTGGCCTTTTGGGCCTGCTCTTCTGGACGTGCAAAGCAGGCATGTTTGGTCTGCCATGTCCTGGAGAGAGGCTTAGAGAGGGCAGAAAAGGCCTCAGTCCTTTTTTTTAGCTCCTGAATTCTCTGTGGCCGTTTGTACAACACAGCTGTGTGGGTGACCTGCACCCTCCAGTTCCTGGGTATGCATGCCGTGTATCAGCTGCTGCACGGGCATTCCTCCACTACCCTCTGAAACCAGGGCCTTACAGAGCTTAAAAATACGTTGCTTGTCATACTGATTGATGAAGCATTCTACGCGCCAACGAACCTGAATGCAGGCCACTTTTTTTTTTTTTTTAACTCCTTACATTGACTTGATTAATCCACTCAACTTGAATTGGACAATTTGAGTCGAAGCTTTTTTAATTGTTTTGGATGCAAGTTATACTATCTTAGGGTTTTGGGTTTTTTTTTGTATCTATGAAGGCCTACTTCCTAGGTTGACATAAAAGATGGATTTAAGCATCTCCCTAATCGATAACTTCCAAGATACTCTGAAGAACAAAGGCTCAATTTAAAATTCTGCTATCAGAATGGTTTTTGTGTAATGGCCTCATGGGACGAAAGAAACCCAACTTACAACTCCACCGACTGTGTAACTTCTGCCTCTTTGACAAGCTTTATCAATGATCTGGGTCAAGGAAGACACTTCTTGGTGTCCCTGCAAGATAATGCTGGCTTAGGCCCCAGGGCATGCACAAACCAAAACCCATGACATTAACAGCTTTTGGGTAGCACATCCATGGGAGTGCAACTGAAACGGGACTATAGGGCAAACTGCTCAAAGGCGCCCCACGCCCTGTGACCAGGCCTTAGTGACATCTCTTTCGTGCCTGAGTTGGCAGAGCGCTGTAACCATTCAGCTCCTAAATCCATTCCAGACTTGAAGACTGTCTGCCTACAACCCTTGTTGCATAGCTGCTTTTAGCTTGATGGTCACGGGTGTGTGGTGTACTGTCGGCCTGCATTATGAGCGTTCAACATACACTTATTGGCAAGGCCTATGACCTCTAGGTCCAGTGCAATAACCTCTGGTAAACGGAGTTTAAAAACCAGTTAAGCTATCCTTAATCTGCAGGGCTGATTGCATCTGATCCTCATGAGCAGAAATACGTACGTGGATTTGTGGAGTTCATTGAATTCCCTTTAAGACCAAATTCTCTCCTGAAGTTTGACCTGCTTAAGGTCAGGGCAGCGTATTCAGAAATGGGGACTTGCTGACCCGTGTCATCTCTGTCAGCTGGCCTGACTTCACAGCACAGGAGGAGCTGGCAGTACACCGCCTGGAAGAGATTCTTCTGGGACAATTGTGGCACCGCTGAGCTCTGGGCAGCAGCCCATCCTCATGGGAAGGGTGAGGCTGTCCTAATCACTCTGCCCACCCGGGAGCCCCTGGAAAAGGAGGCCAGCTGGAACGATCCCTGTCCCTGTGAGCTCATTGCCCAGTGCCTCAAGGGCATAGATTTTATCCACCCCCATCCTAGCCCAACGCCCATTTGTGCAACTCCGAACCTTGCTTCTTGAAACACAGAGCTCACCAAACCCAAAGCCTTGTTTCCTCCCCTCAGCCCAGTTCCCGTGTGGAATTGTTCCTCCCGCCTTTTGTACCTCTAAACACGGGGAGGGCCCAACTTTCCGCCGGTTCTCGGGGTTCCGGGTGCGGGTGAAGGGACAGCCGTCCAGGGGGCACTCGCAGGGGCTAAGGGATTGCGCCGGGGACCTCGACCCGGTCATGGTCATGGTCCGGGTCCCGCAAGGCCGTGCCGGCCCCCCCGCCCGCCGCTTACCTTGCAAGCGCTCCCACGTGCACCATGGCCGACACCGCCAGGCCTATGAGCCGCCCGAAAGCCCGGCCGCTGCATGGCCTGCGGGGGAGGACGAGGGCTTGAGTCGGAGCCGGGCCGCATGCCCATGGTGTGCGTCCCCGCCTCCCGCCGTGGACCCGGACATGGCCCGGGCGGGGGGCGAGGGCCGGACCGCGTACGGGACGTATCCTCAGCCCCTGATCTCGGCCGGCTGGCTGGCTGCGGCTCGGCTCGTGCTCGGGCTGGGCCCGGCTCGGCTCGGCCACCCCGTTCACCACCCGGCCGGGTCCCCACGTGCCACAGCCTGCTCCTGCCGCTTCCCGCGTCCGGGCCCCGCCCCGCCGGCCCCCGTCCGCGCGTGATCCCACTGCCCCGCCCCGGGCCCTGCCCCGACAACCGTTCCGCGCGGGATCGTGCTGGCCCCCGCCCCCGCCCCGCCCCTCGCCGTTCCGTGCTCCGCGCGGGATTCATCCGCAGGCCGCCGCCCCCGGCTCCGCCCCTTCACCCTCGCTGCCCGCGCGTGGTTATTCGCAGGCCCCCGCCCCAGCCCCGCCCCCCTCCCCGCGCGGATCCCGCGCCGCCCCCAGCGCCCCGCCGCCCCGCCCCGCCCGCGCGCGGGCCCACGTGCGCGGTCGAGGCGGCACACCGCGCCAGGCCGCCGCCGTTTAAATGCCCGCCGGGCGCGGCCCGCGCCGCGCGCAGGGACGGGAGCGGCCGCGCCGTGAGGCACCCGGCGAGACCCGCCCGCGTCCCGTCCTGCGCCACCGGCCCGGCACCCGCTGACCACCCGCTCCCGGCCGGCAAGGGCCTGCGCGGCGGTGAGTGAACGGTAGCCCGTGCGGGCAGGGGGGTGGTGGTCGGCCGTAGGGCGGGGGGAGCCAGCCGGTGGGGCCGCTCTGGCCGCCCGTTGCGCGCCTCTGCCGGCTTTCTGGCGGGGGTCTGCGGCTACGGGCCCGCTCGGCCGCGTCCCGCGCGGCGCTCGGCTCGCCCCGGCCGGCCGTGGCGGGTACCGTGCGCCGGGAGAGGTGAGGGAGTGTGCCGGGCCCGCCCTGCGCGGGGCCCTGCAGGCCGAGCACCCCGCCGCCTACCCCGGGGGGCTCCCGCGGCCGGCCTTCGCTCAGCCTCCCCTCTCTCCGCAGCGACTGCGCGGACGAGGAGGGTCCCGCCAAGAGGGACGCGAGTGCGGAGTGCGCCATGCGAGCCCGCAAGAGGAAAGCTGATGTGGCCACGGTGAGTGCGGGCCCGGCCCGGTGCCCGCGGGCCAGCGCCCGCCGTGCTGCGCCCCCGCGGCCTCGCCGCCCTTTGTTGGGGTGCGGGGCCCACGCGGTGGGCCGGGAGAGCCTGCGGGGCTGTGCTCCTGAGCGACCGGGCGGGTGTCACAGCGGCCAACAGCTGCCTGCCCCGCGGTTTGCGCTCCGGATATTATGTGTCCCTTTTTGTAGTTCTTACAGGATCCTGATGAAGAAGTTGCCAAAATGGAGATGACGAGAAAAAAGCCATGTGAAAAACAGGTAATTGAGTTTCCTTTCTATGTGGATATTGTACTCTTACTTAACCCTTCTTTGCAGTACCTCGTTATGTATGTTGATGTGGTGAAACAGATGTGCTGCTGCCACATGCTGCATAGCAGTGGGCAAGGGGGACTGTTGGCCCTAGTTGATTATGGAGTGTGCAAAACAATTCAGTTCATATACATAATTTTGAAGCCTTTGTAACACAAGGCACGTTTTGGTCTGAAACAGGTTAATGCTGAAGTGAATTCAGCTGCCCTGGGGTTGCCAAGGTGCACATGTCAAGCTTTTAGACCTACTCTGCTTTTACTTCTCTAGAGAGGTGCAAAGGTACATGTGCTTATGTCCCTTGTACATGTGCTCCTGTAGCTTGTTGGCCAAAGCACAAGACACTAAAGCATGCAGAGAGAATCATCTCTTCAGGTGGTTCTCTTTGCAGTCATGTCTCTACTTCTCTATCATCTGGGATAGAGGAGAGCTTCCCCTCTTCTTCCAGCATCAGCTCTATTCCCATTGGCAAGGGTAATATCAAACAGTATACGTAAGGGGCTCCTGATTAGAACTTGGAAGGGTGTATGAGGTGCTCATGGTGTAGTAAAATAGGCTTTGTTTCTCTGCAGAATGAAGGAATATTTCTATAAAGTAACTCTGCCTATGAAAATCAGTCCTGCAGCGGAGGTTGATAGTGACCATTGCCAGCTTTCTCAACAAGGCATGTAGAAGGAGCTGCTTTATAAAGTCAAAGCTAGTTTTATTGGTGTCCTCTAGTTCCCTTTGTGTGTTTTCCATGTTATTGAAAAGGCAGATGCTTCTGGTATCTCTGCTGGGTGCAGTGTTGGTGTGTGGTGTTGAAAGCATGATGCCTTTGTACCTCGAGTAGCCTGTGTTCTGGAAGAAGTTCGTTCCCCTCCTTTTTCCCTTGAACACACACATACCTGCTCAGTCACTGTCACTGGGACTCCAGCCTGTCACTGCACACGCAGGGTGATGCTGAAGTTGCAGAAGTCACGGTCAGGGTGTGCAGCCTGTCCTCATTTGGTAGGCGAGGCTGTGCATAATGTGGCACATCTAACCCGAAGTGGCAGCTGGAAGTTCTAAGACTGAAGTGCTACCATAACAGATGGGCATCATTGTTTGGAATGGCCTCTGCTTGTTGCAACTGCGTACACTAGTTATCAGTCAACATATTAAGCAGGGCTCAAATGGTGAGCATTTAATGAGGGGATCTCTCCTTCCCTTCTGTCTTTCTTTTGCACAGTATATTAAACTAATTTCTCACTTCTGACAAGGAAGAGCTGCCTGTCCTTCACTGCGGCTTTCTCCTTCACCAGAAGATTCATTCTGTTTAAACTGAGCGAGGCCTTCTTGTGCATGATTATTGCATAATACAAGGTATTTGTTAGAATATCTCAACAGGGACCCAATTTTACTGTCTTCTAGAAAGACAGTGGAAGGAAACTTTAAGTATCTTTTGCATATATTGACCTTCAACTATGAAAGCAGGTGAAGACTTCCAATTTTGTCTTCTTGTTTGTGCTCTTGGCCTGGTAGCCATTCAGTGTTACTTCAGGAATGATAGGTAAACTAAAACTAAAATAATTTCTGCAGTAGGCATCAAAAGTCTTTACTTTAGAGTTTTTCAAGGTATTCATAGGATGCTGGTGGAATTTGACCTTTTTGTTCTATAAATAATAAATCATATCATGCCTGTATGTCTTTCCCGACATAGAGAAGGTATTTTTGTTGTGACAAAGTAGCCAGATTGTTCCAGATCTGGTTAAAAAAGCTAACATTTGGCTGCACAGCAGCAGCTCTTCAGTCTATGGTGTGACACAAGCTATTCTCTGATATAAATTGCCATGGACCACTAATGAGAATATGTTTACGGTTCCAGCAGCAGTATAGCAGGCTGGAATGATAGCCAGGGCAACAGTTATTCTGTGCAGACACGACAGTTCTAAAATGCAAGCAGCTATAAATCCACTGCAGCCTATACCACATGACTTCTACATTAAATAAATTGTTTACTGACACTAGTTTATCCACAAGGCAAAATATCAGAGTCACATCCCACTTTATGACATCTTCATAGTCAATTCATTAGTTTGCTTCTGTGGAACATAAGGCCCTGGTTCTTAATTAGGATGTCGTTACCCTTTATTTGATGAAAGGGTGGCTATATCATCAGGTCTGTGACAGCAGAATATTGCATAAATTCTGTGTTTGATTTTGGAGAACTGGCACTGCTGTAATTCTGCTAGCAATTCTCATACTAATTCTGGCTGCTTTGTGGGGATGAATACACTTCCAAGGCTCCGTGTAAAACAAAATTCATCTAACTAGATTAGAATAATCTGTGCAATTGTCATGCAAGTTGCATGGTGACCTCTATATAAAGTGAAGAATTGAATCTTGAAGTTAGCTTCTTTAAATGAAACTAGCTAATGTTTTCACATGTAAAGGTGGAGTAAACTCTCAGGAAGGAGTTTTGATCAGTTCCTCAGTAGATGTTTCCCAGAATTTGATTTTAGCATTGTCAAAGTGTTCTGCCTAAGTGTTTTGAAAATATCCTCCCAGAAGTTTCTTTGACTAATCTAAATCAACTTTTGAAGATTAAATTATCTGGATCAGGATATTTGGATATTTAAAAGGAGTAGAAGCTCCTATGCTATCCCAAGAGGACTGGAACAACTTTATAGCGTGAGTTGCTCTTTTCTGTTCTGTTTACTAAATCTAGAATTCCTTTCTTATGGCAAAGAAAAATTCAATACTTCAAGTAATGCATCCTGTGAGTGGAAAATGGCTAGAATTATAGGTCTTGCTATTTCTGATGGGCAAACTAAGGCTGTGTACTCGGAAGTCATACCGTTGTCTGTGGTGTAAGGTGCTGCATTTAGGGTGACAAACAGGGCTGTTCTCCCCTGCCATTGATTTCCATGCTGAAAAACCTCTGCTCTTGCTGTTTGAATGCAGTTCTGGGTCATTCTCTTCCTCCTGCTGCACTCTTTGTCAGTCAGTGGAAGGTGATTCTGGTGGCTCCTAGCTGACATTGAGGCACACAAGTGTTACAGCAATTTGTATTTTTAGGTGTTCCTTCCTCACTGAAGGCCCTGCCTGGCCTATAACCAATAACCCCAGAGGTCATTACCTGCTCTGTTTTGTGTCTGATCTATATCTTGAAGGTTCAAAAATACTAATTTCTATGACTATTTGAAGTGAGTGAAGTATGAGTGAAGGGAGATATGCTGCAGGAAACAGGCCTGCTAATGTTTGAGCTTTAAAATGACCCCACTTCTGAACTCCTGGGTTTTCTCTGTTGGGAGCCCTATGGGTTTGGGTGCTCTAATGGGCTTATCACCCAACTTCTGCCCTCTTGGTACCCCTTCTCCTAATGAGCCTTCTCATGTGTTTAGTTCAGTTTCTCCAGTCTGTCTTATTCTTAGGTCTGAGATAGAGATCTGCATCTAATCAGTTGCTTCTGTACCTGGAATATTACTGTGTGTGTCACCAAGCTTTCTTGCTGAACTCCACATAGATTTGAAGAGGCTGTTCTCCCCACTGATTTTTTTGCTTGTGTGCTGCCTCAGCTCCTGTTTGTCTCAGAAGTAAGCTCGGGACTGTAGTATTTCCTCTGTTAGGCTGCACAGATTCTGGGTAACATATGTTGCTTTCTGACAGGTCTCCACTTTTGGATTGGCTCTGTGCAAGCCCAAAGGAAGTTCTTCATGGTTTCCTCATACCCTCCCTACCTTAAACTGTTCCTTTTTTCAGTGGTGGCTCCTATTTCCTTACAGTTGCAGTGTGAGGTAATGCAGTTTCTTGCTAGTATTTCTTACTTTTGATTGTCTTGCTAAATCTGCTTTAAATACTCAAGAGCCTGATTGATATGTTCATTCTCTCAACCAGAATCTGTGTCAGAGTTATGCTGCTCCCTCACCTACACTAATTAATTCCTGTCTCCTTCCTCAATAAAGGGCTTTCTTTTGAGGCCCTGCACATTGGTTTCATTCTTGTCTCTAGCTAAGCTGTGTACTTGCAGTGTTGCTCACATCTTTTCCCCAGTGTCTTGTTAAGTGAAATTATGTTGTCAAAAACTTTGTTTTCTGTTCTTTTCAAAACACCTAAGAGGCTCTTGAACTTTGATTTCTATTTCCATATAGACCATTTAGGGTGATGAAGTATCTTTAGTATTGTTGCATGTGTTGTGTCTGCTTTGAGAACTTTGTGAGCAAGTCTCTTGTCCTTCAAAAGCTGCTGGTGTAGTAGGCACCTTTAAATAGATACTGTATAATCTGCTTTTCTGTTTGCTGATTAACTGATAAGACAGCACTTCTCCAAAGGCTGTTGGCAGCTGGGCTTGCTCTGTGCAGTTTGGAGAACAAAGTGTGACTAAAGTCTAGTTTTGAGGGAGGACAAAAACTAACTTTAAGCAATGCCAGTGTGGCATTTTCATTTGAACTTTCAGTTTGTAAGGCATCTGTAATTTTTAAGATAAAGATACTATTCCCTTTTTTTGCTTCCTCCTGACCCAAATTAAATCCTGGCATGGCTGGGTATGTAGCTGTGCTGTATTTGCATGTAGAACTCTCAAGAAGAAAAAAGACTGATCTGTGTGTCAGTAACTCGAAGTGCAAAGCAGTCTTAGCTGTGAGAGAACCGTGAAATGTGGTTTTTGTTTCATCAAGTCAGTGGTTTCTGTTTGTGAAACTGGTGCAGGAGGGAGCCATTTTGCTGGGAAGTGATGTCATATATAAGAAAAATGCAAAAAATCGGCTGGGGAGGCTTTTTTGCAAAAGGCAAGATTTCACAGTTTTTTACTTGATAGTGCCTAGTGGTTCTTCTGAGCTTGTTTTAATTTTTTTTTTTTAGCACATTAAAAATCTATTAGGGACTTCTGTCCTTTTAGTGGTGCAGAATTGATCAATTTGCAGCAAGATGGCTGATTTCAGTGTTAAACAGAAATGCCAAATTTTCATTTGCTTAGGCATGATGACACAGTGCTGGCTTTGTATTCTACTGCAAATAAAGTAGTATTTCCTTGGGGCACTGTATGAAGTGTACAAGATCCTGTTTAAGAGTTAGGTGGTAGAAGAGTAAACCTAGATGTAAGTTCCGGTCTAAATCAAAGTTGAAAGGACATGACAGATGAAGTTTTGGATATCTGATGTTTGCAGGCCATGGCAAAATTCGACATACAAAACTGTCAGCTTCATAGTTTAGTAGCAATTGCTTAATGTGTACTTGGGCTGTATTCTGAAAATTGGGTCATATATGCTTTGGGGTTTTATCTTAACTCTGTTAAAGGAATGAGTAAAAAAATTCTACAAACTATTTTGCTGTGTTCACTGTCTGAGATGCTTTGCATGAAAGCATGGCTTCAGGCATTTCACCTACATATTCCTTAGCAGAAATCCTGACCTCGTATTTGGGTTTTTGAATTCCATCTGCTTGTTCTTTACCTGAAGGCAAGTATATTTTTGGTAAAAACAAAACAGCGTGAGAGTAGGAGGTTCTGACTTGTGTATCTTTCCATGAAACAGTTGTGGTCCTTCAAAAAGGAGAACAGGGTGAATGTTCTTCTGCTGTAGTTACAAACTTTCTCTACTGTGCTTATAAGCAACACCCCCTCTAGTCAGCACAGGTGAGGCCATATCTGTAGTGTTGTGTTCATTTGTGGGCTCCCCAGGAAAAAAAGACTTGAATATACAAGAAAGAGTCCAGAAAGGTCCATTAAGGTAATTCAGGGACCAGAATTATCTTGCCTATAAGGAAAGGCTGAGGAAGCTGGGGCTGTTTAGCCTGGAGAAAATGTCTGTGAAAAGGTGGTCAATTTGTGTCAATGACTTATAACTATTTGAAGGGAAGATGTAAAGAAGATGTAGCCAAGTTTTTCTTTGTTTGGTGGGACGAGAAGAGATGGACACAAACAGAAGCAGAAGAGATTCCCTCTGAATATTCTGGAATGTTTTTTACTGTGAGGGCAGTCAAGCATGGCACAAGTTGTCCAAAATAGTAGAGTCTCCATCCTTGAAGGTGCTCTAAAGCCTCTGCACATGGTCCTGGGCAACTGGCTCTTGGTGTCCCTGTGTGAGCAGGGAGGTTGATAAAAAGAAATAGAGGTGCCTTCCAGCCTCTACTGTTGTGTGATTCTGTGCAGTTTAAAGAGATAAGGCACTGGCAAGCAATTGTGACAGAAGTTATGAGTATTTTTGCTCTCCAAATGAAACAATTACTTAAAAATGCACAGTGTAAAATCTCCTGTTTGGTTTGATAGATGTCCTGGAATAACATTCACGAGAATGCCCACATGCTGATTCCCACTCCGGATAAAGACGACGATCCCGTTTGTGTTGATTACTCGCGCTTCATCCATCTGAGTGTTGTTCCCACCAGAGCTACCCCACTGCCAGCTCTAGGGTGAGTGTGCTGGGCTGCTGCTGCTCTGCCTGCCTCTTGTCTCATGATCCAAGACTAAACATTGGTCTCTCTTAGCTGGGCAAACAGGGATGATGTATGGAAAAACATGATAAACAAAGAAGAGACCTACGTGAGGGATAAATTCTACTTGCAAAGGCACCCCCAGCTGCAGCCTAAAATGAGAACCATCCTTCTAGACTGGCTAATGGAGGTAAGCTTTTCTGTGTTTGGGCGTGTTTCAAGTGTGCTTTTGTTGAAGTGCACTAATAACTGTCAATGAGTGCACTTCAGGAGCACGTTTACCTCTAGATACTTGTCTTCGTCTTAAATTCTGTCAATGAATGGCACCAAACTTAAAGAAAAATGATGTATTGCAGCTGATGATTTGCAAACTGACAATATATTCTGTTATTCATTTAGATTGATAGTGGATAATAATCAATTTGTCCCTAACACCAGGGTAAGCTTTTGAGGTTACACTGCAGACAAAGGCTGAACAAAATTACAAAGGTCACTGTAAGAAGGAAGGTGGGTAGTTCTGAGATCAGATCCATCTCACAGCCTTTTTATCTGTTTTTGTCATGCAGAATGTGCTACAATTCCTCTTGTATCTGAGTCTTTTTTGCTATTTGGATGACTTGGTAGCATAAGCCCTGTTCTTAATCTTGAAGTGCTTGTGAGAATTTTCTCTTTTGAGGTTTTGGAGTGATGGATCTTTGCAAAAAATGAGGAACTGATGTTCTGACATTGTTGGAACATATGCTTGCATTTCTGTTCACTCTGATCTGGTTTGTTTCTTGGAAGGTATTGTAATGACAGTCACCTTGTGTCAAAGGAAACTGTTTAACTCTTGCATTTAGATAAGGTGTTACTTCACAATAGCAGTGAAGTAGAAAGCCAATATAAATTTAATGTCTATGTCATGCTTTTTTAAATACATAAGTAGCATCTAGTTTTGACTTTTTAACACTGTTCTTGACCTTTATAATCTCTGTTGTCTGTCCAGGTTTGTGAAGCCTACAAACTTCATAGAGAAACTTTTTATTTAGCACAAGATTTCTTTGACCGCTTTATGGCAACACAACAGGATGTTGTAAAAACACTATTGCAGCTAATTGGTGTCACTTCTCTATTCATAGCAGCAAAGCTTGAAGTAAGTATCTCCAGCTTTACTTAACATAAAATTGTGAATGGACACACAGCACACTTACTGAATGCTGGACACATTGTGGAAAGCTTTATGGAGTTAGTTGCTATCATTTTTTTCAGCTGGGAGACAGAAAAAAATTTTTTTTTTCCCTTTTCAATGTACCTGGGGTTTTTTTACAAGTGGGTAAAATTATATTGTGATGTTAGCTAGTTTTCCTATTGGAGAATTCAGAATTAGAATAAATCTGAAAGTTCTAGTTGTACTTGCTAAATGGATTTTTGGCTGGCGGCAATTTCATTGCAATGGAGTACCTACTGCATGACAGTTTGAGCAATTATTTTACTGGAACAATTTGAACTTCTAAAATTCAAAGTGCTTTTTAAGTTCTTAGTTGTTTTAAGAGAGCTGCTGTTCAGTCTGCTCTTAAGCAAGAGGTGTAAAAAGCCTTTTCTTTAGCACGTTTAAAAAAATCTTGATGCCAGTTATGATACAGTCACAGTGGTGATGTAGTCAAAAATATAGGTTTGTACTGATCTATCCAAAATGAAAGTTGAAATCTATGATGAGCAGGAAATCTGTGTCTGTTAA
The DNA here is from genome assembly GCA_018697195.1 of Certhia americana. Taxonomy (NCBI): domain Eukaryota; kingdom Metazoa; phylum Chordata; class Aves; order Passeriformes; family Certhiidae; genus Certhia; species Certhia americana. The sequence continues at coordinate 6,436,133 of CM031867.1, read as the reverse complement.
AGGCAGAGAACACTAAGATTTAGAAAGGAGGGATAGTTCCTTATTCCCCTTCCTCTTTATATTTTGGAAGGCTGAAGCAGTGGCTGTTCTGTTTACTTCTTTATTTTTTGTTAAAGTAACATGTGAAACTAGTTGCAACCTATTCCACTAATTGAAAAATTGATCTCCTATCTTTCAGGAAATTTATCCACCAAAGTTGCACCAGTTTGCCTATGTTACAGATGGGGCCTGTACAGAAGATGAAATCATCAGTATGGAATTGATCATTATGAAGGTAGTATTTAAAAGTGGAATTAAGTTTTAAAAATGTATCGCATAATCAGACTAAAAGCAGAGCTCCTCAGTTAATCTTAGGTGTTGCTAAGAGGCACAATTTCTCTTACTAATTAGAAAGCAGTGTTTTCTCTAGGTAACAAGTGATCTAAACATCTACCAGTATGTGTGTATTAACAAAATTATTTGTTCCCTGACTGTATCAGCAGGAAGAGCTACAGGAGAGTATTTGATTTGCATGTCTTAAAGATGCCTTAACCAACTAGGATTAGACCTTCTGATAGTTAAACCATCTTGCATGGTTTAAGTTAGGAACTTAAATTGGCACTGAAGTCATGTGTATGTCTGTTTTTTCAGGCTCTTAATTGGAACTTAAATCCACTGACAGTTGTATCGTGGCTAAACATTTACCTGCAAGTTGCATATTTAAATGATCTTTATGAGGTGATGCTGCCACAATATCCACAGCAGATATTTGTGCAAATAACAGAGGTAAGACTGATCTCCTTCAAATGCTTTTTTCCCCTGGAAAAGTGTTTTTGTGTTGGGCTTACTAAACATCTGTTGTCTTGTAGCTCTTGGATCTCTGTGTGCTGGATATTGGCTGCTTGGAATATACCTATGGAATACTTGCAGCTTCTGCTTTGTATCACTTCTCTTCATCTGAGTTGATGCAGAAAGTTTCAGGTATTCGCATCTATAAACTTAAATCTTGTGTGTTGACAAATGTTATGTGTTCATTCAGGCAGATAAGCATGTGTCTTGTGTTGCAGGTTATGAATTCTGTGAGATTGAGGACTGTGTGAAATGGATGGTCCCGTTTGCCATGGCTCTAAGGGAAGTAGGAAGCTCCAAACTCAAACACTTTAGCGGGATAGCTCCTGAAGATTTGCACAATATACAGACGCACATAAACAGCTTTGATTTGCTGGTATGTATGTGCAGAATGAGGACAAAAACCTGTCTGCAACATCTCTGAAGTCTTGTTTCTTTGGTTAGGACATACAGTCAACTTAAGTGAAGCTTTGGCAGGTTGAGACTGAGTGTATTTAGATGGTAAAAGGCATAAGGTTGTAGTCCAGATCCAAAATTCTTGAGAACACTTGTCTTGGCACTGACTTGTTCAGTATTTAGTTTAAAAAGGTGATTGTGCCTTCAGCCTCTCATCTCAAACAGCATATAATTACCCTGGAAATCAGAAGCATTTCTCTACCCTTTGGAATACTTCAACTACCATGTGTTAGACCTTTCTCTCTAGGAAATACCACTAATATAGTCTTGTCTAATCCAGAGGAAAATCAAGATTGATCACTTGAGGCTGATCTAGTGGGACTGTTACGTGATAGTGGTCACTGACAAGCAGTGGAGCAAGACTGGTTTTTAGTGTGAGAAACTTCAGAGGATCAAAATCTTCAACAAATTGTGATTTAAGCTTTTGTGGCTGTTTTTTCTCTTTAGGTTATTGAATTGTAGGTAGAAGTTAAAGTTCTTGCTGCTCAGTTGTTTCAGAATTTTGCTTTCTTGAAGGTACAGGAGTGCTTGTATGTTATGAATACCCAATCCTAATAATCAGATTTCAAAAACTAATACTGATCTCTTGGAGTTGTACTACAAGTAACTATTGTGTACTATGTGATTTATCAGTTGCCGTTGCATTTTCAGATTAACAATCTGTCAGATTATGAAACACTGAGTTCTATTGATCTGTTGCATAGACACACCAGAGTAAAGTTTTTTTTTTTCCTCTTTTTCGTGTGCTTTCAGGACAGAGCTCAAGCAAAACAAGCCATATTGGCTGAGCAAAATAGGACTTCACCTTTCCCCACTGGTGTCCTTACACCACCACAAAGTAGTAAGAAATTGTCTTCTGGGCTCCAATCCATATGACTTTAGGAACTGTTGATGGACAATTTTGCTGAAGTGCCTGTTCTGCTGGTATTAGCTCCTGCTCCATTACAGAAATTCTGCCAGTGAAGTTCATAAGCTTCCATGGAATCTGAAAAGGAAATCTTACTTTCATGTGACAGAAGTTTTTCTATTTGAAATAGTTTTATTGAATGTTAAAATATTTTAAAGAAATGGATCAAGTACACCAGCCACTTGAAAGAACACTGAAGTGTGCTCCAGATGCTGCTACGGAGGGTGATGCTTGATCAGCTGTTCAGAAAAAGGGCTTGAAGTTTAGATTAGTTAATATGCCTGTTTGTCCTTTGGGTAATCTGCAGATTTGTCCCTTGTTGACAAATGGGCAAAAAGTGCTGTGGAAGACAACATTTCAAAGCCTCTTTTTTGAATGGTTGGCTTACAACTTGATGCCTTTTAACAAACTCTCTATTGTAAAAGCTGCTATGTCTCTGTGTATTCATTTTTAATAAAAATGCTGTCTAAGACAGCTGGTTTTTATGTATATTTCTATATTTCTTTTAACTGTGATCACTTCAGATTTTTTCAGACTGTGACCATTTAATGAGTGTGGGAGTTGGGGATGAATAGTGTAGTAACTATTGCTTTATTTATTTACCACTATTGGCTTATCTATGGAAACTTCTTTATTTTGGCTACTGAGGTAAAATTGTCATGTTAGACTACTTGGAATTCCTCTAGCCAGGTACAGGAGGCTGGGGAGGGGATAATAAACATGACAAGTACATGGGGAATCCTTCCTTAACACTCTGTAATGATCAGCTTACTGGGATGCTCTTGAATCAGGTTGTCTGGATTGTTGCCCTTAAGTGATGCTCAGTGTAAGGTCATCAGTAGGAAAAGTCTACCTCTTCTTAAATAATCATTTTAATATTGGGGGGTTGGCACAGTATTTGACAAATAATCATGTGTGCAGAGTTAATTTCTGGAGAGGTATGTGCCTTTTAACAGGAAAGTCTTTGACCTTTGCACTGTCTGAGAATCACAGAGGTTCTAGTGGGATATTTCCTGAAAACTCTTGGTTCTGGAGAAGAGGCGAACACAGAAATAAATGGTTCCTTGTTTTTTGTGTGTTTTTTGGTGTTTGCTTTGAAGGACTGTGTAATAACACTGAAAACTTCTGTGAGACTGCCAGGGTTCATGAAGTCCTGCTGCAGATAACTTAAATGCTACAACACTGTAATGTTTCAGGAAGCTTCTATTCTGTTGTTGGTTAGATTTTTTTTTTTTTTTTAATAGTTCCAAGCAAGGCTGCTTTTTATTATTTTTTAAGTTATTCTGCTTTTCTCTCTTCCCTGACCCAGTATTCTGCTAAATGTTAAAGCTTTAATGTAATAAAAATGCCTATGGTAATCAATGGTAAGCAAGTTCTTTGGTGCTGCTGGCTTTTTTTCCTTGCAATGAATGGTTAGAAGTTCTGTGTTAACAAAATAAGCATAAATGTGAGCTGAACATGTTTGCTGGTGCCAGTTTAGAGAGGTTTTAATTTCTCAGAGAATTGCAAGCCCTAGACAAAGAGGTTGTAGTATTTGCTGATTATTGAAGGATTTGCCAAGACATATTTTGGTGCTTTGTCCTTAAACGTAGAACACAAAATAGGGGTGGATAAGGGAAACTAATCTTCCTGAAAGGTAGTCTCTAGGCTTAATTCCTAAATCACCAACCATGCTGCAGTGCTAGGCCTTTTGGTGTTTATTTTCAGATCTTACTCCCTTCTAGATGTTTCACAACAAAACCACAATTCCATTTTTTTCATTTCTAACTTTCCTCTTAAAAATGGGGATTGCATTTAACTGTTCAAGAAAATATCCTGTAGCAATATTAAAGATAATGGTAAACTTAACTTTCAGTTTAAGCTAAGTATTTAAGTATGGTTAGTACCTATGCAAGAGTAAATGTAAATGTTCCATGTGTTTCTGGACTGGGGGAAACCAGAGTCTGAGAGAGAGAGAGGTGGCTACCTATGAATTAAACTTGTTCAGGCAACAGGCCTCTTTCCAAATGTGATCTCAGATAGTAATTCTGTTAATTTTACAATTCTTTCTTTTGTGAAAGGTCAGCCTCCTTTATTGTGATGGAAGGCAGTGTGTTCAGATCGTGGAGATTGTGGCTTTGCAGCTTCCCAGGTAGGACTGCAGTCAGAGATGCAGCACATCCCATCTGGGGGAGGCTTCCCTTGAGAGCTATTTTCTTACTTTCTCATCTTTTATAAGAATGTTTCTTGTTGTCTATTGCAGTGTGTGGATACTGTGTCTGTTTGGTGCCGCCCTTCTAGGGTAGCTTGAAACAAATTTGCATTGGCTGCCACAAGCTGAAAAGCAGTTTCTTAGAGAAGAAGAGTGCTGGTAATTTTAAGGAAGATAGTTGTTCCTGTTAGAAAACAACCAGCCACCTCCAAGAGGGAGTTGCCTCCCTATTTCTTTGCTTGTGGATCCTATTCTCCTAAATTCTGATCCTGGCCCAGTCTGGTGGGAGGGAAGTAAGAGGACAGTTCTGCATGGCTAGGTAAAAGAAAAAGGGTTGGAGTTTATGGGCTGAAGTTTGTGCAACAAATATAGGCTAATACCAAATAGTCTGTTCCTGCAGGCTCTGACGCCAGATGTGTTACCCCGAGAGGTGGGGAGAGACCTCCAGGGGTGAGCATCCCCAGGGTGAGGCAGGAGGGGCAGCATTGGGCTACCCTGAGAAAGCATTTAGCTTTGCAGTGCTGCACACTCCTCAACTGGAAACTGTCTCTCTTTAATAGCTCCAGACCAGCATAAAGCATGCTGCAAAGTAAATTGAATTTGCAGTAACCCAGGTGGTGCATGATTATCTTCTCCTGAAAGGTTTGTCATAACAATGCATCAAGCCCTCACCTTGGTCTGAAAGCTGGGGACATCAGAGAAACTGAACAACAGAAATGAATCCAGTGCTAATTTTGCATTACTGCTACTGTAAAATGGGAAGTTGGAGGTTGCTGTGGGTGTATGGAAGGAAATAGCCTCAAATGAGTGAGCTGGGGCTGCAGTTGTGAGCTGGGGTGGAGAGGAACAGTGCTGCGGAGCAGAAAGGATGGAGCCATGGCGGTCCCCACTGAGTCAGCCAGATGCTCAGCTCCTGTAAACGCTGTAGGTACCTAACAGAAATAGTTATTGGTATAAATAGTTCACAGAAATTGTTCTGCATAGCTTGTCTGCTCTGAAGCAGGAGGGTGGTCTTTCTCTGGTTCTATTTCTAGGTCTCAGGTCAGTATCTCCTCTTGGTTCTCAGGAATTACAACACAAGGGGTTTATTATATCCCTGCTTGCACAAGGTGGAGGCTCAGGGTTCTCTCTGCTCCTGGGTACTATTTGCTGCCCACAAAGTGCAGCAGCAGGAGGCTGGGTGGGTGGAACACTCTTCTTCAGCCAGGCTGTCAGGTCAGACCTCAGTGCCAGTGTAAGAGGCTTACAGCAGCATCCACCCTTAGGGGGATGTGTCAGAGAACCTGAACTTCAGCTTGGGAATTGCCATAGCTTACGATGGGTTTTTTTTTTCCAGGCTTTATTTGGAGTAACACCTGCAAGGTAAAGCTTTTTGGAGCAGCTGGGGTCAGTGTGCAGTGCAGCAGGGGACTGGGGAGAATGCAGGTTGACATTGGATGTACCTGCTTCCCCTTGTTTGTTGTCATGGACCTTCTGTTCTGGGAATTCAGGGAACTGCTGTCTCTAGGTATTTATCAACACACATTTAAAGCACCAGATTATTCATACCCCATCTTCCACAAGCCTCTACCATCAAAAAAAGAGAGACACTAGTATATGCTGCAAAATAATAGCTTAGCTTTGTCTAGCCTTGAATTTGTTGGGGATTAAGAACAGCTCTGCCTTGCTGGCAAGGCCAGGGGCAGCTTGGCCTGGACTCCTGTATTCTATGTTCAGGTTTGACATTTAAATAGCCCAATGTAGCTCTGCCTGTGACAGGAAACAGCAGGATTCTTCCCCTTCTGGTCAGCCTACTCTTGCTCCAGCCATGGGATGGCCTGTCAAGGTGGACAAACTGAGAGGCTTGGGGGTTTTTATGTTATTTTATTTTTATTTGTTGTGTCTGTGAGATGGCAGAAGAAAAGTGTGTACAAATGTGAGAAGACTTCAATGTCCATTTCTTCTCGTTATAGCAATTTGTGAGACTTCTTTTCTTTGAAGTTAAAACTACAGCAGAGCACCCACTTGGCTTGAGTTGATGAGCAGTAACTATTTTGATGATGATCCTGTGTTCTTTCAGCCACACTATCTGCAAACCAGCTTTAAAGTATAAAATGTGTTTCTCTCAAATTTTGAGTAGTCCACTATTGCCACAACTTATACATAATCAAACATTTAATTAAGTCTTCAGAATATTGCAATGCTGTGTGAGCTATCTCCTTTCATTCTCTTGCAATAATAAGTTTATGCTAAGCACAAAAGGTAGGTTTGTATATGAAGCTTTTTATTTCTGTTAAGGGTGAGTTTCACATTAGAAAAAGAAAGGAAGTGTTCTTTGTAGGCTGAATAAAACCAGGGCTTTCAAAACCTGCAGACAAGTGGGTGTGAGGGCAAATCAAATGAGATGACTATCAAAAAAGGTAGGAAAACCTTTCTGATCCCAGGGGCTTTGCTCCTATAGATGCTGGCAATTCAGGGGAGCAGACTGTCTACTGGAAGTGCAAATCTACTTGAAAACTGGGTTTGTTTTACCAAAACAAATATATTCTCATGTAGCTCATATAGTAAGAAAGTAAATATGTTTTTATAATGCACTGTTGGTTTTTTTTATTTTCAGCATGATGGCAATAATATTCAAGAAACTAAAATATGAAGTCCTAAATGTTTGCCTCAGCATATGTATTTGCCTGGGATACGAGGAAAAATTATATGTGGTGCTTCTCCCACCTGGTGCCTGTTCTGTGAGATGTGCCCTAGCCCCTGTTCCTGGGAGGCAGGAGAGCAGGTGCCTGACAAGAACTGTTTTTATTTGAGAGGAAAAGATTTCCTTTATCAGCATGTACTCCTGTGTTCTGAGTCTCAAATATTAACTTCTGCCTTGGCTTGGCTAAAGAAGCAAGGGTTTTGTTGCTTTCTTAAATTCCCCCGACTATTGAAAGAAGAGATGTTACTTTGTTTATGGACAGTGGCTGGAGAGGGGAAATGCTTCTGTAAATCTAAATGCAATTAATGTCTGCCTGGCAGTATGACAGTTGGTCACTCTTCATTTAAAAATCAGTATTGGGTCACATATATTATACTTTTATACTATAAAAGCAACATCAAAGCATCAAATGTTTGGGTCTCTCACAAACTGTATACAGTAGCATTCCTTGAAAATGAAATGATAATGGGTTTAATCAAGAGCTAAACAATTTTCCTGACAGAGAAAAGCAACAAGCCTAAACATTTTCTGGAAAATCATGCAGTTAACCACTCCACAGACATGTTTTTCCTGATGCTAAAAGCATAGCAGGGTCCATCCTCTTCCTTTGAGGTGCAGGTTCTTTTATTTTGAAAAGGGTCAGGACCCCAAAGTAAATTATGTACAGATGTGAGTTTCCAGAAAGAAGCTGTTGGTGACACAAGGATGTGAAGTCCACAAAAGCTGTCAGGGTTTAAAAGACTGGCTGGTCTGCATGAGCAGGGAGCAGACACTGCTCTGGATCTAGGATACTTGCTTTTTTCTTAAATATGGATGGAAGAGGCCCCATATGCAACTAAAAAATAACTGGCTTGGCTGGAAAGAAGAGAGTAAAAATGAAATGAAGCTGCATAGGAATGCATTTGGGCTTCTTGTGAGGCAAAAGAAGTAGTAGAGACAGCTGTGATTTGCTCAGGTTATCGTGTTCAGACTCCAGTTACACAAACTTACCTACGGCGTGCTCTGCGTGCAGCCAGGATAAATGGTTTGAGCTTTCTTGGATTGGATCCCAGGGCAGCAACATCAGGTGGAGAAGAGTAATACAGTGCTTTGTTTTGCAGTTCTCTGCAAGGTGTTTGGATTTTTTTGAGGAGGGGCACTCTAACAGGACACCAGCCTCTGCAGCTCAACATCTCAGCCCAAATTTTCTGTGTCGAGAGTTATTGACCACGACAAGAGTCTAAAGACAACCTTTATTTTTTCACCCCATTATCCATCTTCCAGATCTTACCAGATGCCAATGTCATTTCGGGACTGTACACCTCACAGTCAGGTTTGGTTGTTCAACTTCGGTTTAAGATTAGTCTGGGCATAAATAAGTAGAATTCTAACCTCAGCCAGACCTGTCAAATGCTGCAGTCTGACGTAGGGAAAACTGATGTTTCTGGGCCAACAGGAGACAACCAGCGTACAGCTACCAGAATGATGATGATGATGATTGAGAACAAATTCTGCACGGTTGAGGATGGACTCCAGACCCCAGCTGGCACCACCCAGAAAGCAGGCTGCATTTGGGGTGGTAGATGCGTCCTGCAAACTGACGTCAGGAGCCTGGGTGGCTGAGCTTTGTGAGAATGGAGAGGGCAAGTGAAAACCGTTTTATATTGATTGTGAATCCTTCTTGTCTGCCTTGTTAGAAGTGAGAGAAATGTTTTAATTTTTGCCAAAATCTTGTACAAGGAAGAATGCTCTCTGGAAAGGTTATCTGATCCTGGTGGTGTTGTTAGTATTCTGGGTTTCTGTCAGGAGATTAATAATAGTCATAGACAATGTCTCTTCATATTAAAGTGTCTTCACATGAGTAGTTTGGGTGATTTTAAAAGGACTGCAAGGCACAAGCAAGCTGTTTTGTCTCGCCCCAACTGACAATGAGTCAACACTTTCATATAAAGAACAGACAGTTGGTAACAGTCATTAACATAACAAAGTGCCCTATAGATCACTGCAAATTCATCTGACTGTTTTTAAGTAAATGTTTTCCCCTGAGAAGTGGCAAAGGAACAATTTGTTGAATGTTTTGCTGCCTGGGCCACTCTGTTCTGCTGGGAGTGGGAGAGGTGCAGCTTGTGGAATGGCTGGTCTAGAAATCCCTTAATAGGGGGAGGTATTTGCTTGCAGTGACTGAGTTGGTTGGATTTTTTTAACCTGATTTCCTACCAAATCTGGACTCGTGGGGTTTTTTCTGTGGTTCCTCCTCCCACTTCTCTGTCTCTTGGCTTCTTCCATTGGACAACTTAAAGATGATCTGAGTTCTGTTAATGCAGGTAAGAAGAAAAAGGAGTCAGACAAGCTACTGATCCTCTATGATGGAGCGTCATAGGCTCAACCACCATGCTCTGTGCTTGGCCACATGCTGGATGAGTTATGGTGGAGGCTTTGTGCTGGCAGGATCAAGGGTGGAAAGAGAGCAAGGAATTGGGGCTGTAGCACTGGCAGTTGTGATGCACATATGGCATTGAAGTGGGATGAGGAGAGCCCAAGAGCCCCAGGGAGAGAGGAAATGCTATACACAAAAGCAGGTCTGTTACTTGTCCTGGTCCTCATGGAGAAAATTGCACGACTTCCTTGCATACCATTGTGCTGGGAGGATGCAGGGAATACACTGGTGCAACACACTGGGAAGCCATCCTGCATCTGCCTGAGTGACCTGGTGGTGCTGTTGCTGTAACTTCCACGTGCTCTTGGACTATGGTAGGACTTCAGGTTTCTCCTGCCATTTCCAAGGATTGTCTGTCACTGGCAAAAGGTCTGGAAGAGCTGGCAGCTACAGTGGGTTTGGATCCTGCTGCTGCCCTTGGACTTCCTCCCCAGCTGCCTGCCTGAAGAGAAGCCACCTTTCCAGGGACTGCTGCCATGGAAAGGGTTGAGTCTGGAGCTGTAAATTGTGGGAGTCTGGGACACTGTGCTGGCTGAGTGGCACCACAGGTGAAGTTAGTACAGCAACCCAGACAGGGGCTGATTTTGAGAGGCATCACTCCCCTGCTATGACTGCACACCTGGCTTTGCTGAGTGCCTACAGACAGATCAGCACCTCGAGGGCAGCTGCAGCTGTGGGATGGCTGGTTTTTTTGGGATGGCTGTGAGTGCTCGGGGACCTGCTGCTCACCTGCATGAGGGAGAAATCTCAGGTTCTCCCCAGCTGTTGTGTCAGAGGGGAACCAGAGGGACCTGTTCCAGGCGGTAATTTCTGGGGCTACGTGAATGCTCCTTTGTGCAGGGCTGCGCTGGGGGTTGTGCTCCCTCCAGGGCTGCCGAGAGAGGGCTGGAAGAGGCCGGTGTGGGCTTCGGCTGGGACGGGGCCCTGGGGATGGTGGGGGCAGCTCAGCGGCCCCACGCTCATCGACTTAATTGGGGCTGGAGGAACGCGGGACGGCCGCGATTCTCACGGCGTGGGGAGGCTCCCGGACGGCCAAATCATTAGCGTCAATTAAGTACAGAATGTGTAGATTACTGACATGTTATTGTTAGGGATCGAAAGGAAATATAATTAATAAAACTCCCCCCCCACCCCCCGATCAAGAGGCAGCTCTTTGTGCTCCCTGCCGGCAATGTCTATCTCCTCCCGCAGCCCCACGCTCCCTTCAGCAGCCTCGGACAGCGTTAACATTAGAATTCACATAAAATCACTCTCTGAAATCTGTTAAAATTTATAATGTTGCTGTACTTTGCCTGATCATTGCATTTTTTTCTGTCAGTTTGAGCTCGGTGAGGGGTTGCTTTTTCTTTTTTCAAGTGATACCAAACATAGACCCATTATGCCGCAAAAAATCTCATATTTGTTTAATGATTTCCCATTGGTATCTTTGTTGCTATGAACCAAAGCATTAAATAGAAGCCAGCACGTTAATGCCATGTTGTTCTACATAATAAATTTGAATATCCCCCAATGAATATTTTTAACAAGAATTTTCTGAATAAAATGCATACGTGGTAGGGTATTACTAATTACTTAAAATCAGTTTTTGACATTTAATGTTGACATCTGAAATATTTCCTTTAATTTTTGGTTGCTTCTGCAAACAGAAATGATGGCATTCGTCCTAAGGAAGGCTGGGTGGACAAATAACGCTTTTACTCACAACGAAATGAAAAGCAATAAAGAAAATGTGTTAAATGTCAACAGTAAAGCATATCTTCTCTCCAAGTATTATGAAAAGAATATACCCCAAAATATGCATACACAAAAAAAAAAAAAAATCCTTCAAGTGACTTAATATGTTTGAATATTAATGGTTTGAGTGTTAATCCATTGCAATGGCTCAGTTTTTTTCAAAATTGGCTATTTAAATACAATATTACCTCCATAAATTCTCTATGGTCACTGTGGTAGCCATAGCATGAAAAATAATCATCATAAATCTGAATTTACAAAATATCTCCAAAAATTGCATGGTTTTGCTGAGAGAATCAGAAGATGAAGTGTGCATTATTTAACTCGATGTATTTTGTCCTTGCAGGAGTTGCTTTGTTGAAAAACCAGCAGATGGAGTCTGTTGGAGGACACGAGGGCCTGGCAGCAGCCTGAGAAATCAGCTCGGTTTTGTAAGCGAGGGAGGAGTGACAGCCTTTACCATGTGAGATATGGTCTGGAAACCTCTGCTAAAGAAGTTTAGTGGATGCTGAGAGCAGTGAGCAGCTTTGCTGGGGCCCAGGTGAGTCAGTGCAGGTCCCGTGCCTCTGTAAAAGGGATTTGGCCAGCAGTGGTCAGAGGGCTTGTGCCATTTTGGTGGTGCAAAAGCCAACGTGCTCTGATGTCAGTGCAGGCAGCTGGTGTCCCTCAGTGGCAGCAGCTCTGCAGGAAGCTGAGGGCACACCCCAGGGTGCAGTGAGCTGTGCTGGGCCATGGCAGCTGCCTGGCACCACGGCACAGCTCCAGCATTGCTGCAAAAGGGCTGGGCTGGGGGTACCAGGGCTGCCGTGCCCTCGGCTCCCAGCACGAGATGCTGTTCAGCACTGTGGCATGTGCCCAAAGGCAGCTGTGATGTGTCAGAGCATCTCCCCTGGGTGCTCAGGGGCAGGGAAGGCTGGGGCAGAGCCTGCAGCAGGTTTGTGTATTTCCATTGGCTGGGAAACCTCTTATCTCTCCTCTTAGATTTTAAACTATGTTTTTGTTAAAATAACCATGAGGAAAACCATGAAGCACTTCCACACTCCTGCATCCCTGATTGTCTCTTGTTACATGTGTTTGCCCCTGAATGTCCTGGCATTGTTATCTGTGGTCAGCAGTTGCTGGGATGTTCCTTGCACAGAGTTGGCCATTCCACAGCAGTGTGGAAAAGCAGAGGAGAGGATGCTGTGCTTTCTCCCCTTTCTCCCCTTGACACTTTTCCATGACAGAAGGAGGATTGTGATCAGGGTATTTTCAAATAAAATAGTGGCCAGCAGGATCTGCAGGAGAATCATGGGTATCACTTGTGTTCCAAGACTGTGGCATTTGGGGGTTACCTGGTAGTAGCAGTATTTTTTAACAGAATGGGGGAAGACTGCCTCACCTCTGACTTTCTCTATTGCCAAGATACCTCTTCCTCTTCATTTTCAGCTTGTGCCCCCTGAGGACTGCTCTCACCCATACCTTAAGAACCTTGTGTAGGTATCTGGGAATGTCACCCGCTTTTGGATTTCTTTGGCTGCATTGTCACTCAGCTAATAGTGTTCAACAAAAGTGGACCTCAATGAACCAAAATCTGAAAAGGCTGGAGAAATACTGACCCATGTTAATCAATGAGAAGTTTTGCTGTTACTCTTCTCTTTAACTTGAGCTCTTACAGCTGAAGTAACCTGTGAACGCTGTCTCAGACAGATAATCTCTCCAGGTTGTTCAGCCACACATGTATAAGGATAAGGAAAGAAACCAAAGGTCTATTGAGTCCTTCTCAAGCCCTGAGAAGGGGGACATTGCAGCCTGTGAAGGAATGTGCCCAGGCAGCAAGTACAGCACGGATACCTTTCACAGGGGGCAGAGTCCAGACAGACCTGTGTATGCAAGGACTGATCCTTGCCTAGCCTGGAGGCAACTCTGTAGGTTTAGGAATATAGCAATGGATTAGCTTTGCTACTAAACCCTCAAAAAGCTGAGCACCCTATGAATTACAGCCTCTCCTTTCATATCTGCAGCTGAGTTTGACATATGTAGCTGCAGCTGGCCCTACCTCAACAGTTTTATTTGATAAATCTGATTGATGAGGGTTTTTTTAATTCCTCTCAATCTATTTAAATTAAAGAAAAAAGGAGAGAGAGAAGCTGAAAAGTGCTGTAATTGCGAGGGAGCACAAGAGAAACCTAGAGCCAGCAGGCATGCTTCAAAGGCAACGGGGGCAGCCAGAACTCTTTCAATTGCTGGCTAGTGAGGGCTTCAAATGCACCCGCAAGGTAGCTGTGTTTTAATTTTGATCCACACCAAAAGAGCTTAATTGGAAGATCCCGGGGGGTTGATGCTTGCGGCCTCTTGAGTTTGATGAGCAGAGGCTGTTTCTGGAGCAGAGGCAGGGCTGGTCCCTGCTGCGGTGGGGTGGCTGTGCTGGCCGCCGGCAGCTCCCTGCGTGCAGGTGGGCACGGCTCTGCCTCCTCTCCTGCCCTCGGAGCTCTGCTCCGGGTTTGTTCGGGAACGAGGAAAGCTCTGCTCCCCAAAGGGGAGAGGCACCTGCTCGGTGCACATAAAGCCCTGGTGCTACCTGGCTGTGCCGGTGGCCTGGGGAAACCACCTCCCTCGGTCCCAGAGCCCCTGGAGCCCACCTCACTCGGAGCCCCCCTCCTTCGGTCCCAGAGCACCTGGAGCCCCCCTCCCCCGGACCCCACGTCCCCTGGAGCCCCCCTCCCCCGGCCCCAGAGCCCCTGCAGCCCACCTCACTCGGAGCCCACCTCTCCCGAAGCCCACCTCCCTTGTGTCCCGATGTGTGCTCCGACCTCCCTGGGCAGCAGGAGGAGCACAGCTCTCGTAAGCACCCGCACCTGTGGCTCACTGCTCTGTGCTCTGTGTCCACTCACACAGTGATGTCTGGCCTCTCGGGCATACTTGGCCAGTTGTCTGCACACCCTCCTGCTGCCTGGCTGCATTGGCCCCTTCCCATCCCGTCCCTCTGTGCCCAGGGAATGGGGCACGGAGAGCAGCAGCCTTGCTTGGCTTTCCCGCTGCCTTCCCCAGCATGCTCCCTGGTGTCACTGGCAAATTAAGCAACTAATTTTCATTAGTGTCAATGCACCTTGCACCTAACTCTAAACTACCAATTAAAGTTATCGATCCTGATCAGCAAAGGTACTAAATTCCTGCTGGAACTGAAAAAGCAGGTACTAAATGTACAGAGACAACCTGTTTAATGCAGCCACGGATTAAAGCAACTCATTCATCATTTTTGTATCTTTGCAAACACTAATCCTGGGGATGTGTGCCTGGACACACTCCTGTGTGTGTTTGGAGTCTTCTCGTTTCATCTGACTGGGACAGGTTTGAGCTGTGAATCTCCAGCTGCTGCCCCTAACAGATCCTCAGAAACAGGTTGATATTTTTTGGTTCAGCTGATTCATTCTACAGGATGATTAATTATTGTGTAAAGATAATTTTGTGTTTATTGGTTTGGGACATGAGAATTTATCCCTCTATTTCCTGATCCTGCAAACACAGGCAGTAGCAAGGGGCCACTCTTTTTCACTGACTTCTGCTGTGGATTCTCATGTTGCATTGCTCACTCTGCTCACTGAATTTGGTCCTTAGCTTGCATTCCACAAGGCATCAGTCCATATATCTGCACTCTGGAGAAGGTATTTAATATTTTTATGTTCTAATTGTGTCTCACTGAAGGTTGCATCCAAATTTGTCCTGGAATATATATAAAAAAAGGTGTTTTATCCTCTGTTATTTGGTCTGAGCTGATTCTGGAGACAGGACCGTCAGCATTCCTGTGCATCAGGAGTGACTTGTGTCTGCCCAATGCATAGCAGCAGTTTAAGTAGCTAATAGTGTGTTCGAGCTAAGAGTGAGGGAGAATATGAAAGAATATTATAATTGTGCATAACAGAAATTTCTATAATTAAAAATGAAATTCTCTGGCATTGGAGCAGAAATAGCAATTTTCTACCCAGTGAAGCTCCAAATTATTTTAAAGGGAATTAGATGTATTCTCCTGGACTGTGATCACTCTGAAAGATTTTTTGATGCTAAACTGTCTTTGAATATTGGAAAGAGCAAATTGTGATGTCCTCACCTGCTGCTAGGTTGGAAGTGAAATCATCATAGTCAGAGGTGCCATGGCTTTTGGATTTGTTGCACAATTCTGTTCTCTCTGAAGAACAGTCACATGATTATAGCATGGGAAGTACCTTCAGTTGGGCATTTTCACACTTTTTTTTCTGTGTTTGGGACATCATGAATATGGCTTTGTATTCAGTTGCACCCCAAGAAGCTACTTTTATGAATTAGTAGTTAAAAGGTGCAGGAGGTTCCATGTACAGGCCAGGGAGCTCTGTGTGAGCAGAGACCTGCAGAGCAGTCTGGGGTACTGGAGTGTCCAGGAGCTTTGTGGCCCAGGGACTCCAAGATGTGCCATCCCACAGTCCCTGCAATGCAGCGCAAAACTGAACAACCCCTTTATTTTTCTTGTGTGTAATTTTTTTTTGTTTTTTCCATGTGTTTGGTTTTTTCCCCCTCCATGTGTTCAGAATTGTCTCATGTTCTAATCAACCATCTCAGCACAACCCCCAGTGCCATTCTGGATTGTTTTTGGCTCTCCCAAACCTGATTTTCCACATACTAGAAAGCTGCCTTGATGTGCTCTGGAGATACTGGTAATGAAATATTTGGGATGTGTATTTGAACACTGAAATAAAACTAGGTTGCCCTCTAGTTTTATTTCCATTGCAGTTCACTCAAGGCTGTTGCCATCTAGCCCAGTTTTGTCCAAGCAGTGTTTCCCAGTCTGGGAGCCTCATATCAAGTATCAGCCCTGGAGTAAGCTGTGTTTGTGTGACTCATTTCACTGAATGTTTGTCAAGTGAGTGTTTGCTCACATGAGAAGATACCCTGCAGGCTGGTTCCAGCCCAGTGCCATGGTCTGGGTGCTGTTTTAAGAAAGGTGGTGGAAGGATGGGCTCCTGTGGCTCAGCTTGGCTGTGCTGTGTTGGGTGTAAATCACAGGACAGCGATGGATGTTTGCCTCCATTAGCTCTGATGTAAATATTGCTGCTTTGCCCTCGGTGCTGACAGCCAGTGTTTCCTGCTCAGCAGCCCAGTGCCAGGCTCTGACAGCCTGTCCCAGTGCAGGGAATGCCTGACCCGGCCTCTCACCCAGTGCTGTGGGCAAGAGGGTTCAGTTTGTGCTGAGTGTACTGGGTGGGCACCCAGGAGAGCCTCTGCAATTCCCAGTTCTGCCATTGACTTCTACTGTGACCCAGGATAAATCATTTAATCTCTCTTTCTGCAGCGGCTGTCCCTTGGGGAGAGAGGTGGGAGCAGCAATAACAGGCTCCTTTGTATTGTCTGCTTTAGGACTGTATTTTTAATAAAGTCTGGCACCAATCTGCTTGAAGAGTTGTCTTCTGAAAACAGATCTGTTTTTACTTGCCACTGAAGACTTAAACCCACAGCTGACCAGGGCTGACAGGGCTCTGTTGGGGTACTAGGGCTTTGCTGTGATGCAGCAGGTGATAACACTCATTGCTGCAGGGTCCTGTCAGTGCTGCTGGTCCTGCCACCTCTCCCCTTGCTGGCTGTGCCCTTCTTCTCTCAGGGAAAGTCTCCAGCTGTCCCCTGATGTCTGTGTTAAAGCAAGAGCCAGCCAAATCCTGCCCTACCTAGCAGCATGGGGAGGTCAGGCAAGGGAACATATTTTACTTGCAGAGCTGACATAATTGTTTAAAGCAAACAGACAGCTCAACATTTTTGCTAACTTACAAAATCTGGCATCTTGAGAGAACGTGTTTGGACTCAGCAAGGCCATTTTCACAGGCAAAGCATTGTCATTAATCTGCATGTTTGGCATTGCTGCTGGAGAGGCTCCTTTTTGCTCTGAACGAGATGTATATTCATGGACTGAAAGTTGCCTGGTTTTGTTTCCATGCTGGCCGCGTGGGTTTGCTGGGCTGGGATGTCCATGAGCAGGCACTCAGCTCTCCCAGCTGCACCAGCACAAAAGCTCTGGTCACTTCTGCTGGATTGTCAAGCAAAGTGTGAGCTGTGATTGTATTGAGGCCAATGCAATCATATCACCTGCCAGTCTGGGGGAAAATAGGGTCTAAATAAGATGACGAGTGAATGATGTGGTCAGAATTAAAAGGATAAACAGCATCTTTCCCTTAATGAGCTCTGTTTAACATGTGAGAAGCCCCACACATGCTTTATCTGTATTCTGACCAGCGAGGAGCCTTGCCCAGACTTCATACAACAATTCATCACGGCCGATTTGTGCAAGGCATATTTGAGATGTAAGATGTGTGACTCAACCTCTTTTATTCCCTCATTAATTTTCTATTCTGCCTGAAATGGGTTCTTAGAGTGCTCATCACCAGGGTTTAAGCCGGCGAAAATGGGGTGTTGGGATTTCTGCTCTTATTTTTGTCACTGTGGTTGGATAAAGAGGCAGATGTACAAACACCTGGGCTGGGCAGGCTGGGTGTCCCATGCCACCAGCACCTGCTTCCACCTGCAACTGCTCCCATGCACGGGCAAGTCTGACAACAAAGCTGATAATTGCTGTTAGCATTGACTGTCTTTCCAAGAAAATTGGTGTCTGAACAAAAGGAGTTTGAAGTTTTTAGCTCATGTTGATATTTCTGAAGACTTCACCCAAAAGTGCATGAAGATCTGGGATTTTTGGTAAAGTTAGTGTGTACATCTGTGAATCTCAGGCAGATTTGCCCTCCTGACCTGGTTCTTGTCTCCTTTTCAGCACTCCTGCAGGTGCTTCTCACTGTGTCTTTGTGCTGCATGCTTTATATATCTTGTTGCTGTGATGTGTATTAACTTCTCAGACTCCCAAGGGCCTCAGAAGATGAATGGCTTTATCTATAGGATTCCAGTAATAATCCATCTGTGTAAGAAACATGCTCCCCAGTATTAGTGTATTGAAGAGGGCTGGCATTATCTGATAGCTGCAGAAGAGGCTGCGGGCCGCAAGTGTGATCTGAGCTGCACCTCGGGCTCTCCCGATAACTCCTGACAAGTCACTTAAATCCTGCCTAGTGCACTGGATCCACATGGCTCAGCTCCACAGAGACCCGGGGTGCTGCGTGGCTTCCTGAGCTAATGAACACCTGTGAAACACCTCAGCCTCCAGGAAAGGGCAGCTGGTGAGTGCTACACTCACAGCAGCGAATTCTTCCTGGGAGATACGTGGTGCTGTAAAGGGGCTTGGTGACACTAAGAGTACTCTTAAGAGTGGGGGTGCCCAGCCTCCTGCAAGTGCCCACTGCTTATGGAATTGGGCTTTTTCCAGTTATTTCAGGTAGTGCCTATGGCAGCATGGCAGTTCACTCCAATGTGCAGGGGCATTGTCCACTGGCTTCTGATTTAATTTCAGTCTAGGCAAAAAAATGTCACCTGTGCCAATCAAAAAGAACAAAGCACACAGTAAGCGCAGTTGAAAAGCTGCATTACCCTTATCTATTAGTAATGATCAATTAGCATGAAGGTCAGTGGGCAGCCTGGAAATGAGTCAGATAAGAAGGGCAGAAGGAGGACTTGAATGGAGAGGAAATTTTTGATTCATATTTGGCGTTTAAAGTCATAACTCTGTAACAGTGGGGGCGGAGGGTAGCGTTAAGTAGTCCTGCTGTCACACTGACTCAACCAGAGTGTAAATCATGCTGGGAGAGTGCTGTGGCTTTTTCCTGGTGCTAAAGCATTATATTGTATCACAGAAAGTATTGCAAGCTGCAAGAAATCCTCCTTGTCCTCCAGCCTACCCTAAAAACCCTTGGAGAGTTTAACCCCCCTGGTGTGGCACGGGGCTTAAAATTCTGGTGCCTGGCTTGCACCAGAATGAGTAGAATTCACAGTGAAGGGTAGTGCAGGACAGAGGGGGCCTCAGTGGTCACCAGTTATCAGGACACTGGTAGTGGCTGTGGGGGAGAAGAAAGGATGGCTTGTAAGCCTGACAGAGGTCAAGAGGCATTTGGACAATACTCCTGGGCACATGGTGTAACTTTTGGGGATGGTGCAGGGCCATCTCTGAGCAGATCCAGGAGCTGCACTCAATGATCCTTGTGGGTCCCTTCCAGCTCAGCTCATTCTGTGATTCTGATGCCTCAGGAAGGGACCTGGCCCCATCCAATCCTCCCAGGCCAGGTAAAGGGCATCTTCCTCGTAAGATACATCAAAGCTGTTCCTAAGTATAAGAGCTGATGTCTGAAGCAGCTTCTTTGCATTAAAACAGACAAGCAAACAGCAGCGCTTGCCACAGATTTCAGACAGTATGATACAATCTTTCTTGTTTTCTCATGTTTACGCGTCCCAGGTTTTCTCTGTTGCTGTGGGGCAGGTTGGTGGATAGGTGAGAATCAATCTGTCACTTTCCAGTGTGTGAAGTTTATTTCTATTAATTTCTCCCACACATATGTACACATGCACAAGTGCCAAGGCTTGACAAAACGCTGCACCTCCTTTCACGCTGTCTGAGCGCAGGGAGACATGTGCCTTCAGCCTCTGCCCCTGAAATACCATATGATCTGGCTCACAAGCTGAAAATATCCTGGTAAAGTGATGTTTTAAAGCAGGAGAGCACTACACACAGGGTCTCTTCTGTTTTCTGGAGGCTAATTAACCCCCTTAACAAGAGAGAGAGAGGGTAGTGAAATAGGTGCTCCTGATACCAAGCAACTGCACTGCCTGTTGAAGATGATGAAACATAAGTACAAAAGAGAATAGGTAGGGGTAGGTTAAACCCAATGTTCCCACCTCTGACAGTTTACTTTGATGAATGCACTCATTCACTCAGCTTCACCATTTGGATCCTGCATAATCAGAGATAACAGGCGGATGGTTTGCATGAATAACTAAGTTTGTCATGTTTAATTTTCTTTAAAAAAAGAAACAGCAGTTGCTTTACCCTCATCCTTCAGGCCCAATACATATTTATAAATTGTCAGGAAATGAAAAGCCTTTTAACAGCACGCAACAAGCATGCAAAGCTACCAGGAGAAATAACTGGGAGAGCAATGAGTGCGGGAGCAGCACAGCCCACCTGCAACTCATGTGGGCTCACCTCGTGTCATCTGGGAAGCTGGTGTGGGCAGAGGATGCTGAGCAGGCTGTCTGAATTGTTAGGAAACGTGGCACTGATATTTGTTTTGTGTTCTGCAGTCAGTGTCTTCTGACAGCTTGACATGGTGCAACAAGAAGCGTTAAAACTGAAAAATAAACCTGCGCTTGGCAGTTAGCTGGTAATTCAACAACTGACTGTGCTGCTTAATATTTGATAGGGTGCTTGCTTTATAGTGCCTATCCCATCACTGACAACTTCTTAAAAACTACAAAGGTCCAGCTGGAGCTTGCAGGGAGCAAAATGGTGGAGGAACATCTTGTGCAGAGCACTGCTCCCAGGAGTAACACCATCCCCTCCAAAGCCAGTCCCAGCTGCCCTGGGAGCTGTGCATGATGGAAATGTGAAGGTGAAAACACTGACTCACTGCTGTGATGGCTTTGGTCCAGGAGCAGCCCTTCCCAGCCTGTGCCAGGCATAGGTGTGGCATTGTGGCTGCTCTTGAACATGGCTAATGTTACAATTAAAAAATATCCAGTCTCTTTATTAAGCAAATGATTTCTGCAGAGAATAGCATGATATATTAAAATGTCTGTGTAGAAAGCTCCCAAGGGAGAAATTCAGGAGAAGAAAGATTGGATCACTAAAACTGAGAGAGAAACCAGGATCCGCTAATGTGACGCTGAAAGAAGATGGCCAAATCTAGTTAGAGGGTCTTCTAACCAGCATGGCTTTTTTCATAATCATCCTATCAAATGATCTTTGCAATAGGCGACCTCTGACTTCGGCACCAATATATATGTCACCAGACACAAATCCCTCAAGAGCTAACTCAATGATATTTCAAGTAAGAACTACTAGGCAGAAGCACAATCCGATTACTGGCGTGTTTGCAGCCTGGGAGGCACGGGAGATCTATGAACACTGAATCCATAGAGAAGCACCAGAGCAGGAGCACACCAGGCCCTTTGCAGTGGCCCTGCTGGCTGCCCTCCCCTGGCCCTCCACAATTCCCACTAATGGCATGTGGCTTGTTACCACAGTTCCCCAAAGAAGTAAAAGCTTGAGTTAATTAGGGATCCCCCTGCTGGATTATAATTTGACTTTATCATCAATTAAAACAATCTCAGACTTGCTTCAAGTTGCAGTCAGTTTATCACACCCTGAAACGCCCCAGAACGCTGGCAGGCTGGTGGCTTGTTGTCCCCAGGGAGCCTGAGTCCCTAGTGTGGGCTACACAACCTCTGCTGTGGTGCTGCAAGGCAGTGTCAATGTGTGTTAGAGTGCAGAATTGGATCTGATGGTAAAACCGATAAATCTTACCAAAAATACCACCGGGGTGGAGAGGATGAAGTGTTTGCCACTAGTGGTTGTCTGGGGAATAGAGAATAATAAATTAGAAAATTCAAAACCACATGGGCCTGTAAAATGTTGTTTCCCTGCTGAAATTATATTACAGAAAAGTCTTTAAGACATCAGTCCCCTTCACTTTTATACAGACCCCACTTCACCAGGCGCTTCTGCCTGTGCTGTGTTTTCAGTGTGTGAGCTGCTGTGCCTGTGCTATGGGAAGAGTTCAGGCTGAGAGTGCTGGCATGTGGGAATGTTTGGCTGGATCAGCCTTTGGCCAACACTCGTGGGAATCTTGCCAAGGGTGGGTGTGAGGAGCCTGATTCTCATTTACCTCGAGGTGGCTCTGCAGGGCTCCCTGGGCGAGCAGGGCTCGTGCAGCGAGCCTAAGTGTGTGCAAACCCTAAACCATGTAATGAATTTAAAATCCCCTGAAGTTTAACCCAAAACAGTCCCACAGAGACATCGTGGTGCTGGTAGACCGCAGGCACGTGCTGGCTGCACCCTTGTCCTTGCCAGCAAAGGGGCTGTGCTGGCAGGCTCCCCACAGCCACCGTGGGGATTTCTTGGCTGTCTCTGCCCTCCCGCGCTGGCCACAGCCCCGTGCACTGCCCGAGGAGCCCCATCCCACCCCTCATCCCTGAGCAGCTCAGCTGCTGTCTAGACTGGAGAGCCTGGTCTCAAACAGAGACATTAACGTTTCCATTAATAGGGATCTCTGTGTTGCTACATAGTCTGAATTGGCCTCTATTACTTATTAATGAAGATCCAAAAGTGCATGTACTTAAGACCTTGCTTAGCTAAGGGGAGTCTTCTAGGGCCAATTTGAGTCCTATTTAATGACTAATGGCTATTGAGACATAATGTCCACTAAGCAGACATCACATCCTATTTAGTATTTAATGTTTAAATATTTAATTAATTAAACACTGCCAAATATTTAATTAAACACCATCAGAGCCATCCTGACACTTCCACTATGCATAATGCAAAGGAAATCAGGGCTTTCCTCACCAGCCCCACAAGTAATGCAGACTCAGCCTTGCTCAGAAATAGCTGGGGTCTGCATAGCCAAAATACCTGCAAACACACACAACAGAGAGGGTGGGTTATTAAAAACCTCCTTTTTATTTTTCCCCTCCAAATGAGTTGAACTAAATGCTTTGTTAGTAAATCAGGCTCTGAAGTGACATGTAGGCAGAGAGGTGGCACCGTGCGCCGCACTGCAACAAGAATGCTATGCTTGTATATTGACTTTTAATTATTTAAAAGTAAATGATTGCTACTTAGCATGGCATACCTGCCAGCAGTTTACACTAGTTTTGCTTAAATATTTACTCTGCTATTCAATAAAAAATGAGTCTACTGAAGCAAAAAATGAGAACATACCATATCACATGACCCCTCTCCTACCTGTGGCATGCCAACTTCACAAAGATTTATTCACAAGGAGATGCTAGATTTTGATAGTTTTCCTGGACTAAAACAAAATACATGTTTAAATTAACCAAATAGATATCCAGGTACAACCAGGTCATAATTACCAGCTTTTGACTTTCAGTTTCATATTTACTTATGGAAATTCGGCAGTTCAAAATATGAAGATCTTTAAGCCCCAGTTTCAAAATCTGGACAGTGAGCATCATTTAGGGCTGAATTGCTTATTTGAATATTTTATTACCAAGCTCCATCCTCTGATGCGTGTTGAAGCTGCTAGGCCATGTTTCATCACTCCCAGCCTGTGTGGGGTTGTCTCACTTTAATGTTCCCACATGGAATCTCTCTCTAACAAGGAATGTGGCTACCAGTTGGAAAAACCATTAAAGTCACATCATTTTTATGCTTGGATTCAAGCCATTTATTAATGAAATGAGGATACATATTTTGGGCTTTCTTTAGAGGATCTTACACTATCTTATTGGCTGCTCCAGACAAATTATCTCTCACTGTAAAGAGCTGATGCTTCAGTTGCTCAAATTGGGTTTTACTTATACAAACAGGAAAAAAAAATTGGACTCGATGCTGTAAAAAGCCTCTATTGTTAGGGGACCTTTATCTCTCAAGTTCAGTGATGCTTTGCTTTGTCCATTTGCATTTATTGAACAATCAGTTGCCTGAACAGCCAGGAGTTTGCCTACATCTATAGGCTGCTGGGATGTTTTGAATTTTCATGTTCTTCTGCCCACTCAAGCAATAACCTCAAACTACATTCATTCCTTTCACTTCTCTGCTCCTTACAGTCTTTTAAACAAAGGTATATTGCCACCCAAGAAGTGAAGGGTGAGGTAGAACACCATTGTGCAAATGCTTTGTCCAAAAATAAATGCTAAAACTGGGCAGGATGGAGGACTCATCCACCTCACTTATTGTAACAGGCCTTGCTTGATGTAGGTCATATCTTTTAATTACCTTTTACTTTATTCTTACGTATACGCAGACTACCTCCCCAACTCATTTGGGTAGTGGTCTGTGTATCAGAGGTGCAAAGGTGGCAGGGAACTGGCCCCTGTGAGCAGAGAGGGCACGGGTGGGGACAGCAGCTGGGTGTTTGGGGGTCGGTCCCCCGTGCTGGGTGGGGAGACCAGGAGGGACAGGTGATGGAGAAGGCACTGGCCTGCTGAGAGAGCCACTCTCTTCACAGGGAGCTTCCCTGGCTCAGCCAGGGCTGGGAGCTCTCTGCCAGCGTGGTGTGTGCCTGCTGTACTTGTCACATTTACCAGGGGACTTGGGCCCAGCTGCAGCCCAGGCCTTTCTGTGCTCATTTATTATTCAGCACGTCTTGACTGCTTAATTGCGGAGATGTGTAGCAGTCTCTATCAGCACGTGAGCTCTTTTGGGGGGAAAATCAGCGTGGACAGCAATTCCACGTCTGCATTCTCAGTTTATAAAGAAACTCCTTCCGCCATCTGCCATCACCCTACAGGTCCCCAGATACGGTTGGCAGACGCTGAATTTTGACGGTGCCCTGTCTGGGTTTGCACCGCTGATCGTGCCTTGTAGCTGTAGTCAAACCCTGCCCCATTCATCCAAGCCGGCAGCAGGGGCCGCCCGCCCTGTCACAGCCCTGTCACAGCCCTATCACAGCCCTGTCACAGCCCTGTCTCAGCCCAATCACAGCCCTGTCGCAGCCCAATCGCAGCCCTGTTACAGCCCTGTCTCAGCCCTGTCACAGCCCTATCACAGCACTGTCTCAGCCCTGCCACAGCCCTATCACAGCACTATCTCAGCCCTGTCACAGGCCAATCTCAGCCCTGTCTCAGCCCTGTCTCAACCTGTCTCAGCCCTGTCCAGCCCTATCACAGCCCTGTCTCAGCCCTGTCACAA
>CM031867.1:6383282-6410825 GCA_018697195.1 Certhia americana | reverse complement strand
CCCCCCCCGCCACCCGCAGACTCCCGTCTATCCTCCCACCGCTCCATCCCTCCTACCCCAAAAGAACAGGTTTCTCGTGCGGGAAATTTCTGGTGGAGCAGCCTGGCTCTGAGAGCCTCGCTCAGGGCCACCGCACAGACACAGGGGAGCTCTTGGGCCCTTAGAGGACTTTGTTCTTCACGCAAATAAAGTTTGATGTGGAAGAAATTCACTGAGGCACAACCACTGTGTCCTGTAAAACTGCTGGTGCAGGAGTGGATTAGTATTCTCCCCATTGCAGTGACTAACTTAAACCAGTTCACTGTGTCCAGTGCCAAAATACAAAGTACTCTACTGATTTGGGTTCATCTTTTTTTTCCCTCCCAGGTATGTGAAACCCAACTGGAAACACAATGGTTTTGGCTGTACTAGTTTATGGTCAGTGATTTTGTGCTTACGTAAGGACTTGAATCAATATGTAGATGAAAAAGGTCATTTTTCCCCTCCACAATCTTAAAATGTACATATTACAATTCATTGTCTCACATAAGATTTTATCAGGCATGTTGTTTCCACTGCACATCCTGACTTAATGCAATGTGGCCTTCAAAAATTAGTCATAATACAGCACATCAGCCAGGAAGAGACAAACATTTCCATAAACCCCGTGTTCCATCAGCCTTTCATTGCAACCTATAGGCAGATGGTTTTATCCAAATTCAGTGGAATCACATGTCTTCCAGATGGCTCCATGTTCACAAATAATGTATTCCCATACAACTCTGACTGGGACACGGGTCAGACTCAGTCTTGAAGTAAGGTATATTAGTAACAAATGTGCCACTCTCCCTCCCCGCCCCATTTCTGAGTGAGCACAATACAAACCGTTGTTATCCTAAATACAGGCTCTAGGGTAGTTGAAGATCCAGCAGCTTTCATATGGATTTGTTGGTTCCTGGCTCCTGTGATTGTGCACAGGGAAGATCATGTGCAGCAGGGGCCATGGTCCCCACGGGCTGCCGCAGCCCCTCCAGCTCCAAGGACAGGATCCTGGTGGGATCTCAGCACATGTCTTGTCCCTGTGAAACACAGCTGGTCCCAGGTTCCTCTTTGCTCTGGGGCAGTGCTTTCCACGCACGGTGCCCAGCTCCTGGGAGATATCTCTGGGCACTCCCCACTCTCCGGCTTTGTCTCCCCATTTCACAGCGCCCTGCTCCGGTCATCAGGCAGCGCTTCATTCCCCGCTTCCCAAGGAAGCTGCGCTGGTGCCCCGGCAGGGCCAGCAGGATGTCCGGGTGATGCAGAGAGGGAATTTGGGGGCCGGCAGCTGTGGCCCCCGTGCCCGGACCGCCCGTGCTGTGTTCTGCAGGTCAGCTCTGCTCCTCACCACGGAAATGATTGTCAGTTGATCCTTCGCTACTTCAGCGATGCTGATCAGCTTTTGAACTGCTGCAAATGAGGCCAATCAGCATTACTTTCGTTTCATTACTTCAAGAGCTTACTCATAAATTTCCTCTTATCCTGCTTCCCCTTTGGTCTGGAATTAGCCACAGCACTTGCTATGAGCTGCTGTACCCAGTTCTCCTCCAGTGGAGCCGTTTGATCTTTTCTAGGTTTAGTAATCAACTGGCAAACACGTCTTATCTTGTTTGGCTTAAAGCAATGCACCTTCTTGCCCATTTTTCTCCACATGGCACGTGTGGTGCTGCTGGGAAAGCAGGGAAGCTGCAGCACCTAACTGACCTCACTATAACATGGGAGAGAATGAATTGGCAACAAGTCCATAAAATAATTAACAACATCTTTCATTTAGCTGTGTGAATTTTATTACTTGGATGTTAAAAATGGGGAGGATGGATTTCAGTGCAGATGAAAGGGTGGTTCCCCCCTGTTTCGACCAAGCAGACCACAGCTCAGTGCACAGCAGGGATGGGTTTGACAGAAGCACACTTCTGGGCTGAAGATCAGTATGCTCCTGAAAAGGTACAACTGGAATGTAAAACATTTCCATTTCCACACCATTTCATGGGTGTTGGGGTAAGCTGAAATGAGGTGATGGATGGTTCCAACCACACTGCTGCCAAAACTGTTCCAAAGAGGACTTGGATGGTTGGTCCAGGGAGCTCCAAAAGGTCTCCCAGACTACAGCAGATGATTAAAAACAGTGTGGGCATAAAAGACTCCTAACAAATCAGAAGGCCTTCATATGGGTTTCCCTTTCAGAAGAGAGCAAAAAAGAATCATTTTCAGAAGTATTTTGCTTCAATTTTCCTGATACATAAAGTAACCCAGCCTGTTTTCTACAGAGAGCAAGCAACACTTCTCCTTTAAACAATTAATTTTTCATAAAATAAAAGCTAAAAATCTATTTGCTTCCCTGATGTTGGGATATCTTCTAATGTTTTATGAAAAAAGTGAGCACTGAAACTGCTGAGACATGTAAAAGGCAGCGGGGTGGATTACCTGTGTAGCTGAGGCTGAGCCCAAGCCTCCTTGGCTGCCACAGTCAAGAGGGTGAGGAAGCCCTCCGGCAGCACCTCTCCCTCCAACCTCCACCCACCTGTGCTATGGGATGGACCATTTCCTGATGAAACTTAACCTGTCATAAATTACAGAGTTTTCAGGGGATGCTGAAATTCACGGTGCCTGAAGGAAACCAAAGCCAGGAATGAGTCCTGCACCCCTGTGAGCCCTTTTGGGGCTTGAGCTCTTTCTCAGCACCTCTTTGTTTTGCAAGCCTGGCCTTGGAGCAGACCCAAGGCAAATAATTATTGCTTCATGCTGTGCTGATGGCTGGAGAGGTAAGGTGTCACCTCATCTTCCCTCGGTGTGGATCTGCAGGGATCCTCTGGGGCAGGAAAGGAGCGAGTAGGAGCCTGGTGCTCAGCTGTGTGTGAGGGCTGGCTCAGGTTGTATCCTGTAACAGCTGGGAAGCTTCCCATATTACTGCTGTTGTGGTGTGCTGGCCTTTACCAAAAGAAACCCTTTTCAGAGGGATGTGATGTGTGGTGCTGGAGCACAGCCCATGGGCTCTGGCTGTGCTGCTCTAAACACGTGCTTGAGGGAAGTGGAATTCTGGTGACTCCCGTTTATCATATATAAAGTGGGGATAATAATAACCTATGTCACAGGGGTGTTGCAAGACTTAATTAATTAGTATTTGCAAAGAGCTTTCAGATAATTGGATTAGAGGTGCTATATTAACACAAACTGTTATTGTTATTATTTATTTATTAAGTACTTGTAGAGTTCATCTGTGCAGGATGTTTTTGCTGATGTAGCTTGCAGATGTAAACAGAAGAGATTGCATTGAGTTAAAGGGAGCAAAAGATAAAAATTTCTATTCCAGCTCTTGCTTGTGGCCTCCTGAAGGCTAACCCACACCCAGAGGCTGGGCAAGTTTTGAGTGGTACATCCTGCACTGGGAGGATATCTGTATTTCTGGAAAATGCCCCCAAAATGGGTGGAAACAAGTTCCACAGTCTGGGAGGCTGTTGTACAACATGCTTAGCTTTCCTTCCCAAGTGCCTTTAGCTCCTGTGTCAGGCAGGGGATGATGTAGAAGGAATATTCTGTGTAGGAATACATGACCTGTGTCCCCATCCCCGTGTGAGATTTGCAGCCTGGCAGCAGCAGGTTGTGGAAATTGTGGCACTGCAACCTGTGCAGGTTATTAAGGTTGGGTACCCTGGATTTTTTTTTTTATTTTGGAATGTATTTTTAGGGCTCAACTGAAATGGAAAGACATGAGAAGAGCAGACATGGTCAGAAGGGGCAGCACTGTGGGGATCTGGTGCTATGGGATGGGTTCCTGCCACATTGGGTCATGGTTCAACATGCACTAAATGTGCACTTGTTTCCACACCATGAAGTTATTGGTGAATATGTAAAATAAGCTTCCTAAAGCTGCAAATGCTTTTCCATCAGATTCCAGCTTCTCTAGGTAATTCACCCCTGAGGTGAATACTTGGGTCAGAGTTAAATAGAGCTGCTTTGGGATTTTGTGGGTATGAAAACAGACTAATTTGGTGCATAAGTCATTTTTAGTGCACTAATTTCCTGTTTTACATGCAGAAATGGTCTATAAATGGCACAAAAGTCTTGAGGAAACTAAGCCTAAAGCATCTTGTTCAGATAGACTGAATGCTGGAGTCTTCCTATTACATGAAAACTCTTGATGCTTCGCTTCTTACTAAAGACCAGCAAATCTTTATCAGTTTATAGCTCTGCATAGGTTATTAGTTGTCTCAGGCTTGCATAGCTCTGTTTTTCTTCATTAATATTAGGCTTTTAGCCTTTGAATTTTTTCTTTTTGAAGAGCTCCAAGTCCATGGCTGAAGATCTGAAGTCTTTCTTCATTAAAAAGAGCACAACAACTACAGTGTGCAAATGAGATATTTAGGGAAACAGAGCAGAAGCTGCTCTATCTGGGTTGGATGGCTCTTCTGCAGTGTCCCCAGGTACTGCAGCATCTCCCCTGGGCCCCAAAGCTGGGTGTCCCTAGCTCTGCAGCAAGGCAAGATGCTGCCCTGCAGTGCAGTGCCAGTCCAGGCCTTGGGTGGAAATGCACCACCTAAGTTCAAATCTTCCAAATGGCCTTAAAATGAGGGCTCAGTCTCAAACCCATGGCTCAGGATTTCCATTAACTGTGGACACTTTTTGGCTGGAATCAAAACTCAGGAGGGAGAGGCTGTCTTGGGGGAAGGCACTGAAGTCTGGAAAACTTGCAAAAATTCTGAAGTGCAACCAAAGCCTGTATGAAAATCATCGGGGTAAAATTTGTTTCTAGTTGCTGGTGAGTTGCCAGCGTGGGCAAGCCCCTGGCAGAAGCCTGGGGGAGGATTTCATGAGGTGAGAGAAGCAGGCTCCTTGGAGAGGTGCTGGCTCAGTTTTTGGGTAGCAGCCCCTGCTGCCTGCCATGCCCTGATCGTGCAGCACTCTGTGCTTTCCCCAGCCCAAACCTGAGCCTCCAGCCACATCTCCCAGCAATATTGACAGAGCTGTGTAAATGGATCCTGAGGGCAGCAGCACCAGCAGGATGCAGGTGTAGAGAGCTCAGGGGCTGGCTCGAGTGGCAGTGAGTCCACAGCAGGCTCGGCGTGCCCAATTTATGGCCATTTACATGTGAAATTGCGCTGATCTAATTTGCATATGCAGTCATAGTAATCGCGGGCCAATTAAACTTGTAGTTCACAAAATCTGGGCCTGAAACCTTTACAATTCTTACAAACATACTAATCTGAGTGTATATATCACTTCATCAAATTCATGAAACCATAAATTGTGCCTGTCTGGCATCACCAGCTGCATGCAGGAGTCGCTGGGGCTGGGCTGGAGGAGCCATCGGCCCCATGCAGCGGCTGGGGAAGATATTTTTAATGAGCTCTTCCCTATTCAAGGATTGAATCAGAGCTGTTAGGATGTCAGGGTAAGATTCATTGCAATATCTTGGGAGATTTATCTTTATTCTTCCGTTTTTTTAAAAATGTAGTTGTCCTGGAGGAGTCGTTACAATGTCAATAAATGTGTCGTCTACATTTGTTAGTGCAATGCAGTTATAAAATGTCAGAGATTTGTCTCAAGTTTTCTATTTTTACCTTAACATTGAGAAACAGAAGTGGGCTCCAAATGGGCTGGTGACTGGGTGGGGAGCAAGACTCTGGCCACCCCAGCCCTGGAGACCCTGCTTCCCTGATGGAGAATGGGGTGTTTGAGTCCCCAGACCCAGGATGGGGACAGGGAGAGAGTGTGGAGGTGGCATCCTTGGGCAAGTGGAGCTGGGTTCTGCATTGTCACCCTCCCTGGCATGGCACCACCCCGGTGGCTGCTCCCAGGAGCTGCCTCCTCCCCAGCTGGGAACCTCTGTGAGCACCCAGACAGCAACTGACCCCCTGTGAGAGCAGATTTTAAAAATTGAGTCTGACTACTCAGCTTCAATCATCCTCTTCCTGCCCCAGTGAGGCACATGCTCAGCACCTTCTCCAGCCTTCCAGAGGACACCTACTGTGTCTCCACTCACCCCTTTGTGCAGTTCAGCTTCTCAGGCACATCCTGCTAATTTAGCAGAGCATCTCTGAATAGTTGGTGTTGGAGCAGGCCTTTATCATAGCCAGATGCTGTTGATGACTTGAGGTTTGGCTTTTGTTCAGTGAGAAGAGCTCTAGCTATTGAAGCACTAAGTCTGGGGCTGGCTATTGCAAAGCCAGATGGTTTCGTTCCAAATGTTTAAATTCTATAAATCTTTAATCTATAAATTCTGTTGTCACTATGGAAATGATAGGTTAAATTTTGCAATTCTTGTAGATAGTTACCCTCTGAGTAGATATCATCAAAGATTAAAAAGTCATTATTTCTTGGCTTTTTATATATTTTTCCTTCTTTGTCATTTTTGTATAAGTTCCTGCAGGGGAAAAAATTATTCCAAGTTCTGAGTTGAAGAACATCAGAAATCAGCTTCTCTGAACTGAATTTGAAAGAATCTTTTCCAACGCATTGCTCCTCTTTGGTCTAGATGCAATGTTGAAGGCCTCGGTGTATTTGTGATTTTTTTTACTATTCATATTCCAGCCAACAGCAGATTTTATTCTCTTGATGATATTTTACACATTTAACAGAAAAGCCATTACTCATTTCATTTTTACCCTTGTATATTTGGTTTTAGGCCTGTAAGCAGCACTATTTTCCTTCCCCTAAAATCTTGGTAGGCTCTGGTGGTGCTGCCCATGGGCTGTGCTGACTGCCGAGGTTGAGGGGCACCACGCTGTGCCTGTGTGTCACCAGCATCACTTTTGCAGACCAACGTGGCTTGAAAACCTTGGAGAAGCCCTGTTTCTGCTCAGGCTCCCCATGCTGAGGGGTGGGGCTATGTGCCCTGCTGAAGGTCTGAGCTGCACAGTGCCAATGTTGGGATGGGCACTGTGGATAGGGGGACTTGTGGCTTTCCCTGCTAGCCCTGTACTTCCCTGCCCACTGGGTTTGACCTGGGCCATGCCAGGAAGTGCCTGGTGACTTGCAAGGTGTGGGACAGTCCCACGATGTGGCAGGTTGTACCACAGGATGAGGGGATGCTGCTCTGGCTGAACACAACTGAGAGCCAGCAAACCTGATGCTTTTTAAAGCAATCCCATAGTCTTGCAAAGAATTTTATACCTGATCAGCTATGGATTTGGGAGATGAAACACACCTTCTTGGAAAGAGAAACAGTTGCTGGTGGAGCTAGGTGAATTCACAGATCTGACCTAGAAGCTCAGTCAAGGCAAGAAAGAATTTTTGTGGTTTTTTTTTTTTTTTTTTTAGCTGCTCCAGCCTCAATGACCCAATGTCAAACCACATTTCTGTGTGTCCCTGAACTATCTCCTGTTCAGTGACTGCTGCAGGTAATGCGAGCTTGATCAGCTCCTAAGAGACCTCACACTGAGCTCCAAAATGTGGGAGTGAAGCAGAACAGACTGCTCAGTCTGAGCCTGGGAACTTACCTGCAGTCATAAAACCAGTCTGGGCTCACCAAATGCCTCGCTGTAAGCAGGGATGTGCCCAACCCACCCAAGCATGCTGCCAGGGCAGAGCCCAGCCCTGCTCCCTGCCCACGCTGCCTGCCCAGGTGGTACTGAGCAGGGAGAGGAAAACCTGCCCACTTTAACCACCCCCCAAGGCAGCAGCTTGCAATGAGCTCTTGGTGCTGGCGTTTTGCTCCAGCATAACTTTAAAGTTGTTAGGGACAAAGCTTTCTATGTATTTGCCTGAGTTTATGCAAATGTATTAAAATGAATGCAAATTGCAATCTATTGATTTTTTTTAAATGATATTGGCAGGCATGAATGAGGCAGAAACACACCGCACTGATTTTTCACTATCTTGCATATTTTCAAGCACTTTACTCTTGTGCACAGTGAACAGAAGTGTCTGAAACTCTGTTTTATACTTGCTTTGTAGAGGCCAGAAAGCTGAACACGCAGTGGAGAGAAGCTGAGCCCAAAAGCATTAACCATTTTGAAACTAAAGAGGATTACTGTCACCAGATCCCTGTATCGATGAACAGGAAACACATGCAGAGGGAAACAATTTGCTCTCGATGTGTGAGAAAACCAGAAGAGCTGTAACTTGTATGTGCTGGAAATATCCCAGGAAGGGAAAGGCTGGGAGAGGCCTCAGCAGAGGTGCATGGAAACTGCACTGGGCATAGGTGGGGAGAGCTGTTGGGAACCCCAGGAGCGTGCTGCAGGGGAGTGGTGGTGACAGCCCTGCTGTGGAGAAGAGGCACGGAGTGATGGCAGCCTGCCTGGCCTGGGAGCAGGGCATGGACCTGCAGCTGAGCTGCCCAAACCCAGGGCTGAGCACCTGAACCACACAGACAGTGGTAGGGGAGCTCTGGGATGTGAGCTCAGGCTCTGTGCCCCCCCCAAAGCTCTGCAGCTCCTCAGCTCACACAGCAGGAGAGACCTGGCCCCAGCTGCAGCTTGTACCAAGTGACTTAGTGGTTTATTTTTGAATTCCTTTTTAGTTTATAATAACTGGCCTGAACCTTTGGGTTCTGCATCTCCTATCCATGTTGTTTTTTTGAAGTCTTTCTTATACAGTAATAGTGTCTATCAATACCACATGGCTTTTATTTATGTGAGTTTGTTAAAGGATACACAAAAAAAGGTGACTCCTGATCTAATGTACAGGACAGGCAGGTTGGGAAGTGCTGGTGGGGGAGCAGTACACAGGAACATGCTTAAACATTTTTATAATTTAATTTCAGTTTCTTTGCTTGTGTTTTCTTTATAAGGTGGAAGGGGTTTTTCTTGCAGATGGTTTGAAGATGAGGGCTGGAAGGCTTGGGGAGGTACAGAGCAACTCAGCTTCTTGTCAGAATTTTCTTGGCAGCTGCAGTGAGAGAGGCCAGGCAAATCTGAGTGGGTGCCTGGCAGAGGCTGTAACAAAAAAACACAACTGAAGTGACTTTGGGGCTAATGCTGTGCCCAGAGACAGAGCTTGGCATTGGAGGGACTCAGCTCTTTGTGACCTTCGTGCTATGTGGTGTCTCTCACCCTGACACTGTTGTCCAGCTTCCATCTGGTGTGGCTGGGTCAGGTGTCAGGTGATAGCTGTGTGGTGACCTGTACAAGTGTTGCAATTTCAATGCATTCCTGGAAATGTAGATAAATATCTCCAATTACAACTTGAATTTGTTGAGGTGGGTGGTGATATCTTTTTTTTTTTTTTTTTTTTTTTTTGCTTATGGGTTTTTTGTTTGGTTGTTTTTTTTTTTTTTTATTTTTGGAAATCCTTACTGCAACCTTGCATGTGGAATGGGTACAAAAGTCAAACCTCTTTCATCAGAATAATTTCCTTTCAACATCAGGGCACTACAGGAAAGGTTTCATCCTGCCCAGGCTCCTGTCCAAGAGTTTTCATCATCACTAAACTTTTGTGACAAGTTGAACTCAACTATTGGTGGGGGGAAAAAGCATATGAGATGTGTTTGGTGTCCTTGGTATTGTAAATAATTGCTGGACAAGATGGAAGTAATGTGATGAAGAAGAACTGATGACCTCTATCAGAA
This sequence comes from Certhia americana, assembly GCA_018697195.1. Classification (NCBI taxonomy): domain Eukaryota; kingdom Metazoa; phylum Chordata; class Aves; order Passeriformes; family Certhiidae; genus Certhia; species Certhia americana. The sequence goes on along the minus strand of CM031867.1, from coordinate 6,401,299 downwards.
ACACTAATGAAACATTTCTGTTAGAAGGGAATTACATGGTCATGTTTGTATGGCTTTTCATAGGAAAGTATTTCATATTAATTGGCTACAGTGCAAACCTTAGGATAGAAAATGACTCCTTGTCTCTGGTTCTATATAGAAATCAACGAGGTAGAGCAAATTCAGTGCTAACCTGCAGCTTATATAATATAGCATTTATTGGGGAGTCTTAAATCCTAAACCTGCTGTTATATACCCATTTATGGAGCAAACACCTAATGCTCTTCTATTGGTTTAATGTACTATTTGCTTAATGGACCATTGACATAATCATTTGATATAGATTCCAGTCATACTATGTTACCAAGCCAAGATATATTAATATAGCTCCATATTAATGGTGGAGGGCAAGCATTATATTATTATCCATGACCAATTAGTTTCTGCCTATCTTAGGGACACACTTCTCTAGGTGTTAGTCTTTATGGACCTGATTTTAAGAAGTCTGAGCATTCCTAGCTTCTGCTGAAGTGAATTGTGTTTCCTGATGGATCCACATTTCCAGGTTTCTCAAAGCCCTGTGAGCAGATCACTGTAACTGTACATTTCCACTTGCAGTTGGAGATTTTTAAGTTCCTTTACTGTTAATGGTTTTCTTCCATTTTTACTCAATGACTAATCAAAGAATGCTTTTCTTTCCCTTTTTGTCTTTCTTCTTGATCAATCAAAAGATATCTGTAAGGTCAGAAGGGACTGTTTCTGTCAGGAAGGCATGTGATGCTCCAGGCTGAGGGCAAAGTGGCTGCAAAGCTGCCTGTGGAAAAAGACCTTGGGGTGCTGGTTGGCAGCAGCTGAACATGAGGCAGGTGTGCCCAGATGGGCACAAAGACCAATGGCACCTGGCCTGTACCAGCAATAGTGTGGCCAGCAGGACTGGGCAGTGATTGTTCCCCAGGAGCAGCTGGCGGGGCTCAGCCTGGACAAAAGGAACTTTGGGGGGACCTTATTGTTCTCCATAGCTCCCTGACAGGAGGGTGCAGCCAGGTGGGGGTCGGGCTCTGCTCCCAGGGAACAAGTGAAACAACAAGAGGAAATGGCCACAAGTTCCACCAGGATAGCTTTAGGTCAGATACTGGGAAAGATTTCTTCACTGAAAGGTCAGGCACTGGAGCAGGCTGCCCAGGGCAGCGGGGCTGCTGCCACCCCTGGGTGGGTTTAAAAGATGTGTAGCTGTGGCACTACACATGGTTTAGTGGTGGGCTTGTTAGTGCTGGGTTAATGGTTGGACTCAATATGAAAGGTTCTTTCTAACTTCAATAATTGTATGACTCAGTGATTAATATAGATACATTTAGTAGCTCACAAATAGGATTATTGTGCTATAGTTATGATAGCTAGTGTAGAGCTGTACAGCAGCAAATATGATCTCTTCTGTCTTTCACCCCCCTCATGCTCAGATTATTAATAACAATATGAAAATACGAGGGACCAGCATGCAGATTCTGCTCTTTGTGGGGTGCCTGCAAAATTAAGTGATCATTATAAATAGGAGGCAAAATTGGCATTTTATCTGTCTCATACGCTGTAATTAAGTAGCTGATTTCTTCCTGATGTGGCAGCAATAGTGGCTATGGAGAGAAGGAGAAAGGGTAATAGTGTTTCCAGTCATTTCTGTGAGGCTGCCTTATACAGGAAAATAAAGATATAAAGCACAGGTGACAAGGGAACAGAAGAGTTAGTGAAAAAAGGACTAAAATAAGAGGCTTGATTTGTACAGATTGAAAAGTATGTAGAAATGTTTGAGTGGACAAAACCAGTGTGAAATAGTCTGAGTTCCTGGAGCACAGAAGACAATGTGTATGAGCCAGAGGGAAGACAGAGCTGGAGGGGAGAAGCAATGATGCATGAAGAGTTCATCCAACTGTTTTGGACAGGTAGTTTTAATATTCTGGACTGGTTTTAACATTAAAGTCCAACTGCAAAAAAAAAACCAAAAAAAACAAAAAACAAAAAACAAAAAAAACCCCAAAAAACCAAAAATGGGGAACAGACTTCTTGAAGAAAAGCAGGCAGATTTTCTCAGCTGTTGCTTAACAGTTACCAGAGAAACCACCATCCTGCCCATCTCACCTGCTCTGATGGTGATGCTTACAGGGAGCACACAGGCTGCTCTGCATAGCAGTCCCACCCTTAGAGTGATGAGAGACACCTCCTGTGACTGTTTCCTGCAGTGCTATGCTATGTGCTATGTTCCCTGCTGAAATCCTGGCTGTTTTCCTTAGGGTATCATGGGGACTTGTAGGAACATCTTTAGGAGAGACTCTGCTAAGCATCTTCAATTGTGTACTTGGGTAATGTCATGTGTAGATGTACATATTTCACGCTTGCTAATTCAGAGAGCGCTATTCATGCTGTGCACTAGATAATGTAAAGTCATGTAGAAAGTGTAATATGGGGGAATATAATTAAAACTATACGATGTGGCTGCACCAAATAACTTAATTGAGGTCTTGAAGGAAACCAGTTTTCTGTTTTCCCAGTTTTTTAGCTTTTCATATTTGTTTCTTTTTGTAGCGCTGCCATTTTGTTAATGCTGTTGTTTGTAAATAACTTTCAAAGCTCCTTAGATGGAGGAAGTTTCCCCTCCCTTCCTCTCCAAGTTGTTCTGTGTACATAAAGTTAGAGGAAAACATGTCAAGCAGGATCTGAGGGACTGAGAGAGGTGAAGCTGCTGTGGCTTCATGCTCATGTCCAACCAGCAGCAAGGCTGAAGATATATTTACAGCAAGTAAATGTACCACAAAGAGATATACAGCTAGCTAGGTAGGTACGTGTTTGTGTATATACAAACACAGACAGCTGGGGATACAGAGCAGACAAGTACAGGGTGCTCACACAAATGCACACTGAGAGCTCCATCCCTCTGGCTGTGCAATATTCCATATTCTAACAACCAAATAAGACACAGACACACCCATGGTGCAGCCCTACAGCAGCAGTGCTCAGACACCTAGCCTGGCTGGAGCCCTGCCTGCCCCCCTGGGCTCATGATGGGTTTGTGATGGGCTGATGCCCTGCGCAGCTGCTGCTGCTGCACAGGCAGGTCTGGCAGCCTTGCTGACTGGCAGGAGTCACTGAGGGCTGCCCGTGGCTGTGGTGCTCCCCTCTTGGGGCTGCCTGTCCCCTGGTGTTCTCCCTTCTGCTCCCCAGCATGGCTGGAATCTCCTCTCTTCTTGCTGACCACTTCGGTGGGTTTTACCTGGACTCCTCACTCAGAGAGTCCTCCTGGACCTGCTGTGGGATGTAGTAAAGACAGTCCAAGGCTCCCTCCAAAAAGCCCCTGCAGAGTTTGGGGGAGGAATAAGGATGTACAGGAATTATCCCACTTGAACTTGGACAACTGGCAGCCATATGTGTAAGCAAACAAAGTTTTACTGCTTCTCTAGAAGAGATGGTTTTAAAAGCTTTATTTTCTTGCCAGTTGGCTAAGAAACGAGCAAGGAACAATAGATTCAAGCTGAAATAATTTGCATTTATGATGAAGACAAGGAATATCTACCTTGCATTTTCCCAAAAAAGAAAAATTAAACCCCATTTTTAATTAACTGATAAACTATTAATCAAATTTTTGCAATGTTAGGTGACACATTATTCATTTAGATAGAATGACTGTGAACTTAAACTAATCAAATCTGATTTGCCCACATATGCTTGATTGAAATACATTTTAACTAGCATATACAAAGAAAAAATCTTGGATTTCTTACCTAATCTTCAGAGTATACTGCTGAGTTAATAAGGGCAGTTTTTTTTAAATGAGACCACCATTTCTTAATCTGCATATCAAAATCAAGAGCAACTTAATTGCAAAACACATATTCCTGAAATCTAATCATTATACTGCTTTAGGGTATTTTATTGAAGCATGTTAAATTATGGACAGAATATTAATGATGAAGCTAATCAAACCCAATTAGTCACTTCTAACAATAGTCACATAAATATACAAGTCAGGTACTAAAGTACTGTAGGTATGGTTTTAAGGTTTTTTTTAATATAAAATTTATGTGGTATATATGAATTATATACTCGTTATTTTTAATCTAGAAATCTAGGACAAGTCATTTCAAAGAAAATGTGATATGCCAGAAGACAATGGGACTTGTCCCTTACCATTAGCACTGACAGTCCTGATTTCTGAATATCTAAACGTTGCTGTGACACGAGGCTGATGGGCACAGGGTATTAGGACAGAAGGGTGGATCTGTGGGCTCCCAGACGTGGGAGGTCGGACGTGCACGTGCAGTTTCCCTCTGCTTGTGTTGTGATTACCCCGGCTGCACAAACTCGGCTGTGTGCTCAGGCTGGTCTCAGGCTGCACAGTGCAACATTTGCATATGCTGCTACAATAATTGTAGTATATAATAATTACAGATGTATTGTGTCTGCATTAAAAATCAGCGCCTTCCTTTAAGCCTAGTGCAGCATCTCGTAGGGATTTAAGCATAGTGCTTATCTTCACGCTGATTCGTTTGTGTGTACTTTGATATTGATATTTTGGGTGGCTTTCAGTTTGTTACAGGCTCCTACTTGCTAATTATGTGAGGGCAGCTGTAATCTTACTTTAGGTCTATCTATTCCATCAGAAAATTCACACAATGCAGGGGTCACAGATGACCTTCTACTGATGTATCTTTTGAAAGATGATGTGTTTTGAAAATCCTTTTAAATTGCAACTCTTACAGTTTCCATAATTATTCAGGTCACATAAAAGAATGACTTAGCATATTTATAACCCCTCTTTGCACTTTCAGATTTAAGGACATGTATTTTCTAATTTGTAATCATCTAATTTTAAAAAGGGGTATCCATAAATAATAGGTATGGTTTTAGTGCCAGACAGGGAAGCCCTGACAGGATTTGTGATGCCGTCGGTGCTAGTGGCTGTGCTGTGTCAGGGACTGAGCAGCTTTTTCCTCCTACAAGCCATGATTACCAGCGCTTCAGGCACATCCCTGCTGCATGGCCCTGGCCAGGGCACTGGGGAAAAGGGCACTGGGGAGCCTCCCCTGCCAGATTTCATGGAAATGGGTCTCCAGTAATGAGTAAGGAGAGTTCTTCCACAGTCAGTGAAACAGGAAGGGGACAGTAAGGCTTTCATGGGGGCTGTCAGGTATAGCTCCTGGGGCTGGGCCACCACTGGGCACCAGCAAGGGCAGGGATGGATTTGTGTAACCATCACAGGAGCAGGTTGCTGTGGAGGGGCCACCTGGCACACAGCTGGCTGTGAGCAGGTCTGTGCAGCTGTGCCACCCTGACAGATCCCAGAGGCACAGCTCTTGGGGGATGCTCCGTTGGCCACCAGAGGCGAAACCCGCTATTCCACACTGTCTCCTTCTTTTATAATGAGATCATACACAGGTGCTTAAGCTAGAAACCAACCAAAGCATGCTGGTTCTTGTGTTCAGAAAATAGCTCTGTGTCAGAAGTCTGGGCAGGCCCCCAGAAGGTGCTGGGAGGGGAGCAGCCCCTGTGCATCGATGACTTTGCTGGCAGCAATCAATGGCAAGCCCTTGCCAAACAGTCTGTAATGACACTGGGATCTGCAAAGGGTTTTCTCAAATCATTGCAAGATTAGTTGAAATCTACTTCTATGAAAAGAAAATACTTCAGTGAAATAAAAGCTGCTGTTAAAAGTAGCACTGGAGCTTTGGCTTTAGACAAGATTTACATTTTTACCTGCCATGCAAGACCAAATTGGTTTGTCATAAATAGTGCTCATGACCACAAAAACAGGCTGAGGGACCAAGGGCTATCTGAGCTGATACATGCTTATGTGCTTTTTAATGTGAGTATACAGCTTTCTCCAAGAGGAATCAAAAGCTTCTGGCAATTTTGAAAAGGGAGATGACTGATACTGTATTGTAAATAGGGAAATTAAGACTTCCTCTACTCCTTCATAAACTCTTCTGGAAAGCTGCCTATGCTCTAAAGGCTGCAGGCTGTTTTATTCTATCTTTCATTATAAAAAGAAGATTGAGAAGTGACTCAATTATAATGTATAAACACCTTCATGGGAAGAAAATACAGGATACCAGGGAGCTTTTTCAGCTAGCTAGGGAAATGTGTTGCAGGAAGCAATGTCTGTAAACTGAAGCGGAAACTGGAAATAAAGCTGCTGTTTCAAAGTGCCTGCTGGAACTGCTGGGTTTCATGATGGGTTCTGCCTGTCTTGGTGGTCTTCAGACTATCACCAAGTGTCTCTGAACAGTATCATTTAGTTATGTAAAAGCTGTTAATCAAAGACTAAAGTATTAAACTTACTGCAAAGCTATTTTGGTGGTCTAGGAGCTTTTGCTGTGCAAATTGGGGTAGCTGATCTAATAATCATGTCTTGCCTCGACATAACCAGACCTTGTTATTGTCCATCATAATTGAACAAGAAATATTTGGTGCTGTTTTGTGAGTTCAAGTGGAAATTACTGGTTCCTTATTTTTCCTCACATTTGAGTTGCAAAACAAACCATCATCCCAACCAAAAGAACACTTACAAGTAAAGAACCCAGTATTTATTTCCTCTCATTCACATAATATCTGGTTTCTCCTATTATTGCTACACTAAGAGTTAGTTCCCTCCAAAGTCTGAGTTTGTGCAATACTCCAAATGCACTGCAGCTGGGTGTACTTGGCCGTGGCTTCAGCCTGGCCCCTGACCAGGGGACAGTGACTGTCTGTGCAACCCCTTGGACAAGGGCATGCCTGTCTCACACAGACAGCTGAGTGTCTGGAGGTGCTGAACATGTGGCAGGGAGAAAATCAGTCCACAGTGTATGGGATCTGGGGGAAGACCCACTCCAACCATAGCTTACTGCAGTGTTTTACGAGAATAAATGGGAAACTGCAAATTAGTTAAAGCTTATCAGCTGCGTGGTTTTTACATCATGCCTCTAGTGCAAATACAAAAATTCTCTGCTCCAGCTAAACTACTTCAGCGTGGCTTGAGTACAGCTTCACTCTCACCGTGTGACTCTTTGGACCCAGCAAGCTGCATATAGTGGTATTTGAATTCATCAGTGTTTCAAAAGAACATTAAAATTTAACAAGTGCATTTAACTAAAAAATCTATATCTAAATAGCATGGAGGTGGTGATAAAAAGGAGGTAATCCAGGCCAAGATATTGCATTAACTTCCCTGTGAAAGGACCTTTCAGACAGTGTGGAGCCGGGTTGAAGTCACTGAACTAATGCCAGTTTCTCTACTCAGTGCCCAAAGAGCCTGCGCCTTGGTTTAGAGGGGTGTCAAAGCCTCCTCTTTGACTTTAACATGTGGGTGTTTTTGGGTTTTTTGAGAGAAGTTTAAAAATACCCAAACAAAAAACCAAAAAACCCTGGGAAAAAAAAAAAAAAGGAACAAAACTGAACTTGCAAAGAAAAAAACCCAATTTTTAGGGGTTTTTCTTTGCTACTACTACAAAGATATTTTGCTTATCAGAATCATATTTATGGAAAGCCTTCCTCCTCAACAGATTCACTGAAACAGGGCAAGAGCATGGCAAACCCCTGTATTACTCCAACCAGTGACTTTATTAAGGTTAGTTTATATTTCTGTAATTAAATTTTATTTCTCTTAGGTGAGGTAGAAGTTCTGATATAGTAGAAGAAATGTTAATTCCACATGACTTTGCATGATTCCTGAAACTGTCTACTACAACTACATGGACGAAGTCTGTCCTTTGCTACCTTCTTCCCACCTCAGGCTGAAACACTTCTGAAGTGCTAAAGGAACAAAGCCCAGATCCCTTGAATTCATTCAATCATGGATGAAATTAAAGTGCTTACACAATATTGTAGAGTACTCTGCAAATACTGAGTCACCACAGTGAGTTGTCAGTTCTCCTATAAAAATTACTGAAAATCATTATTGTGTGATTTATTTCCTTGGCAGTTTATCTAAAAATAAAAATCGGACCCAGATTTCCTCAAAGCCTCTAAGTCTCAGCTGTTTCAAAACTGAAAGTTAATAGTGAAAGCTGCTGCCTGACAGTTTTAAATCCTTTTCTATGTGAGCTGGAGGTATGAGGCATTTGGAGCTCCCAGGGTTGCAGGTGGGGCAAGAGCCGTGAGCATGGCCATGGGGCACAGACCATTTCTTCCCAGCAGCTCCACCCTGTGTGCTTCCCCTTTCATCTCAGAAAAGTGTGGCAGTATTGCAGGCTGAGGTGGTGTGGAGCAAGTCTTCTTCTGTGACAGTCTCCGACTTGGCCTCTGGATGACAGGAGGTTAATTGGGAGGCTTGGCTGTAAAGAAAGGCTGGAGAAGGTTTGTTCCTGCTCAGTGTGCTGCTGTATATTGCAGATGTGTGATGAATGACACTTCCTCTTTCTGAGAGCTGGGGGTTGCCAGATGTTTGCACCCAAGTTTCCAGGCACTATAGGTCAGAGCAGAGCTTGTTGGGCTGCAAAGGTTTGTGTGTGCTCTCTTTTGGGGACATATGGGTTAAAGCAGAGTCTCAGAATAAAAGCCTGACTCTATTGAAATGAGTGGCAAAACTCCCATTCACTCTGGATTGTCAAAATGATCTGTAGAGCCCCCTAAGATTTGTGTTCTGTTAATAATTATTACTTGTACATAAAAGTAAACTTCTATATTTAAAACTTATAACTTGGCAACCACGGAATGCACATGTCTATAATGAATAACCATGTGAGCCTATTACTTCAGTTCTCTTCCATTCTCATTCTTTTCTATATTTTACCTGCTATTCATCTGTCCAAATTTCAGACTGTAAGGTCTTCTGGGCAAAGACCATTTTTTATGCTGGCAAGGTGGCTCTGTGTCAAACAAGGCAAGTATTTTAAATCAGGGGAAACAAATGTTCCTGCGTTTGACAGTTTCTGAACATAAATGCAAGTGATCAGGCATGCGTGTCTAGAGATGTGCTTTCTACATACACATATTGTTTCCTTTTAAAGACATCTGCATCTACTGAATTCAGTCCAGAATTTGGCCTAGAAGTTTACCATTATAATGCCTCAATTCAGCAAAGCGTGACTGTAGGGAGACTTAAAATTAAGTATACATGTAAGTGCTTTGTTGGATGGAGGCCTCTAAGACTTTGTGCATTTATGCTCTTGTAATTTTAAAATGAAACATATTATTCAAAGTCTTCAGTTCTTTATGCTGTCACTTCCTCACTTATTTTGATTTATTATATATGCATACATGTCTCCTAAATTCTAGATGCTTTTGAAAACAAATAAATTTGAAATACATTGAAATCAAATATGAAAGTAGTATCTACTCTTAACTGAGTACAATAATGTCTTTGGTTCACCAGCATCACTTTTGTGCCTTAGCAGCAACTTCCCTACCAAGGCTGTCTCACGTCAAAAACTTGGTTTTAGCCAAGAGCAAACATGCCTGGCCCAAAGTGTAGGGCTCTTCATGGAACAGCAGCCCTAACATCTTTCTTCCCAAGAATGGCATATATTACTGCATCTTCTCTTCACTGAGCTGCTACCCTCTTGTTGAAGGGGTGCTGCCCTTCCAGTGCTGCCACCATGGCTGATGATGTTTGGGACTTACATTTGGGCCAGCTATAATTTTCCATGCAGATTTTAAACTACAGGGATGCCACTCAAGGATGCCTGCTAGCCGTGACAGAATGGACCAGGTTTGCATGGAGATGAAAACAGAAATGAGGTGAGACGGGCAGGCAGGACCCTCCTTCCAAGGGAACCCAATAAATGCGAGTAAACAGACACCAGTTAAGGATCTTCATGTAAATTTATATGGAGGCCAGTTTAGGTTATTAAAACACTTTGAATGTCTCCAGAAGTATTAGTCAATTAGGTCAGTTACATTTGATATGCCAAAGGTATGGAAAAACCCACTTGTCTTTAGCATAGGAGTCTAATAGATTCTAATTTGTTGTGTTTTATAAAATTGGTATTATTTGTACATATGTCCTGTAAACCCAGACTGAATCTTTTGGAAGCATTCCCCTCTTTGTTGCTTGCCTTAAGTGTTGTGGTCATCTTACTGATGTTTGCTTAAATATTTGTAGTTTATATCACTTCACAGAAAATATATACCTAAAGTCTTTTGTTCCTTTTTCTTTCCCTCAATAATGATCACAAATGTCTCATGTAAATCTGCAAGGGTTGGAAAATATGAAGACAACTGACTTTGTTGCATTTCCTTTGCTAAAAATGCTCTCTGAGTTCAACAAGAAGTGGAGTTACACTGCTGAGCCTGCAGACCTCCATTTGAAGTGCCACCTGCAGTGGTGGTTTATGAGATGAGGTTTGCTCTCCTAGAAGTTATAATGAGACCACCCAGCCCCAATTGCATATGCCATGGATTAGAATTCAGATGGTAATAATTTCTCACTATTACCAAGGCCAGATTTGATCTGGTTATGCAAAAAGAGTTCCAATCATGCTCTGACTCTCCTCAGACTGCAGCTTCCAGAGAAACTCTTTCTTAGGCAAGTCAATGAATTTTTCTCTCAGGAGAAAAAGAGAGGAGAGGAGAGTCTGGGATCATGAAGTTACTTTCTCTGAAGCCACGAGGACTGTGTCCATAATCGAGATTACATGCTTAAGAAAGGACTTGCAGGAATGAATTGTAGGAATGAATTGTAATATGCTTTTGGTTTGTAGCAGCAGGAGTAGAGGACTGTGGTTTCTGTCTTCCTTTGGTTTGTCATATTGCCATCCCAGTTGTTTTGTTAAAAAATCAATGCAATGGTCAATATAATTTGGAATTTTAATGAGAGAAATTAAAAAAAAAAAAAAATGGAAAGGTATCTGGAAACCAAAGGGCCTTTAGCAACAAAATGCAGTGTTTTAAAGTAGAAAAAATGCCAAGAAACAAAACAAAAGGTGAAATGAAAGGGAAGTTGAATGATAGGGAAACAGGTTTAAGCTTGTCAGGGAAATGCCCTGTTTTAATATGAGTACATTTGTTGAAATGTATAAATAAATATATATGTAAATATATGTAAATAGTTCCCTGAAGTGAATAAGAAATTACAATTAAAAGGATAGACAAAGTTATTAATTGAAAGTAATGATAAACCCAACCTTTGTAGTTACAAGCTTTACTGCAGCCACAGAAACCCAAGTAAAAATTTTGAGAACCAGTTTAGGGCTTCTCTGTAGAGAGAAGAATCCAATTATTCGGAGAAATGCCCCTTGATCACTTGGAAAGAAGGAAATGGGAATGCTCACTTAGCAGATACCCCTCCTACAAACTGGAAAACCAGAGGAAGAATTTTCTGAGACATTAACAGCATCAAACTGTCTGCCTGTGCTACAGCAAAAAATAATGGTGTATGACCTGCCCTTGATCAATAATGGGCAGGAAAACATACCCAGTAAAGGGTATTTAACAAAGCCACTTCTGGTTGAGAATTCTCTCTGGCTCTGGCCCAGCTGGCTCGTGCTGGACCTGATGCAAGACCTGTATTAAACACAATGTTGTGGGCCAAGGTTTTAGCCTGCAAAAGTGAAGTGCAGGCTTTCTTTCACTGCAAAAGTGAACTTTGCTTTCACACAAAGTTTGTGCTCCCAGCTTTGGTTTGTGTGTGCTTGTTTGACAGTTGCTATATTGAAGAGAGTTAGTGACCCAAACATCAGGAAAGAAGTTGTGCATTTGTGGTGTGGGAGATCTCTGAATCTGCCCTTGAGTCTGTACAAGGGCTGCTCTCACACTGCCACCCTCGTCACCACCTTAGCACAAGGGAGTAAACAGTTTGGGAGGAAGACAGACTCCTTAATGTCACAATCTTCTTGTTAATGGAAATGTGCATTTGGTAGTGTCTACTTAACAATCTAAAAGAATAAATTTCATCGTATCCCTCATTCAAACCTCAGAACTTGATTCTCCTTTCACTAATGCAGGTATAAATCACTATTGAAGTCAACAGAGTTATTTCAGCTTTAATTCTGGGACATATGAGAGGAGATTGAGGCCCTTAAGGTATTTGGTATCTAGGCTATCTTTACTGATACACTGCCATGATCAGAAAGCTCTCCTCCTTTACAGGGAAAAGATGAGGGGAAAAAGCAAAGTGACACTAATCTTTTCCGAGTCAGGCTTTCCTCTTGGGTGTGACTACATGCAGAAAAGCAGGGATTTCCAGGTGATACTAATCAAAGATGGCAGAAGCAACTACAAAGCATACAAATAAAGCATCCAAGTTTCATGTACCAAACCAACCATGACAGTACTCACAGAATAGCAGCTAGACTACAGTCAGCTGTGTCTCTGTGAGGGGCCCACAACTTCACTGCATGACAGGAACACGAAAACAAGCTATGTTGTTATTATTAGCAAACACATAATAAGGTTAAAGCATAATGCACACTAATAGTTGGTTATCCTGCCTTATATATATTTTGTATAGATGCCTTTTTAATCAGGAAAAATGAAATTTTTACAGATGGTATCATGAGACAGCTTACAGTCTGTCCCAGCTTTTTTTTTTTTTTAAGCTGCTCCTAGATGTGTGTGGCAATGTGTATGTGTGTCTGCATAGATATGGGCTACTTCTGACAATTTTCTGTAGCCTGACTGAATCCAATACACAGATCCAGATTCCTCTTTATCACTACCAATGTAGAAACAAAACACACTGTATTCATGGACTTTAAGGTCCAGTAGCTTCAACCAGAAAATCAGGCCCCTTGTTCTCCCAGCAGAGACAAATGAACATCGACCTACTTAATACTTAACCCTGTCCAAAAACTGAACCTGAGGGAACATCTGTTTGATGGTTCTCAGATATCAGAATATTAAACATGGGATAGTTGTGTGGATGGATAGCAAAGGTGAGGCTAAGTTGGTGACACAGAGCACATAAATTTCGGGCTAGCTGTCACCTAGTCCCTAAACTTATATTTCAAGCATGAGTTAAGGCATTTAAGTATGTAACCAAAAAAAGAGTAGCATGTTGGTGTCATTCTTGAAGACTCTCACCTTTCTCTAATGAGAAAAGACAGGAGAGAGGAACATGCTAACATCAGTACCATGATGTTTCAGACCAACAACCATATAAAAACCTTACTTGTTCTATGTCTGGACAATGGAAGGTGTCTAGTAGTATGACTCTGTTGTCATTATCTGAACAAAAACCACTGGCTGTTTCAGGCTGATTAAACTGAGGGAGGTGCAGGCTTTTCCCATGGTTCTGCAATCATTGCAGAGCTTCACTTCTCTAAGCAGTTCCAGTGGAACTGGGTTGCCTTCCTGATTTACCAGAGGAGAGGAACTCATGGCCATACTTTTTTTTCAACAGCAAGGCCAAGGAGGACTTATCTGCTACATAAAGAGCATTCATTAGAAAAGTTAATAGTGGGTTTTTTTCCGAATAAAACTTTTGGAAAAGTTTATAGAAAAAAAATATTCAGTTATTGCTGGCAGAGTGGAGACAGTTATTCTTAAATATTTTCTGGGGCATTTATTCTCCTGGCAAATCACAGCAACAAGGAAAGGCTTTTAATCTTTCACAGGAATTTTAGAATCACTAGAAGTTCATAATAAGCATGCAGGGTGGGTGCTGCAGCCAGAATTATATGTACACTCCTAAGAAGGACTTGGTCTTATGGCATTTTGATTATGAGTTAGCTTTAATAAAAGGATACCAGTTTGTTTTTTTTTCCCAACAGTTCTAGCATGTGCTTTTCATGACAGAAGACTGAGTATGAAATTTCCCTAAAGCAGACCAGGGAGCCAGCTCATGCCTTGGGGAGTTATTTGTGTTTTCAGACTCCTCCATGTGCTGACAACAGAGCTGGTCACATCTCTGACCACATGGGTCACATCTTGTTTTCCAAAAATGCATTCCTCTCATGGGAACTCTGTCTCAGGATAACTTTTTCTCCCACTTGATAATGACGAGATCCTTCTTGCTGCTTTTCCCCTGTACCCAGTTTCCAGACAATCCCCATACAACAGTTGGTCTTAGCAGCTCTGCATGCATTTGCACACATATGTGAGCTCTAAGATTCTTAACCCTTTCGTCTTCATTCACAACTTTTTGTTGCAATCCCTGTTTTTAGATCTAAGCCTCAGTTTTTGCAAAACAGGGGTCATGGATTCAGCTTTGTTTCTCTCTGCAGAAAGACTGGTTGGGGCATTTTCTCCATGCCTCCTCTTTTGTTCTCTCCTTGTTGTTCTCTTCCCTTGTGATTGCTGCCTTTGCAGGGTGGTGGTGAAGGACTTTGAATGAGTATGGGAGAAGGCACAGGCTTCTTTACCAAAGGAGAATGTCTTTGAGCCAGAGCCCTGGTGTGAGGTTTTCTACTGCAAACTTAACTTGAACTCTCCAAGACTTTGCTTCTAATCTACTGCTCTCACAGGTACAGCTGACCTGTTCATATCAAAACTGAAAACATGACACTGACTTCTCATTCTAAAAGTTCATCCAATCTGACCAGCTTGGGGTTTGGAAGAAGCTCTGCCAGCAGCCCTGTCTTTGCTCCAGTACGGGCATGTCTGCTGAGCACTAAGCCAGCCACTTGGAAGAGAACATGTAAGCTTTGCTTATTTGCCTTTCCCTCACTTAATTACAGAGAGTCCTCCAGAGTTTTCTCCAAGGTTTTATGAAAATCATCTGGTAGGGCATCTAAAGATTTAATGTCGAAAACAAGTAAACAAAAATCTACAGCTTAGAAGGCCAAATTTCAATTTGATTTATTTTATAATCCATAGAGTTTCACTGATGACAGTGGTTTTGTACAGGTTATAAGTGCAAAAGAATGTGAGAAAGGCCTCATGCTCATCTTTGGCAAATGCTGTATCCCATCTGTTTGTCACTATTAGAACATTTCTTCATAGCAGATGAAAAACAAAATGTACAAAAGGATGCCATAAACTATTCCATACTATCATCAGTACAACCAAATGCAAGCAGTCATTACTCTGATAATGATGTAGCCTCTCACTTTGGAACTGTCAGAGGCCTTCAACCCAACACATTCAGTGACTAAATGGTGTACTCAGAGCACAGGAAATGGTGAAGTCTTTGGAAGAAGAACCAAGAGAAATGATTGCATGTCTTTATATTCTATTTAGCAAATAGTGTCTTGTGATACAGAATTCCTATTCTGTGACTCCTCTTGTTACTTAAGGGTATTTTATGTCAAGGGAAAAAAATTAAAATCTCAAATAAGATACTGTATCTTTATATTGCACATCTGTTTTATCTTCCAGTCTAGTTGAGATGAAATGGAATCAACCAGAACATTGAAATGTGTTTTTTAGCATTTTACATTTACCTATATTTGTATCATCTCCTCTGTGAGCCCTGAAGTAAAGTTCTGAAGAGGTTCTGAGCAGGTTTAAAGGGAGTTCC
The DNA here is from genome assembly GCA_018697195.1 of Certhia americana. Taxonomy (NCBI): domain Eukaryota; kingdom Metazoa; phylum Chordata; class Aves; order Passeriformes; family Certhiidae; genus Certhia; species Certhia americana. The sequence continues at coordinate 6,385,959 of CM031867.1, read as the reverse complement.
TTACAACAGGCATTTAGAAGGACTGCAAGATTTGTATAACCTGTTTAAACTTGAGATATCCTTTCACTGGTGAGCCGTTTTCTGATGACAATATATAGATGTCTCTTGTCCTTTTAAAGGATCCAGAATCCTTCCCTCAGTGATAAATATGTGCCAGAGATTTTAGCTAACTTTCAATTATTCTTGAAGATCATGGATGCAGTTATTTCAAAAACCAAACTACCCAGCTGCAGTTGCAAATTTTATTTGCAATATTGGAAACTGTATTATAAAGTCTGGCTAAAAGCTAACTTCCAGCTTGAGTAACCATGCCTTGAAAATTGTTTCTAAATTCCTCATCTGTAGAGCTTTAACAAACTCTTCAAGGGGGATGGGAACATGGATTTACAAAAGTGCACAGCAAATACAGTGTCATGTGTATAACAAACAGTTTTTTTGTGGTGTGTACAGAGTTAGTTCTGCTCATGGACAGGAAGTGTTGATTCTTTGGCAGGAGGAGGAAACTCTTGATCTAAATGTAAGCATGATGTCCCTTCGTACCTCCATCTTATGACACACTTACTAACCCCTGTGGGGGAGACAATATAAACCCCTCAATTCTACTGGCAAACATCAAACAACACAAAACCTCATTCACTCAAGAGAAAGGTTCAGCACCACACGCAAGGTCTGTGACTGAACACGCCTCTGTGGTGTTTGGTACAAGTTGAAATACACCTGCGAGGGTGGCACCAAGCACCACGAGAAGCTGCACAGACCTTCAGCATGCTGCGAAAGCGTGGCTCCCTTCCAGCACCAATGTGTTACACTAGAGGTGTCTAATGGCATTCACAGAACTAGCTAGTGAATTTACTGCACATAAATTACTCGGTGGTATTCCAAGGGTGGCTGTACACCACTCCCCATGCAGTGAGTTTTCCACCTAGGCAAGTCCAAGTGCTGCTCTAAGTGATTTTAATGAGTGTTTGGCAATCTGCCAAGCCACACTGTAGAAAAAAGACAAGGTGAAATGGGTAAAAATTGAAAGAGGGGAAATTTAAGTTAGATATTAGGAAGAAATTCTTTCATGTGAGGGTGGTGAAGCCCTGACACAGGCTGCCCATAGAGGTTGTGGGAATACAACCCTAAGTGTTCCAGGCCAGGTTGGATGAGGTTTGGAGCAACCCAGTGTAGCAGGTGTCCTTGTTAATGGCAGGGGGGATGTGGGGGGTTTGGATTAGAGATGTAAAAACGTTTTTTCACTGGGTGATCAGCAAGAACGATGGACTGACCATCCCTGGAGGTGTTTAAGAGGTGTCTGGCACAAGTGCTGGCCAATGTAGTTTAGGAGAGTTACAGGGGTAGTGCTGAGCAGATGGTTGGACTCGATGATCTTGAATGTCTTTTCTAATCGTGATGATTCTATTCTATCTTTCAGGCCCTTTCTATGATTGTCCACAGCCAGCCGCCCTGCCAGCGCGCACACACTCTCCAGAGCCGGCGCCCCGAGGGCAGTGCCTGTGACAGCACCTCGCAGTGACAAAGGACACGCCGCTGTATCTCTGCGTGGATCCGGCATTAGTGCAGGCCCATCTGAGCAGTCCTTGTCAGGACCGGCCGACTTCGCTTTCCGCCGCCGAGGCCTTGGCGCACTGGCCCGCGGGGGCCGCGGGGTCGGCCCAAGGCTGCCCGGCAGCGCCGTGGGGTGTACGACCCGGGCCGCGGGTAGGCGCCGGGCACGGCCGTGGCCACTGGGAGAGCTGTAGGAGCGCCTGCCTCCCGCAGGCTCGCAGCCGGAGTGCCATCCCAGCAGGTGTACCGCGGGTGCGGATACCCAGAGGTGCAGCAGGCGCGGCGGGCGGCGGCGCGGCCGGAGCCCACCGCGGACCCCAGGCCGGAGCCACCGCCGGCACCACGCCGGCTCTCCCCCGGCGACACGGAGAGCAGGGCCCAGGTGGCGGGCGGCGCGGCCCAGGAATGCCTCGCGAGAGTAGGGACACTGAAGATGCTTCTTCCCCCGGCACTAGCGCGGTCGCCACGGGGCCCAGGCGGCGGCGGCCCCCGCGTGGACGCGGCTCTGGAGCCGGCGCTTCGCCCTGCACAAAAAATTTCTATAGGACTCATTCGCCCTGACTGATGGAGATCGGGCCGCAGACCGGCCGCTTTCCCTTCACTCTGCCCTTTGCCCCGCTCCCCCTGGAGACCGCCGGTCGCGGCCCGGCAACAGAATGGATGCGGCACCGGGTGGCAGGTGGCGGCCCGTGGCGCTCGCCGCTGAACCCCAGCGCTGGTGGGGCGGCTCCGCCGGGAGCACGAGAAGAGTAAGGTAAAGAAGGCACAGCGAGACCGGGATGGGAGCATGCGCGGTGTGGGCCGCACTAGGGCAGCCGCGCACTGGAGGGGATCCAGGGGCGGGGGGAGGAACCACGTGGTCTGCGTGAGTCCTGCCGGCGGCGTGGACCAGGCAGGCCGGGGCACAACCCGGAGACCCCGGCGACACAGCCCCAGGGATACTCGTCCAGTCCCGCGGAGACACAGCCCCGGGATACTGCCATAGCCCCGGGGATTACTGCCAGCCCCGGACACTGCCAGCCCCGCGGATACTGCGCGAGCCCCGGGACACAGCCAGCCCGGGGACACTGCAGCCCAGACGGGTATACTTGCACTCCCTAGGACACAAGCCCCGGGATACTCGCCA
>CM031867.1:6351404-6383182 GCA_018697195.1 Certhia americana | reverse complement strand
ACCTTCTTGCTGCTTTTCCCCATGTACCCATTTTTTCCAGACATCCCCATACAACAGTTGGTCTTAGCACTCTGCATGCATTGACACATGGTGTGAGCTCTAAATTCTTAACCCTTTCGGTCTTCCTTCACAACTTTGTTGTTTCAATCCCTGTTTTTTAGATCTAAGCCTCATTTTTGCAAACAGGGGTCAGGGATTCAGCTTTGGTCTCTCTGCAGAAAGACTGGTTGGGGCAGTTTCTCCATGCCTCTCTTTTGTCCTCCTTGCTGTCCTCTTCCCTTGGATTGCTGCCGGCAATTTGCAGGGTGGTGTGAGGACTTTGAAATAGTATGGGAGAAGCACAGGCTTCTTTACCAAAGGAGAATGTCATTTGAGCCAGCCCCTGTGTGAGGTTTCTACTGCAAACTAACTTGAACTCTCCAAGCTTTGTTCTAATCTACTGCTCTGCACAGGGAACGCTGAACCTGTTCGACATCAAACTGAAAACATGACACTGACTTCTCATTTAAAAGTTTCATCCAATCTGACCAGCTTGAGGGTTTTGGAAGTAATTATCTGCCACACCCTGAGCTTTGCTCCAGTAACGGGCATGGTCTGTGCTGAGCACTAAGCCAGCCACTTAAGAGAACCATGTAACTTTGCTTTTTTCCTTTCCCTCCTACTTACAGAGAGTCCTCCAGAGTTTCTTCCAAGTTTTATGAAATAGCTGTAGGCTTAAAGAGTTATTTCGAAAACAAGTAACCAAAAATTCACCGCTTAGAAGGCCAAACACATTTCAATTTGATTTATTTTAACTCCATAGATTCACTGATGACAGTGTTTTTGTACAGGTTAAAGCAAAAGAATGTGAGAAGGCCTCATGCTCAGCTTTGGCAAATGCGATCCCATCTGTTTGTCACTCTATTAGAACATTTCTTCATAGCAGATGACAAACAAACTGTACAAAAATGCCATAAACTATTCCATACATCATCAGTAAACCAATGCAAGCAGTCTTACTCTGATAATGATGTAGCCTCTCACTTTGGAACTGTCAAGGCCTTCACCCAACACTCGGGACTAAAGTGGTACTCAGAGCCAGAAATGCGGTGAAGTTTGGGAAGAAGAACCAAGAAAAATGATTGCCTGTCTTTATATCTATTTAGCAAATCGTGTCGTTGTGATACGAATTCCATTCTGTGACTCCTCGTGTTAATTAGGGTATTTTATTCAAGGGAAAAAAATTTAAAGATCTCAAATAAGTACTGTATCTTTAATATTGCCCATCTTTTTATCTTCCCGTCTAGCTTGAGTATGAAATGGAATCAACCAAACATAAAAGTGTTTTTTAGCATTTTACATTACCTATATTTTATCATCTCCTCTGTGCGCCCTGAGTAAATTCTGAAGAGGGTTCTGAGCAGGTGTTAAAGGAGAGTTGCCTTACACAGGCATTTAGAGGACTGCAAGAATTTGTATAACTTTTAAACTTGATATATCCCTTTCACTGGTGAACCGTTTTCTAATGACATATTAGATTCTCTTGTCCTTTTAAAGATCCAGAATCCTTCCGGCATGACAAATGTGCCAGAGGATTTTAGCTACTTTCAATTAGTCTTGAAGATCATGGATGCATAATTCTTCACAAACCAACTACCACAGCCCAGTTTGCAATTTAATTGCAATATTTGAAACTGTAGTATACAGTCTGTCTAAAAGCAACTTCAGCTTTAGTAACGCAAGCCTTGAAAACATTGTTTATAAATTCCTCTCTGTAGAGCTTTAAAACAAACTCTTAATGGGGATGGGAACTGGGATTTAAATTGCACACAATACAGTGTCATGGTGTATAACAACCAGTTTTTTTGTGGTGTGTCAGAGTTAGTTCTGTGCTCATGGACAGAAGTGTTGATGTTGGCAGAGGAGAAACTCTTGACTAAATGTAACCTGATGTCCCTTCGTACCTCCCTCTTATACACACTTCTAACCCCTGTGGGGGATACAGATAAAACCCCTCAATTCTACTGGCAACATCAAACAACACACAAACTCTCTTCACTCAAGAGAAAGGTCCAGCCACACACAAGGCTGTACTGAACACGCCTCTGTGGTGTTTGGTACAGTTGAAATACACCTGCGAGGGTGAGACACCAAGGCACCACGAGAAGCTGCACAGACCTTCACAGTCTGCGAAGCGGGGCTCCCTTCCAGCACAATGGTGTTACAACTAAGGTGTCTAATGGACATTCCACAGAACTTCTAGTGAATTTACTGCACCATAAATTGACTCGTTTGTATTCAAGGTGGCTGTACACCCACTCCCATGCAGTGAGTTTTTCCCCCTAGGCAAGTCCAAGTGCTGCTCTAAGTTATTTTAATGAGTGTTTTCGCATCTGCCAGCCACACTGTAAAAAAAGACAAGTGAAATGGGTAAATTGAAAGAGGGGAAATTTAAGTTAATATTAGGAAGAAATTCCTTTCATTTGAGGTGGTTAAGCCCTGACACAGGCTGCCCATGGTTGTGGGAATACAACCCTAAGTGTCCAGGCCAGGTTGGATGAGGTTTTGGAGCACCCCAGTTAGCAGTTGTCCTTGTTATGGCAGAGGGATGTGGGGGTTTTGATGAGAGATTAAAGAACATTTTTCACTGGGTTAGCAGCAATAAATGAGAGACGACCACCTGGGTGTTTAAGAGGTGTCTGGCACAAGTGCTGTCCAATGTATTTAGGAGAGATTCAGGGGTGTAGTGCTGAGCATATGGTTGGACCTCGATGATCTTGGCATGTCTTTTCTAATCGTGATGATTCTATTCTATCTTTCAGGCCCTTTCTATAGATTTGTCCCACAGCAGCCGCCCGGAATACTGCCAGCGCGCACACATCTCCAGAGCCGGCCGCCCCGAGGGCAGTGCCTGTGACGAGCACCTCGCATGACAAAGGACACGCCGCTGTATCTCTGCGTGATCCGTCATCTTAGTGCAGTCCATCTGAGCGCCTTTCAGCCGGCCGCTTCGCTTTCCGCCGCCGAGGCTTGCGCACGCGCCTGGGCAGCGGGGCGGCCCAGTGATGCCCGGCACGCCGGGGTGCCCAGACCCGGGCTGCGGGCCGGGCCGGGCCCGGTCAGGGGGTGTGGATCGGCGGCCGCCTCTCGTCGGCTCCGCATCCGGTTGTCCTCCCGCGTCCGTCGGGCGCGTACCCAGAGTGCGCAGCTGGCGGGCGTCGGCGCTGCCGACCCACCGCCGGCACCCCACGGCCGGACCCCCGCCGCACCCAAGGCCGGACCCAGCCGCCGGCACCCACGGCCGGACCCCCGCCGGCACCCACGGCGCGGCTCTCCCCGTCGCAGCTGGAGCAGGGCCCATGCGGCGTGCGAGCGCCCGAATGCGACACTGAGATGCTTCTGTCCCCCTGCAGCGGCGGCGCCCCGGGCCCAGGCGCGGCGTCCCCGCGTTGATCGGCTCTTGGCGCCGGCCTTCGCCCTGCACAAACATTTCTATAGGAACTCATTCGTGCCTGCTGAGAGATCGGCCCATACGCGGCCCTTTCCCTCATCTCCCGTGCCCCGCTCCCCCGAGACCGCCGCGCGGCCCGGCCCGTCATTGAGCCCCGTTGGCTGTTGGCGGCGGTGGCCCTCGCCTCTGAACCCCGCGCTGTGGGGCGGCCTCCGCCGGGAAGCACGAGAGGTAAATAGGGCCCCGCCGGGGCGCCCGGGGGGCGCGGGCAGGGCCCGTGGGGGACCGGGCGGGTGAGGACACGGTGTTCTTCCGTGACTCACCGCGTCGCCAGGCAGGTCGCGGGCACGCCGGAGACCGCCCTGGACAGAGGGGGGGGGAGAGGGACAGCCCCGGTGATACTCCAGCCCCGGGATACTGTCCAGCCCCGGGACCCAGCCCCGGGACCTGCCAGCCCCTGGGACACAGCCCCCGTTACACTGCCCCTCCCTAGACCCAGCCCGACACAGCCACCCCGGGGGGAAAAATTACTGAGTGTGCCAGACCCGACACAGCCCCGGTGACCTTGCCAGCCCCGGGATACTGCCAGCCCCGGGACACAGCCAGCCCCGGGACACAGCCAGCCCCGGGACACTGCACTCCCTAGAACACAGCCCCGGGACACTGCCAGCCCCGGGACACTGCCAGCCTCGGGACACTGCCAGCCCCGGGATACTGCACTCCCTAGGACACAGCCTCGGGACACTGCCAGCCCCGGGATACTGCACTCCCTAGGACACAGCCCCGGGATACTGCCAGCCCCGGGATACTGCACTCTCTAGGACACAGCCCCGGGACACAGCCAGCCCCGGGATACTGCCCTCCCCGGGACACTGCCCTCCTTAGGACACAGCCCCGGGATACTGCCCTCCCCGGGATACTGCCCTCCCCGGGACACTGCCCTCCCCGGGATACTGCCCTCCCCGGGACACTGCCCTCCTTAGGACACAGCCCCGGGACACTGCCCTCCCCGGGACACTGCCCTCCCCGGGACACTGCCCTCCCCGGGACACTGCCCTCCTTAGGACACAGCCCCGGGACACTGCCCTCCTTAGGACACAGCCCCGGGACACTGCCCTCCCCGGCCGGCAGGAGGGCAGGCCCTTCCCGCACCCCCCGGCCCGCCGGTGTCCCAGCCTGCCGTGGGCAGCAGCTCGCCCACGAACGCGTGTTTTTCTGCTCTTCACTCCTCTCCGTGATCTTTCCGGCCTCCGGGACAGTCACACCTTCCAAACTGCCCGCGCAGGGCCCAGCCGTGTCTGTGACCTGCGGCGTGTCAGGGGCCAGCCTGCTCCCGGGCCAGCTCGAAGAGAGCCTGTACCAAACCTTAGTCGTTTGTGCCTTGCCTTAAGAATCATTGGTTATATTTGAAGTAGGTTTCAAAGAACCAGATTTTTCCACAGAAATTATTCCTAAGAGTTCAGAGGCTAGTTCCACCTGAGACCATAGAGAAAACTCAGGATACTTTTTCCTGTGGATTACACTCATGATGTAACTCAGGTGCATCCTGAAAACTTAAGGAGTGTGATTTGAGGCTTGTAGATTGCAGCATGGTGGCAGTGAGCTGTCTGTGTGGGGGCAGGAGTTGCTGTGGAAATAACTTGTGGTCATGTGCAGGTTGTTACTGACAGATATATTTGCCCAGGCTGCAGACCTTTCACTTTTTCTGCTAACGTGATTAAAAATTTTTAAGCAGATTGTAAGATGCACATTAGAATTCCTCAGTTTTACAGCGGAAGATTTTATCTCCAGCCTGTGTTTTGTCACACACTGGTTTAGTTGAGAAAAAGTGAGTAACACCTATGTGGTATAAAAATGTGCCTTGTCTGGAATATTGTGTGCACAAATGCACACAATTTTTTTTTTTTTTTTTGAATATCCATTAGATCATTTCTAAAAGACCTGTGTAGCCAATTGACCATTAATGTGGATGAACTGTAAGAGGGTCTGCTGGAATCTTTTGCATCATCTGCTCTGCACAGATTGGAACCCATTATGCCAATAATTGGCGATAGGAACTCGCCTGCTTGGGCTCCTTCAGTTAATTTTCAAGGTGGTGGAATCTGGTGAAGAATAATTTTCCTGATACATTAGTGTCAGGCCTAATGTGTAAGCACACGTCTGCCATAGCCACAGAGAATTATTCCCAGTTCATGGTAAGACCCCTCTGTAAGCAAGTTTAAGACTCTTCTTAAACAGATCTGCTCCAGTGGAAAAGAGGCCCAGGAGACCATTAATTAAGCCTCTGTTAGGCTGATGTACCGAAGTTATATTTTATCATAGGGAAACTTTACATAATTTCTGCAAATTGGCTGAAAAAAATGGAACACTTCGGCTTCAATATGAAATTATACTAAGGAACTACATATCTTGGTTACAGTGGAGTGTCGTGATGAAGATATAGTAGACTTTCTCTCTATGCAATGTATATATATAATTGGATTACACCAGTATTTTCAGTTACAAAAATATTGTATTTTAAGATGGAGGAGGTCTTTTCATTTCAGCTGCCTCTTCTCAGAGATCTGTATTTTTCCCACAAAATCACTGAAGTTGAAGGCTCCTGTTTTGTCTCAGCACAAAGATGAAGGAGAATTAGTTACCCAGTACTTTGGTAAACTAGTAGTTGTCGGGTGATTATCATAGAAAAAGTTACTTAGCCAGAACGATATTTCTATATACTGGCAGGCAAATACATTTCTTTTAATTACTGGGATGTTGTGCTGTCCCCGTGATGCTTGATTAAGTATAAGGAAACCTATTTATTCCCATTAATCTGAAGGCAACCTTTAGTGAAATGGTGGAATACAGCAGTACCTATCTGCAGCATTAAAAATAATATTTGAATTGTGTTTGGTTATTTTAGCACCCAGGCTGTTGTACAACCCTGATTCAGCTGTGGGTTAGAGCTTTTAAGTGCTGAAGAGCTGTCCTGGAGAACTTGTGAATTGAGGCTTCCTTCCTGCTTAAGAATACTGAAAGAAAAAGGATGTTCATGACTTTCTGTATTTAATCAGATGGAGGTTGCAACTTCCAGGTTTAGGACCCCTGGTGGAAAGTAATTTTAATTCTTGTTTAGGACTGCTTGCCTGTTGGACAGATTTCATCTTGTTAATTTGTGGTGATAGTAAGACCAAACTGTTAAAAGCAATTTTCTGTGCTCCTACTAAAGGCACTTTGTATAAAAACATGACTTAGAATGTGTATCTTGGGGATAAATTATAGAAGAATATCTAGTAATTTTCATGATAAAGACCATCATTGGAAGCACAATGCTGGCGTAAAGTTTTGAATATTTCTGTAAGAAGAGTATAATGTATGTATCATGGATTACTTGTAAAAGCAATATATGTTAGCTGAAAATACTGCAGTAAATCTATTGCAAGTTAGTACAGGAATTATGAAATGAATATTTAAATAGGAGGTTTCTCATGCTATAGGGCCTGCATTTAAACATAATATTTGATATACATTTATTCCTGCAATCAAGTGGATTGGGATTACTAACTGATGGGAAGTTGACAAGTCAGATGTGTATGATTTGGAAGGACTTGTGTAGACAGTGAATTTACAGTGGGATGATATGTTCTGTAGTTTCTGAGTAAGGCAATGACGATACGTGTAATGGGAGATATTACAGAACCAATTAGACCCAAGAGACGTGCAGAGTGCAGACACAGGCATGGAGAATCTAAAGGATTCCAGTATTAGATGGCAGTATGAATTTTTTTTTTTTTTTTGGTATTACACTGACAAACACATTGTTTTATTTTCCTTTTAGAAAAATTAGGACAAGGAAGTGACTCTCCTGTCACTCATCATGACAGCAAAGCACAATTAGATTGAGTGCAGCTCTTATTGTAACTCATTGGCCATTGTGCATTATGACATTTTCTTAATTTTTATTAATCTAAATGGTAGAGCTGTATGATCTTTAATTTCCAAATTATTTTCAACATCCTTGGTACTTTTTGACAGTTAAACAACTTGTAGGTGGGTTATGGAGAAACAAATCACAGAATCCTAAGCTTACACTCTTATGTGATATACTTCTGGGGCTGACTGCTTTTATTTGTCTTTTACAAGTACTATCTGTGCTATGAAATCAGCAGCTTGGCAGTATTAGAGCTGTTCCTGCAGTCTGAAAAGGAGCAGTGAAGCAGAGCAGGGTTTTTTACACTTGATGCTGCTGCAGGAGCCACTGGAGATCAGGAAGTTCTTGTCTCTGGGCTCACAGATGAGACTCAGATGTGCTTTCCACTACAGTGTCACTCATGGTTTGTACTTTTTCCAGCCTATGTCCAAGTTCACAGAATCTAGAGGAAGCCTGGGTATGAGCCACCAGTGCAGCAGGACCTCATTTTGCACAATAACTATTTGAGAAAGGGGGCAGATTGTCTAAAGCTTGGTTTGATGTGTTCCTTTTAAAAAGAACCTGTATGAAGCTTTATTTGCCCTTTTCCTTTTTAAAAGGTACCTGGATAATTACCTTTTTGGAAACTTAGGATGACATGCACTCCACCCTGTCCAGTGGTTCCAGTAATGTTTTTTTCATGCGCTGCATTCAAGTAAAAGAGCTAATTCAGTTGTTATCTGGAAGCTTTTTATAGAATATGTATTGTTCCTCCAGTGTTAATTGATCATCACTTTTACTTTTTTTAGTCAATATTTGTCCATGTTCTTATTAGTATGAGTTAAATACCCACTAGTTTATATAGTGTCAAGAGCTGTGAAATAAATTAGCAGATCTTCAGTAGGTTTTTTGATGGTAATTGAAGGAGACTATTCACAAAAGAGTTTAAAGAGCATTGCCTTTATTGTGGAGAGGGCAAGCCTGTGTGTGTCTGACCTCATTGGTAGCTAAGATGTATTGATGAGATTATATGCACCAAATTTAAATGGTACTGAGTTGTGCTGCTCTTACAGCTGTCTGCAGATGCTGTGAGTAGATGCAGTGGCCAGGGTACCATTTAGGAATCATCTGCAGTATCTTTGCAGATCTCCATTCCATAAGTTAAGCTCATATCCCGTCTTCTCAGGTCTGTTTGGATGCTCCTTGTCTCAAGCACTTCTTTCATCCTTTGAGGCTGCGAAATCGTACTTTGTTTTGATCTGAGCCTCCAGTGTTGCAGGTGGATGTGCTGGCTCAGAGCTTGCCTCTTGAGGCCCTCAGAGCAGCAGGTACACTAAGGCTTTGTGTTTGTGTGCTGAGGGCATTGGGACACGGCTGCACTGTGCAGCTGCTGCTTTTGTAGTTCCTCTTAGCATAGGCTGCAGTGCAGGAGCAATGGCCTCAGACACTTGCTCAAAATTTTCATTAAGGATCATGTGAGCTGTCCAAATGACTTAAATTTGAACATCTTGTTGATCTTTTTGTATGTACTTTTTTTGGTCCCTTAGCAGTTTTCGGGTGGCGCAGTTGTGACAACGCTCAGTGAACTGGGCTGGGATCTAGCTTAAACCCAAACTTTACTGTTGACTTTTTCCCCCTCTTTTTTTTTTTTCTTTTTCTTTTTTTTTTTTCCTTCCCTTCCTGGACTATTTTTCATCTCTAATGTGATTACAAATATCTGTCAGCAGATCACGTCGGGGTTGGGAGGATGAGACAGTGGGACAGAGTGGCAGGAGCCAGGGGGGGATGATGCTGATGCTGAATTTACTCAGGATTGTGGCTGAACCACAGCCTGCAGCTACGTCTGTGAGGCAGGTGTCACAGCTCATGGCAATTGTAAGCCAGTTAAGCTTAGGTTTTGCTTGCAGCATAGTTTTTGCACCATAAACTCCATCAAAACTTGCAAAACCTGCTTGAGATGTTGGGCTGCTTAAATTATGGGAGTTCTGTGCCTGTGCTGGTCTGCTGCTCTCTGGGTACCTGGGAGAGCCTGAGTACAGTGTAGCCACACAAATATGTTTACCTGGCCTCTGCTAAAATTCTAAGTTTTGAGTTCTTGCCTCTGTCTCAAGATGAAGTTACAGGACATGGACACGGGCTTGCTGCCAGTGAAGGATGAGATCTTACTCTGTGTTCCTCACTTGCCCGTCTTCAGCTGGTTTGGAGGTAGTGGAACTCACTCAGCAGAAGACATCCTGATGCCCTTGGGATTTTTGCTGCGTAGAATTTTCGAGCTCCCCAAAATAATTTTGGTCAGAATTTAGTATTTATTTATTGATAAATAATAGTTATGTACTACTTCTTCTGCAAAACTGCGTGACCCACAGAGGTGTACACAATTAATGCAAAAATAGTAGATCTGCACTTGTTTTGTTGTAAAGAAAGATAAAAATTGTAGCTATATTTCTAAGAGAGATTTTTTTGCTTTAGGAAGAAATGTTTGCTGTGATTCAGATTTCTGTCTCACTTTTCCTTCAGTATTCTTCCCAAACGTGTTTCTTGAAAAGACAAAAATTTTCACCCAGAGGAGGTTTTATGTTAATAATTCGTTGAAATGTAGCATTTTTGAGTAATATGATTTAATAAATGAATATGAGAGCTCAGAAATGCTTTCTTCCTTTTGCATTAGATCATACAGTGTGCCAACAGACTGAAGAATTTTTAATAGTTTTATTTCATTTTTTGATTGAAAATGGGGCTCTAGGAAAAACAATTGTACAAATGTTAATTCTGTCTTTCTCCATCAGTGATTGCTGTGTTCGAGGCAAGTACTGTGTAGTTTCCTAGAGGAAAAAAGGAAAATTCATTTAAAATATTTATTTTTTTCCATGGCTTGTTACATCCTTGTTACCATGAGATGATTAAATATTTGACCGCCCATTAGTGTTGTTCAGTAATGTAAAGTGGAATTGTGAACTGGTAATTTCATGGGTAAAATTTGAGTGTTTGGGGGTACAAGAGGGAAATCTCAGGCATGGGTTGCATGGCAGAGAGGGTTTTGATACTGCAAACATTTCCAGATGGACACAGCTCATGTGCATGTCTGAACTGCAGTAAATACTTGAACATGGAATATTTAACATTTAGAACTATGCAGAGTTGAGTCACCTGAAGGAAGTCAGTAGTGGAAATGGTGTTGGATTTATCATGAGCCTTGCAAACATAGATCTGCATTTCAGGAAACCAGCACGCACTGGTGGAAGATTCTAAAGAGCAGGACCTAGGTTGAAACTGAGATATTTTTACAATCCCCAGTGGCAGGGACAGTCTCCTGAAGGCAAGTCATTGGTTTTAGACTTTATTAGACCCTTACTTTAATTACCACCTCATTACTTGCTTTGCTTCCACAAAAAGTATTCCATACTGTCATTTTCCCTAAGTAACTGGAAATTTGATTGAAAGGGATGTTTAAAGTGAGACTAATTCAAGATTAAATAGTCACAAATTATATTATTGCTACATGTAAACAAATTACTTGCATATCTGATTTTATTCAGATTACTTTTCAAGTGGTAAATAATGCTTTATCACTTATATAGTGCTCTTACATCTTTAGAGTGCTTTTCTCACATTAATTAATCATCATTAAACACTCTAAGGTGGGTAGGTTAATACTATTATCCCCATTTTGCAGATGAAGAAATGTAGACTGTGAGGTTGTGATTTGCTCAAGGCCATATAGAAGAAAGAGAATCAGAGCTGGGATTAGATCTGTGTCCCTGGCTTCTAATTTCAGAAGACCAGTCAGATTGTGAGCCACAGTTTTGAAGCAAAATGCTCAAGTATGCATGTAGAACCAGCAGACATTTGCTTGGCCTCTTAGGTGCCTAACTTCCAGTTTGTTTAAAGGGAAACTTTGCTTTTGGGTCGTGTTTCACATTTCGACCTTCACGCTTTCAGGTGTGGAAATGGCCTCTCATTCGTTTAGGACCTCTTTTCTGATTTGATAAGACATTTTTATTTTCATCATTTTCATTGAATTTAACTTTCATCTTAAAAACTTAAAAATTTCTGCTTCTCTGGACTTGAACATAACTGCACGACTCACATAGAGCAGGTTTAGCACTGGTACCCCAAAATGCCTGCAGATGATACCAAGATCAGCTTTATTACTTAAACTTTTCACAAGCTGAGACATAAATAGGGTTGACTGCTGACTGCTGCTCTTTAGAAGAGATGAGGGAGAATTGCCCTCCGTGTGCTAAACCCAGCACCTTTGTAGGCAGTGCCCAGCTGCTCAGTAGGGAGAAACATTGACTTGTGTGCCCTACACCTTGGAGAATTACTGAAATAAAACAACATAGTCTGGGAATGGAGAGAAGAACTGTTTGTGCCACCACTTCGTTAATCAGAAGCACCACAGAGAATTATATTCAGCTGTTAGTAATGGGAGCATGTGCAGAAGTAACAGGTCAGGCAAAATAAGGTGCAGGAAAGAAATGCCCTTGGTACAGGAGGGTAATAACCTGCTGGGGTGATGTGGAATAGCTTAGAGACCCATGGCAGGTGAAGGTAAGGATCTGCTTGTGCTGCAGCATCCTTCTCACCTGTCCTTATTGCCAGGGAAACGTAGGAAGTGATTGTAGAGCCTGGCTGCTGAGTTGGGAACTCTGGCTTCCCTTCCCAGCCCTGACCAGCGTTAGTTTCTAGCTCAGCCTGCAGAATCAATGCAGCGCTTTCTCAAGGTGCTGCTCGCTTGAATTCACAGAGAAGATTTGGAACTCTTTGGATGTAAGATCATGGAGAAGGTAGCATATAAATAGATAGACTGGGAAGGGAGAATGTGTTGCAGACAGAAGTAATTCTCTGTCGTTGGTCAGCTAATGAAGTCTTTGGCTGGATGATAAGAGTTGCCTGGGGGTGATTTGGAGTCATTAGCCTGCAATCTGCCCGGGGATCACACTGGCACGGTGGAACTGGGGACACCTGGGACGTGAGCACAGGTCTAGAGCTGATCCTCGTGCTCTGCTTGTGACACCTACAAACAAGGGATTCCCTAAAAGCAGTAACACGGGCCTCCCTAGAAATAGCTCAGGCCTGTAGCAATGAGATCAGAGCAAGAACATAATCTCCTGCTGTAGGGGGTTGGGTTTAATCCAGCAGGAATTACACCTTGGGTTATGGGTGTGTAGGGATGCCTCTCACCTGTCCCTATGGGCTGCTTGTGGTTCTGGCCCATCAGGGGCTTGGGAAGCACTGCATTTTAACAACTTGGCTGTTGGTGGAAAGGAAGGAAACAGGATATTTGCCTATTTGTCTTCTTTTAAGACCATGGAATGTTTTCTCACAGTGGATCCTAGTTTTAATCACTAGACCCATGATTAGGTAATGTTAAGTCTGCTGCAAGAGTAGTTTAATAAATATTTTAGTATGCAGATAAGCCACTGATAACCATGTGCATTCACAAACTCATACATTTTTATGCCTAAAAGGGGAGAATTCAGAGTTTGTTGATACCATTTCACTATGATGTCTTAAAAGTAAGGCATACTTGGTGGCAATAGCTGTCCAGGTAAATTGAACTCAAGTGAACAAACAAGCAGGTCATTTATTTTATTTACCCTAAAAGGGTTTTTCATTCTTTAATTGTAACTCTGGATATAAATTATGTGTGGAAGATAGACTAATGATTTTCCTGTGTTTGATTAAAGGCAAAGAATCAAAGATTTGTTTATATATTTATCTATTTGTTTCTTTGCTGTGATAAGACCAGTTGTTATCCAAACAGTGGGACTGACCTAATAAAGGTCATATGCATAATTGATCTCCATCTGGTTTTCAATATTTATTCTCGCTATTCTTTTAATAGACTTCAGTTCCAGAAGTGCAGCCTGCAACATTTTTAAGGTGGTATATTTTAGCACTTCTGTAAAAGATTTTGTTTTATGCTGGCCACTGAAATGGAAAGGTTTGTTGTTGGTTCCATCCTTTGGTATCCCTTCAAGAGAGATTATATCAAAGAAGAAGAATTAAATTAAAATTGATTTGTGTTATTGATTTTTCTTCTTTTTTTTTTTTTTTTTTTTTTAAAAGGGGGATAAAGGGTGATGGAAACAGCATATGCCCCTATGCTGTTTTACTGAGGGACTATTTCTTAAAAACAAAAAACATATGTGCCCAATTTACATATTTACTAATTAAAAAAGCTTCCTGGAAACATTAAGTAGACCATCTTCTGCAACCTTTAACATTGTGGCTAATGGATATAGCCTGGAAATTTTCATAGGAGGTCCTCTAAATAATGTAAATGATTATGAATATGTAACTAGTTAATATGCAGCTACGAAAGGATTATCATGTAGAGGTTAATGAACATGCTGCTCTTATGGTTTGCAGGGCTTTTCTTTTTGTGCTTTCAGCTCACTTCATGCGTGGAAAGTCATGTATTGGGAATGGAAAGCTTCCTGTCTTTTCCATCTTCATCTGTAATGGGGCAATTAAATTGAAACTTCCTTAAAGGATTTCATAAACATTTTTGTATGCTAAATTATGTTGTGTACTTCACAATCACTGCCAAATGTGAAAGGATGAAGGATGTGGATAGAATAGGCTTGGACTCCTCGACTTGTTAGCGATGGGCTCCAGTGTGCCTTAGCTTTGTTACCAGACAATTTATGTCTTCTGCAGAAACTTTACTCTTAAAATGGGCTTCATATTAATAGTATGAATTAGATTTCTGGCTTGACGTCCTGTACAAGTCCATGTATTTACTCTCAAGCTTAAAAATAGTTGGCTTGCACATTAAGGAAGATATTTTGCTAGGCATTTGATTTGTAGGAGTTTAAAGCAAATGATAAATTTAAACTTGGCTTATGTGGGATGAGCTACCTGGCTGACTTTCCTGATGGATTATGAAATAACGTAACCACAAATGTAAAGCTGATCCTTTTCATTTAAGAACTTTGCTCTGTTTAAAGAATTATTACCTCACGAAGTAGTCCCTTTTTTTTTTTTACTTCTACATGAGTAGGAAGTAGCAGGGTCTGAGATCTGCTGTGCAAAAGCTGCACATATGCTAACTGGAAAAAAAAAAAAGTGTTTCATTCTGTTGTTTGGAAAAAAAAAAGAATTATCTGCTCCAGTGATTTCAGTGGTACTTGAATGTATGTTATTGTTTTCTCTGCAAATTTTCTCATTAATTGCTTTCAAATGTTAGCATTATTTTGGCTATAGGAAAAACGAAATTTGTAAAAAAAAATCTAGAAAACGCTTATATTGAGAAGCTGTCTAGACATATTTAACTGCCTCATGGCTTCATTGCATTTCATATAATTGAATGAAATTGTTTGTGTTGTGTTTTTGGTAACTATTATTCAGAGATCAGAATATGTTTTGAAAGACAAAATCTCCATGTAATTGTGGCAGAGAAGGTCACAGGTTTCAGCATCCTGCCTGTTTGCTATGGATAGTCTTAAAAACTGCAGTTAAAAAAGATGAAAGTATTTAATTTTAACAGTGTACTTTATTTTCTAAATTCTTTTGTATCTTTTGGGAAAGCCTGTGGCATGAGGAAGTAAGTGAAATATTTATATTAAAACTTACCTTTTTTGACACTCAGAAGAGAAGCCAGCAGCCCCTCACGGTGTCAAATATCCCTGTATTTACACAGCACGAAGTTAATTTGGGCTTTTTCAAGTTAAAGTGGCCAGTGGAAACATTTGTTGATGTACTGATAGAGGAAAAATGTTTTTGGTGCTGTGAGATTCATTTGTTCTGCGTTTTAATGACTGAGCATTGGAGTTACATTGATGACTTGTTATAATTTATGTTGTTTTCTTATTCTGCAAACATGTAGCACTGAAAATAGATCAGCAGATTGCACCAAACTGCTACTTATCTCAGATCCTGTGTCACGTAATAGTTACGGAGCAGGTATTGTACCAAAATAAGAAGTGAAAAGCTGTAATTTTTTTCTGTGGTTATCACTCTGCATTAGCCTGTGATAAAGTGTGCTGCTTAAGAACGACCATTCACACGCCTTTGCCCTGACAAATAAAAATGTGAATAGAGACAGCACCAAATCTGTAAAGCTCCTGTTCTAGTTTCTGATGCATTGACATTGCAGCTGTGTGCTTAGCCTTGTTTTTTTCATGAGTAGTTATCTGTTTTAATGACAGGTGGTCACTGGCTGCCAAGAAAAAATCCAGCACTGGTAAGTAAAAAAAGTCTACATGTCTGAAGTACTGATGAGTAACCTAGTTATGTTTTAGTAAAGTGTTGATGTTTATTCTTATGAGAGTCAAGTCCTGCTAGCATGTTTTCTGGATTATAGTTAGTGATAGCTCAGAATTGTTGCAATGTACTCTCCTTAAAATAGATTTATTTCTCACTGATACAATTAAATCACTAATACAGTGAGCCTCAGTGTTTATACTTCTTAAAAACCTATCTCATCTGTCATTTTTTCCCAAGTAACCTGGTTGGAATAATGCTTAATCTGCCTGAATGGTGAAAAGGTGTTCCCAGGGTAGAATTATTGTTTTCTAACTATGGAGCAAGTAGGGAAATTCCACTTGCCCCCCTGCCATGTGCTGAAACAATGTGGAAAGTAATGTTTCACTGTTACCCCCCACTCCCCCCCAAGTAAAGTACACGCTAAATCTTAGTTTTTAATACTTAAAGTAAATGGTTTGTTCTATAAAAAAATTATCTTTGGGTATTTTTTCTCTGTTGGCAATCTATGGTTAATAGAAAACATACCTAGTAAATAATAGTTTTGTATGGCATCTGAGGAAAATGTACATTTAATGGTGAATGGAATCTTATATTATGAGTTATTGTGAGATATAACAGTTGATCTTACAGATATCAAATTACAATATATCCATGCTGTGTTTACCATGATTTTACTGAGAGAACAACAGGAGCTGTCTTGATTATTGTCTGCAGGGTTATTGCAGAATCACAGCAACTGCCCCTTTAGTGGTGAGATTAAACCTTTGGTTATACACCATCAAGCATATAATATTTTAAATTTATTTTAAGAGGCTTTTTCTTCATGCCTGAAAGATCTCCAAGCAAATAATTTATATTTAGTGTGTATCAAATGTTTTTAGTTTAAATGCACATAGGCTGCAAGTGCTGGATAAGAGGAAAAAAATCAAGGCAATCTATACACATCATCATATTAAATTCTGACTATTGGCTCGCAAAAATAATCTAAAACTAATATGTTTCATTTAATGTTTAAAATTCAGAGGCTGCATTAATTTTCAATAAGGGAAATATTGAAGTGCCTGCTGGTGCTGCTGTGGTGAAGGCAGGCAGAATATCTCCAGCTCATGCACTTTCTCAGGAGCTTTGCAGTGTCTGTGCCCACTGGCTCCCATGTGAAATTCTGCATGTGCGTTCTTCCGCTCAGAGACAGTGCTTTTCAGAAATAAGCCTTTTGGCAGAAAGCTGTAAAATTTGAACAGATTTTTAAAAATTTGGAAAATTGTGACCGTTGTTTTCCTTTCTGCGAGGGCTGAGGTTTGTGGAGTGGCCTGGGAGTGTTGGCTGTGGAAGAAGGAGTTGCTCCTGTGTTTGCTTTTATCCAAACTCTGGCTATGACCCACCCCATCAACTGGGGTGTTTTGGGCACAGAGTCTCTAATGAAAAAAATAACTTACTGATTTCTGTTATATAGAAAAGCAGTTTGTATAGCATCCATACAATCTTTACTGCATTAAAAAAAAAAAAATTAAAGTTTAGTACTCTTGTTTAGATCTTGATTGTGCAAGAGCTGAGTGCTCTTGTTTCAACTGAATAATTTGTTCATATAAGACCTTTTAAGTAGTCAGTGACACAGAAGAATGTTAAATAGAATTGGGTGAATAACAATAGGGTTTTAAAATGCTCAGCTTCAATATATTTCCATTAAATTATTTTCTTTTCCATTTTTCAGTGCACTTTTTGAAGCATATTTCTAAAGCCATGAATCCAATAATGGCTTGGGTGTGGGATTATGCTAGACATGCATTTCCCCTTCTAGGGACATTTCATAGCTGGGGTTCAAGTATTCTTCCTCCCTGTTCCCTTTGGTTCTTCATTGCCTGTTGTGGCAGACTGTAGCACTTCCACACCCCAGAGCTTGTGGAAGCATCAGCTACACATGAAGAGGGAGCTTCCTTCCTTGAGTAATGCTGTTTCAGGCCAATTATTTAAACGGATCAGTTTAAATTTTCTTTATCTGCATGGCCCAGTTCAGGATGTGACCCCACTTTTAGAGATTGCCATGGGGGAGGTTTGCTCAGCAAAGGGCAACAGTCCCAGTGCAGAAAGCAGGGTGCTTTGCTTCTGAAGTAGTACAGCTTCTGTGGCCAGTGATTTCTCCTGGACCCTGATCAGATTGTTCAGTAACACACAGCAGTCAGGCCTGATAGATGGTGTCTGCTTTTCAGGTTGGTGAAGAAATGTTGAGTGGCTTTCAGCCACAAAATGATGGGAATGTTTAATCCTGCTGTGAGTGGGGGATTTTCATTCCAGGCTCTTTCCATGGAGTCCTCTCCTGCATTTGAGACATGTGCCAGGCCTTGTTTTTCAGTGGCTGCTTGGAGTGCATTTCTGAAATCCAGATCTCTCTGAGGCGAAGGCTGGGTTCTGTAAATAGTATTAAGTAATTGATTGTTATTGCTGACACCAAGTTTTCATTATATTCTTTCCTCCCCAGAACATCTCAGTGCATTTTGCTAAGATTCATGAGTTTGTCCTTCCTCTTTGAAGGAAGTGAATTATGTTTTCACTCTGATGTGGGCAATGGACAGAAGGACTTGCCTAAAATGTCTGGGAGAAATCTGCTGTCAGAGCAAAGCAGCAGCAAGCATCTTTTGTAAATCAGTTATGTGAAATACGGTTTTAATGTCCAAGTGGCATAAAAGCCTAAATTCTTTTTTTCAGGATGCGTTCAAAACTTAATATGGGTATAAAGTAGGATGGTTACACCAGAGTTTAACTGTGAAGCAAATGAGTCAAAACATAAGACTATCAGATAATTTTTCATAAGGAATGCTGAAAAAGATTTCACTCTGCTTATGAATCTAAGAAAATCAATGGTAATACTTTGAGAGTTGTGTTATCAACTCTGACATTCATTTTTCAGCATTTATAGATTGCTTTCCTGAATCATCCTCAGAAAACCTGTAATTTGCATCTTGGGTCAGCGTTGTTAAGTGTGTTGCTCTCTGCTTTCAGCTGCCTTTTATTGCAGAATTTACTACCATATATATGTTTATTGTTTTGAAGTACAAGTAAACAATATCATCAAACCTGACATTTATATGCCAGCTACTTCATGCAGGAGCTGATTTCTGACCATCTTTAGAATGACGGGGGTACATTAAGAGACTTTTTCCAGACAAATTTAAGTATTTAAGAATGCCTTTACAAAAGAATGCTTATTTAGAGTGTAGTTGCTTGTTTTGCACACGGAGTAAAATCCCTGCAGCCACTGAAAAGCTGTTTCTTGCACAGTCCTGTGTAAAGCCAGGTGTGTGCCTTGGGAATGAATACCTACCTTGTCCCAGTTCATCAAACCATTTCTCTCCTGAGTAGCAACATGTAGCTTGAGCCTTTTTTACAATTTAGATAGAGAAGTATCAGAAGGGATGCATGTCCCTCATATGGGCTTGAAAATGTGACAGAATCCTGGTGGCCAAGCCATCTTTCAGAAGAGTTGACTCTTGATAGGAACACAAAGTTCATGGGAATATCAGAATTAATTAAAATTTTGCACATTTATGTCATCTCAAATCAAGGTCAGTATATAAACTCTGTATTACAAATGATAGTTTGAAGAATTTGCCTCTTACAAAGCATAAACTGGATTTTCAGTTCTTTTTCTAAATATTGGTGGTGTGATAACTTGGGCTTGAACATGGAGTGAGATACTCCAAATCTTAGTGAAAGAAGTGCTTCTTTGCACCATGAAAAATTCTAATTCTGAATGAGACATGCACAATATAAAATAATCATGTACCTATCTTAATACACATTATTAGAAAATAATCATAGCTATTATGTTTGTCATCCCATGTCTTTTGTAAATGAGTTATTAATCTATCAGCTGTATGTGATAGAGTAAAACAGTTAATTTTTCTGTATTTTTGGTGTGTTTTTGATTTACTAGCAGAAAACCATTAACTCTTTACTTTAGCTGTGAAATTGAATCAACTTGAATTTGTCAACAGGAAGAAGGTGGAGAGCGATTATGAGGCTCTTCAGGAACGACTCCAGACATTGCCTGACAAGCTGTCCTATGATGTCATGGTATGTACATGCAGAGGTCATACAAGAAAATGGGTAAAACTGTTAAAACCTAGGCTGTCTGCACTGGGCCTGAGGTGTTAGTCAGGTTGCCAGTACTTGATAATGCTACATTTATTGTCATAATAGTTAAACCTTTGCTTTTGTTTCTTTCTCTTTTCTTTGAAATCCATTATAAATTACAGTGTTACTGACAACTGAAAGCTGATGACATAAATGCTTAACACAAAACTTGACATGTTTGATATGGAAATCTATTGTATAGAAAACGATAATTATGACTGAATTACGGTACTTAGTCATTTCCTGAGAAGAAAGTGGCTGTAGTACTTCCTGATTCATGGAAATAAACCCTAGAACATTGATTTTTACATAAAAAGGTGCTGCTAATTTTTGTTCCACCAATCTTCCCATTGACATAGCGATCTTTTCTGGTGCTCTGAATCTTCCCTAACAACTGCACAGCTCCCTGTGTAAAATTTGCCCTGTTGGCTTGTGCTCACCAAAATTTTGAACAAATTGCCTTCTCTTTTTTTTTCCTCTTCCATTCTCAGGTTCAACTCAAGATAAACCTTGAAAGCAGGGAAATTATACTGCCCATAACTGAGTGGCTGATTTCAGCACTCAGTGCCTGACTGCTGCTTTCCTTGGCAGCCTGGCTGATACACAGTTGGGTTTTTAGTGGGACAGTGTTGGAGTACACCTCACCATGTGGGAGGAGGGAGGGTTTCCCTTTGCTGTGCTGGTGATACAGCTCTGGATTTTATGTGTGTAGTCCATTTGTCATGTGTGTATGTGTGGCCACATGATACAGAGCATAGATTGTGTTGTTTCGAAGTGTAGAAACTCCCCTGTTTTTAGAGAAAACTAGATAGGGCTTATTCTTAGTTGATGCAGCAATATTAACTCACATCTGTTACTTTAAATGTATAGAAACAGTTCTTATCCTGTTAGCCAAATATTTTCATATGCTTTTAATTTTGCTTTCATCATTTTGGGGGAAGAGTGAACAGGCAACTTGTGCAGTCTGCTACTTTAAAACAAAGTCAGGGAGGGCACATATGTAGGAAAAGCCCATTCTGCATCATCTTAATGTCAGGGTCCTGCTGGAGAACTGTTTCCAGCACTGGGACCCTCCCATGGATATGGAAGAGGGAAAATTGCTTTCTGAGGAGACAAATCCACTAGGCCAAATGCTCTGCTTCAGCACAAACATAAGGAGAAAGCAAGTGGCAGTGCTGAGGAACTGAGCAAGAAGGCAGAAGAATAAAGTAGAGGGAGCTGATACAAATCGTCTGAGATAGGTCTCTTTTTACCCTAAAAAGAGAGAGACTTGATGTGGATGTGGTTCTTATCTTCATGCCACCTCCATTTTAGGTCTAATTAGCTTTTGGTCTCCTCATTTCTTGACAATTGAAGCCCACAGGCAGCCAGGCAGGTGGCAGTGGGCCTGGGGGTCAGAATGCCAGGGCTGGTGCAGGGGACAGGGATAGGAGTGGCCAAGGCTCCTCCTCATCCAGACGCCTTGCCCCAGCACTGCCTGTAAAATTTGGGCTGTAGAAGACATCTTAAATCATAAAACCAGTGTCCTGGATGTTGCAGTGCATGTTAAAATGTGGGATTCACATTTTAGGAAGCAGATGCAAAGTTTTAAAATGTGTTTGTCACCTATGTGCTGCTGCCTGAGGTTTCCTGCTTTTGTCCCTGTGCCTGGAGAGCAGTTAGAGGGTGAGAGTTTCTTGTGGGGCATCTCTGGGAGGTTGAGGTTTGCAGCCTGGTGAATGACCCAGCAAAGTGAGATTAAACACTGTGGTCCTGCTGGGAGCTCCAGTGTCTTACACTGGAATTTCTGGTTACTTATATTGGCAAGACAGATTCTGAGAAAAGCAACTTGTCTTTGAGCTGATCACACCTATTCAAGTATTGTAAAAAGTTTTAATAAAGCTAATCTGGCTTTTATTAGGAAATAAATGTAGTCTGCATATAACTCAAATAATTTGTATTAGCAGGGTTTATATGTTCAGATGAAGTGAATTTGTTTTCCAAGTTAGCATTCAGCTGTTCTGTGTCACAAAACAAGTTGTCTAGTGAAATTCAAGTTTTCAGACTTTGTAAGTACAATACTAAATTCCGGTGGGTCTGGTCATTTGAATATTTATGGTGGGTTAGTCACTGCTGTAGAATTTTTATTTTTAAAATCTTTGTTTTACTTTTTAAAAAAATTAAGACATGTATGACTGCCTAAGTTTTATTTTCATTAGTGGTGTCTATGTCTTTGACAGGTACCTTTTGGTCCTCTTGCCTTCATGCCAGGAAAGCTTGTCCACACTAATGAGATCACTGTTCTGCTGGGGGACAACTGGTTTTCAAAGTGCTCAGCAAAGCAGGCTATTGAGCTGGTTGAGCACAGAAAAAAACGTATGTATGTTTCTGAACATAATTTCATAGTTAAAATTACATACCTTGTATTAATATATAAAACTAGTGATATCTACGCTGTTGTGTTTTTTCTCAAAAAAGCTCACAAACAAAGTCCCATTTAGGTGTAGTATTAGTTTAGCACCTTATCTTCCATCCTTGCTGGACACTTGATTGGATATATCTAATTAGAAAAGGAAACCAAAGTAAAAAACCTCTTTCACTTTTAATGTAAGAAATGCTGTGTTCTGTTCAAGAAAGTGGAGAAGTGGAAACTGCCTTCTGCTTTTGTTCTTAGTTACTTTATTCCCTATATTTTGCTCTCTTGTCTTGTTTATTATTTCTTTGCTGCCTTGTCCTGTGTTGTGGTGTTTTTTGGTGTTTTTTTTTTTGTTTTTGCTGTTTTCTTTTTTTTTTTTTTTTTATCTTTTTGTTTGTTTGTTTGTTTGTTTGTTTTTGTTTTTGGGCCATGTAGTTTCCCATTTTGTCTCTCTCTCTACACATACTTTGCTCCTGCTTGTTGGTTCTTTTACTTGCTGCTCAGCTGCATTTCTGCCTCCTGCCCTTGATGTTCCTCTGGTGTGGAGTGATCTGGATCTCCCCAGATCCAATGTAGTTGATCACCACCAAATTCATCTTTTACACAGAAATATCACAGGGGCAGATAGGCAATTCCTGGGTTGATTTCCAGCTCTTTTGTGGCTGCTGTTGAGATCTTAGCTTTGAAGAGCCAGGACCAGAGCTAGAGCTATGCATGGTGAACTTTGGAACTTCTTTATGTTAGAAAGAAGAAGAATCTAAAATATTTGATACAAATGCCAAGAAAGAGAAAGCACAACAAAATTGAAAATAAATTGGTAATTAATAATTGGTGCTTGTTAGCCTTCATTGTTTGCTTCAGACAAGCATTTGAGTTGATTTTTTTCAAACTGGTTTCCTGTAACCTGTCCCATTCCTCAGTGGGTGCTCACTGCAGCTTTGCCCTGTGTATATTACAGCCACCACAACTATTTGCAACTGGTTTTTGTTTGACTGCAGCTCTCCATGTTGCTGCCTGCAGCAGAATACCCTAGAGGTTCCCCATCTGAATAAGCTTTTTTTTTCCAATTCTGTGCAGGCAGTATTTATGTAAAAAGAGTTGAGGATTTTTTTATAAAAATCCATTTTCTGTATTACTTTAAAATACTCCTTTATGAACAGCATTGCCAAAAGTATGTAATTTGTATTTTACCTATTATTGTTCTTAATCTGGTTCTCCTGACACAACTTTGCAATTTTCTTTCTTAGTGAACTGAATCTACATTATTTATTGTGACTCTTGTGAGATCTCAGGTCCAGATCTTTTTCCTTGATCATTAATATTTTTTTCAGTGCTGCAGAATACTTTTGTCACTGTTACATTCAGTGAAATCATTTGACCTTTGCATAGTAGATGTTTGAACATTAAGTAGTCTCTTGGGAGATACACAATAAATGCTGGATTCTTTCCTTTATGATCTTTTAAATTGCATTTAAAATACGAACTCAGAAGTACTAATTTCTTTCAAAGCAGAATAGTCATTGATGCTGGATATAAACCCTCCATTCAGCTGATAGTTCACTTCAGCTGTGTGATGGCTGCCAGTGGGAGGCTCCAAAACACTGGTATTAACTAAAAACTTTTTTTTTTAAGGACTGTTCTCAGTTTTAGATGGTAAAAGACATATTAGTACATATGATTCTGAAAAAAGGTTACTTCTTTCCTAGAGACACTTTTTTCCTTTAAAAAATACAACTGACTTAGACTCTTTAAACCATTTTCATGCTAAATGAATGCAACTTAGAGAAGAATTGGCAATTTTATTAGTTTGTTCTAAGGAAAAAAGTTACATATGTGAAAGACCTGTAGGCCATTGCTATGTAATATGAATTGGCTGCTTGTGGCAGAAATTTGCGAGAGTGATGTTTGTCAGGTGTTAGTTACAAGTCTCTTTTGTGTGTTTATTTCATTGTAGTTACTTTCATAGGTATGACTTCCACTTTCAGTGGCATTTTGGGACCGTAGTGTACAGGGTGGGGTGTATTGGGCATTACCATCACACTGACACAACGTGATTTGATTTTTTTGTACATAATCTTTTTGTTTTGGACATAAATTCCAAGGGTAGGTCACACACACTGGAAAAGAGGGCAAGCTCACTGCAGGGGATTACACTGCCAGCATTCCCCTATGTCCTGTGTGCCAGGCAGGAGGTCCTAACGGGGCAGAGCTTTTTTAAGCATGTGTTTAAGGCCTGTGTGTGCTTAAAGGCTTTGATATATAGGAATTGGGGTCTGAACAGAGCAAAGACAGGCTCACACTGAAATAAACCTGGCTATATTTGTTGACGGTTTGTTTCTTCAGTGCCCGACATTTTTTATATCCAATATTACTCTGTTTAATTTAGATGGGTGTTTTTTTATAACTAGCTGGTCAGATCTGTTCAGATAACTGAAACAAAATTAATTAGTACAGCCCTAGTAATTCAGTGCTTTAACAGGAGTTAGGACTATAAAGAAATAAATACATTTTCACTGCACATCATCTCTCGTGTCTCACTCTGCTGAATGGGGAGGAGAGGGGGAGAATCTGTTCAGGGTTCAAGTTTTCTAGGGGGCTGACTGTCAGGTAAAAAAGGGTTAGAGATTCATGAAACAGTTTTGAGTGTTCTTCCTTGCTGGTTCTGAGGAGTTTTCCTTCTTGCCATGTGTGGGTCTGTGTATTGGAGCCCTCTGGTCACCAGGGCTGTCCCTGCTGAGCTTTGTGCCCCCCAGTGCCTAACAGGTAATTTAATCAAAGCCCACAGGTCATTTTCTTTACAGTTTGACTCCTTCTATGAGAATGAAGGATGTGAATTTGCATGTTTAAGCAGCAGTAGTGCCAGATAAATCCAACAATACCAGTGAGTATAAAGCCTTGGAAGTTAGGGGTAGCAATAAGAGTGTACTATATATAAAAGCTTTAAATATTACTTAGTACTAATTAGGTCATCCTTTTTGTCTTAGTATTTTTGTTAAATTTGCTTTTTAAAGGAGAATGAGTGAAAAAATGTTTGCTTCTATGGAACAGAGAAATGCCCAGCCACAGTAGATTAATTTCTTCGTTAAAATTTATTTAATTGAAAGGAATAATTGAAGGGTGACTGTACTGAATTTTAAATGCACTTTAGCTGACATAGCTGTAGAAAGCCCTATTTTGGGGATACATTTCTGTTTGCTTAGCTTTTGATTTAGATGCAAATTGTTCAGCACTGTGATTGGTTGAAATGTATTTGGTAAAATTTGGGACAGTCACTCATGTCAAATGTTACTTTTTCATCAAATATTGATCGTGTCTTCTTGAATAATATTTGAGTTGCAGTAGGTCTTTAATTTGCTGTGCATTTTTGTGACATTCTAGATATTTAGTTAGTTCCAAAATAGGTAATAAATAGAGTGAAGTTTATAGAATTGCCAAGTATATTTTTAATTGTTTTAAATTCATTGCAGTTCGTTAAACCAGGTAATACAGATAATGGGAAACACTTCACACATGTGTTTGTGTGTAAAAATGTGAAGAAATAGTGAAGTAGATTAAAGGATATGCACACCAAATTCCATTAAAATAAAAGAAATTAGCTTTTTAAGTATGTCACAGTTTAGCACAACAATAATGCAATTGTACTTTTTTTCTCCTACAATTATCTTGCTTAAGGTACTTCATAATATTTCTGTTCTCCTCAAGGCAAGACTGTATTGTCTCAGAATTCAAAGAGGGAATAAAGATTCTTTTTGTGAATATGGGATTATATCTTTTACGTGTTTGTGATGATATAAATTACATTTCTTCTCTATATCAGTAATCGCATTAATTCTTTAAGATGGGAAATTTTTCATTACAATAGTCCCTGTGGTAGTTACTATAGAAAGAAATTAAATAGATTTTTCTTGTAAATATTTGTGGATTAATTCAGTATGGTAGGTATTCCAAGTGTCTAAACATTTTAAAAGGTGGGAAATTAAAACATGCACACAGAACTAGGAGTGGTTTTATTGTGTTAAAAATTTATCAGATTAAAAAAAAAAATCCCACTTAAAGGAGAATTGTTGAACTACTTAGCAATTGTGTCTTCAGTATATGTAAGAATACCCTTGCAGTGTCATGCTGCAAATGAATTCATGAAATGAAAATACTGATTACATTAACATACAGTATTGTGATAGTCCCCAATTGTAAATTGCAGTGTGTAACCCCTAATACAAATATTTGTGTCAATCAAAATTGACCGATAGCTCAGGATACAGGGTTTAAAAGATACCATTGTTTTAATGAGATGATCCGGGTGGATGAGGACCAGTTTGAATTTGTTCCTTATCAGCATTTCCAGAAAAAAAGGTTTTGTCTCCAAAATACATGATAGGAAGGCTTTCCATTTCCCATCTGTGAATGAGGGAGGCCTTCAGAGGTTTTAATGTTTTATCCAAGGGTAAAAATATCTTCCCTGATATTCTAAATAATGTAACACGAACTTGTCTACTCACAGTTTTTGGAGTTGAGAACAAAAAGTGCAGGCAATGCTACAAAAAGATTCGGCTTTTGCTTTTTATATTAAAAAAATGGTGCACAGCAGAGAATTCTGTTCTGTTGTGCTTTTAAACTTTTTTACCATTTTTTGCAATTATCACTTCTGAGTTTGATAACCTCCCTCAGTTCCTTCCTTACCCTTGTTAAGTTAGGAGCTGATTCGATGCAGTGCTAAGTGCTCTAAATTTGCTCTGCAGTTCCCAGGAGGTATTTGGCTTCTCACAGGACCACAGTCTGGGTATTTTAACCAGAACACACTGGAACAAAGTAAGGAGAATAGACTCCTTTCTGTAAGTTACATACTGTGATTCAAATAAGCCCTTACCTTTTTTTATGATTCTTACTGGGCAACAGAGGAGTTGTCTGAATGCCACCCTCCTTCCTTTAGGAGGAATTGAAATGTATTCAGATAATTCTGGCAATTACATAGGTGTGTGAACCTAAAAGAGAAATGCCTTGCATTTACTTAGTGTTCCTAAAGCCAAATTGCCTGTAAAAATTTTTACAGAAGAAAATCCAAATGACTTTGGTTTTAGTACCAAGGGAACATGGAAAACAGAATGAAGATTGTCTTTAAAGGGTGAAAAGCTACTGCACAAAGGGTTGCATTGCATTTTAAAGAACTGGTGCAATTGCTTTTATAAGGAATGAATTTACATGCCTTATTGCAGGCAAAAGGAGAGCTTAAATCCATATATACAAAAAATCTTCAGGATTCTCTTTTCACTCTTAAATCTATTTCTAGAAAAATGAACAGAAAGGAATAGAAAAGAGAAGGGTGTTTTTAAAAGCTTGTGGTAAATACTACTTTCTTTTTTCTTACTTGTTTCAAGTAGCCTGTGATAGTTCTTTGGAAAAGTATTGGCTACAAAAAATTCTGTTGCCGATTAAGCATATATTGATTGAAAATACATTCAGCAATCCTCAGGTGATTTATCTACTTATGCAGACCCTAAAAAGTAAGAAAATAAGTGATGCACTTAATACCCATAATTTCCATGGTGAGAGTATGAACTACTGAGGTTCTGCCTTAGCTTGTGCTTTCTGGTTCTTGCTCTGGAGGAGCTGAGCCACTGTCAGTAACTGAGGTTGGTGGTTGCTCCTGGCCTGTAATCAACACTCTGTGCATAAAAACTTTTTTAAAGACTGGTTATCATCTACATGAGAAACTGTAATAGGCAACAGGAAGATCTTTTCTCTATATCTCTTTGCTCTATATCTCAATTGCATACAGAATTCTTTGTTATACTTAATCTACAGTTTCTGTCCTGTTATCTATCCTCAAAGGAGGTTATTTCCTATGTTACATCCATGAGACTCCCCTGAAGACCAGGCACATTAGGCTTCAGCTTTGTTTCAGTTTGTCCTGTTTCACAAAGTCTGACTTTTCAAAATAGATCAACCTGTTCTCACTATTCTTGTCTGTTCTTACTATTTAAATCCCAGTGTAACACACAGTTTCCAGAAGTAACTAAAATAATGTCTATGATTCCCCAAATCCTTATAGACAACACTCCAAGGACATTAATGTCAAACTCAGATAATTAAAATTTGTATCCAGCCAAGCTAATTAACCCATTAAAGCCAAAATGCATAGATGAGAATTTGTGTCAGTTTGGCTTTAGTACGTTGTCATGTCGTGTAAAATCTGGCTTCACTGGACTTCATTTCAACAATATGAAATGTGTTCCCCAATTATTTTTTTGGCTCTACCAGTGTATTTGTAGCAGAGGGCTGCTTCTTAAAAATGACTAATCATGGTATAAGGAAATCCAGTCAAGTCCTTTCAGACTAATAAAGGAGCTGGGAAGGAATGATCTAAATGTAAAGAAATCTTGCTGCCTGTAAATATGAAAGGTTGCTGTGCAGAGGAAATCTACTTATAGTGATTTCTGGTTCAAATATCTTTTCCTTTTGGTAGTCCAGGAGAACAGTCCTAGAGGCTCTGGAGGGCTGTGGCACTGAACTATCTTTCTGAGTGGTTTAGCTGAGACATGTAAATAGGAACTACACGGGTTCACCTGAAAGCCATGTCAGACTTTGCTCAGATTATTGGATGTGACAAAGTTGGACAACAGCCTCTGGTTCAATCCGTCTTAAAAGGCTCTAAGAAGCTTAAACCATGGGGTAGTAAGAGGAGGAGACTGTGGAGCCTGTCTTATTCTACCAGTATTTTTATGGGGGTCTCAATTAATAAAAACCCCTGTAGTTTGTAGTGACTTGTTCCTCGCTAGTTCCTGTGTGTTTCAAAATTCAGTGAATTCCGTTGGAGGCTGTGCAATGGCAAGTTCAAAACACTAGACTCTGAGCTTGCCCTGCGGTTAGGTACATGAGCCTTTTTCCAGGAGACCCCTTCTTTGCTGAGGGGCCTTACCAAGGGAAGGTGTCTGCTTTGGCCCAGCAGGAACTTTGGTTTTCCTCTGACAGGGTAGGAGTGAGCAGCCCAACAGGCTGGCTGGGGACACAGGGCCGGAGCATCGTGGTAATCCCAGCTGTCCGCTGCCGCGCTGTGTGGCCTGGGGCAAATCACTTAAACTGTCTGTTTCTTCATCTGTGAAATAGGAGAGAGTTATACTCACCTCCCTCGCAGGGCACTGGGCAGATTAGTTAATGCTTGTACAACATTTAAAAAAAAAAATACTCTGTAACTGCTTGGTGTCCTTGCCTAATGGAGAAAGCCAGTGTGCACCCGTCTGGGAAGCAGCATCACAGCATGGTGCTCCAGCAGCAGCATAACCTAGATGGCTGCTGAACAATATTTAGGTATGCAGGCAAGGAGTGAGACACTGGTGGTGGTGAAGAAACAGCTGAGCATCACATTTACTATGAATGAAAAATAAAAACCAGAGGAAAATTGTGTTCCCAACTATGTATATGTTTCTGTATGCTGAGAATAATTTCAAGAGCTGAAGGCTCAGATTTTGTAGAAACTATCACTACCTCTCTTTTATTTGGACTCTGGAGGGTGGGTTAGACACCAAAAATGCTGTGGCTGATGTTGATGTGAATTAACTGATAATAAAAGCTGCTCTGAATGATGGAGGACAAAGGAATCATGTAAGGGGAGCAAGACCCTAACTGTATGTGGAAGGAGCTGTGTCCTCTGCTGGGTCTGTGTTGGCACTGCTCGAGACAGCACATACTTTTTTGGAAGTGGTATTTCATCCAGGAGGCAATGCAAATGCAGGGCTTTTTTCAGAGAAGAATCTTAAGCTATTTCTTAGAAACAGCCTGAAGAATGGAGAATGACTGTACATTTGACACATAGCTTGTTTTGTGATTTAAAGGCTAATGCCTTTGAAATACCCTAAAAGTCTGAGCTTTGTCTTAGTGCTCCTTCTGGGACTTGGCTTGAGTAGCCCTTTCTAAAATGCATAAATATCTTTCTAAACTATTTACTGCAAGTAATACATTTTTTAAGCAGTTGTATTCGAGACAGTGTGAAACATCAACAGGGGAAAAAAGCATACAATACTGAAGATCATAAAACTGTGAGAGTAATCTCACACACTTGGTGGTAGTTGTGTTTTGCCTGGACTGTTCCATGCATAATTCCCTCTCCTGCGTGTTTGGAGGGGAGGAGGGATAAGAACCTGTTTGCAGAAATGAGTCAATAAGTAGGTTTAATTTTTGAGTACAAGTACAAACTCATTTTGTCTGCTTAGATGCATTTTGTAATAATTTTGGGGTTATTACTATATTCTCACACATCCTTATCTGAAAGGTGTATCATTAGAAGGAAACATTTACAACTGTGTACATTGCCAGAAAACTGTATGGGGACTAGCTATGTACGTACTTAAAACTTTCGAGGATTAGCCCCAAGACCAGCAAGATACTTAATTAAATACTAAAATTAACAGGCAAGAAGAGAGTTAAGAGTAAAAATATGTAGAAATACTCTGAAAATAAATTTTTTAAGCTGGAATATTTTGTGGTTGTCTTCCCTCTGTAAAAGGGGAAGAGCAAGGTGCTCTGCTATACTTGTATACTGTGAAAATAAATAATTAGGTTGTATGAGGTATTTCATGTGCTGCAGTGTTCACGTGGGTGTCATTAATGGAGAGAAGCTTGCTGAGGCAGGAGCTAGCTTAAAAAAGTTTCTTGGAGTGTGACTTTGATGACCCTGTGGTAGTGATGATCTCTTTGCCTCCTTCATAGTATTGTATGAGACATCTTCTTCTGTATTGCTTTAATGACTCCAGAAAGGAGTTTTAAAATAGAAAATCAGCTTACTTCTTCACAAAGGCTTTTAGCTCCTTCAGGGTATATAGGACCAGTAGGTGCAAGGTCTTAGAGATCCTCAGTTGAAACTAATTTATGTAGTAAGTCTTCCCTCCTGAAAATTTGCATTTGTATTAGTTTTGAGTTGAACAAAGAGTGCAAGTCTATTAATATTATTAGTATAAGGCTTTAATTGTGCCCTCTTTCCCCCAATTCTTAAGTCTTAGCAAAGCTATGTTTCCTTTTCAGGCGGTTATGACCTTCTTCTTTTGCAAATTAGTTTGTTTTTTATGATAACTTTAAGGTAAAAGTGAAACTTCAGTTTTTAATATTTTATAAATTGCTGTTGAAAGGGTTCATTATTTAATTGGCACAAGGGGATATAGAAAGCAGTGTCTTAAATGAACTAATGTCTGAGAACTGGGTAGTTGTTAAAGTAGGTTTGCAAAATTGCAGTGAAGCGTGGTTGCCCAGACAGAAGAGCTGTCTGCCTTCTGCGGGGTGTTGAAAATACAGTTATTAGGGCATGAGCATATTTCACTTGTCCATCAGGACAGAAATGTTTGAACACAGTAATAGGAATGAAATTTCAAAGGATATTTAACAGTAGGTTACAAATACCGGTCTTAATTTTGTCACGCCAAACCAGACTCTCCACCTGGCTGTTATTTTATTTAAACTTTTGCTGAAAAAGCACAGCTCTTACTTATTTTTACATTGACATCACAAGCCAGCTTTTTAGCTTGTGACAGTGCACTTTACTTACCTCCTTGAATAACTTTTTGGGAATGTTATGGGTAACATTAATAGAAGTCTTTGTGCAGCCTGTTTGTAAGGGAGCTAGGACACATACCTTCCTCCCCATATCTGTGCCTTGGTTAAGAGGGAGAGATATTGTCCAAATTAAATTACAGGTCCCTTCAATCCATTCTTATAGTACTGTGTCTGGC
>CM031867.1:6268904-6346404 GCA_018697195.1 Certhia americana | reverse complement strand
TGGTGTTCAGGAAGCTGTGTGCTTACCTTGGTAGTCAAGTCAGTGTTTAATACTGAAGGGTAACAGAAACTGGGAGGGCACAGTTTGACAATCAAATTGAAATAGATTGTTAACTAATCCTTCCAATTTTATTTATTAATTTTGTAATTATAGCAAATGAAATCCTCACAAGTTACTCTGATTGCTTGGCTTACCTCAATTTATATTCAAATCTCACTAAAACACATTTCAGCCTTTTCTTAACAAGATGATGAAAGGTGCTATCCCATGGAAGGGTAGGGGACACACATTCCAGCATTACTTGCAGTCACCTGTTTGCTTTTTAATGTTGCTGTTGAATTTGTATTTAACTCAGGATTAAAGTATAAGCTGACGTATTTGAGTAAGGATATCTTTAAGCCTCGAGTTCTTAAAATTTGAAAAAAATGGCCGCCCAGTTGGTTAATAGAAATTTTAAAACACAAAGGATGCTGAGTAACGAAGACATTGTACTACTGTTGATTGGAATCACAGAGCAGCTTCATAAAGACCCACAGAGTCACTGGAGTCCCACTGCATTTGTGACAGTAGTGGAAGGGGTTGGGTCCTTATTCCTAGGAAGATGTGCGGGAGCTGTGTGGGTGGTGATGGGCAGAGGGCAGGGAGCTTCCCTTGGGAGCCTGCCTGGCAGCTCTCAGGAACAGGCAGTGCCCCCAGGAGTGCTGGTCTCGAGGAAAAGGGGTTAAACACACAAACCTGTCCTTCACCCAGACAGGGCTGAAGCATTAGGATGTGTTCCCTATGTGCCAGACAGCACTCAAACAGGAAAAGGTACTCCCCATCCTCAATGGATGCACTGTTTTACCAGGGAGCAAGGCTTTTAAATGCCAGAAAGAACTTGTCACACTACCATTTGCTCACAAGTGTGTATCTCAGGTCACCTCTGTGGCTTTAAATGGGGTTTATATTTATTATTTCTGAAAGGCAGGATTTTGTATGATTTTCAGAGTGGGTCTTTTTCACTAAATAAGTGATTGATAATGACGGGATTTTGATCAGATTTTCCAAGTGATTCTGAAATAATTTTTAATGGTCTTCGTTGTAAATTTAAAAGATGACTCTGCTCTTTAAGTGTAAGTGACTGTTAAAAATGAGCTAAAATACAAACCAGGTTTGTTTTCCCAGTTAATAAAACCTGCTGTTAATGGGACAGTGAGCGAATGTCGCATTCACATGTTGGTGTCTATCAGATCAAATCAAAATCTACTGTTTGGCACAAGAGGTAAAAAACCCCACATTGTAATAAAACTGTCACAGGATCAGTGTCTCCTGCTTTGTAAATAAACATCTCTGCTTTGCCTTGGTATTTCTGTAACATCCGGAGACTATTACCCTGTGCTGGTGCTCTGGTTCATTGACAGTTTCACTTAAACAGTTAAACAATAATTTCAAATGGAAAATGTTCTGCCCGTATTCCTTAGTTCCTTTGTGGGCTTTTTCCCACCCCTCAAATGTTTTTTGTTGGATTTTTTTGTTGGATTTTTCAGTCAGTAATTGCATCTTATTTTTTATTACACAGGAAAATACCGAACTGCTCACAGACCTCATTCAAAGCCAAAAGTATCAAATGTTTTTGAGGTAGATTTTCCAGCAAATGGAAGTGATACAAAACCAATGGGCCGTTTTCAGTCAGAGGAGGAACTGTGGGCCCGCTTAGAAGAGCTCGAGAGACAAGAAGAGATCCTTGGTGAACTTGACAGGTACAGTGCTGCTGTGGCACAGGCAGAACTGGATGGAGCTCAGAGAGCTGTGAGTGTGAGGCTGTTGGTACACAGAGGGTCTCACCAGCAGGGCAGGTAGCTGACCACACAGATGGAATTAAAATTATAATAGGTGGAAAAAGGGTGGGACATGAACAAAGCACACACTGCAACACCAGAGCTCCTAAAATCTGCCTCTGTGCAACCACAGCAGTCCAGCCTTCTGGTATTTTTTCTTTAAGATTAAGAGGGGGAAGTGAAATTCATTTCCCACAGGCTATGAAAATCCATAGTTTTCCATGTGGGAGTTATATATTTAATGCTCAATGACATCCTTAGATCTACTCTGATCCTCAAGCAATACATGGGTTGTTGTTAGCCATGATGTCACAGTTTAGGTATTTCCAGTTGGTGTGGGAAGGACACTGTCATTGTTAGAGAGCACAAAGAAGTTCCACAGTCTGTCTGAAAGTACACCACCTGGGTAAAGAAAGCTACATACAGGCGAGTTCATTATTTTGTATGTTTGTGTCTCTCAAGAGCATGAATTGCCTCTGTTCACGTAGATATTTTTCATTTCACAGGATGCCTGAAACAGTTGAGACAAATGGAGAAGATGCAACCTCTTCTGAAGAGGAGAAGGAGGATAAGGAGACAGATGTGAACGGGACGTGTAGGGCAGAGGACTGTTTTACTCAGGGCAACTTCTATCAAGAACTTGCAGATTCAGACTTGTTTGTGGGCCAAGTTAACGGCTCGACTTACTATCACAGTGATGATGAAGATGACAGAGATGTTGGAGATAACACTGTTCCAACTATTTTTTTCTCTCACACTGTGGAACCTAAGAGGGTTTGTACTTTATTTATCTTTTGCTCAAGAGATTACATAAGATACATACACCATATCTAAACCTGAAAATTTCAGATCTGTAGATGTAGTAAAATGCTAGCTGAAGTAATATTTTTTTTTTCAAATTACTAAAACCCACTCTTTAGATTCTGCAGTCCTAAATATGGTATTAAAAATGATCTTCAAATGTCTACCTTGCTGTTCTGGCTGTTGTAAAAAGCAGTATCCTGTCTGGAAGTTTTTTGAATGGTTTCTTACTTGCCTTGAAACTGACCTTTGGACAGCTCAGCTGTTGAGCAGAGCTTGAATAAGCAGATTGTCATATTTTATATGCAAAATATGTGCACATTAGGGCAAAGAAATGCCCCAGCCTAGTGCAAGTGGTAGAGAATAAACAGTGCACACTATGAATGTTACCATTCATGCATTTGTTTAACTTATGTATGCTTCCTAGTCCCCAACTGCTTGGATAAGAGAACATCAGGAGCCAGTTGATCTGCAGCCTGGTGGTTGTTGATATTAT
This sequence comes from Certhia americana, assembly GCA_018697195.1. Taxonomy (NCBI): domain Eukaryota; kingdom Metazoa; phylum Chordata; class Aves; order Passeriformes; family Certhiidae; genus Certhia; species Certhia americana. Next base: position 6,343,290 of record CM031867.1, on the reverse strand, counting down.
GGTCTAGACCATCATTTGTGTTCAATTTTCAGGTAAGAATAAACACAGGAAAAAATACTACTTTGAAATTCAGTGAAAAGAAAGAAGAGGCCAAGCGTAAAAGGAAGAACAGCAGTGGCAATGGCCATGCAACTCCAGAGCTGCCCAACATCAAAACCCCAGCAGACATTTACCGGTGGGTAATTTATGGTGGAGCCTGCCCCTGAGCAGACCTGCTCCTTTCATTTCTGTCCACCTAGAGTGTGAAACCCCGCCTACAGTTTCCTGAAAGAAACAGCTGGAACTGAATTTACTACTTAAAAATGAAAGCTCGTGCCTTCTGCGGGTTGCTGTTCTTTAATATCTGTAAAATATTTCTGAGCTTAACGCTTCCTTTTCCAAATAGCAATTCTTCATTTACCTGCTTTTTCAGAGCTTCTGAAATGGAGGTGAATTTGCCAGTATGTACCATCCTCAGAAAGGAATGCTGCAGTTATGTTATGTGTGCTGGTTGATTCTCTGCCATTTTTTTCTGTTGGTTTTCAAACAGAACTGACCAGATCTACCACTTGTAATACTCCTGCTTTCCTGGTTATTGATTTACTAGGCTCTGTCTCTTCCTTTCTGTGTCTTCAAAACATACTCAGCTCTTTGCTTGCATAGTTTCTCTTGCATTCCCTCTTCCTGGCCTCAGTCTGTCACTTTCTATGTCTTCTATAAAAGGTACTGCTCACCTGTAGGACCCCCATGCACAGAGAGCTTGAAAAACAGTGCTGGGCTAAGGGGACTGTACAAAACACTAAGGTGACAGGATAGTTAAAACAAGTATTTAGGTCTGTAAAGATGAACACAGACACCTATTGGATTGGTTGATTAAGTGGTTGTGAAAATCCCACTGTATATCTGTGTATTTGTGTACCTAAAAATGTTAAACATGCCACAAAATGTGAAAAGTGAAACCATCTTCTGTAGTTGCAGCTGCTGGGGCTGAAGATGAGCAAAAGATTCCTTTGTGCTCCTCTCCCTGAGCTCTGTAAACTCCATCTTCTGTAGTGATGTATTTCCATAAGTGCCTGATGAATAAAGCTGTTAGAAACAAGTAACACCCTTAAAACTCATCCAGTCATTGAGCTCCTCCTTTATGAGTTTGATAAAATTGGCATTGTCTTCTCATTCTCCTCCACTCACCCTTGACTTTCTCAAGTCATGGAGAGGGAGCACAAGAGCCATCTTTGTCAGTTCACAGTCTGTTAATACTTGAAAAGTGTCTTCCTGTTGATCTGATCTTAAAAGCTGATTTAAAAAATTTTGTTTCTAATTGAAAGCAGATTATGACACTTGTCAGGAAAAAGCTCCATCCTTTCCATGTGCAATGAATGTTTCAAGTATTTGTTTTTGTATTCTACATTTGACAAGGGCTTAAAAAGACTCTAGAAAACATTCACAGATTGTGATCTGATTCTTTTTATAGAAACAACCCTGGTCATCATTTAGTTTACCTTTTTACTAACTTTTTCTAACTCACACCTTTCTGTTTTCTGACATTTTTCAAAGAGCTATGCATTTTCTGCTGAAGGTACCAGCTTAATGCTTGAATAAAGGGCATAGCAGCATTCACTCTGCAGAACTGGTTCTTGTACATGGGTAAATAAAGTGCCTCTGAAGGTACAGTATTGTGATTCTGCAGCGAAAAAGTTGGGAAAGCACATCATAATTAATTTGTACAAAAGACAAAGCAAGATCACTGTAAATTTGTCATCTGATCCTGAAATGGTTTATTAAAGCTAACATTTTCCTTTATAGAGTCTTTGTTGATGTTGTGAATGGAGAATATGTCCCTCGTAAATCAATTTTGAAGTCTCGAAGCAGAGAGAACAGTGTTTGTAGCGATACCAGTGAGAACAGTGCTGCTGAGTTTGATGACAGACGAGGAGTTCAGAGGAGTATTAGCTGTGATGAAGCCACTCAGAGTGACAACAGCGAAGGCATCCTGGAGGAAGAGGAGGGGGAGGGGCAGCAGCAGCCACCGAAAAAGCTTCCTCCCTCTTCAGGGACAACTGAGGTAGAGTTTTTAATTCATTATTGATTGTTGGCAGGGATAAAAATGAGAAATCTAATGACCGTAGTTGCCTATACCATCAGTTTGATTTCTTTAAAATAATTTTCTAACTCCTACCTAGTTTGCTTCAGAAGGACTGGCCAGGTGACAGGCCTCTGTCACACACATCCTAGGGGCAGAGAGGGGGACGTGGATTCCCCAAGGCTTGAAGCTCTTCCATAAAGATCCAACAAAGTGGTCACTCACTGACATTACTGAAACCTGCTTGCTGGGTCATCCCGACCACTTCACTGCAGGACAGACAGTAGGATTTTAGACAAAAAGAGGGAAATCTGTACTTTGTAACTAATGAAAGGGAAGAGGTGGTTCTGTAACCTGTGCTGCACTGCTAAACAGCTGATTTCCGAGGAGTTGTTTCACGTTTAAAACACATAGATGTCAGCTGAATTACTGTTTTGATGTGCCAAGAGCAGAGAAATTGCCTGATGGAAGGAAGCATTGCACCCCTACTCATCCTATTCCAGACTCTAGGCCATTAGTGATCCCAAACAAATCTGTTTACATGTGTTTGGAAAGTTCAGGGCTTCATCATAAAGGAAACACTGTATGACGTTAGGGAAAATGTACAGTTGCTTAGTGACTGGGTGAATACAAGAATTAAATGTAGAAATTCGTGGCATTGCGTATTCAGTTCTGTTTTGTAAGAACTTAGCACTAATTTTTTCAAACTAGATGAAACTTGAGTCTTCAGTAGTTCACAGTGCAATGGACAAGTTCAATGAACACGCTGTTTTTATAAAAATTATTTTTGGCAAGAAGTGAATTCCTCATAAAAGCTATTGTTTATCACCATTTTTCATGCAAACAGCTACAGATGAATCCAGGCAGAATGTGAAGATTCATGATGGAAAATTTATCTGTGGAGTTAGCACTCCACATTGTATACTTTATGCAATATATTTGCTATATTTTTATAAACCATCTAAGTACACTTCAGATGTTACCCATCAGTCTATTACCTGAATCTGGCATGATTATTCTCTACAATGTAATGTATTTTCTAAGCACCTGAAGGAGATTGAGCAAAACACTCCAGTCAGATGTGCTTCCCTAAATGCTCTTGTTCTGCTTTTGGTTGTTTTTGTGGGTGTTTGAAATCCATTATTTCTCCATTACTGTTTGCAACACACTAACTTTTTTTTATTTCTAATATTACCAACGTCACTTAGTTTGTGCTTTGCTTACCTGTTTTTGAAAATGAGCTTTGTGTTAGATTAACAGAGTTGTACAGGCACAGCTTTAGGCACACTTAGGGTATTGGAGCAGAAAACGAAAAAAGCACCACTTTTTTTTGCAGGTCCTGCAAGAAGAGAATGGCTTGTTTGTTTTGCTTTGTTTTTCTTGGTAACTGAGTTATGAAAAAGCAGAACTAAGCATAGTGACTAAATCTGGTGTGCATTCCTTTGTGCCCAACATGAGCATCAGACCTTGGATGTGAACTGCTTCCCCTTGTCCTTGAGCATTCTGAATTCTCTATTTTCAATACATAGTGGAGTGATTTGTTCTTAAATATGTTTATGAAAAGTAGTTCTGAACTGCTTGTTTTCTAAGAATCATGGCCATTTCTTAGCTAAGTTGAAAAGGATCGTTACATAATTGTCTACGTATAAATTACAATTTTTTAACATTAAATGTTTTTATTAGGCCTTTTATGGAGAAAAATGATTGGGAGCAAGTTTGCTGTTGTCTTAAATATAAATTGCTTTCACCATTTTTTGATCATATTTGGTAGGGAGAAAAGAAGAAACAAAATATGTGCTTGCCAGTTCATATGCAGTGTTTCAGCTTGATGCAATTAGAAGATCTTAAGTCATAAAATGACGTATGATGGAAATGCTGACATCAACTTTACAAAGTTTCTCCATTTCCTATCCAAAATGAAACTGTGTATTACATCAGCTGTTTTATTTCTTGAGCGTGTGTCAGTGAGGAAGCAAATTCTTACATCATTTATGCAGTAGGAATGAGATTAAGTAGTACTTTTAAGATACTGTCTTTCATTCAGTCATCTTTGAACAAGCTATATTTTGAGGTTAATTACAATGTGGTTACTTATGCAGGCAACAATCATTGATTTAAGGCTATTTCTTTACTTTTGATTAGAAGAAATAACAATTCTAATCAGGCTAATATAGGGTAATGACCTTATGGGCATAGCTTCACATTTGCATTTTATTAGCTCATTCCGAGTATTCTCTTCTGTCGTAGGCATTTTCTGGAACTGTGATAGAAAAGGAGCCTTTGTCTCCCTCCTTCATACCACACCCAGTCCTCGCTCACCCAGTGCTGCCGACCATTCTGGAGCGCAAATCAGAGGAACTTTTGTCTGACGCCCCAGAAGAACCCATCAAGAGGATTTCCAAATTCAGAGCTGCCAGGATGCAGCAGACTCAGTAGGTGCTGCCGAGCCCCAGTGCTCTTGCCTGGTTTCACTTCTCTGGAGATTGTATAAAGCCTTTTCCATAGCACCCACCCAGTTACCAGGGTGTCCTGTGGTAATTTGGCACCGGTTATCTCCTCGACGTTTACTGGCAGCATTAGGAAAACAAACAGTTCAGTGTTTGAACACTTGAGTATTCATCTTATTTTGTCGGTTTCCCTGTGTGCTGTCAGCACCTTTGTATATGTTTGCCTTATGATAGCAGCACTTGGGTTCTTTTTCAAAAACTGTTCCTTACATACATTGTTTTTGTGTTTAAACCTAAATACAGGCAGTTTTGTGCCAGCTGTGATGTTCTACGTACCATATGGACCATTTTAAGGAAACTTTTCACATTTCAAATAGATTCACCAATTATATTGCATTACTTGCTTTAGCATTTTAAGACACACTTGTATTCACATTGCTGTAGGTTTTGCAACTAGGTGTCTGCTAAAAGTTTTTTTCCTTCTTTTAAACCTCTCTGATATCTTACTGTACAGGTCTATAAAATGCCAGGTTCATGTACATTGAAGGGAAGTTTCTTTGATGGAAAAGGGTATTTTGTAAAATTAAATTTTCAGTAAAAAAGCTGTGAAACTCGTGTGGTTTTTGTTGCTTTACTACTAATTTGGAAGCACCACAGAGAGGTTTTTATTTTGAACTCACATTTCTAGCTTGAAGTGTTTACTACCACATGGACATAAAAGCAGTCCATTCTCTTCTGCCATTGTGTTTTAACCTCCTGCTAATGAATGTCCATGGAAATTGAATGCTCTTAAGGAGAGAAGCATAAACTCAGACTCTTGATTACAAAATCTTCTAGTTCTTTTGTATACTCAGAAAACATTGTAATTGTCTTGGGAATGCCCAGAGGGAGTCAGCACTAAGGAAAAATGTCTTAATGCTTCAGCTTTATTTCAAAATGCAACAGCAGTGCAGCACTCAGGGTACAGTTTGGTGTATCCTTCTCGTGACTGAGAGCAATCCTGGCTTCAGGATTCCCTGCCCAGCAGCTCCTTCCTATCTTCTTGCCATCCCTTTGTTGTGCTGACAACAGCTCTTGTTTGGGGACACCCCTTGAGTGGTAGTAGGGGACATTGACGGACTTCAAAATCAAACTACTGGGTTTGGTTTAATTTTTTTGTTTCATTACTGTGTGGGTTTTTGAACCTAGTGAGTTTCCTAATCTCTCAGCATGTCTGTATCAGCACAATTGAGAGGAGTTGTGTGTGTTGAGCAAGGACAAGGGAAAACGATGGCAGAGGACGTGGGGAGCTGTGGAGTACCTTAAACTGATGGTGCTCTCCACTGACACCATCAAGCCACAGCCTAAAAAGTGAGGCAGGAAGACTTGGGAGGTGTAAGGAGGGACTGTGACTTTGTAAATGGGCAACCTGTGAGCTATCAGCATCTGATTTTCCAAATCTTGGCAAGCAGGGCATCAGATAATGCAGTTTCCTTACCTTCCCCTAAAATAACTGTGCCTTGTACCCAGATCCTTTGCTCTCAGATCACAGCAGATGAGCTCATGGTGTGGCTTTGGAACAGAGTCACCAGCTCCCCCTTGTCTCACCACTCCTCTCCCTGTTTGAAAGGGAAGTGGAGGCACTGGAACTTCTCTTTCTAAGGTGACTTAAAGTAAGCAGAGGCACTGTGAGGAACTCTGCTGTCCCCTGCTAGGAGTTTGGGAAGCCACAATGGTTTCATAGGCAGAAAACACTGGCCAAGTGTGGCAGCAGGAGGGCAGGAGGGGCTGGCAGCTGAGGTTGCTGCTTGGGGAGCAGCCCACCACGACTGGGGGGCCACATTTCCCTCTCGGGACAGAGCAAATTGTGTTTGGCTGCAGCAAGAGCTGCAGGGAAAGTTGTGCAGCCCTGCTGCGCCTGCAGCGCGCCGGCTGCGAGGGGGCAAGCACTGCTCCCAGCACATCCTGAGAGTCACGTTGAAAGTGTTAATGATTAACTTGATTCATGCTCAAATGCGGATTTTTTTTTTTTTTTTTAAAGCATATTGCATTAGTACTAAAATAAGCCATCAATGCCAGTCCACCCTCTATTCATGGCTAAATATTTAAAGGAGGTTATTTATAGCTTCTTTAATGAATTCTTGGCTAAACAAAATGAAATTATGTCCTAGAAAAGTAGAAGCTATTTTGTAACCAGAACAGTGCAACTGTAAAATATAGTTCCATGAATATGTATTTTAAATAACAAGGGGTTGAGATCCAAGACTACCAGACATGGGTAATTAGAGGAAAACTGAGAGAAAGAAAGGGGGAGAGAGGGAGAGAGAGAGAAACCCCTTTAAAAAGATTTATTTAGGTATCTTTTGAAATACTTCCCACTTCCAGTTACTTCAACAAACCAAATGCCCCTTGTCACCATAGATCAGTTTCAAATCAAAATTAATTCTTTGCTTGTTTTCTTTTTTTCTCCCCTCCCCTTTTTTCACATCCCTGCTCACAGGAAAAAGTAGGATAAATGTACCTTGGGTTTTAATGAATTATGGCCTCGGTTCAGGGAAGCATCCTTACTCAGGAATGCACTTTGGCATGTGCTTATGTCTCAAAGATTTTGTAAAGAAGAATGGATTTAACCACATGCTTAAAACTAAGCACATGAGTGTTTTCCCTAATAGGGAGCCTGAGTGTGTCTGCCTTTCTGCAGTATATTTAATTGTCAGAGGGTTCGCAGGCTGGAATGAGCCTTCGTCTTTCCTCTCTTCACTTGGGCTTTAGCAGCAGACTCACTTGCAGTGCCTAGAGCAAGAGAGATGGCTGTAGGCATTTTATAGAATGTTTACAAACACCAAACAACAACAAAAAAATTAAATCTATCAAAGCAGATAAAAATCTAAGCAGTATAAAGCAATCACATGAAGGGATTCTGTGAGGACTTAAAATTTGCTTTCTCTGCAACACTGGAGCCAAGAAGTGCTGCAGGTGACCACCAATAGAAGTAAACATGGGATGGAGCAACAGATCCCCAAATTGGAGGCATGAAGGGCTCCAGGGGTTAATTGATCTTCATATGCCTTTTTGTCCCCAGTGCTACCATTTGGGATTTTATTCACTTAATAATAAGGGTACATTTTAATTCTGGAATTCCTTTGGTGACTTCCTGCTTCTGGGAGGCTTTGTGTGTGCTGGGGAGCACTGCTGAGGGCTCTGGACACAGGGCTGAGGAAGGGCTGTTGGCTTTCCCAGTGCTCCCAAAGGCTTTTTGGCATGTCCTCAGCAGGAAGGTGGCCTGGCTGGGGGCAGCTCTGGTCACTGCACTGTGACGGGGATGCACAGGCTGTGAGGAGCCCTGTCCGTGTGCCAGCGTGCCCTGCCTGCCCTGGCACAGGTGGGCAGGGACAGAGCGGTGGCAGCAGCCAGCATGAGCACTGCATGGCCACGGGGACACGGCCGTGTGCCCCAGCTGTGTGCCATCATCACCCCACACAGCCCCCTGTGCTGATTGCATCCTTTAGGCACTGCAAGGGACCCGTTGGGGGAAACCGCCTGCCCTTTAATCTCCTTAATTGCACTCAGGTGTGTTGGGCACCTGCCTGTACCCAGAGCAGGTGCTGTGTGGGGAGCTCCTCGCCTGTGGCACTGGATCTGGTTGGACAGGGGCAGGGAGAGGAGAGGATGCTCTGTGCCTGGAGGACAGGCCCGTCCTGGGCTGGTGGAACTGGGACCCGCTTCGCAGGTACCTGACCCATCTCCCTCTCCCTTGCAAGGCGAGCTGCACTTTGCTCTTTCCATTGCTCGCTTAGGGCATCTAAAGCAGCAGATTTTTGGATGTCTCACGAACGTCTAAACCAGCTGTTTTGGCTGTTCATTTTAACTAAGTGATTTATGCCGCAAAAAAACGAGCTGGGATTAAAAGAAATCAGATGTGTGCATTTGGAATGCAGCGTCTCTGTGTTACAAATAGCTCCTCTCTAACCCACATTAACCCCACGATACGTGAGTTTTGCCAACTCCCGCTGCGTCTTTTAAATCAAGCCCAGCAAATCGTTACCGGGTGCGCTGCGAGCCTTCCCCTTCCCTTCCCTTCCCTTCCCTTCCCTTCCCTTCCCTTCCCTTCCCCGGGCTGCAGTGCGGGCGGTGGCCGGGAGGGGGCGGCGGCGGGCGCGGCGGCGGAGAGCTGCCAGTCAGCCGCTGATTTATTATTCATTTGTGTTATAGGTGGGGTGTGCAGACAGTTACTGTAATAATTACCCGGACTGGAGCGTTTCCTTGGCAACCGGGGGTTTTTTTCTCCATTCATGCTGTTGCGGAGAGTACGCCTGTAAAGCATGACATTGCTGTATTCGGGGGTTTGTTGCCCTCCCGCTGCTCCGGGTTTGAGGTTAGTTACAGCATCACAAGGTGCTCTCGAGCATAAAAAGCTCAGGCTGGGATTAAAGCACGCAGGGAACGCTAGCGCCAAGTCTTTCCTTCCGCTGTCTCACTTTTAAGTAACAAGGTTATAAAAATGCAAATGCCATCTTGGGGTTGTTAATAACTAATATTGGGAAGAATTCCTGCAAGTTGTAAAATATTTTTTTTTTATTTTTTAATTTTTTTTGCAAACAAAATCAAGCCCAGGTGAGGCAGCTCCTTGTATTTTACACCGGTCTTGTGGAAATAATGTTTGCAAAAAAGGGACTTGCAGCTTGATCCAGCCTTGCGGTGTTTGGCGTCATAAATCAATGGGAACTGCTCCATGCGGCTAATGATAAGGTGGTATTTGTTGTTTATCCTGCTTTATGGTAATGATTCGGGAGGAGGAGGGTGCTATGTCCTTCCTGAAGGAGCAGGAGTAATCTTTGGTGTGGTAACGGAGTAACAGAAACCACATCTCCACATCTATTATCAGAGATCTATAAATGAATCATATTATCCTACATTTTTAGGCTTACTAGAGCGCTCATTTTCAGAAACTTACATCAAGCACTGTGCAAGGATGAAAAGTAGTATTTTTCCATCCCTGCTGCACGAGGCAGAGGGAATTCATGATGCAATCTTGCACCGAGATGGGGAATTTTCACCCTTTAAAATTTTGAAGTAAGATGCTAAAACATGATTACATCTGGAAGGATTGTAATCTGCCGGCAGTGTGCTCCTCTCGGAAGGGTGGGGTGTGGATTAATGGGGCAGCCCAGTGCTCTGGAATCTCAGTTTGTCCGTGAAGTTATCTCTTGGAAAGGTTAATGATGATACTAAAGTACAACCAAAAAACAGCCCCTGGTGCATCCTCCCTCTCTTCCCAGCTGCTCTGTGTTTACAGCCAGCTTGGAAAGATTCCCCAGCCCCTGACCCGTCTGTCCAGAGTTATGCTTGTGGAGATGGATCCCTGTGGGGACTGTGCACCCACTGCTGTCCTGCCAGGGTGACAAATCCCAGCCTCCAGGCCACAAAGGGCCATTGGCAGCTGGTGAGGAAAGTCTGCGTTGGCCTCTGCTTGGGTTGAAATGGGAGATGTGTCCTGCAGCACCCAGGTCCAAGCAGCCTCTGGCAGTGACACCATGGGTGCCTGGAGCTAGCTGCTGATCCCAGAGGGATTTGGGGCCTTGGGGGCCTTGCTGCAGGGGTTGCCTTTTCCCCTGGAGAGGGACCAGGGCTGGGCTTTGCAGGATGATGCTGTGGTTACTGCTCTGGGGCTGTGCAGGATCTGGCACAAGCCCCTCTGCAGCCCCCTGTGAGCTACAGCATCTCCAACACAGGGCACTCCCTAGATTCCTCCACCAAACCCCATCCCAGCCAGCAATCCCACTCAGCAATTCCCCCCTCAGTCCCTGCCAGGGCCGAGGGAACTCCCAGGGGTGTGGGGAGCGACCGGGGCTGCGCCGCTGGAGGTGCCCGGGTGAGCTGGCTGCCATACTTGGGTTGTCATCAATGCAAATCATTCACACTAATTCCTTCAGATTTGGATTTAAGTTTTAAAGAAAGCTTCAAGTTACCTCAAAATAGCTTAGTAATTATTTTAATAACTTGTGTGAGCAGGAACAATACCCACAGTGTCAATTCTGGCTCGCAAAATGTTTTTTTCAACTGTTCTGAGGAAAAAACAGCGAACAGTTCAACAGCTTAAATACAAGCGAGTGGATCTCTGGAGATTAATCTGTCTGGTGTTCCTCAGGTAAAGACTTCTGCACAATTTAACAAAGGAAATAATTTTCCTATTTTTATAATGCATGTCTCTCTGTGGTATAAATTACTAAAACCACGCTGCTTATCCTCAGTAATGTTATAGATGCAGATAATTTACTGTGTATCACGTTATCAGTTCATTAAAGAGATGCAATAAAATCATTATTTACTAAGAAACAGCAACCCTTGCAATATCTTGTCAGAGAAATTGGCTGATGCAAGAGGATCATATTTAAGCCTATATTCACAATAGCCCTTTAAACATTTCATCTGCTTCCCACTTGAGTTGCGGGAGGGAGCCGCTCTTCCCGCAGCCCTTCGGCAGCCACAGCAAAGTTGAGCACAGCCCGTCCAGCCCTGCCAGAGCCCGACCCAGCCCATCACCCCCACTCCCAGGGGCACCCCATCACCCCCGGGCTGGGCCCTGCTGCGCTGCTCCCGCCCCTGCCAAAAGGGTGCCTAAATATTAAGGGAGGTTTAGGCATTTCCTATCCCATCCCCCTCTTCTCCTCTGCCTAAAGATTACTCTGCATCCTAGACAAAGGAAATATTTAAACTGTTAAATCTGAACAAAGATACAGTCTGCGTATGACTTCTCTGAAGCCCTATAAAAATTCTTTAAAATTGCCTATTCACTCAAATTTACTGAGTGTAGCAAAAATGTCAAAGGCATAAAGTCAGAGAAGATTGAATAAAATAATGCAGAAAGACAGATTAGTCATGCACAGACCCACACAGCCTTTCACAGCACACAATACCACTTTTTATTACCGCTCTATCTTTACAAAGACTATGTTCAATACATAGAGGATGATACATGGTCAGTCATGTAATCTGCCTTTGATTCCAAGACTCATTTATCTGGGCCCTTTTCACAAAGACATTGATGAGAGATTTCAGTGTTTTCAGTGCATTGTTTTATTTATCATATATAATGGCTGGTGGAAAAAAATAGGAATTATGTCAGAGATCCTGCATAAAGGAGTTGTATAAAAGACTCTGTGACAAAGTTTGGTAAGACACATAGTGGCTCGGCTCAGGCGCGCTGGTTTCTCTCCAGCCCTGTCCCCCTCCTCAAGCACTTTGAATATTGACAGCTGTCAGAAGCCCCGAGGAGGGACACTGCCCCCCGCCCCTGCCTGCTCCCACAGCCCGCATGGGGCTGGCTCAAAATTACCAATTTTTCTGTGCTTTTAAATTTGAGCAATATTTTAATTGTTATTTTTAGCGATCTGGATTTATTATTTATACATTCACCAAAGAAAAGAGTCAGTCACAGTTTTGTATCTTGCAAATTTAATAAAGAACAGCCCTTAAGATAGAATTTCTCAGTCTGCCAGGATTGACAAAAGCCAGCTAATGCAGAAATGTCAACAGCAAACCTCATCAGCAGCCCCACCATGCCTTGCAATCAAGGGAAAGCTATGGCTTTACATAAACAATAATATATAGCTATCTAAATATCTGTGTTTGTGTGTGTGTGGAGATGACACCTGAGCTGTGAGAGGAGGAAAGGATATGACGCCTGGGCTCGGTGCTGCTGGGTCTCTGTGCACATTGGGGGTTTTCTCGAGGGGAAGGGGGTGAGGGCTGATGTTCATCCCCTGGGATGGGGAGCTAAATACAGTGCTTGGAAGTGCTGCAGTAAATCCAGAGTGAGCCCTTTAGAGTTGTTCCAGATCCACACCAAGCAAGTGGGGCTGCTTTGCCTCGTTGGATTGGCATTCTGTGGATGTGGGGGGTTTGTTTTCTCCTGCATAATAAGAGAGCGATGGGAGGTGGTTGGACCAGCACCTGCCTCCCTCCCAAAATACAGCCAGGACTGCCCTGAGTGGGCAGTGCTGCCTGAGGGTAAAAGTGAGGCTTTATTAAATACCAGAGCACTGGCTGGTGTGCGCTTAAATCAATGTCTTACTTTCAAAACATCTTTCAAAAAGTGTCCCTTTAGCTTCTGGCAAAGGGAGAGTTTCCTTGAAGGCAGTCAGGCGTGACCATAGTGTGGGGAAAGTGCACCTGAGCCTCGGCTTGCCAGGAGGCTGCCATGCAGCAGCATCCCGACCTGGTGCTGCAGGGCTGTGACACCCTCGGTCGGGCCTGAAATGAGGGCCTGAATTGGGAATTAGCTGTAATTCCAGCAGTTTCAGACCCCCAGTGAGGTCTCCCCAGGGAGCAGGCAGAATGGCTGAATTTGGAAATGATGTAGCAGCACCGTATATCCAGATGTGAGTTCTTCTATGGGGCTGGCAGAGATAAATCACGGAGGTATCCTTGACAAATATAGTAGCTTCCACTCAGGGCACAGTGTTAACCTGCACTTAAGGCTGAGGCACATGATTTAATAGGGACAGACTTGGCGGCTAAAGAAAAATCTCTTGAAGAGAAAAACGGGATGACGATGTCAGTGGGGTTGGGGTGACAGTGCCAGCCCCGGCAGAGGGATGCCCTGAGCTGGCTGTGGGTGTGTCCCCGTTGGCTGGGGTGAAGGGCTGCAGGCTGGGCAGGGGTGGGCACGGTGCTGTTGGTGGCCCTGGGACCCCCCTCGTGCTGCTGGCTCGGTCCCTTTAACCGTGGGGAGTGATGGAGAGCCCAAAGCTGCCTCTCGGCGAGGTCCCTGTAATATAGTGCTGTGCAGCTGCAACTTAGATCGTGAGGAAAACAAAATGGGCCGACTGAAATGGAAACTTTTGTTACTTATAATGTTAATGAAACCAGTTTATCAGGCAGCGCAGAGGAAGTGGAATATTTAGTGCCATTTAATGTCTAATCATCAGCATTTCTTTGAATAAATCACATTACATTGTCTAAAACCTGAAAAGACGAAGCTGTAATAATTTTTAATATGTTGTAGTTTCATTAAAGGGACACCCTGTTTGCCATGTAGCCCTGTGTGTCTTTGGGGAGGTTGTACACAATGTGGAAGTGTGTTTTGCAGGTTCTGACACGGTTTTGTGACACTGTGACTCGGCTGTGGCACGGCCACACCACAGAGTGGGGGTCACCATTTGCTCACAGATGGGTGCTGCAAACTCATGGCCAGGCTGGAGGGTTGAGAAGTGACCTGGGATTCTTTGGCTCTGTACTCTGGTAGCTTTTGAATATAGCAGAAATACTTGGTCTGAAATACTTCAAATTGTGTCCGTCTCATTTTCCCCCATAGCATCCCAGCATCATCCCACTGAGAGCTGGGGGGGGGGTTTGCATGTCCCACCTGTGAGCTGAAATGCTCAAGATTTTTAATCAATCAGAGCAGCCTTGGCCCCTCTCCAGCAACCAACCTGGTGCCCCCTGGGCATCCCAGCTGGTCCCACTGCCCCCAGTCCCCCCAGTCCCTGCAGACCAGTGCCAGGCACGAGCATTGGCAGCCCACAAAGATCTGGTTCTTGCCCACCACTGTCTTGCTCATAGTAACTTTTAAGTGAACTGCAATGAACCTATAAGTCATAATAAAATGAAATGATGACAGTTGTCTTCAAATCCATTGATTAATGGAAATATGGGTAGCTGGACACAGACTATATGGTTATAAATGGTGCTGTCAAAATAAAATAATTATTGTATTAATAAGGAAGCTGTTCAGCATTGGCCCTACTCTACCTCTAAAAATATTTCAGCCATTGATGTGTTTTGTGTTTCACGATACATCATGTGTTTTCCCGGCGAGCAGCTCAGTGGTGCACGTTTTAATACAATTACTGTTTTGCAATGTGAGCCCTTCGGATCCTGGTACATGCACCACAGCTGCAGATGGATTTTTTTATTGACTTAATACTAGTTCTAACTAGATCCCGAAGATTGACTAAGTTGGTGGAGCACATACGACTTTTAAGCAGGAATGGGAAAAAACTAGCATATCTTATTGTACCTGAAACACTCTATGATATGTACTAAATATTATGACTACTGCGAGCCCTGCAATAATTGATTCACCCACACAGCCATTTAGTCTGTGAGCTGTTCGTTTTACAAATTCTACAATCTTTTAGAAATTCTTTCAGTGAAGAAGATTGCTGCCTGGCCTCAGATTCATTATGGTGATTGAATCCTCTTCAATAGAGAACTGTTTAAAGAGAGCACATCCCTGTGTGTCTCACTCAGAGTGAAGGCACATAGGTTAAAAGCTTGTCTGGGTGGCATAATTCACTGCTGCTGTGCCAAACAATCACATCTTATTGTGACCTTCATAAGATACAAAAAGGCAACAGTACGGAGCTAGTCTTTTTATTTTTTATTTTATTTTTTTTTAACCACAGCACAATTTTAGCTACCCAACATCTGAAGCTACCAGAATCCCTAATTAAATAACCAATTAATAATGTAGAATAGAAAGAGCTATTTTTTTCAGACACAAAATCATAATTAATCAGAGTACAAAAAGCTGCCTGTCTTTATATCAGGAAAATATAGACTAGGTATTTAAATATTCTAGCACACCTGAACCTTGGCCATCCGTCATTGTTATGACTTAAAACATCTCAGACTAAATTAGGTTTTGTTTGTATAGAGCAGTGAAAGTCAGATGGCTTGAATGACAAAATTAGAACATGCTCAAATCACTGAAACAAAACTGCATAAAAGGAAAGATGTGCAGGAGGAGTATTGCTCGTGTTAAGCTGAAATCCTTCTTTGTGGGATTTTTTTTCTCCTCTCCTCAAATTATTGTTTGTAACAATAGGAAGCAGAGAACAGCTCTAGGAACTCTATCAGTGTTCTTTATATACATCCCTTTTGGCACATTTATATATTAAAAGAAATAATATTGTTGTGTATAGCTGAAGCATAACCTCTGTTATTTCTACTTAGTCAAGGAAATGCCATAACAATGGATATTTTTCAAGGGAGAATATCTTTGAAACACAAGACTATAGTCATTTTGTATAGCTCACAGAGGTCAGGTTTACCAGGAATATATTTACATCTTTTTTACATTCAGAAGTTGAGGCTTTCTCCCTTTGGAAGTTTGTGGTACATTTTGGTAAAATTAAGAAAGCAGATTTTAGTAAATATTCCAAGGGGTTTAATTTGGCACAGTTCATGCCTTAACCTCGACTATTCTGCATGGGCAACAAAGAAAGTTCTGCTGTTTGTTTTGTGCAGGAATGGAAGGGTAGAAGGGGAGGCAGCCAGAGTGCTGGGGCACAGGATTGCTCTGGGGACCTCCAGCACCAAAGTCTCTGCTAGGAAAATGGACACCACAACACAGAAATTGCTAAATTTGCACCAAATTCTGCAGCTCTTAATTGAGCAACCCTCTTGGTGACCTGGAGGGGAGACCTGCTCAGTCAAGGGCTGCAGTATTTGGTCCCCTGTAATTGTTTCTGAGGTATAATTGATGAGAGGCTACTAATGGCTTCCAGGTTTGATAAGTATTTAAATTCATGGTTCTTGAATCTGTCTTGTTTTGAGCATGTTGTAGGCCTTTAAACACTTTTTTTTTAGAAGGAAATAATTTTACAAATGTTTGACTTGAGTGCCTGTATGACCTTGAATGTGCCTATAGATATTTGTATCTATAGATACCTGTGTACACACCTGTGGATTCTATAGAGTGGAGACAAATTAGCAGCTTTTCTTGGGCCAGTACTGTATAGAGCAGGAAATTCTGTCTGTCTTTTTATTGTTCGACATCTTACCACAAAGAATCTCAATCCACATAAAATTTGTTATTATCCTAGTAATAAATAATTTTGGTGACAGTTATGGTATAAAACTTTGTGCGGTGTTTTTTTGTTGATAAAGCAGCTATGAATCAACATACATGAACACAATAAAAATGTACAAAATATATATATTATGGTTCAGACTTTGTCAATAGGGCATTACATTGATCCGTTCTCTTTGGTGTTATTTGCAGAGCTGCACTCAGCGTTTCACCAGCCATGCAAACTTTGTTAAATTGCCTTGAAAAATAAATCACAGTGTTGGCTTGGCTTTCTGAAACCCAGCTGGGCTTGTGTCCTGTTCTCTGGAGTGTGACTCTGCAGAAGGTTCGTGGAAAGAGTACAGAGATCATGGCCCAAGGCTATCTTACAGAGCTAGATATAAATATATAGATAGATACAGATATAGATACAGTTATAGATATAACTTGCTTGTGTAGTGGAGATTGGCAGACAAAGCGATGAAAGCATGAGATACAGGACAACCAGGGATGAATAAGACCCCATCAATGAATGTAATTGGTAATTAATAAAAGAAAGTAACTATTTTTTGTCCAAGTACATGAAAGGCTATGAGGAAGGTGACCCTCACAGGAATGATTTGAGGCCATGGGGGCAGCAATGCAGAGCTGGAGTGACAGCATTAAGGCTGCTGAGCTGATCTGCTGGGTGCAAAGCTCAGGACATGGTTTGGAGGAAATGGTAATTTAACCAAAGAATTGCAAAAATAATCTAAAATGCTGCATAACTTTACCAAACATAGATTATGCCAGAAAAAAACCTCATATCTTGCTTTGATAAGATCATTGATTTTCTAGATAAAAGAAACGAAATAGATCTCATCTCTCACAGCAGAGTATTTGATAAAGTGCCACATGGGAAATTATTAAGACAAGATAAGTAAGTACCTGAACAGCAAGACAAGGGAGGGAGATGGGGCTGGTCATGCTGAAAGACAAAGCACAGGTCTAGACAGAAGTCAACAGATGCCTCTCAGAATTGTCCTCCAACCTGATATCGGGGACAAGGGAACAAACCTTGCTCAGCAGGTGAAACTGGGAGGAATCACTAATATACACTAATAACCAGCATAGCACATGGGAAGAACAGGGCACTTCCTGGGAAGGAGTTATTCTGTCCCACTGCTGTGGGATGGAGGGGAGGGAAGTCCTGGAACTGAGTTTTTAGTGATGCAGCAGTGGTGGAGTCCATGGCCGTGACTGGTAAAGATAATGGCAACCTTAAAATTTTGCCTGTGGAAAGCTTTGGAAAATATCTTACCCACTGGCATTTCCTGATGCTCCTCAGCTCTAATTTTCAGTTTTGTTTTCTCTAATATCTCATTGAATAGACAGTTGTTGTGATCTTCTCTCAGTGGTGTGCAGAAGTAGCTGATGTTAGTGGTGTGGGGTGCTTGAGGTGGGAAGTACTCAAGTGAAATGATGCAGGGAGCCTCACACCCCTTTCCTGAAGTCTTGATGTTTTCTCTCAGTGAAACAAAGGGCTGTCACTCACTCCAGCAGAGAGAGAGTAGGAGGAGGAAGCCCAACTGCAGTTAAATAAATAAATACAAATATATATTCATGTGCATTCCCCATGCATGGGTTCCTCAAGGGACCCCAGTGCATTCCCTGCAGGGACATCCATGGGCCCCCTCATCACCTCTTCTCTGTTGCTGGGCCCCATCCCTGGTAGGAGCTGTCCCCTTCCCAGCTCTATGAGGGAGCAGCCTGAGTTCTGTGGGTGAGGAAAAGAAATAATTTGGTTTATAAACTGGGGTTGGACATGATTGTAGCTAAGCCACAAAAGCTCTCAGGCCAAACCCCATGGAAACTGGGCAAGTTGCTGAGCAGAACCAGTGAGAAGAGGAGGACATTATACAAATACCCCCTCTCTGAAGTTGTGGTGCCTTGCTCTTATCCTGCAAGTATTTGTGTTAAAACCAGTAAGAACAAGACATCTGAAAATTAGGATTCTATGTCAAACTGTCAATACCCACAAGCATGCAGCCTTTCATTAAAATCTGTTTGACATTTTTGTTATGCACAGAGAGCCAAAAAGATGCCAAAAGGATGTGATATTTGTGATCACATCCTCCTGCTAATACAAGACACTGTGAAGATGATTGTATTAAAACATTCCTTGCAAAAGGATGAGCAGTTAAAGCAAAAAAAGTGAAAAGGGTGACTGAAGTTAAAAAGAGTCATGTAGTGTGGGAATTCGGGATGTGCTCATGGGTGCTGCAGTGGCAAGTAGCCTTTTTAACTCTTTGTAGCTAATTGAAATGATAAGCAATCTAGCAATTTCAATTTTACACAGAGGTCTTCAACCCCAAAATGTGCAAAATATAATAATTTTTGGAAAAATCATGTAATGATCATGTCATGTGACCCAGGCGGAAGAGTTATTATTTTGTCACAACAATGTGAGTAAATTATCTTACTGGCACCTCGCTTAAAGGTCATGGAGATCATCTGATGCGTGAGATGGAAATTTCTCATGCCAAAACAATATTGACAGCTTATCAAGCAGGGAGGAAAGTACGATGATATTATAGAATGTAAGGTAAGATAACGCTTGCTACTGATGGTAGAAAATATGACATGGCATTTCAATTTTAAGGTTATAGGCAGAATGATATGGTTTAGATGCTTGGAGGCATAACAGGGCAACTTGCCTACAGATAGGCTAAGCTGGATTCAACTTCGTAACTTAACAGTTAAAAATATGATATATATTAGATATTAAATACAATACCTGAAGAAAGGGGTACAAACAGTTGTACCAAAGGAGGGAAGGAGAAAGGACTGCACCTGCCTGGATGGATGGATTCTCTTTGAACATGCTGCTGGCTCTGCTGGGACTCAAAGATTTGTGTGGCGCTGCTCTCTCTTTTCTCTAACATTTTGACATAGGTGGGTACCTTATGGCTTCTCTATAAGTTTACTCCATGACCACACTCATCTTTCTGTTTTATAGCTGTAATGCAATGCAGGAAGTGAATGACCAGGAATCTATACAGTAGTTGTATATATATATACATATTTGATATGTAACAGACATCTGAGCTCTGAACTAGCCACTAAAGGTTTTCCACCTTGTTTTCAATGCTGAGTTATAGTGCCAGCTGAAAAAATTGCAAGGGAAAGGGAATATTCCTTCGGGATCTGATCCTTAATCATGTGTTTGCTGCATTTGGCCCAGCCTGCTGGGACTGCTGCTCCTTTTGCTGTTGGCACAGCACAGCACAATGACACCCAGGCACTGCATGTCCTGTGGCACCACGGGCACAGCCATCAGGAAATGCACTGTGCTGGAGAGCAGTCTGATAGGGCTGAGAAATCTCTTTCTTGTCTACTGTAAAACAATTGCCTGGGAGGCAGCTGCCCACAGGTCTTTGCTCAGGGGGTCTTTGTTAAACAACACACAGCATAAAAAATGCTGAGGAGATAAATCAGAACAGGTCAGGGATCTCCACATGCATCTGTGCTTCTCTATGTGTTTGTATTTGGGGCAGATTCAGGGTATTTCAGGACCTGACATTTCTCAACTGTGAATGGGCAATGCAGTCCCATTGATGTCTTCACTCACTAGGGCTTTTTTCAGCTGTTCTTAACCCAAAAGAAAGTTATAAATTATTTATTTTCTTTCCTGCTCTCATCAGTGGCCAAAAATTCATCTGTCCCACCTGCATGAGCCCTTCCCTGTGTCTGTGTGTGGCACTCCCATCAGGGTCCCTCAAATAGCACAAAGGGTTCTATGGGCTCATCCTCTGCCACCTGCCTGTGGCTGGCCAGTCCTTGACCCTCATTTCCACGGGTTGCACTAGGCTCCAATAAATGATCTTGGTGCTCTGCTGGATGTGCTGGGTGTGCAGTGGAAGGCAGCAGTGGTGCTGGAGGGGGTGGAGGCAGAGCTGTGTGTCCATGGGCAGTGCTGCAGGCTGGGTGTCAGCCCTGCCAGCCCAGGGTGCCACGGAGAGTAGGAATCTGGGTGAGGCACATCTGCAAAAGTGATCAAGAAATAGGGCCAGAGCTGGCATGTCACAATATTTTGCAGCTGCTAGTACAGTAGGTCCTTGGGACTTTGAAGATCTTAATTTCTCAGAGGAAAAAAAGTCACCGGGGAAATTTCCTATGAAGGTAGTTAGTTGTAAATGAGCTATACAAATATTCGCCATTCTTTATGTTGTCTCCAGGGAGAATCAAGACTCTCAACAGAATCAACAGGACTGATACTCTTGCAGTGGCTGTTCAGAAAGGGTTGGTTTAGTTGGCAGAGTTTCACTATTCTTGAGTTTGGCTGTGGATTTCAAGCTCCAGCATGGCTGGGGATGGGAAAAGGAGCTGCCAGACTTTACAGGGCTCAGATAAAATGCACTTGCTTCTCCAGGGTAAGATGAGATCTGAATAAAAGCTGGCTTTTTGGCTTTGGTATTTTCAGATCCATCTCAAAGCACAGTCAATGTCAAAGTGAAGTGGTTGGTTTCTAGTTCTTTTTCCAGGACTTTCATAGCTCCGTATTCTGTCAAGCACATTTGTGTCCCTGCACAAGGGCTGCAGCCAAATATTGTCAGTGGTGCATTGTGAGGGTCCCCTCTGCTCAAAGCCTAATTGAAGCCTTGGACAGGGGTAGCTGCTCTCACAGGTTTCCAGTATTGCATCTTCAAGAGTCAACTTGCTGGGAGCAATGCACTCATTTGTGTAAGGAAAAAGATCCCTTAATGTGCTATTAAATTAAACAATGTCACTGCTATTGCAGTAGAGCTGAGCGAATAATCCATAATGAATAATTTATTCAACAAATTTAGCTGCTTTCTCTGCTCACAGACTATCTGGAGACAGATCACAATTCCCTCCAATTTACTTATTATTTGAAATTACTGATGGATAGCTTTGTAATTAAAAAAACAACTCTGTGTCTTGATCACAAACAACTGTGGGTGTCTGATCTTCGTTAGTCAAGGTATGTGCGCTGGTTGTGATGGGTCAGATAAATCACATGATATTGTTTCTGCCTGCTCATTGGAGAAGCCTACAAGCATGTCTGGCATGAAAAGACAAAAAATTCTGTCTCTGCATGCAATTTTGAAATTTGTCTTGTGCAAACATTTGCCCAGTAAAACTTGATTGCTCAAAAGTGTGCAGAAAGCAAATCCCAGGGGGAAATCAATGTGGCTGCAGTAAATTCATTTAAAAATGTGAATGAATATTTGCAGACTTTTTTTTTCAAATCTCCCACCTAGCCCTGCACAACAACGTCCATCAAATGCACCAAAAAAACACATTTCACTTGTTGAAGATTATTTGGTTGCTTTTTCCTTTTCTCCTTTTCTCCTTCAGAAGAAAACAGAATGAGAAGGAATCTCTGCTCTTGATATTGCAAGAATGTTAGACTGAACTCAAAGATCAACTGCGCAGGAGGCATCTTAGAACTGATTATCTTGGAAAGATGTTTCAAAATCTCCCTGGCCAGAAGCATTTTTCTGCTGTAAATATTCTAAATGTACTCATGGACAGATTACTCTCACTTGTTGCTGAGTCTCACTCCACCTGCCCTGTAGACAGCCCTGAGGGAGGGAGTTCTCCAGGCTGCCCAGGAAGCAGAGTTGGTTGCAACTGCTTTTTTCCCAAAACCCCAGCTAAAAGCCATCTGTAATTTGTTGCAGTTCTCACCTTCTTTGTAGGTTCCTCTTTCTCCATCACTACCTTGCTCAGATGGGAGACCCTCCCTGCCTTTATCTCCGTGCAAAATCAGACATCCAGCCTTCCTCCTCCTCCTCCTCCTTCTCCTCTTCCTTTCTAAGTCCTCTGAACCTAGAGATTAAATTTGTAGGCCCTCGAACCTAGCCCAGGATTTGAAGCTGATTGATACTGTAGGAACAATCTGTTTTTTTCTTTTTCTAATTTCCAATATTAAAGATGCCAGCTACAGTGGGGAATGTTTTTGCAGAGGTGCGTGTAAACCTCTCAGAACTGAGGTCTAGGGGTTGTGTTTGTATATGAGGGAACAGGCTGATTAATTGATCTCCTCTGAGTCCTGTTTCAATACTTTACTTTTACCAATGAAGGAGATGCCACTGTTTTTGTGAGTTCAGCTAGGTTAGGTCACCAAGACATATTCCCCATCTCTTGAAGAAATATAAATGTTGGTATCATCTTCAAGTAGAAAAGTTCATGTGGCAGCTTTTGTGTTTCCCTACTAGGAGCCAAACACGAATAACAATTATTACTGCACCGTAGCTGTTTCAGGCATTCACACCCTATTAAAGCAGAGAGCAAATCCAGGGAGAAATACCACTCCTTGGTGGGGAGAGAAGTGCTTAGTGGTGACAAACAGCACTTCAAACTGAAATGTGGTGAGCTGGGTCAGGGAATGCTTTCCTTCGCACAGATACAGCTTTTCATCTATGTGATGCTTAGAGGGAAGAATGTGCCTGTTCAAAAGGGACCTCTGGAGTGAGTGGTGCCACCGGCTCCGTGCCAGCAGCTGCCTGGTGGGTACCTGTCCCTGGGGGTCCTGGGCACCAGTGCCCTGCTTTCACTTGACCTTCAGCATTCATTTCATTGGCTGTAAAAAAAGGGTTTCACTTTTGGATGTGCAGAAACATGGTCCTTTGTGGAAATTGTGTATCAGCATCCAGAGGACAAGGAGCTCAATGGGATCACATGGAACTGAGTGATGTTTACGCTCTGTGTTTACACCGCCTCTGGAGCCACTCTATGCCCAGAACTTTGCTTGGGGTCAAGCATGTGATCACTGGGAGCTCAGTGCAGCGTAAGACACACAAGAAGAACACAGATATAAATGTTCTTCCCTGGCAGTTTTCCTGTTGAAGACAACTCTTTTCCCAGCTGGTTGTTTTGCTCTCTCTTCCCCGTGCCTTACACCCAGGTAGGGCTGCTTCTTTCCATGCTTGAAAAGGATCCCAAAGCCACAGGAAAAACAAAGAATGGCTCGTGTTTATTTTTGCAGAGTTTTAACTGGGTCGGCAAGGAACGAAGCCTTGTTAAAAGGATTTTACTGTGGGTCATCCAGAGTTTGAGGAGATGAGGAAGAAAAGGGGGGGAGATGCTGCTTCCCAATGGGCAGGTTGGTGGCTGGTGCCACGCTGCCCACACAGCTGCAGGGGGCAATTGGTGCACAAAGCCAGGGGTTGAAGAAGAGCAATAAGAAAAACTCCTTTGGGCAAATGAGGATATGAACTGAGGAAGTTTTAATATTTTTCTCACAGAAAGTAGCATTAGTTAATTTTGCCCTCTATCCTCAATTGCTTATAAAAACAAAGTGAAAGCAGCATAATTCTTTAAAGCCCATGCAGGCTTTCTTAAAATGACCTTTTCACCTGTAATTACAAATAAAAGATTATTGAGCCAAATGGGATATATTAGTAAGAACATCACTGATATAATTTTGATCACAGAATAAAATAGTTGGGAAAATTCATTTAACAACCTTTAAATCACTGACTCCAGTGTTATTTACTTCTGAAAGCATAACCCATACCGCTTCTCCTCTGTTGTATTCCCACAGCATGTATTTATCTCACCTTCTCCCTTGGAACCTACATAAAAAATAGATTTGCATTGGCAATGCTCTTTTCATCTTCCTCTCCTGAGCCCACTCTCTGCGTGCAAGGCTTTGAGCTCTGCCTCTGTGGCACGGTCACGGTGCTGAGATGGGGACAGCCAGCTGGGAAGCCAGGAAAGCCAGCCAAAGTTAGAATTATGTTCACATCAGAAGTGTGAAAGTTACCTGGCCCTGTCTGTGTTTAAGGACTCCGACAGAACAGCTGAGCTCCAGTGCACTTTAGCATTGACCATGTCTCTGATAGAGCTCTTAAACATGCCTGGAGTTTGAGAGAGTCCTGCAAGTCAGGAGAGCTCCATGGGACATGGTCAAGACCTTCTTTACCTCCCCCAGGCCACAGATGAGCTTTGTGTCTGCTGATACTCTTAAATCAGTAGATTTTAGGAAGTAACAGTATGGTCCATTAACAAATATAATCAACATCGCGTCTGCTGGACCAAGAGCACAGGATAGTCTTGCTGCAGTGTGGTCACTTTGAATGTGTTATTCCCTTTAAATCAGCACAACATCAGGAGGTACCACAGTGGATCAGCCATTCAGGAGGAGGACATCTGCCAGACACAACCATTATCAATCATCACCCAACTATTTACATCAATCATTGAACAAACATTTATGTCTGGAGCCTTTCTTCTGGACACTATATACATTTAGACAGAAACACAAACACAATGGGGAGAGGATCCTGATGCCTTCCTTTGCCCTGCTTGTAGAAAATTCACTTCTCTCTTATCCCCTGGGCTGACCTCCAATTTGTTTTCTATTTGAAAGGCTAAGGCCATATGGCAGATATGTTCAGACCTCAAAGTCTTTTGATCTTTGGAACAGTTGCAGTCTAAATTTCAGTAATGAAAACACTTCTCTTTTTTATTTTTTTCCTTTTTGGATACCTATAAATGAGATATTATATTTCCATACATTTTATTTCTGGCCACATCTATGAATCTAATATTGACCTGGAGTTATCTGTGATAGAGAAGTTATTAATTTTGACAGATATAAGGGAGAAGCTAATATCCTCCTTTTACAAACACCTAATATTAATCTCTAGTGATGTAAACGAGAACTCCAGAATGGCTTGGGGTGGTGCTGGAAATGATATAAGATTGAAATTTGATAATGAAAAAGGGAAAGATTCATTTTAGAAAATTGATAAAATAGATAAAAAATTGTATTTCCTATGAAAGAAATGTAGGAAGCACAACTTAGATTTAGCATCCATTATTCTTCTACAGGTGGTATATGCACAACGGATATGTTAGGGAGCAGGTTTTACTCTGATTTAAATATCCATAATTCCGTTGACTCAGGATAGTTTCTGTCTCGTGGTATCTACTCAAATAAAGAATAGGAAGTCTAGAATTGTTTTTTTTGGCTCAGGAAGATACCCAGCCTGGTTTTACCAAATGGGGATGGTTACTAATGCCACATCAGCAGCTCTGCAGTGACACAGTCACCTTCAATAGCTGGAGATTTCACTCTGTGACCTTCAGGATTCACTGTAGCCATGCTCCCAAATCCTGGCACTTCTTGGAGACATTTTCCTCCCTAGCTTGCCTTCTCTGTGTTATTGTGTTCCAGTCAAATGGCTTTGTGAAGAGACAGAGAGAATTCCTTGATGTACTGAGAGGAAACCCTTCTGCAGCTCTGACTATCCAGAGATCAGCCTTTGGATTCTCCCTCTGGAGAAGCTTTTGGCCTTTGCTTGGGATAAAATTCCAGTATTTTATGATACATGGGATACTTTGTTTTTTTTCTCCCCAGCAATTTACTGGGTTATCCTGGGGAAATTGCCAAGTCTGGAGATTCTGGAAGTGTTTGGAAGGTTTTTACTTTACGGCAGAGAGACAGTTTGATGGCCTGGTTCAAAAGGAGCTCAGATTCACACAGCTGCACTGTTTATTTTGGTTGCATTTTTTTGTTATGCCAGAAGCAAAGGCAGGCTATACTGCCTTTGAGATATGTTAATCTCATTCAGACATTTTGCTGTCCTCTTCTTTTTAAACCTCAACAGCATTTTTACCCTGTTCTTGTCCAAGATTTCACTGTGCAACTTATCAAAGCCTACCCATTTCTGGGAGTCCTGAGCAGGTTTTGTGGCCTGTTTTGTTTGCTACAAAGGGCATGCAGAATTTGGTCACCTGTTTTACTCATTAAAGGGATGCTGCCTGCCTGTCCCCATTAATCCATCACAGTGCTGATGTGCCTGTGATGAAGGGAAATAGGGCACATATGATTGATAAATAGTTTAATGTAGGGATGGGGAGAGCCCTCTTTAGTTTCACAGGTCTCTGCTGTCACTGCTTTTGCTATATGCATTTATTGCCAAGCTTATCTCAGAGTTATGTGCTTGATACCAAGGCTGTTGTGAACTTAAGGCACCTGCCTGTGCCTCAGAGCAAAGTGGAAAGTTATCTTAACCACGATGGCTGACAGCATGCAGAGGATGGCACAAAGCCTCCCTTCTTGGAGAGCAGGGGTTGAGCTACTGCCACAGGGAGATGCTGGAGCAGTACATACAGTGGAGAGAGGCCCAGCCTGGGGCAATCTGTCATTTTGGGGTATTTTCCTGCCTGGAGATGCTGTTTGGGGATGGGAAAGCTCAGGCAGTGCAGTGGTGCAGCACAGTCCAACAGCTGTGGGCTGTGCAAGGGCAGTGGGGAAAGCATCCCTGGGGGGAAGTTTGAACCTTGGGGTAATATATTTTACTAGCTGGGTCTAGTTTTAATTACGTATGGTTTTAATGAATTTTTTGGTCTCTCCTATTGTAGTCTGTTCTGATCTGACCCTTAATCATGCCATGGTCCATGCCTGATCATGCCTGGGCTCCTGTGGGCCATGCTCCAGGTGTCACAGTGACGTGGGATTTCCATCACTTGGGGTGCTGGAGCCCAGCCATGGCCTCACTGAGCACCCCATGCCACTGTGGGCTTGACACCTCACCAGGGCAGGTGGCTCTCAGCATCTCCAAAAAGAATG
The DNA here is from genome assembly GCA_018697195.1 of Certhia americana. Taxonomy (NCBI): domain Eukaryota; kingdom Metazoa; phylum Chordata; class Aves; order Passeriformes; family Certhiidae; genus Certhia; species Certhia americana. Next base: position 6,316,420 of record CM031867.1, on the reverse strand, counting down.
AGAGAATTTCTACTATTGTTGCACTGCTCTTGCTGCTCTCAAAGGCAACAACTCCAACCAAAGCAGTGCAGGTACTGATATGCAGTATTGTACAGTGCAAGGATGGAATGAGTTGCCAATCAGCCTCAGGCCAGTTATGATACTGGGCTAAGAACTGAAACCACAGTGACTGAAAAGCCGAAGGCTTCAGACAACACTGTCCTGGTTTGTCCATCAATCTTGCTTCCCTCCTGCAAAAAACCATGATAAAAAATTATCAGGTATCAGTGCCTGAATCTTAAGTGTCTTTTGTAATACTTAATATAAAAACAAATATGTTCTCCTTCAGAAAATGAAGCAGATCCCAATTAATTATGTATAGCTCTCCTGCTTTCACGCAAAGAATAGCAACATTCAAATAAGTGCTTTGGTCTTCCTATCACCTGTTAGATTACAGGCGTCTCCCAGCTCTCTAATGATCTTCTGAGTTTTGGTGCTGGTCGTTTCTTTTTATTCTGCATCATGTTCTTTCTCTTTCTTAGCATTTTTGATAAAAATAATATAGTAGACAAGAGACAGATGTCCCTTTGGTGATTTAATACATTCTTTTCCGCCCTAAAATGTCTGAAAAAATTGGCTTACATATCGAGAGCTCTCTCTGTTCTGATTTCTTGTATGCTGAAGGCAGAGAGAAGAACAGAGGAATGTATGTCACAGATGTGGGCCAGTCCATTGGATCTGATTGAGAGCAAAACAGTGATGAAACCCAACAAATGGATGGGATCTCTGTAATGACTCTACTACTTAGGAGGGCATAGCAACCTAAGGCCTGCCTGAAATCCCCTCCTGTATGAAAAGTGCTTTTTCTTGCATTGTATTTTTTATGTCTCTTAATATGTCTCTTGCTCCTATCTTTGGATAGGAGCAGAGACTAGGCTTGGTTGGAGACCCATGGATACACTTTTGTGTTTTGGTGGCCTTTGTGGGCTCTACCTGCTTTATTGTCAGAAGGAAGACTAGGAAGTCTCCAACATATAGTGTCATCAGCATTGTGATCTGAGAAACAACACCTACAGAATCTATTATTCATTAAGTGTAACCAATATATAATTTAAAACAGTGGGTTTTGTCAAATAATGTTAGGTCAGCATAATTTTCTGCCTATTACTAATATCTATAACATCTTTGCCTTAGTCAGCTCTATTTAAATATGCAATCATTTACAGCTTTTGACTATATGTGTGCGCAGTCCCAATTTCCAATATTCAACTACTACAAATTTTATGCTGACATCAATAGCAAACTATTAAAGACAGTATTTCATTATTGGTTTTTCATCCCAAAAGTTATTTACAATTATATACTAAGCACTAATATTAAAGGAAACCATTTAAATGAGGTGCTATCTGCTTTAACAATATGTCTGTCACAGAATGAGATTGTGTTTAAAGATTTTATCAAGAAATGGTTGTTTGCTGAGGTTATGTTTTGTCCATGAAATATGCATTTCATATCTCTTTCATTTCATTAACATAATTTAATTTGTGCTTTGCATTTTGTGCATAATACATATTTGATTTACAAAACAAATATTTCCATTAGAAAATGAATTTCATGCAGGCAAAAAAGCAGAACCAAATGATGTATTGAAGGAAAATAAGAAGAAATGAAATGCATTTTCTCAGTCTATTAAAAAATCTATGGCATTGACAGAAAGTGCACTTAGTGCTACATTTAAAAAATAGCACATATGTCAATGTATTAACAAATAGAATTGGAAATACAAATATTTCCCTATATCAAGCCAAGAATCTCTTTATTTTAATTGAGTTGATTTAAAAGCCCAACTACAATTTAATTTTTATTTCATGATGTGGTACACTGCCTGGTGCCATTACATCCATGTAGAATTGGCAGTCAATATACAAATATATTTTACCTTTTAAAAACTTTCTATTGACACCAACAATAAATAATTTAATGGGCTGAAAATGTGAAATCATTAATTTGCTGATTGTCTTCGAATATTGGGTAGCTGGGGTAGGGGTACAGATAGGTGAGCAAACTAATGAATAATGTTTGTGAGTCTGTCATGAAAGGACCCCAGTAAAGCAAGCCACAGATGAAATGAAATGCTATTTAATCTTGCCTGGTTTAATCTCCAAGGAATTCCAGCGAAATCCAAGGAACTGAAGAAGAAGGATGAGGCCCAAAATGCCCCACTATCTCCCCGTCAAGAAAATCTATCAAACTTAGTGGGGAGGAGTTAAATGTGTTTCTTTCTTGGAGTCTGAATGTGCATGTTTCCTTCCGTGCAGGCAGCTCTGTAAATCTGGAATGTCCCCATGGGAGTGGTGGGCTGAGCACCCAGGATGTGGCAGCTTTGTGCCTCTAAGGGAGCTGGGCACCTCCCTTCAGATGGACCTGCTGCATCTCTCTTAGCATGTGACAGAGGCTGGGCAAGTCCCTCATCCTTCCAGAGCCAGCCAAAATCTTGAGAAAATATTAGAACGACTGTCCCTTTTTCAGAGGTGTAGGTGTTGACTGTCTCGTTACCTGCATGCACTGAGAAATTTCGGCATGACACAGGAGGGCAGAGTTTGGCCCCAGGCCTGCCCTTCAACAACACATGTGAATCATTCTGCCCACAGTCAGGCAGCCCCAGTGACCTTGCTGGTGTAACTGGGAGCAGAAGTGGGCTTGTGAAAGAGGAGGCAGAGATGGGCTCAGCCGCTCTCAGCCCCGGCTCTGCAGCACCACTGGCATCGCCAGCTGCAGGAATGTGTCTGGGGCAGGACTCAGACAACATGAGAATTAATTTAAATTCACGGGATATTTTAAAGATAATAATAGATGTCGAGTTGCATCTTTTAGTTGTTTTGGAGCTTTGTGCTTTAAGCTTTTTTACACGGGGATTAGCGGCTTGCTTTTAAAAAAAAGGGAGGGGTTGGGAACCAGGATTCTTGCAGTCTCAGGAGTCCAGAAGCTGCAGCTTAAAGAAAAATACCAAATGTTGCAAGGCGGTAAGACTGAAAAATCCTGCATTATTCTGCCATGGGGAATAAGTTTAACACTATGAGAAACTATATGCAGCAAAGTAAGGAGGGAAAATGAAGAATAACTCCCCTATTTAAAACTAAGAGATACATTTGGGGAGGTTAGGCTGTAAATACATTAGCTTAGCTGGAATTTTGCCAGGACTTTGTGACTAATATCCATACTCTTATGAAAAGTGCTTGGGATAATGACTACAGGTATCTGAGGCCTCGGTGCTGTATCCAAGGCTAATTGAATTGAGTAGGCGTGCATACTTGAGAAAACCAAAGGGAGGTTAGGTAGAAAGAGTGAAGAAGGTGAAAAAGAAAGCAAAGAATTGAAGCTGCAACACTCTGATAATTAATGGAGTGAAAGCTCCTGGTCTGTCCTGCCAGATCATGCTGTGTGCTGGCTGAAAGCAAAATGACAGGGGGAGTGCTCTTACCCTGCTGCTCCCGTGGCCACCAATGCCACAGCTTGCAGCTTGTTCTCACCTTCTGCTGAGCACCAACCAAGGCAGGGCTCTCTGAATTATGCTCTTGTTGCAGGAGTCATGCTTTCCAAAGCTTGTATGGCACAGGCTCCCTGCTGCACTCATGGCACCTCTACATCCTGCTCATCTGTGTGCTGTAGGGACTAACCTGGCCATGCCATGTGCCACGTGCCACACTGATGACTTGCCAGGGTGCTCTGGTGGCTGCTGACTGCTCAAACAGTAACTCTGCACAACATCCCTCAGAGGGCCATCAGAAGAGGAGGGAGCAGTCCCCTCTCCTGCCCGTGGACACAGGGCTGTGGGGCAGGAGGAACCTGGGTTCTGCCTCACCTTCACATGGTCCCTCCTGGAGGTTTGATAGATCTCCACGCTGCTTTTCCTGAACACAAAGCACACAGTGCCTAGAGTGAAAGCACATTTTCTTCATTGTGAGTGGGACACCTTGTGTGATATTAGGATGTGTTTGGCCCTGGGAAGTGCCCTGCAGCCCGGCAGAGCTGTGCTGCTCCGAGCCATCCAGCAGTGGCTCAGCACCATGTCCTCACTGACTGCTCATGGAGACACTTGTGCTATGAACCCTCCCAAGTGAACCAGGGAGCGTGTCTTCAGCCAAACCCTTGATGGAATGAATACTGTGAGCCTGGTGATTAGCTCTAGGATTAATGAGATGCACCACCTACATTCATAAGGCATAATGAGAAAAAGTACCCGGTAACGTTCAAACATCACACCTCCTTTCCTGACAATATCGGCATGTCAGGGTTGGGATAAAACTGTTTTGAATAAAAAATAAAGTATGTCTAAAATATTAAAAGAAAAAAGCTTAGTGCCTGCACACACAAAAGCAATGATCTAAGGGAAATCACCAGTTGCTGTTCTGTGAGGTATAAAAATAAACCCTTGTCTCCTTTACTTTTACATTCACTGACAAGTGACTATATTAGCATTAAGTGAAAAAGCAGATGAAAAGTAATGTCTTTTATTTAGCTCCTACCTGAAACATATTTAAGTTTCATGCAGGAAGTGAGATTGTGCACAGGGGTTTGAAATCATGTAATAAGACACTGCGTGACATTATCTGTCCACCCAGCAGTCACTCCAGTAAGTAACACTGCCACTAAATCTTGGAAGGGAAGTTAACACAAATAACTTACACTTCCCCCTCTCCCTGTTTTTTTCAAGCTTGTCAGTGTGTCTATCTCTATAAAATTTTGTACTTGTTCTCCAAAGAAACCTGTTAGGATACCTGTCCATCAGCTAGTCCAACATACTCATCTCATTTTTAATATGCCAAAAATGTTGAGCCATGTATTGTTTCTAAATGAAGCACATGTGTGCTGCAGAGTAGAAACAGAAATGTGCTGATACAGGAAACTCTACTTGTTTGTTAGCAGTGATATTGGAAAAAATCCATCTCTCCTAGCAGGACAATCTCATCATATTAAAAGTTATGGATTTCTTGCTTAAGCATTCTACACTAGCTGCAGAGCTGTATAAACTTGCTTCTGCTTATCAAGCGAGCCAACAATACACAAAAAGAAAATTTAACATCTTTTAACATTTCTGCCTTCATATGGGAGTTCTCCTGAAATGAGTTCTTCAATTATCCTGATGGATCTGTTTAGTGAGCTGGTACTGTTTCCTGGCTTATAAAAGCCAGGGCATTACTATGCAATACTGTGTATGTGCTATTGAAATGAGATCAACATCATTGCTTTACTACATTTTAAGCAGAAGTTAGCACAGATTATAAAAATCATAAAGAGTTTTCAGTTAGATATTGTAGCAATGTATTCTAAAACCTACATTGGTTTTCACTGACAAATAATTAGAGGTGTGTGAAAAGTGAAGTGTTGGTGGCTTCTTTCTTAAATAACTAATGGGTATTAATCAATATTAAGCAAAGATTTTCAGTAAACATGTTTTATTTTTCTTTGTCTTGGATAACAAAGGAAAAGGGATTTGAAAAAGATTATAAAACTAATATTATTAATTTCAAAATATTATTGATGTTCAAAATAGAGTTGTAACAATATGTGTAGCAGACTATATATATATCTATATGAAATTCACTTTAGGAAAAAATCACTGCTACATCTGAGATTAACTGCATATGACATCCAAGAATGTTTCAGAGCATCATTTATTGGATTGACTGTGTTGTACAAGTATGCAAAATATTTATCTTTAGTTCTCCAAATTATTAAGCTGCTAAGATTTGCCTGTGAACGGAAGTTTTAACAAAACAGTTTGTAGGTGTTCCCTCTGAACCCAATATCCTCAGCTCTGTGTTTGTGCATTTGCATGTGTGTGTGCATGCACAGATTTTTTAGTCCTTACGCTGTAAAAAACTTTGGAATTGTTTGACCCTGTAAACACAAAATTCATGTCTCTCACCCTGGGACAAATACATTCTTTTTAAAAGCAGCATATGGGCAGCCTTGGACTGATGTTAGTTTATTGTCACTGCTTGATAACGTTTAATGGAAAAGATACAAGAGTGCCAAAGAATTTTAATTATTTTTGTGATAAAGTTATATGTTCGGCCTTGAAAAAGTGGAGATAATGCTGGGATTCATTATTATTCCCAGTGTGTTTAAACAGACGACACAGAATGCAAACAAAAGCAGATGAAATTTGAAAAGTATTATCAATATTGCAGATAGCAGATGCCCTTTCCAATCAGAACAAGCATATCTTCTATAGCAACTTTATGGTTGAGTAGTTTATTCATTTCTATTAGAAGGTTGTACGTTTCTAAAATATGTAGATGGTATCTAGAAAACCAACCAACCAGTAGGGTCATTTTGCTTGTTTTCCTAAATTTATTATTTCACTTTTGCAGGCTTGATCTGAGGTGCATTAACATGGGAGCGAAATCTTATTGTGTCAAATCATATCTTGTATATGACCTTTCATGTGTTTTTTGCTGTGGTTCTGAGAGGGAAATGCTGAGAGGTGTCTATTCTGCAGGGGTTTGTCAGGGTTGTATTTGTGCAGCTGTAATTAAAACTAGACCCATCTTCATGTGGAATTTTTCTTCTTCTTGGCCTTGATTGAAAAATTTTGCTGTTGGATGCAGCATGTAATTCACACATATTCTTTTAAGAGTGCCTGAGGCATAGACCCTCCATCCATGAGGGCCAGGGCAGTGTGCTGGAGCAGGGGAACTCTGCCACACCTGGTCTGATGCAGGACCTGGACCCCAAAACACGCCAAGCACCCACCCAGCAGCAGAGAGTCTTAAAAAGCATTTCCACACTCATGCAGTAATATAACCAAACCAGTTATTTCTGTGTGATGTTTTTTTAGGTTTTCATTCTGTATTTTTCATTTTGAAAGAAAACAGCAAACATTTAAAATTATTTTACAGTAATTTACTGAACCCTAAGGCCACAATTCTGCAGTAGGTTACAACATCACGGGCTTTGATGGTAAAAATCGTGTGCTGATGCATTTCCACTGCAGAGAAGTGGTGGAAGTGTAGATCTTCAGAAAATATATTCCACGTAGTTTCCTGCTACCTGCTCACATGCCAATTATACTTTCAAGTTTGCATCTGGAATTCTTATCTGCCTAGTAACATCCTATCCTCTGAACTGTCTGTAGTCCACTTAGTCATATTTAGAGCTGCACATAAGTGGTTCTCTATATGCAAACACACAATCTAAGAATGTTCCACTGATCATTTTAAAAAATACAGATTCTCTTCCATAAAGGATTTGGAGGATTTTGCTTTGAGACCTTGATTTCAGGCATCAGTGGAAGAACAATAAATCCTTTAAAACGAATAAATAATCAGTGGTTGGGCAGTCATAAAAGCTAGAACAGAAGGCAACAGAAAAACCTACATTAATTAAACTGACATTTAATTGTAGCTAAATTCAGCCTCTGTGGGTTTTCCCCAGATGAAGGCCCAAAATGGCAGGAGACATGTGTCCTTGAAGGCTGTGAAGAAAGAGGTTTGTTCCTGGGGATGCACCAACAGAGCCTGAACTCTGTCAACCTGGCATCCCCGGTCCAAGTATCCCAGAAAAATGTGTGTCTGGGAACAGGGAGGGGGAAGGAGAAGACCAGTTGTCATCATCATCAAGGTCTACATTTCCTATGATGCTCTTCAACCAACTCAGAGTGAAACTGGGCAGGTGTTGGGGTGTTACACCTGGCTCAGGTGAGCAACAGCAGCTCCATTGCTCCCAGCTCTTAGGCTGTTCACAGGCATTACAAAGATGTGCCATGAATGTGTTTGGAGTGTGAATTCAGCATATGTAATCAGAGTACAATAGAACATGCAGGATAGGTCCCAAAGGGCTCTGAAGTTTGGGAGCTTGGGGAGAAAATGAGGTTTAAGGCGTCCTATTTTTAAATCGTGTTAGTAGTATGTGCTGGTATGTTTATATGGTGCTAGTTTTTTAACATTAGTGCTGAACCCCACCTTGGGCTGTTCCTAAATTTCCTCTGAATGGGATAAAGTGCATGTGAGACATGAAGGTAAAGTGCAACATCAGCCTCATGGCTCCTCCCAGTTTTGTGCCCTGTGGCTGGTGGTGTGAGTGGGTGGGGAGGGTGCTGGCAGCTCCCCATGGCACAGTGGTGGGGAGGCAGAACCATATGAGTGCTCTCCAGTGTCCCTGCACATGCTTTTCCTTCCTGCCTATGTGTATCCTTTACTCTTCCTGTCTTCTGTTACAGCCCCTAATGCACATCTAATATAATTTTATAGAGCAATATTACCCGACAAACACAAACACGCATCACTCGCCTCCTCCTGAGCGCTGCCCAGCCCACCCAAGGCCCTGAGATGTCGGAGCTCTTGCTGCATTTATGGTTGAGCAGCATCATCCCAGAGCATCCGTTACTTAGCAGACTTCCATAACGAATGCACTCCATAAATATAAAAGCATTTCTAGAAAGTCAAGTGTCTGGGTGTTATAAAAAGCGCTGCTGCTGAGTCACGCTCTTCCCAGCCCGCGGGAAATGGGCAGTGATTATTTCATGCCATTTTTTGTTGGGCTGAGATAACTTAAGGGAAAACGTGGCCACCAAAACTGACAACTCACGCTGATCTGCTGCTCTGCGCTCGTGGTGCCATCTGTTAGCACATGTCACTATAGGTATGGAGATGTATTGTACAGCAGACTTAAGTCTATATTTCAAAATTGCTGGGAAGCAAGAGGCACACAAAGGAACTGTAATAAGTACAAAGTGTAATTAAATTTTGCTCTAAGAACTGCCATAGTCAGTTAAATCAGACCAGTTTAGATGTCATTATTTAGCCAATAGAGTAAATCTTATTTATAGAAGTCCAGGTCTGGCTCCACTTGTTTTCTGATAAGCAGTGGTAGGCTATTGACTTTAATGTACAATGCTTATAACAGAAAGATGCATAAATAAACATGGACAAAATGAGGGCAGAAGAGCACTACTAAATTACCTCTGCAATTGTTGGTGCCCTCAGCTTGGGCAAGGGCCTAGGCTTGGGTATCAAATCCTGTTTTCATTTTCTTTTTTTAATTGATCTCATGGAGCAACCATTATCCAAACAGTGAGGGAAAGGGATGGTCTCTTTAGGAACTGCTGACGCTGCAGCTCACTGCTGTTTCATCCAGGAGTCAGATGGCAAATGTGGAAAAGTAAGGGGTGAATTATACTCACCTGGGGAACAAAGGGGAGGATTTCTTTTCCAGATTTAGGAAGATGGATTTTAAAAGTGAAAGAACTGGTCAAAGAAACTGAAGAGGTGGTATGTGACAGAACATAGGTAGAAGTGATATACCCAGCAGATTTCCTGAGGAGAAGTCTGAAAAACAACTGTGTGATACTGGAAAATTAGGCAGCTGCAAGTGGTAATGTGCCAGAGCTCAGGTGTTTTGCATTGAGTTTTTGCTGGGGTGTCTATTGAGCTCAAGTTCAGTGTGAGAGAGAGAGAAAGAAAAGGTTCTGGTATTTTCAAGGCTTGTTCAAAACAGCAAACACGAGAAATCATCAGAGAAATTGCTGGTGTGTGATTTTCTTACTTTACTTTCCCACATTCTGAGGGCTCAGAAGGTTTGGATGACTGTCTGGATTTTTGTGGTCTCCTAATTAAGCTAAAACCTGACCTCTGAATGTTTTGGAGCTTGCCAAACACAAATTCACATGAATGAAGTAAGGAAGGGTTAAAGAGCCCATGGAAACGTGCTTCTCAGATGTGTTCAGTTAATGCAGACGGTTTCAGATTCCTGCTGCTGGCAGCTACCACAGCTTTCAGGTAAATGTGGTTGGGAGTGGGCTCAGGGTGGGACTGAGGTCCCTCATGGGAGGAGGGGGGAGGCAGTAATTGCCACTGCCCTGGAAATTGTCTCCTTTGTCAGAGTTTGTGATTAGGGTCACTTCCCAGATCTGCAGGAGTACTGTCCAAAACATTATCTATGTGATTTAAATGGAAGGTATTTAAAACCATGCATTATTCTTCCTTCAATGAGACTGAAAACTTCAGAGAGAGAAATCCCAGGGAGCCACAGGAATGTTTTCTGCCTGGGACAGTAGTTGGCCATGTGAGACAAGTGCTGGCCTGCACTGGGGTGCTTCGTGCTTTGAGCAAGGAGAGGCCAAAGCTGGAGAAATCTTTGACTTCCCGAATTGACGTTCAGGGTATTTGAACACGAATTGTGTGTGACAGAATGGGCAGATTTTTCTCTGTTATCCTGGTGTTAACCTGCAGTAATTGCTTGACATCCCAAGGTGCTGGTTCCCACCACTCATCCACCCACCTGAATGGGACTGTGAAGAGCAGAATGCATGGGGACTCTGAATCCCTGGATCACCAACAGTTTTCCTGCTGGCATGTGCAGTTTAACCCAGAGCAGCAGCAGATCTGTTGGTATCCAACTAGGGCTGCTCAGGAGACCATTATCTGGTGCTTGAAGCTCAGTGAGGGTTACTCTGTGCTCTCCCAGCTGCCCGTCACACGTGGAGATAAACACTTGTGTACTGCCAGGATTCAGCTGCAAATTGTACGTGTGGTGGGGAAAGCGCTGTTGCTGTTTATGTGCAGAAAAATAGAACCTAAAGGCCACAGAATGAAATATAATTCGTTAAAAATAGGGAATAACATTGATTAAAATGAAAGCCAGTGTTCCAGCACTTCACTGTGGAGAAGTATGTCCCCAGGTTCCTTGCACTTGCCCTGTGATTATACAATAGATTTTAAGTCTGTGATATCTACAAATCTACATCAAAATATATTCTATAGCTGTAGGAAACAGCTCTGAATTGTTAACCTTCTCTCCAGGTACTGGAGGTAACACACTGTGAGATTAGATGTATATTTTCTTCAAGATATACCACCCATTGAGGAGTCCATATTTACATCTTTTGTTGATATTTTTCATAGATTAAAAGAGTCTCTTTTCTGGTGATAATTCTGCTAAGTACTGTAATTTGCTGCCACTAATATTTGTCTGAGTCCTAGTTTGCAAAATATATTTGAAACCACTTTATAAAGTCTCATAATTGCTTCTTTGTAGAGCTGGTATAATGAGTAGTTTCTTTATCCAGCCTTTATCCTGTTAACCTTAGAGGTGAGCGACTGCTTGCTGGAGTAGTTGGGGAATGTCTTAGCACTGTTGAGCCATTTAATTTCACTACTAATTTCATAGTGGTGACACAGAATTGGCTATGAGCAAGCTCGCAGTTATTTCAAGGGTTTTCAGTTAGCATTGAATCAGGACCTGATTCACTAAAATGAAATTGAAATAAATGCACATGTAGATGATTTTTTTTAATGCATAAATTGATCTGCATTTATGTGCTCATTCCACATTAAAACATTGACCTGCTCTTGAAGGATGGGAGCTCAGCATATAAAGCAGCTCTAGCATTGCAAATGAGAACTTGCACCACTGCTTTGGGGGTTCGTTCTCAGCTTCCTTCACAGTTGCTCTTGTCCCATCCACAGGGAAACTCCTTGCTTATCCAAATCTTACTCAGAGATTCCTGGAAAATGCAGATTCACGTTTTTCAGTTTCTTTTGGCCATGTTTACAGGCAGCAATCAGTGCGCTGTGCTATTTAGCAAGTAGGGTGGCTTACAGGCTTCCTCTTTCTGCAGGAAGACATTCGTATGACTCTGCTGCTTGTTTTAGATGAGCACAGAGCTGACCTGTGCAAAATTTGTCTTTTCTCCAAAATTGCTGGGGAGTTGTTTTGTTTCTTAAATCAAAATTAATTTTAGCCCAAAGCTGGCTGCATTTCAGGGGAGAGGTTGTTCCTTTTTGTGAATATAGCTTAAAGTGTGCATGTGTGTGGAATTTTGCTATTTCCATCCTGTTGCTTTTGCTATTACTGTAACAGTTGGGTGATCTGAAAGAAGTGTGATTTGAGGGTCACTAAACATGAGAGAGGAAGCTTTCAGTTTGGCATATGAAAGTATTTATGGCACGTACTTAGGAAATTCTACCACTGTTTAATCTTAAGTACATATATATAATTATAAAGAGGGTAAGAAGAACATTTGATGAAACCCTGGGGATTACAGGTGCATCCAGAAGTTGAGATTTAAGTAGTTTATTAAATGCACACTGCCCACAAAACCTCCCTGTAGGAAGAGGGCTATGGCAGAGGCTCACCTGCACTTTGACATGGGCACACCTGACAGTGGTCACTGCTGAAAAGGGACATGTGAGGTGATGGAGCAGCAAGATCCTGAAGTTTCTCAGTGTTCCAATACCACAGACCCTTGGACAATGCCTTGGGTGCTGCTGAGCTTCCCCTGGGGCTGCCTTGGGATCTCTGCTTCGTCCCACACCTTCCATTTCTGAGCTGCTAAATGCCTTTTGGTAGTTGAGCCCTAGTGCAGTCATCTACCTGGGAAACTGCCTGAGGAAATTTGCTTTATTGGGAAGCTGTGGCTGCATGACAAGGAGAGGGGACTGGGTAATTCTATGTGTACCTACAAGCTGTGATGCAGCAGTGTGCTGATGCCAGCCTCTACCATGCACAGGTATGTGCACATGGGGCACTGCAGGCATTTTGTTACCCAGAGGTCATCACTTCTAAATACTAAGGGTCAATTTTGCACTGAAATGCAGAGTTCTGACTGTGCACTTCCTTTGATCTTGCAATGCCTCTGTAGTTAGTAACATTGTCATTTAATGTGGACATTCATTGGTCACATGTCTGGACTTGCCTGGAAAGCATTTTCAATGGCTGCACTCTCCATTCAGGTCTGTTCTCTCTTGTAGACTCTAAGAAAAAGTTGATAGCATTTGAAATTTAATCAGGTTGGTATTGTGCAATTTATCTCTTATAAAATTTCAGTAGCTTTTTTTTTTGCACATTTTCCTGTTTAAAAGGAATTCTCAGAAGCCTGAAGTTGGAGGCACATGTCTGTCCAGGCATCACTGCAGACTGCACTTGTAGTTCTTTTAATCTGAGTTTGATCTCTTCTATGAAACATATCCTCAAATGTGGAACTTACTACATCTGGCTTGTATAAAATTCAAATGCAGGGGCCTTTTTATTCATAACTAAGATCATTTTCTGTTAACTTTAAGAAGTAGGGGAGGACTAAAGATGGCTCATATAGAAAGACTTTAATACTAGTAGGGCTGGTTTCCCTGAAGAGAGAATTCCTACCTTTGTGGTACTTTTTTTTCATTACTAGGACCAAATCTATGCCAATATAAAGGACAGGTTCCTAAATTGTAATCCAGTGTTGAGTCCATATCTAAAATTTTACATAATATCATCCCAGTCATTAGGACCTCCATGATTCATTTTTGCTCTACACCGCAGAATGACAATATTGCCCAGAGAGAGCCCAAATGCAAGCAGTACAAACCATTTTGTAAAGCCTCTTCCCCACCTTTGTCAGACATTTATTTTAAACATCTGGTCTTGAAAATCAGAACCAGCACACAATCTCCTTATTGCCCCAGCCTGAAATTCCCCTCCCCTCTGACCAGTCTGTTTTCCAAAATACTCTTGGTCCTTCCAAAAAGACGGTTTTATTCTTCTAAGTTTCAGATTTAAAATCTGGATGAGTGAGAGATCTGGGATGAGAGATGCATTAGCAGAACTGATTTCTCTTGTTACCAGTTCAAAAGGCTTCAGTATGCAGCACAAATGATTCATAAGTATCCATTGTTCAGAGTTCAGGATAAAGAGTTCAGAATCAAAGCTCTGCTTTAATGTGCGCTCATGCATTTCTTTTTTCAGTAAGAGCATTCTCTTCATATATATAGCAAATGAAATTCAAACTTGTTTAAGCTGCAGTTCTGGTAAATTGCTCTGCCTCTGAAGTTAGCTTAGAATATCATGAGAGTTATAGAAACCGTTACAGATTTTGCTAGTATTGCAAAAACTTAGTGCTTAGTTATAATCAAGGAAGAACTGTTTAATAAATAGAACAGGAAAACAAGCGATCACCTCATGTTTTTCCTGGGTTTGGACCTCACGTCAGCCCTGCTGGCAGATCCTGAGAGCACAACCATGCAGGATTTGGGCTGTTGGTGTTTTTCTTACTGGCCTTTTCCAAGAGGAGGGGCAGCAAAGGCTTCTCCTTTACGGGAAGATTTTTGCATGGGAATGCAGGGTGACAATCAGAGGGCAGTGATTAGGAGGTATTCTGACATCTAGCTATTTGTCCAAATGTTTGTCATCGAGCAAACTGTGCCCAATATTGCTTCTTTCAGAGCCTGCTTTCTCTTCCATTTCAATGTTTCATAGATCCGAGGTGCTGTCACTGCCGCAGTACTGTGTTTTCTCCTGGCATCTTGTATCATGGCTGAGCATACTGAATGGGCTCTCTAAAACCTTTCTTATCAATGGAGTACAACAAGCCCAATGCAATCATCCTTTCAATTATCTTCTTCATCTCAAGTGTCACCAGATAAGTGCTGGCATAGTATTCTTGGAACATTTCTGATATTGTTCCTTGTTTTTTTGGCTATAAATGTATGAATATGGGATAAAGATTTAGATATCTCATGTTTTACTCTCATTATGCAGAGACAAAACTATGCTTATCTCCTAAAAGATTCTTTTTTCCCCATCTCTTCAGTCTGAGCGCTCTTTGGGGCCTGGGTGATGATTAGAATACAGGGCTAACTCTCATGTTGCAGTGGGAGTCGTGCTCTCTGGGATCAGGGGAACAGCCAGAGAGTCTGTTCAGTGTTATGCAGCCTCTGAAATCAGCTTGATGTGGAGGTGACCTTGCAGTGGGTTACAGGACAGGACTCCCCAATTGGGACTTTGTACATTACCTGTCCTGAGTAAGGGGCTCAGGCTCTGATTGCTCAATCCTGGAGAGGATTTCTGAGAGTTCAGTGCTGTCAGAGGGAGGGGGAAGAAGGCTTTACTTTGTTTACCTCAATGTATTTTTACCTGAAGAATGAAATTTGGCTCCATTAAACCACAGGTCTTTCTGAACTCTTTGCCTTCAGGAGACACTTGTGAACAGACTGGCAAAATGAGATTTCTTCCGTGCTCTGGAGATTCTCCACCTCCTGTTCATTTTGAGGTGCATTTTGAGGTGCATTTTGAGGTGCATGCCCCATGTGCAGGTGGTGATTCCCTCTGAACTGATGCTGGAATCTCTGCCTGGGCACATCATTTTGTTCTGGTGCCACCAGAAAGGCACCCTAGTCACCGTGGAGAAGGACAGAAGGGGGATTGCAGACCCTCCTGTGCTGATCTGGGGCTGTTGGAGAGTGCAGTGCATTGAAGCTCTTGGGCTCTGTGAGTGTGGCCTTGGCCTCCTGTTTGGAGACTGAAGGAAGAGGTGGCAGCTGATGGTGGGTTCCAGCTGCAGGATCAGTAGACAGTTCATGGATGGGATGTTAAAGAGATAAGAAGTCAGTCTAGCATGTCTGTGACCAAGGCATCCATCTGGGAAACTGGAAGATCCAGGGGTTTAGCACTTTTCCCGCATGATCTCCCTGAGCTTAAGAAGTTGTATAAAGTTTGCAGGATATTTGTGACAAGAGCAGTTCGTGTTACTAAACACCAGCATTTGCAACTGTGAGTCAGGCTCCCCACAAATATCATGTTGGCTTATGAAGAGGGTTTTTTATTTTAAAGTGATTTTTGTTCATTGCTTTGTCACTTGGAGACCATTAGATTATTTTGGCAATATTCTTGAAGTTGTCTCTACAATTAGGAGAGCTCAAAACACTTTTAAATTTAAGGAATTAATTGTGGTGTAATTATGAAGAGCTTTAGGAATAACACCAAATATAGCAATATGTGTGAATCCTGAGGACTGGCAAATAGGAGATTAGTGTTGGAACAAGAGAGGAATGTAGGCTTTGGTTCAAAGAGCGATTTTAAAGGAAAATTACTGAAAATAAAGTGTGATGAAAACCAATGATTCTAATGAAGGACAAAACCCATCCATTGTAGTCCAGACATGCTTTCACATTAACCATTACAAAGTTGTGGGAGTGCAACACCGGTGACAGCAAAACCAGGCAAGTAAGAGAGCAGATACAACTTCAATCTCTTCATTAAAAAAATGTTTCATGGTTGCACACAGCCACAAAAAATACATTTTCATGCTTATAGCTTTCAAGCATTTTTGAAAGTCACACAATTTTTTTTGCTGATTTAAGTTCTAAATTGATGGAAATACAATGGGAAAGAGGGAAGGGGCAACCTGGCAGGAGAGAAGCCAGACTTTTCAAGGAAACGTTGAAATATTGCGTTGATTACTGTGAAAATTCATTTCAATTCCACCTCATTTCTTCATTAAGCGTGTTAAAGCTATTCTTTCCTGTGTTAGCTTCTGCAGCACTCTCATTCTGACTTCAGGGGCAGTGGTTTTAAGGACATGGGACAATTTGCATGAAGTTATGCTCCTTCACTGAAAGCCCAGTTGCTCCAGATTGGTGCTGAGGAAAGAGATTTTGGGCTACTGAGTTACATCAGCCTTGTGTGAATGTAGTGACTTCACACATCATTTAGTAAGAACTGCGACAGGTGAGTGTTTTATATCCTGCACAAAAGTGACCTGAAATCTGGGTCATGATTTAGGAGTTGAAACACTTCCTTTATGAGGTGGATTTTGAATGAGCTTGGTTTCCATCTGGAGATTCAAGAAATACAATCAACTCTGACTCTGGGAAGTGACTTGCTCCAAGCCCTGTGCAGGAACCAAAACAAACCTCAAGTCCTCTTCCTGAGACAGTCTTGTTGACTTTGGTTTCAAAATGTTTTCTTGAAGGGATAGAGTTAAATTTCCTTTTTTCTCCAGATGTCTCAAGTTTTGCAGCAAATATTGGCAAGCCAGAAAACATTACTTTAAAAAGTTGTTCTTTGTTGTTAGATGTGTCTGTTTGTTTTATGGATAGGTCTTGGTCTAAAAACACTTTGAACTGAACTGGGGTCTGATGTTTGGCACATTGAACTTACCAGACAGTTTGGTTTAATGTAGATATGATACCACCTGCAAAGATCATAATAAATATAGATTGCAGTTTATTGTCATTTCCTAAAAGACATTTGTATTTGAACAAAACAGACTCAGCAATTAAGGTGAGATACACCTTCTCTGGTTTGCTTCCTGGCATATTTTGAGGCCCCTGTTGTGGTGTCTGTTGTATTGAGGCATTTCCTAATCCCTAAAGCATCTCTCTGCACAGCACTGAGCAATTGCTGTCTCATGGTGGTAGAACTAAAAATCACAGATCAAATGGGAAGATGAGAAATATTATGCAATGTAATTCCTGGGGAAATTCAAGAAATTAAGTCTTTCAGCCTCCTATAACAACCTTACTCTTCCTCACTGCCTTTTTTCTCCCTAAAACTGTTTGAGCAGTAAATGCACAGTTGAACGCTCTGGTATTTCCTTGCTTGGCAAAGCCAATAAATCCCCCAGATAGCAAATGGCAGTGTGTTGGTGGCCAGAATTAAAATCTGACGTGACAGTCGTGTAGGAATGTGATCACTTAAAGAAATGCAGGCACTGCTGCTTAAGATAGCTCTGAGACTGAGAATTTGGATTCAAGTCTCTACTCTGCCATAGTTTTTTGTTTTGGGCTTTTTGGTTTTATTTTTTTATGTTAGGGGAAAACCAAAACCTGTATGTTGTGCTGCAGTTCTGGTAAATCATTTGTTAAATTGCCATCCCTCACAGATGTTTATGAGGATTCGGGTTTTAATAACTGCAAAGTGTTTGAAATAACCTTGCTCAGAAGAGGTCCTCACCCAAACTTCTTGCAGGTGTGACTAGGGCCTTGCAGAAGCACTCCCAGAGGAACTGGTCTCTTACATTACACAGTGACAGAGCAAGCTGGGAAATGGAGGGATCTATTTGGTGAGGGGACACAGTTCATCCTCTGCTGTCTAGTTCCTCTGGGCTTTTCCTGCTCTGGAGCCCCTTGCAGCCTCTGTGGGGGAGAGGATATTTGCCCATCTCTGAGTCAGGGTGTGCTCTCCTGTCCCTCTTCCCTCTGTATGGCACATGTAGCATTTTCATAGCAGGTGGAAACGTTTAAAGCTATTGAGCCAATGATCAGCATGTGAGAAGGCGCTTAACCAAAGTGTGTTTTCTTTGATTGTCTTGTGTTCTTTAATAAATTTCATTAATTAATGAAACTGACTCCTCTGTGCGGTACATTGGAAGAATTGCTATTCTACCTTGCTGTATAATCATTATCACCACTAATGAGTGTGTTATTCTGTTACCAATATTAATCTAACAAAAGAAACAAATACCTGGCCTGTGCTGTGATGCAGGAGTCAGTAGGTTAAATGCTCACTCTGTGAATTGTGATAAACAATCCAGCCACCACGGCCAGAGCATGGCTGGGGGGCTGCTTTTAGAGACCCTTGACATGTGTGGGTGTACAATGCACAATCAGTCCTTGCTGCTTGTGTGATGCTGCTTTTGTGAATGGTCCTTCTTCCCTGGCTTTTGGAATCAGCACCTCCCTGAGGATAAAATGCAGAGCAAATCAGTTAGGCACAGCGGAAGATGGGGCATTTTTATACTTTGCCTTTTCATTTAGATTTGATTCTTCAGAAAAGCTGCTTAAATGGTGTTACAACTGCTTTGATACGGACTCTTAATTATGAAAAGGTAGCACCAGTAAATAGTGTTAGGTGAAAAGAGCGCGGAGGGGAGAGGCAATGGCAGCCTTGGCTATCAATATGTCAAAAGGATGAGTCCAGAAAGACACACTCAGTGTTACAAATTTCTTGTGACGCCCATGGCAAAGCTATTTTAGCAGCTCTCCAGAAAGGGATGTATGTCAGTCTTACTGGAGTTCCTTGAGGGAATAGATTTAGCACACAGAGGGGAGAAGAGGCTGAAGTGAGGCATCTGTCATTTTCTTCCGCTGTTTATGATCCCTTAAAATAAAGATGAAAATTAAAGGAATGTTTTTCTCTCATATCAAGAGTTCTGATGTTCTTCTTTAACTGGCCTCATGCAGAAGATTTTGGCTGGCTTAGCTGGTTGTAATTTTTGTGGTGTGCACCTCTCGTTGGCTTCCCCTGTACCAAACACACACGAGCTATTCCTTTGCTGTGGGTGGTAGGGAGCAAACAGCTGTGCATGTGTTGCACTGAATTTAATGTGCATCATGGTAACAGAAGAATCAGCCTGAAAGGAGACTTCTTCTGCGATGCTGTTGGCTTTGGATTTATATTCTTTATTAGCTATCAGAGCGTTTTCATTATTGCGGCTATTGGTTAGACCCCCTCTAACTCCAGGAAAACCAAGAGACACCAAGTTGCAACACTTGCAATATGTAGTGTGCACACACAACCTGGATCAACCTAATTTCAGCATAGCAAACACAAAACAAAAGCTGTATATGACTTCTTAGCCTTTGTGCACATCTGCATTATTATAAATGCTAATATAATTCTGCAATGATAAATAATTAAACAATTATGGTCATGAATCAATAAGTTTAGCACATTTTTTTTCATCAGCAAATTGTACTGTATAAACAAGAAATATAAATTACCAAGTCTAATTTTCAGTGAAAATTGTAAGCATTTTATATCTAATAATTAAAAAAGTATTAGAATTCAATGTAAGATGCTTAGAACTTTAAAATTTTCTGGTTTTAACCAAACACCATTAAATTGTCATGTTTTATGTTTCTGAATCTGATTAACATTTTGAGATCTGACTTTTGCAATCATTCTCTTTGTTTTCCTCTGCTAAAACCCCCTCGCTCAACCTCTGGTTTCTCCTAAACACAGTTTATCAGCTTGAATCCAGCTTTGGCTGACCTCATTATGTTGCCTTTAAGAAAATACACCGTTTTAAGAAAAACATTCAAGTACCTTTCTTCTAAGATTTTGAAAGATCTAGCTATTTTTATCATGCACTTTGCTGCATAAGGTGCAATATGGAGGCAGGGAGAAGAGGAAGCTTTTACAACTCTATTTGCATTCAATCAGGGTTGCAGGGTTACCTGTAATCTTTCCCACTCTCAGATCTTTGGCACTTGTAAAGAATCTACCACCCCAAACAGTGGCACCTAGCTATATAATTTAAAAATAATCTTGGGTGAAAAATAGTGTATTTTCAGAAAAAAACCCAAAAAACCCCCTGGGTTTGATATTTTTTAAAAAGTTGTTGAACATCTTGTGTGAGCTAAGGATTTGCCACGAAGGAAGTTACTGCAGAATAGCTGTTCCTGCCTGCTGCTCCATGTGCTTTGTCCCAGAGAAATGCTTGATCTGCTTCTACTGTGGCTTGCACTATAGACAAAAACCCTGTTTAGACTTGGCCAAGGCATGTTAGATCAGGAAAGTGGAAAAACCCCAGCAGTTTCAGGATGGTGCTGGGCATTGCAGCACCAGTTCTGAGTGGCACAGGTTGGCACCAGGTGCCCGTCCCTAAAGTGACAAGGGATCTCTGGGACCCTCTTCCCAGCAGCCAGAACTCTGTGCTGACCTGCAGGGTGGGCACCAAAACAAGGGCTCCTCCTCCTGGTACCAGTCTAAGGCAGAGCTGGTGGGGCTGGTTGACTGTGGACAGTGGAGTTTTGCTGCATCACTGTGCTGGAAAAGCTTCTCCTCGTGGGAAAAATTCAGTGAGCCAATAAACTGGTAATTATCTGTCTCCCATGTGTGGGGTGGTGTGAACGAGTCACAGCAGTAATCCTTCGTGGTGGCCCCATCTGCCATTCCTCCACAAATAATCTGAGAGAACCTGTAAAACAGGGATAGGATGTGGGAAAGGTGACAATACCCTTCAGAAAACAGGAGAAAGCAGGAAGGGGATTTGATACAGTACAGCAGCTATGGTGAACTGTGGAAGGCAGCTTCACCAGGCCTGGCACAGTGTCCTGGGGTCTAAGATGAGTTTGTCTGGCTTCATGTGGAAGCTAGTAGTGTTGGAGCAGAGACTCCATCCACTGAAGTGTTAAAAGTTTATTTGCAGGGGTTTTTTTATTGACTAGAAGCCTCAGGAATCTCCACCAAGCTGGGAGATCAAGGACTCTTCTCAGTTTTATTGCTCGCTGGCAAGCAATTAGTTATTTGTATTACAGAGAAGCCTCACAAAGATAGTATGTTTAGAAATGTAAGCGAGTATTTGCCTTCAGGGGGGAAAAAGAAGAAAAAAATATTTTCTTCACCTTCTTGTCTTTATCTCCCTTTTTGTTTACCCTGTCTTCCTTCTTTTGATGAATAAGAGAAAGAAAAGTACATATGGAGTCTGAAGATCTATACTTTGAGTTTCTTCCTCATGCTGCTGCATCTGCTCCTCTTCTCCTTGCTTTCCCAGTGTGCTGTGTTTCCTTTTGTGGGTGTAAGTGTCTTTGCCTCTGATGCCAATGTCACTCTTCTTGTGGCAGCCAGATTTTGTTTTACTGTGTGGCTCTTAGCAACATGTTTCCTGCATTCTGCTCACTCTGTTGTGGAGTTCACACTTTGAGAGTCTAGAGATATAGATTGCTCTGCTTTCACATATATGGTTCTGTCAAAACAATTAAAGTCGAATCTTGGAATGTGTTCCTTTTCCTCGTGCAGAGTTACTGGGTTTGAGTTTCACCCTGCAGCAAGGCTGCAGTAACCATTCCTGACCTCAGTGAATCCCATACACACCCTATTCTCAGAAAGAAATTTAAGATGTTTGCAGAAAAATGTTATACATCCATTAGCTGGACTTTTTTTTAGGTGGCCGAAAATGGTATATTAATTTTCAAGTTACAGAACAAGTATTTAAAGGTACCAATGTGATAAAAGTTTTAACATTTAAGTGATTGGGCAAAACTATAAAAATCTAATTTTCCTCTATGATAAACTAGTAGAACCTGTGGAGAAGTAGCAATGCCATCATATATTTAACATATTTCATTATTTTGAATGTATCTACATTTAAAACACTTGGATTCCACCTATGAAGCTGGATTACAAGATGAACAGCAGATTTAAAAATATTTTAGAGATGTTGTTTTCATGCTTCAAGTCCTTGAAAAGCCAAATACACTCACTTCTAAAACGAAATCTTGGTTTTCACTGTTACAAAAAAAAAAAAAAGAAAAATGTTTAATAGCACATATGGCATAATTTCATGTGACATCTGTTTTGTAACAAACAATATTTAGCTCACTTATTTGCTGAATGATACACTACATGCTGCAAACAAAAAGTCCAATGAACAGTTTTACATAGTTTATAATATATCAATGTTTATCGCAAAAGAATGCAAAACTTAAACATTTAAGCATGTTATTGATTGTAATATGCAAAACATCGATTACTACATGCTGCCAATGCAAAAAAAGTCTACAGCATGCCTTACGGGGTATGAAAATTAGGTGGATTTCTGAAAGAATAACTGTTGTCCTATCACTGGTGACATTTAGGTTTATGCCCCCTCCACCTAATTTGTGTCATCTTCCAGGAGACAGCTGTCAATATATTTAGGATGGTTTAGCTCATAACAGCAGAAATGGTGAGAGCCTATTGGTTTAATTGCATGGAGTGATTGATTCTAATGGAAACAACATTTAGAAACTCAAAATGCACTTTCTGTTGGCAGATCTAATAGAATATCATAATGAATTGGAGCATCAGGCATATAGTGTACTTTCTGCAAGGCCTGAAAAGGACAGTCATGGGGTTTTATGTTGGTTTTTAAATTTGATTTTATTGTTTAAATTATTTGTTTAAATAATAAAACCAAGCCATCACGGAGACATTGTCGGACAGAAACCAGAACATCAGAATGATGCTGAAACCACACACAGACACAGCAAGTGTCAAAGGAAGGGCTGTGCTCAGGTAAATTGGCTGAAGGCACTGAAATAAACATTAACAACTGCAGTGCTGTGAAATGGCACGAGATTTCTGGGGCTGTGCCTGGTGCCAGGATACGCTTTGGAAGGATGTGCTGAGAGCAAATCCTGCTGTGGGGACTCACAGGGTGCTGTGCACCTGGATGGAGGATTTCAGCCATCTCTCCCACAAACCCCAAAGGCTTTCTGGAAGCACAAGGGCTCTTGCAGCCCATGGCCTCTGCTGGGCTGAAATGCCCTGGGCCAGGACTGGTGGGTGCCTGGGCTTGGAGCAGAGCAGGGTCTCTGCCTCTTGGGTGCTCCTCCACACTTCTGTGTGTGGACAAATCATTCTGGAGAGCCCCCTTGGTGGTTTTCCTGGATGAATGGGCAGGAAGCTTGTCTGGAGGAGGTGCTCTGGTGTTGCAGGATGTGACACTGCCTGGACAGGACAGCCTGTGCCAGCTCCCTTTTCCCTGGGGTTGCAGCAAGAGCTGCAGAGCAGTTGCTCTACGTTAACTCTCTTGTCTTCTGGCAGTTGTGCACAACCTCTTGCCTTTATAGGCTCAGTGAAACTGTAAGTGCATCTGTCTCTAGTTCAGGATTTCTTTTACTCCCTTTCTTTCTCTCTTGAAAACACTTAATAAGAGTCCTGTTATTTTCTTCTTCCTGTTGTAATTTCTCAGAGACATTTTACTCTTTCCTGAGCATCTGTATGGAAAGTGAGGATTACAAGATCTTCTGCTTCACTGAAAATGCTGCGCTGTTTGGCCACGAGCTGTTGACATAGTTTTATCTTTTCTTTTTCTACTCTAAGATCTAGAAAAGTGTAGGTTCTAGGGAGATTAAGATGTGGGTACAGATTAAATGTCTTTTTCCCCCCTTTTCCATAATTAGAAAGGTATGAAGAATCGGATGCAAGATTGAACAGTGTAAATCCTCCAAAATTAAAAACATTTCAGAAATGGAATAAATATTAATAAATTGGATGCATAATGAAAGGCTGTAGATATGTAAGGGGAAAAGCAAGTGGGAAAGAGGGAAGATTTTTATAGACCTTAATTACAGCAGGGTTGTTAGTAACTTTACTGAATTGTAAATGTAAAAGATTCGGATGGCCTGAGTAAAACCACATATTTAAGCCTTCTAAATGAACATTTCTGTTTTTTTGAGTAATTTGTACCATCTGTGTCAAAATTCTGAGCCTAAGAAGAAAAAGCAGTGGAACAAATGTTGGTTCCATAAAACAGTCCTAGTTCATTGTTGAAATTGTCACACATTAACATTGCAGGCCATCTGGGTAGACAAAAGACTCTAACCAGATTGCTAAGATGATTTTATTGGTCTGGTATTAATCAGAATGTGGCATAATATTTAAGCAGAAAAAATGATGAGGTGAAGTGGAGTGCCTTTAACTATCCTAACTGTATGGTAGTTGCACAATAATAGTATTCCACCATAGAGCAGTGTGTTTCTAAGCAGAGATCCTAATTCTGAAATGTAAATAACAAGCTATGTGATATTTCCAATTTATAGTTTAAAATAAAATATGAAACTTAAAAAAAGTAATGACTGTTGGCATATTGCAATGTGGAGATTTAAAGGCCACAGCATGGTTGTATTAAATTGCGGTATACCCACAATCATGTTGGAATTAACTTTAATTTCTTTTTGTAACATTGTAAATCAGATTACACTTCATCTCAAAGAATCCAGAACTCGTGATTTACAATTGATTTTCTACATTTTGAATCTCTACACAATGCAGCAGCTTGCCTTCTCCCCGGGATCTAGAGATGGCGGGTATGTATGTGCATGTACGTGTGTGTTACGTTTGCTCTCAAAAATCTTCATCTGTTTTCTCACCTTTCACAGAAAATTGGAAAAGTATCACTTTTTGTTATTCTCCATGATCTTGCCCCCCATTCTAGTTTCCACCCTATGGTTCTCAAAAAGACACTGGGTGCTTTTGTGCTTGTCTCCCCGCTTTACCTCTCCTTTGAAAACCCTGTCTGCTCTCCTCTGCTGAACCTGACCTCAGCAGCGCCTCTGAGCACACAGAGACACCTCCAAGCACGATGGGAAACATTGTCCTGGGAGCATTTCACACTTTCTGTGAAGTGTTTGCTGTGAAAGTTGCCCTCCTGAGGGAGGCAGGTGGTGGAGAGCCTTATGGAGCTGCAGGCAGGGCTCCCTCTGAAGCTGACCAAGGGTCTGACAAGGTGGGCAGCGGGTCCCCCCCATCAGGGTCGGGTGTAGATGTGCCCTGTCTCTTGCTGAAGGAGCCTGGGCAGTGGGGATGGTCCCTACCTGCAGCAGACATTGTATTCCCAGGGGTGGGAGAGCCCAGCTGCACCTCCGTGCTGCCCTCAGTGCCTGCATGGCCAGTGCTGCTCGAGTGCAAGGCTCGACTGCCAGCTGGGATTCACACAGAGCCCAGAGATTTTCCTATTTGTAAAATATTTCTGGTCCTGATTATTATATAGAGTGCATTCTGTGGAAGCAGCTGTAGCACACTCCTGTGCCATTTTTTCCCAAAGTAGTAGTACAGTAGTATTGGGGTAATTAAACAGGGCATCTGATTCAGTTAAATAGCACAGATGCCAAATTAATTTAGGATATTTTTGCTTTTCAACTTCTGTTTTAAGTTACTAATCTGAGAGTAAGGTGAAATGGGAGGATAAAAGAAACTGTGAGACAGGGATGGAGACTGAAGGAGCTGAGTTAAAACCAGTATTATATAGCAGGAGGGACATGAGGGTGAGGGCAGTCAGACACACCGAAATATGAGGTGGAAAGTGACCAAGATTTGGACCAAGAAGTGGCCAGCATTCAGACAGTGAACAGTTCTCTGGCTCATGGCTGTGAGGCTGAGGAGAGCTGTTCATGGGTTTGCCCAGGGCCACACTGGATATTTGCTTTGCACCAAACCTCTCTTTGGGGAAGATCTGGAACTGAGCAGAAACAACTGAGCCCGCTAAGCTCTGTGAGCTGAGTTCATTGCTTGGGCAGCAGCAGACCCTTAGGAGAGGTCCTGGTTAATGTCTTAATATTTTCTGTTTGAATTACTCATTGCTCAGGCTTCACAGTGTTTGGGAGATGGGTGGCCCAAAGGCAAACACAGTGCCCTTGTCTCTGGCTGACCATACCCTCTCATGGGCCAATGTTTGTGACAAACCCATGGAGTGTTTGTCTGCAGATGAGGTGATCTTAACCCTCATGGAGAAAATGCTTCTAAGCATGACTACCTTGGGTAATCACATTGCTTGATGCTCTGGTGATATGCTGCTTAGCATCAACTTTAAAGGGGATTTTCCAAACTTTACCAGCAGGTTTGCTTTTTGTGGTTTTTTGGTTTTGGTTTTTTTTTTTTTTGTTTTGTTTTGTTTTGTTTTGTTTTTTGTTTTTTTTTTTTCCACTCATTCTCATTAATCTTCATTTGAATGTTTAGAAATGCTAAATACTGGTGTTAAAAGATGGCTGAAATCTTTGCTATTTGATTAAAGGCTTTTCATGGTTTTTCCTATTTAATTTTAAAAAAATTAAAAATCAGCCATTTCTGGGGAATTATACAGTATAGTGTAAAGTATGCCTAATTAAACAAACCATTTGGTATTGTCAGCCTCACAGTGCTGGCCTAGTGTTTGATGACAGAGAGCAATGGTGAGAAAATGTCACCACAGCCACACCAGTGTTGCCCTATCAGCCACATAAAAGTGAAATGTGGATTAAAATGGCGTTAACATAGCCAATTAAACATAGGCATAAACAAACCAGTTAAATCAATAATGCTGCTGTGTCACAGAGCTGGTGCTTTGCTGTGGCTCACTTTGGCTGCCTGAGGACTGCCCAGAACAGCAAACATGAAGCCAAGATGTTTTGGATGTCGGTGGTGATGATATTTGCCCAGAACGAGGGCTAACCACACCTTCACAGCATAAACTCAGCAAAGCCATACTGGGGGTTAAAAATTGCTTTCTTTCCTAAATAAAAAAAAATGGTTAGATTTTTTTTCTCCTCTCAGAATCCATTTTTTCACTGTTGCTGTTGACATACGTTCTATGTCTCATGGACTTGGTGTCTCTGTAGATGGTGTAATTGTTCCTTGTGGCTGAGATGTGAGTTTGGACAGGGCCAGTAAAAAGCATGAGCCATCTGAGAGGCAGATTTCATCTAGGCACAACTAGGTTAGCAGCAAAATAATCAGAGATTATCAGATATCTGCTATTTCACAGCTGAATGGCAAACTGTTCCCAGGTCTTGCTCATGGCTGCCATGTCCAGCACGCCCATTCCATGCTTTCTCATTTTTTTTCATGAATGCTGACCTCAGTTTTAGGCATGCATTTCTCCATCCTAGAAATTACAAAGATCCCCATTTTATGGACCTTTATTTTAAATGTCTGTTAGTCCATTTTCTGGTATTTCAATGTCATCTCTGTACTAGGTCTTCAGCTTTAGATCAATATAAACTTGTTTATTTTTCTGTTAAATGTTGAAGCTAAACTCTGTGTAAGTTCTTGTCTGGACTGTGATAGCAGCCCTGGAACGAGAAAGTTGGAAATGCTTTGAATTTTCCAGGTGTTAAATCTAATTTCTCTTCCTGGTCAACTGGCTTAATCCTTTAGTCTTAAAGGATTAAATACTACCTATAGTAGATCTCATCCTGATGTCAAAAGATTTCTCTGGATGGCTGGTATCCTAAAGCCCAAAGGCAGCAAAATAATTCCTCTGCAAAAAGTCAGCAATGCTTTATTGAAACCCCCATTTGAACAAGGAGGTGAAGCATCACTGCTCTATTTATCTCTTAAAACCACCTTCTTAATGGCTCTAGGCTTGACAATAACAAGAGGGCACTGGGTATTTTCAGTCCGAGATTTTTCATAAGAACAAAGAAGTGATAGAAGTGATGAGATTTCCTCTTGATTCCTCATCTGAATCCATTTAAAAATACAGAATGAAAAATAATGATCTCTTGTTTATTTTTTCAGTAGTGATTAAAAGAAGTGATTCTTTAAACAACAAATGGAGATACATTTATTCTTTACTTTTTAAACAACAAACTGAAACTTACTGGGGGGAAGGACTAGCTTTTGTGGAGTATAAGAAACCTATTAGGAAGGTCACCATGATAATATGTTGGATTTTGTCCAATTACTGTTCTTCAAATGCATCTTGCTGGAAAACAATGAGGACCCCCCCCCCCCCCCCAAAAACCCCTGTTTCCATGTGGGCAGGTTGCCCATACAATAAGAATACCACAATGGTTCTAAACAAGCTTGCCCTGTTTTCAGGAGCTCTTTTACCACTGTGGTGGCCAAGTAGATGTTCTGATGTCTGAGCTACTGTGTTCCCAGCCAGTGTAAGGCATGGATATTCAAACTGCTTTACTCCTTTGGAGAGTAATTAGGATGAGTTCATGGGACTGAGCTTCTGGCAGTGAAAAAAAATTAAATTAAAAAAATAAAAGTAATGAAGCATTTGAGTACTAAAGACAATCCCAAAGGTTAAAGGCAGGGAGACATAAAAGGGGAAGTAAAGTGGCTTTTGTGTGAAACCAGAGGCCAGCACAGCCCTGCTCTCTTGTGTGCTGTGGGCTGGTGTCTCACCAGCCTCACTGGTGAGGTGCTTTCTGTGCTTTGTGATGCTGCAGGTTGGGTGAAGTCCCACCTCAGATGTCTGTGGTGTGTTGAGAGTGTTGCAGGTGAACCACAGCCTGGACCTGCATCTCATCTCTTTTCCTGATTTTTCATTTGGATGCTGCAGGATCAGGCTCTACCAATTAGAAAATGAATGAAGAGCCTGATTAGAGCTTTAAATGGGATTCTTGAGACTTTTGTTTGTACCTGAGGCAGTATGTATGCTGAAATTAAACAGCAACCACTTTTGGCATGCTTCCTCTGCTCATATAATCTCTCTAGCAGGCTGTGTTTTTCGTACTGTAAATCTCTCTCTTATATATATGTATTTATTTATTTATATTCAGAAACATGTGTATGTGCAGTTCTGGGGAGTAATTGTGGCCACGTTCAGCCCAGTGAGGCCCCACCAAGGCCTGGAGGGGTTTGGTCTTGCTGCCTGCCCTGCTTCTGCCTAATTTTGGCTGCTGCTGCTGCTGCGACTTGGGGCATTTCTCGTGGCTTAGTGACCTACATGTGAGTTCTGTGGCCCATTCTGGGTGTGACCCAGAGCCATGGGAAATCCTGGAGAGATCCTCTCTTGCCTTCTCTTGGTGTGCAGCCCTAGTGCTTCTGAGGATCCCATATGCACTACCTGGTGGTCCAGCTGCTGGCTTTGGCCATGCTCCTCCTCTCTTTCCAAACAACCTCTTCTCAGATCCTTAAAGGACAACCTTTAAATAGCACGGGTGATTTGCACTCTTTTAAACAACCTTTTAAACAGGTATAATCATGGTGATATAAAGATATTTGTCTTGCAGTAGAGAAGTCAGAAAAAAAATATAAAATGAGGGCAAAGAGAACAAGAGAGAAAGAGTGAGAAGAAAAGTGTTTTGTAGGCTGGCACTGGCTGAAGAAGGAGAAGGCTGCTGGAAACCCTGGCTGTGCACTAGGAGATGCAAGAGGGGAGAGGTTCTGACTGGAAGAAAACCAGGGGTTAGAAATAGCTGCTGAGTACTGTGGTGTGTTTTCCTGGGAGACTGAAGCCTGCCCATGGAATGTTTCAGCTCAGAGGGAATGCAAACATTTTCCTGGGCTTTGCCTCTTGGCTGTGTGCTTCAGTCTTTGTGGATCATTTTTAACACTGAGTGGTGGCATTGCCACCGCTCTGTTGGGCTGTTGAGACCACTGGGTAATGAAACCCTATTCAGACTTAAGTGTATTCTTCTTTCTCCTTTTTTTTATCCCCTCCTCATTTTTTTTTTCCCCAATAGACTGTCTAACAGTAAATCCAGCTTTTGCATGTGGTTATTACTTCATGACAAGGCATGATGAACCACTTAGGAATTTCTGTAAGTTTAAAATTATCTTTACATTGGCCCCTGTTAAGATTTCTGACAATTGCCGTTAATCTTTAGGCTGGGGAAAAAGGGTTTTTCCTCACCATATGGTATAGACCAGATTTATCTGCTGCCTGTTGTCCTTCATGGGACATGAGGCACATTCTGTTGAGTGATGGATCATGTCTGGATGTGTCGTAGCAAGAGCACGTTGGCATGGACACACAGGTGACAAAGTCCTGGGCACTTACATTTAGTCAATGTGCTTGTGCCATATTTTACTCTTTTACTTCCCCTCCTGATCATGGAGTGCATTTCGCTGTCCTGTTTCACTGGCTCCAGGAACATCTCTGGGCTGGAGATCAGCTGCCTGTGCAATGTGCTCGGTGAAGTCTCCTCTTTCCCAACTGCAAATTGATGTAAATGTGTGCCATTAAAGCTGTGATTGACTCCAGACCAAGGCTGTGCTCCCAGCCCACCATGCACTGTTGAGGGCTGGGGTTTTTGTTCTTTGATTCTTGTGTTTTGTAAGAGCTTCCTGGCAACACCAGCAGTACAAAGTAATTTTTTGTTAATTTATTCCTATTAAAGAAGGTGTCTTTGTGACCAAAGACGGAGAACTCCAAGCTTTGTTTTTTCATGGATACAGCTATATTTGAATGTAGGGAAATATCTCCAAAGTGTGGTCAGGACCCTGATCTCTTCCTTTAAACATCCAGAGCTGTGTTGGTAACAGCATATGATCAAGGTGGCTGTTCTTGTGAATGGCAACTTCTTTCTTGTTTAAATCCACCAGTAAAACACAGCTCCTGAAATGATCACAGAATCCTGTTTTCCAAGAGGCCAGAAGATCAGGAGGTGAGCAGGGTGTTGTGTTCCCCAGCAGAGAACATTAATGGTTGCTTAAGTGGGATCAAAATGTGTGACAAATTTTATATGCGGCTTGAAAATTAAAAGAAAAAAAAAAAATTTCTCTTTTAGAATTGTGGTGTCTAGCATTGAAAATCAATTCAGATATTTATGTCCTGTAGCAGTTGATTTCTAGGCAATTAGAGGAAAACACAAGTATTTGCAAGTTTTGTGGTTTTTTTCAGTTATGTTTGCTTCTTGGATAATTTTATCCATGAAGACTCCTTTACCACTCTGTCTTGTCGACTCAGCTGAGTTAAAATTAAAGCATAAAATGAAATGTTTATTTAATCATGACGATGTTCTTAAAAACTTGAGAGTTTTCTTGTGCCACTAAAAAAGTGACTTCAAAACTTCCTGAGCTTCTTAAAATGCATTCTCAACACTGATAATTAATGAAGATATACTAAATAATAAAGCAGCATTTAGTCTTTATTTGAATAATTAGAAATTTAAACTGAATTCTCTTAGTGTGTCCAATATGCTTAACTTTATAATTAAAAAAAACCCAAACCAAACCAAACTGATAAAATGATCAGATTTGCAGAAGAGCATTTCTACCTGATTTAAATTCCAGGAACTCAACAATTTTAACAATAATAATTTTTTCTTTGAGAGGAATAAAATCTCTTCAGTGTTCAGTTGAAGACTTTTGTACAGGAAGTATAAAAGAATGTTAATGAGAAGGAAAACTGAATCCAACAGTGGGATTCATAGAGCTTGGTTAATTGCACAAATAGTAATTCATTCAGTTCAACCTCTGCCCAGGTTTCATTCTCCTTCTTGACTCTGCAGACTGGCATCCCTTCACTATAGCAAAGCAAGGACTGAACAATGCCAATAATTTCAGGCTGTTCCCTGATACGACAAACTTTGTCAGATAAGAATATCCTTGACTCTAGATTCTGAACCAGACTCTTAATATATATAATTCTTCATACCATATGTGAGGACCACTGACCATGGCAAAGCAAATGAAGTGTTAATTATCCAGAAAGGGCTTAGTTCTGCCCAGTGATGGATAATGCTGCCCAGATTCAGAAATGGACTTATTTATGTGATTAAAGTTAAGCACATGCTTAATCTCATTGATCTCTAACATCAATAACAGTTTATCAATTCAGAGCTGCAATTGGTGTTGCAAACACAAAGGAAAGATGAATGGGGTCTTTGCCTTGACTTTGCCCACTGAATTTCTTGTGGACTGGGAGGTGGAAACGGCAAATGGTTATTGCTTGAAAATGGACTTGGGGGACTTTCAAATTCTTCACCATCATTGGTCTCTCCACTTTTCATTTCTCAAGGGTGAAATTTTGGTCACTAACATTTTGAACCAATGAGGTTTGGGTGGAAACTATTTAAATGAGGCGATGCAAGCTAAGAAGTAATCAGACTGGTAGCACCCTCTATGACAGAGAATATTAAAATAGAAAAATTACAAAGGAAAGATAAAAATTCTAAGGTTGAATGTCTGTGATGAGGCAAATAACAATCAGTAGTATGCAGCTGTAGCCTGCTGTAACTGGGGAAATAAACAGTAATATAAGGATGCCCTCTAGACCTGGTGTTTCTGCTCATGTGCACGTGTCCCTTGCATACTTGGAAATATAAATGCCATGGCACCAATATCTAATAACATTTGAGTGCAAGTTCATTTGAACTGCTTAGATGAGGGGCATAAAACTGACATACAGCACTGGAAAGCTAATTTTATCATCCTAGGGCTACTTTTGAAGCCTTGGTTTTTTTTGTTTCTGAAGTATTTCTTCTGCAGAATAGCTTTTATCTGTCCTTAAAATGCACTGGGGAGGCAAGAAAATAGCTTTTCTAGGATGCTTACCTTTTGGGTTTTAGTTTAAATTATTCTTTGACTGAGAATTGATGTTTTCCAAATTTTTTGAGTAGTACATGTTAACAACAATAGTCACCTTTGTTTGTTAGAAAGATCTTTATTACCAAAGCACCTGAACTGGAGCCCACTAAAAGTCACTGTCACCTCCAACCATTCTGGCTAAAGGGCTAAGCTAGCAGAAAAAAAGTTGCTCTTCACATAGTCGTTTTTATCATTGATAAAACTGCAGTGGTGTCAGTGAACAGAAATCATCTTTAATGTTTTTGTAGTGTAGCCTAAACATAAATGGTTTTAGTTGGTGTTGAGACTGTTGATAACACAAGAAAGGCACCATCGCCTACCCACCTTTAATATTAATAGAATTAAACAAACCTGATTTTGTTCCACGCTCTTCAGTTAGAGTAAAAACAAAACTAGAACCACTAGGGTGCCATGATATTCCTTTTCAAACATGGAGGGGTGGAATGGAAAATCCCTAGAAGGCTATTCCTGCATAAAGGTTTGCTTTGGGTGGATGGAAGGATAAGAAAGCCCTTTTGTAGTTTTGTAATGAGCTTCACCCCAGCTCTCTGTATCTTAAAGCCAGTTTCTGGGTTGAGGGGTAATGCTTGGTTTTGATGACATTGTGTTTGGCAACATGTAGTGTCAAGAATACATCTCTTGCTTCTAAATCACCAAGATACCACTAATGAACTCATTTAACTATTGGTACCATGTTTTGTGAAGGTAATTTAGGAGGGAAAGTAACACAGCAGGATTCCAGTAGGCCTCAAAGGTGATAGGAATGTCAGATTTATCTGTTGATAAGATACATTTGGTCTGTGTCCTTGAAAGTACAAACTAAACAAGATTTGGTTCTGAACTTTTCTCACAAAGGTAAAGGTAAAGA
Organism: Certhia americana; assembly: GCA_018697195.1. NCBI lineage: Eukaryota > Metazoa > Chordata > Aves > Passeriformes > Certhiidae > Certhia > Certhia americana. The sequence continues at coordinate 6,283,077 of CM031867.1, read as the reverse complement.
AGTAAAACCACCCTCTTTAACCCACAGCCTTCACAATAGTATTTAAACTGGGCTAGTTTGATGCTGATTTTCAGGAGATATGCATGGCTTTATTCTTTGGGTGCTGAAATTAAACTTAATTTGAATGAGAGAGCTCAAACAAGGTAAATAGCATATGAAGCTTGGCAGATTTCTGTTCTTTACCAAGTTAGAAGAAAAAATATGCAGGTACTCAGAGGGAAGTTACTGTGCTTCTGGTTTTTATTCCTCTGCTTGCTTGCTTGTGAATGATAGGCTGAGAAATGCAACATCATCTATTTCTTTTGTGTTCTTGGTTTCCATAGAGCATATGCAACATACAGCAAAACACAAACATTTCCTGCTTTGTTTTCTTGGCAGTTTTCTGAATTCAGTATTTTGGAATTAAAATGAAATAGTGTGAATCAATGTAGAGCACACAGAACACCTCGTTTCTTGATCCTCTGATGAGCATTTTTAGAAAAAAAACTGCTGAAATATGCATCGTAATCAATCTGATGAACAACCAATGGAGGAGGCTTTTAAATATTTAAGAATCTCTGTGTTGTAGAGAATAGCACAATTTTTTTAAATGAGAACTACAAGTTCCTATAGACCATCAGAGTAGTTCTCCATAGAAGAATTTTGTGCCAGAAGGCTTAAAATACCTAATCCAATCTCCCCTAAGCTGGGATCTGATGTGGCCTGTCTGAAGTCCATTGATAATCTTATTTCAGCTCCCAGGAGTGACCACTGCCTCTTTTCTTCCCTCCTCCCATGGGACTTGCTCCTGATTGTCCTTGCAGCCCCCATGCATCTGCCTCAATTTCCTCTTTTATTCTTGTAGGAAATATTTCCCTAGTTACTTATAAATTCACTGCAGTCATGAGTGACACCTTCCTCCCTGTCACCAAGAGTAGCATCTGGCCAGCACCCACCCACAGCACTCTCAGGTCCCCCAAAGCTGCTGGGTTTGGCATCACTCTGCTCCGTGTGCTCCTGTAAACTCCCTAGTGTCACAGGGTAATCCAGTTTTTAAACAAAAGGCATAATTAATATTAAAACACTTTGGGCAAGAGTGTGGCTTTGTAAATAAAAATTTGTCACAAGAGGAAGTAGCTTTTGCAAGGTGGAGGCTTGAACAAATTTTGGGTGATGTTTCAGTGAAGAGATTTTCTGAAAATCTGTGATTTACCTGTTAATAATATTGTGCTATTGAACAAGCAGGAAGCAGTGTGTGAGAACAATAATAGTAATCTTAGTTAGAATGGTTTTGATGAAAGTACACTTTAATTCACTAATTATGGCAGCTAAAAGGCATTTTTACATTCAGTGTTAAAATCACTGTATCTGTATTTTTACCTCACTCTTCCAGCTGCAGAACTCTTTTTCTAACATGTTTTTAGTCATGTTATGCAAATGCCTGTTTAAATTACTAGGAGTATTTGTTTTCTATTTCTGCCCTGTAAAACATAATTTTAATACAAGTTATTTGTGAAATGCACATTTCAAAAGGAAATAAGGTTTCAGATGGCATTTCTATGATAATTTTACTGCAAATGTTGACCATGTTTTTGTATTTGTCTGTAGAAGGTAATGCAGGCTGTACATAAGGCATATTTCAAAGAGCTAATATTGTATGTGACTAAATTAGCGAAGTAGCGCTGCCTTCCCTTTGAACAGTTAGTCTGGCACTAATCATAGGGAGTAAAATAGATCACTGCCTCGCATCCATTTTGGGGGAGGCAGAGGCTGTGGCACAGGGCTGCAGAGATCCAGTGTCACTGCCTGGCTGTCCCTGCCCGCTGTGGGGACCTCGGGGTGTCCCCAGACAGGAGCCACAGGGCCAGTGACAGGCTGAGCAGCAAGGAAAGGGCTCAGGGCTGGCCCAGCACCGAGGCTGCAATGCATGTAACTAGGGGAGATAACACAGGAGTGAGTGAGGCAAGGTGGAGGGTGTGCTGGGTACCTCAAACCTGCCTGTGGTGCTCGGCCAGCATCAGGAAACTCGGGGGTCTGGAGGGGTTAGCCCCCTAAGAAAGTGCCGGTGAATTCCCAGCCAAACCTTCTTGTTGCAACACACAAAACTGCAATTAAAAACACGCCTTCCACTCTAGATTGATCTGCTTAATAAAATAAGGTTAGTTGCATTTAAAAAATGTATGGGCGAGTTTGCTGCATGTGGGGAGAATAACGGATATTGCTGGCACGAGATTGCTCTTAATAAAACATCTCCGTTTCAATGGCACCCCATATTTTTATTTGGCTCAATCCTCAGCCTCTTAATCCAAATGGAAATTTTTGGAAACAAAAAGAGGTTTCTGGAGGTGGTATCCTGTTGTTTGTGTCTCTGTCGCACTTTTCAATCAAATGATTTGTACTAGACTGAAGTTTGACGAGCCTGCTGTAGTGTCACGAAGAAAAAGCTTCCTCATGAAATCAAAAACATATAGCAGATGCATGTTTTATTGAACATTACTAAAAATAGCGCTTTAAACCCTTACTCTGTCTGTAATGCTCTTTAAGTATCTTTTGAACACTGCCTTCATTACTAAGTCTCTGAGCTTCCGAAATAATTTTCTGATTCTTTCTCTTGCACAGACCTTATTTTTCAAAGCAGTTGATGTTTGTTTGCTGCTTTGCCTGCGTATATGGTGAGTGAGTTGTCAGTCAGCTGATGACTCTTCAGTCGTGTTGGACAAGGTCCTAAGCCTGTGTCTGTAAGCAAATTTCAGACCCAATATCATGAATATATTTTGAGATTCTTTAAGGATCTCAGTAGGAACTAAGATGAAATATTCTTCCTGTTGGTAACTTGATGATCACAGTCAGGGTGAGGGGAGGAGGGTTCTCACCCTGCCTGTTGTCATCTCCATGCTGACCAATGTGCTGCAATCTGCACACCCCTTTGGATTTCTCCTTGCCTTTACCTACTACAAAGGCAGGTGAAAACAAGATGCCAGAAAACTGCTGGGTTTATTAAAGCAAGGCAGTCAAGAGATGCTAAGAAAATAGGACTGGGAAGAGATATAAACCTGTTAGTAGGAAATATTGAGTCAAGATTTTATTTGGTAAAATAGACAATTGAATAAATACTTTTTACAATCAAATACATTATTGGTCTTGCATGATATTATAAACAGCAGTTGCTAAAACATGACATGCAAAGCTACAATTTTATGATATTGTGGTTGAAATACAGCTGAAAATAGCTGGTCTTTGACTTTAAAGAACTCAGCTCAAATTTTGTATTTCTTCCATTTCCAAAACCTTCCTGTTACTGAAAAAGAAACCAGGCACATGTACTTTTCTTTTTCTTAAACCAAGTTAAGTATCACCAGTGACACAAGCCTCATTTCTCTTCTTGAGTTCTCCATCAGGCTGATGGGTGTGAGCTTTCAACACCATTCCTAGTATTTCAACTGTACAGTCTGTTTTGCTTTTTTTTACTTCTAGCCTTGCCTTGCAATATGAATAAATACTGGTGCTATTAAATCACAGGATAGGTAAGATTGACAGGGACCACTGGAGGTCTTCTAGTCCTTGCTCAAGCAGGGTCCCCTAGACCACACTACTCAGGACCGTGTGCAGATGGCTTTTGAGGGAGGGAGACTCAGGAAAGGAGACTCCGTGCAGCTGCCTACCTGACATACAAAAATAAAGGGGTTGTCTGGAATTTTGCTTCCTCTTTCCTTATAGATTTCCAAAATAAACCCTTCTATTTGAGAGAGAATAAGGGCTAAATGGAAAACAGTTATCTTGTAGAAAGTTGTCTAAACCAAGAGTCGTGCAGCTTTGTGAGGACGGGCAGGGTGAGAGCAGTTCTGAGCAGCAGCTGTTTGCAGCTGCTTAGCCTGGGAGGGCTTTAGGGACTGTTGCTTCTGCTCCCATTGCAATTTGGGATGAGTCTTTTGACTCTGATAATTAACTTATAACCATCTGATATATTGCCTACCAGCTTCCATAGTTTCACAACGAAGTGTCCTTGGACAATGTGAAGGTACTTGTCCTCATTCAGGGCTTTATATGTGCTTTATCAAAAAAATTTATTGTTGAATTACTATGCAAATGAAAGAAAAAAAAACACGCCCCCACATACCTAGCAAGACATATTAGCTGAAAAATATTTTATTTTGCAGCTAAAGGGCTGGAAATAAATGACATATATACTTTAAATAAGCTTTAAAAAACCCTGAGTGTTTATTTGAAGTGAGTTTTGAGCATCGTTGTAAGTCATTTTGATTAGAAATGAGTAAATATAGGGGTCTGCTCTAGAAGTGCATGAAACTCAAGTGCCACTGCCTCTGTGCTGCAGGACAGGGGGAAATGTAACTAAATTTGGATTTGACATGTTTCTCAGCATCTTGCAGGCTGGTCTGGTTGAATGGAGCCCAGAGTCCTACTCTCCTAAGAGTGGATGATATATTAAGACAAGAGTGTATTACACAGTAAGACATTAACAATGAGTCTGAAAAGGTATTGTGAATATAAAACCACACTGACTAAAATATACTGAGGTTAAAATAGAGGGTAACTTTCCAAATCACTATTAATTTCTTTGGCTTTCATTGCAATAACATTGATTTAATTCATTAGATTTCTTTCTAAATCTATATTTCAGTTTTAGAGTTGTCAGTTTCTGTTAATGACAATTTTGCCCATCTGTTCTAACACGAAAATGAGGCTTCATGCAGGAGACATGATAGATCTCTAATAGTTGAAGAAGTAAGAATCCTAAAGGTATTTCATTTGGATTAGATCCACTCTGATGTGATTCACCCTTGAAATGAAGCTCAGTACTAAAAACTTTTAACTGTATAATCAAAAAACAAAAGTGTCATATCTTGTCATTTGGGCCCCTGTCTATTTCATAATTTACAGAAAAAATTTCAAAACATTCCCACTCATTCTCTTTCTAATGACAGAGCCATAATTTTGGGTGTCAGCATATCAGAATTCCACTGGATGTGATTAGAATAAGAATTAGTTTCTTTAATTTGGCCATTCAAACAATAGTATGACTACAGCAAGTCGTTTTGCTAAGCCAGCCTGTGCTGCCAAGCTGGGTTACAACTTCTGCTTCAATCCAGGTTTAAAACTCCGGTTCCTTGCCCAGGTCAATCTTCTGAAGGGGTAATTTTTCAAAGCAGTGTGTGAGTCTTAAGCACACAAATCCAGTTAGGAAGTAACAAGATTATGTTCTGTGCACTGCTTTAAAAATTTACCCCTAATATCCTAGAGAGAGGAGCACAGTTGTTGCACATACTGTGTGCGAGGTGTAATTTAAATTGTTTTTAGTAAGCAATTCTCTGCATTTATGTAATGCAATGTTATTCTGGGGGAAAAAATGCTCAGCTAATTATTCAGTCTAGAAAAATAAACACATCCATTAAAGGCTTGACTACATATTAATGGATGACCTTTTTAACCATAGTGTTTTATTTGCAAATCTTCTAAAAATTCTTTATGCATTAAGTATATGTGGAATTGGATTTTATCCTTATCACCGAAAGTTAACAAATGTACACTGACTCAAACAGAGCACATTTAGTGTTGCTTTGTAACAAAGAAGATGGCTCCTATAATGTGCATCATTGATGCTTTCTGTCTTAAACTTTGCTTGAAATTCAGAGTATAGCCTGGAAAATAAGACTAAAGAAGTTCCTCCAGGAACAGATTTCTAATTTCTAAATACAAACTACTGGAAAATTTAGCTTTTCTACTGTAATACTTCCAACAAATTAAAAATCAACAAAAATATTATGCTTCTATGTTACCTGTTCAAGTGTATAGAATGCACAAAAACTTTAATCAAATACTCAGGTTTGCTCAGTTTTAAATTGTGTTAGTTTAATAGTTTCTATTCTGCTGTTTATATTAATGACATATTCCCATCTAAATATATTGCAGCGCTGAAAAGCCATCAAAACATTTCTAAGGTTGAATGAGTGCAGTTGCATTCATGATTTTTTAATAAAATGATCTCTTTCTATTGAACTGCTTCTTTTTTTAACAGAGATTGAGATTGTATAATATATATATACATAGTTATAGGAGCATTATAAATACAAACTGCAGCTTCATTTACTGTCTGAATATTTGCTTTCAGTTCATAGCTACACAGTGGGCTGAGAAATGTGAGTTACTGTACATAAAATATGAGAGCAAAAGAAAGAAGGATAAAAAATGAGAGATGGAATTGATTATTTTTTTGCATATTGATTAAAAGTCTTATTATTTGAAGGAGCAACTGATAATTTGCTAATAGTGATTTTTCCAAGGACTGATGTTTCTAAAAATGATTTTCATCTATTCTCCTTTTCCTCTTTCACAGTCCAGTTTATATTCTCTACTTTTTAATTCTTGCCTCTTTTGCAGGCATTTGATATTTGTAGTATACATATAAAAGCAGTTTGATATTGGCTAAATTTGGGCATAGTCGTGTTATGAATACGAACATCTGCAATGGAATTAAAAGCGGCATTCACCAAAATCCAAGTGCGAAGTATCCCAGTTAAGCATACGATTCTGAATGCATAATTTAGTTGCCATATTTTGTTTCTTTCTTCTGTGTAAAATGTTTATGAAGTTCTCAGATTTATTAGATATTCAGAATTTTTCTTTAATTTCTTGCTGCATTTTTCTCTCTGTGCCTTCCATGCCTAAGTTAATCTGTCTGTGGACTGGTCCCATGTCATTTTATTTTGTTTCTATTCCTGTTGGATGACTAGCCAGACTATCAGATTTAAAAAATTCAAAATAGCTGAAATTCAAGAACCTGCTATACTTGTTTCAGTTTAAATTGTTTTTCCTGCTAGCAAGTTGAGCTAGTCAAATATTGAGGCAAAAAATTAGTCCTAAATAGTATTCATCTTTAAAACCTAATGTCCATGAATCTTGACACTTCCTCTTGCAAACCCCCCTGCCCCCAAGGTTCTCTTTTCTACTCTTTTTTTGAAATTTTTTATGCTAGTTGCTGTGGGAAGATTTGAAAATTCTCTGGTTAAGCCTCTGATGCCTCTATCTCATCTGGGAGTTGCTTAGGGAAAGCAAACAGGAGAAAACAGATCAGAAGGGATCCCTCTCCTGAACTGGTGACAGTCCAAAATTTGTGCACCACCCAGCCAGATAAAAAACCATCTCTGATGTTCTGATGGTGACTGAGCTGGGGACCATGAAGTGAATTCTTACCATGCACATTTCTACCTCTAATGTTATAGAACTCCCCCTTTTTCCCAGCTACAACAACCCAGTGCTGCTGTTTCAAGCAGGGGATGCCTTTTCTTTCTTGCAGACACCTGGCCCAGCAAAGCACACGTGCAGTCTGGCTGCTGGTGGCTGCAGGGAAACATCAGATGAGAAAAGATGCTACCAAAGCTCCTGCTTGGTGTGATGTCAGTCATTTGGTTCATGATGAATTAATTTTCAAAATAAGCTACAGAAAAAAGTCTTTGGATCTGGGAACAAGAAAGAATTTGGTGTTTACTCAGACTGAGAACCTGAGTATGAATATGAATTTTTAAATGAGCCAGTATATTGCATGACTAGTTCATCAACTTAAAAGTGGTATCACTGGGTTGCCTCAGTTTTACATTTGAAACCATTGTATTCACCGAAAAGCTGTTCTCACAAAACAGTTAATTAAGGTAACCATGCATACAATTTAAATACAAAATAAAGTTTAGATGTGGTTTCATAGCAAATGTGATCTGTTTAGAAATATGCCCAGCTGAGTAGGTTGAAGCATGGTGGGAATTACATTATTTCATCACAGCAATGTGACTTTGCCCTGTTGCAGGTCCAGGGCGTATCCAGGTTGTCAAACTAGCGGCACCTGACACTTCCCTCTCCAGAGCAGAAGCACCATCTGAAGGCAGGGGATCTTCCTCCATCAGCAATTTACATAGACTGCACTTAGATGCTCTGGCTGCCCTTCTGCTGGGTGTGCTTCCCTCCCACATTCAAACATGAGGGTAAAAATGGGGTTTATCAGGTGGATAAAATGGAAATCAGTGGCAAAATTCCCGTAGATCACCGACTGCTGTTTCACTCACAATATTTCATTAAGGACATCATATCTAGAATGTAAGAAAAGCTGAGCAGTAGTTGCTAGTACTCGCCATATTTAAAATTTAGGAATACCTTCAAAGGTCTGCCCACAAGTCTGTACAGAGGTGTCAACAGGAAGGTTTTATGCCATAGTGTGGATTGAATATGGTAATATGAGCTGTGCTCCTAATAGTGCTGGTAAACAGACTGTTCTAATCAGATTCAAATGCTAATATATATAAAATCTTTACCCATTTAAAAATAATAAAATATTTTGCTTCAATTAATCCTGATTGTGCTAGTAGAACATACAATCAACAATGTTATGCAAATAGTTATTTTTGCAGTTGAAATCAATAACTTATTTTCTTTGTAATACAAAAAAATAGAAAAAGGAGGTTATTATTAATTGCTTATAAAACTACATCTTTGTGAGGGAAGCCTGCAGGTATTAATCTCATTATCAAGACTTTCCTTCAAAGTCTGCATGACCATTATTGTTCATGATTCGACCACTCAAGAAATCTTGCCATAGACTCCTATTTTGAAAGTATTTATTGGAAGCTGAATGAAATTAGTTCTTTATGAGCTAAGTAATTGTAAAGTTACATTATCCTGTGGAAAGAGATAACTGATAAAATCTGAGAATTTCAATTTTAAAACGGCTGTGCCTTGCTACACTGAAGCTATGATAACCCTCATATTTATAAATCTATACCTTACTGGCTGCACATACATAGTCATGAAGTATCAGTTACACTCCTGATAAAATACTTTAAATATTGATTATAAAATAACCTGTGTTAACAATAAGCATATTGCTTTCTCATGCATATGGTATTGTTTCATTTGAATTACTGTATCCCTAATTCCTTTCTCATTTTTCTTTCATTCTCTTGAACAGCCATTGTTAACTTGGTCTGACCCATAAATGGGAGAAGCTTTGCTAATTCAGCTTTAATGACTCTCCCATACCAGCAAAATTCTTGGTGCCTGAGGAAGGAGGAGGGCTCCTTGCTAAGACTTGGTGCATCCAGCTCAAAGGTCTCATAGAAAATTTTCAGTTTCTTTTTCAATTTCTGACAAGAAATGGGTAACAGCACTGAATATAGAGACAGCCCAAGCTGGGAATACAAGCTGTAAGTGCTGCTCACTAATCTCCTCTACACAGTCTAGGGGTCATACCCTGCCCCCAGAGGGTTTGTGTGTGGTAAGGACTCCCTGTGCCATAGTTTCTCACTGTATTCAGGTGGCTGTAGAATCTTCTTTGTCCCTGGTCATGTGGCCTTGTCCTGGGTATGTGCCCTCCACACCCATGGGGGGCATCTCTGTGGTGTCCCCACCATCTCTTGAGGAATTACCATTCTCCTGAATTCCTGATTTCCTTACATCTTCAGAAACTAATGAAGGGCTTGCAGTATCCCAGAAAAGGGCTGCTAGGACTCCAGAAGGGGGCTTGACTCACTCTGGGGTGGTCACTGAGCTTCTTTATCCTTGTGCATGGTTCTGGATACACACTGCTGATCCTGTGCCCATGCAGTTGCCTTTGAAGTCATGCCTGAGGCTGTCAACTGAATTTCATCTCCAAAATGAGGTGGTGGTTTCTGCTTTATTCCCAACCAAATTGTGAGATGATTCTTTCATAATTTTCTTACGTGTTCTTTTCAGCAGGGGAAAATTGACAAATCTAGAGTATAATCATCATAGCTTCCATGCATAGCAGGAGTATCTAATTGACAGTGTGCATTCTGTGGTAAAGACCATTGGTTTAAACAGAGAAAAAAACCCCAATCACTGAGTCCTCAGGAATCCAGTGCCATGCAAAGCAATTATCTATGTTCTGGAAGTATGTATTTAAAAAAAAAAAATCCATCTATTTCCAAAGTTTTGCCATATATCAGAGCAGACTGCCCAAAATGATATAAAACATCCAGTAGATAAGAAGCAGCCATTCTATTAAAATAATATGTGTCAGTTTTCCTGCACATATATGGGTAGTGGTGGAATCAACATCCCTGAAGTGTTCAAATAGTAAGTGGACGTGGCATTTCCTGATATGGTATGAGGCTGAAGGTTGAACTTGATCTTGGAGGTGTTTTCCAACTTTAATGATTCTGTGATTCTCTCTGTGAAGAACAGCTGGGCCTGATTTTCATATGGAAGCACACCATCCCAAAGTCTTAACCTAGTCCCTGGTAACACATGGGGGTTGGCTCATGTAATTTTCTGAGGTTGCAGATATTAATGTGCGTTACCACAGCAGGCTGGCATTGTGGGCTCCAGTAACAGCCATAGCAAGATGCTGCCTTGCTAGGTCAGACCTGGCCACCTTTTCCACGGGACTGGTAAAAAGCTGCCTGGTTTCCCTGTCAGTTCCAAAAATAAAAGAAATCCAGAAACCTCCTCAGTTTATAGTCTTTTCCCAATTAGCTATTCTGGGGTGTGGTTAACACAAACTAATCATACTCCGGAGTGCTAAAATGTACATGGTGCAGCGCAGTGCCTCACGTCTCCTGGGGTGTGATTATTTAATGATAATGATGCCCCCTGCAGAGGCACCTTATTGCTCTTTTGCAAAAACAATCTTTATTGAGGGGAATTAATTGCATTGTTGTTGATAGCAAGAAATAAGTTAATATTTTGAAATGATCTTTCTGGTTTGCACAGCTTAAAGGGATGTTAGCACAATTATGTCAAATAAATGACCTGCTTTGAAAGTTTCTCCATGTATTAGGTCTGGATTCCAAAACCATTCTGAATGTATGTTTTCTCTGAAGATTTGGTTTCACTGGGAGTCTTGAAATATGCTGAGAAGAGTTAATCTTTCTGTTCCATGGCTACCTTGTATTGCTGCCTAAAAATTGATCTCTTCAGGGTCACTAACTGTTTTCTACTTAGAGGCAAATTTGCAGTTACACTGGATTCCCACAGCATATTTACTCTATGCAAAGTGTCTGAGAGCAACTTTTATGGTAGGGTTTTTAATTAGTGCGATGTATAAAAGCAGCGAAGTTAATAAGGATGAAATTTGCTGGTGTGCTGACTTCTATGGAAGGCAATTGCCTCAGAGTCATGGTCATAGCCTAGTCTTAAATATCCATCCATATTATTGCACTGACGCTCCATAGATTCTAGAAGACACTGCTCTCAGCTCCCAACTGGAAAAGATACAAGCAGCCACATACACTTTACCTATTCCTATCTACCCACTAATTTATCTCCAGAATAATCGCTAATTTACTTATCTCAGTGCTAATGTTTGCTACAGTAGTTTGGGTTTTGTTTCTTACTTTATGGGAGTCTTTGCATCATTTTTATCACCTGCTTGCTTTTTTATACTAATGGTTCAGTACATCAGTATTACAGTAATAATATAGGTATATATCCATTGTAAAATGATGATTTACTGCAGCAGGATGGATGTATTTACCATGGATGCAGTGTTGCAACAAATGAAAGGATCAGAAATATGTACCTCTGGGTCAGCATGTGTGCAGGCACACCTGAGTGTGTATGAGGGGAGCAAAACCTGCAGTGAAGTCACCTGCAGTGGTGACTTGCAGGTTGCTCTGTTCATGAGGCTGCTGGGGAAGAGGCAGAATCCCACCCTGGGGCTGGAAAGTGTGAGAGGAGCTCACAGGCTCCACTGCTACCTCTGCAGCTAGTCCTGGTCAAGGTGAGTCCTTTCTCCTGGTGTCCCCAGCATCACATGGGTGTTTGAACGATGAGGGGGGTTGGCTGTGCTCCTCCTCCTTGCTAACATATGCAATCTCTGCTACCACCCTGGGTGAGCATCCCATTCCTGCCCCTCCGAGAGGGCAAATGGTACACTCTGAAATACTGTTTTGTAAGGAATGAACATCATTTTGTTTCTGAGAGTCTGTGGGTGGTAGAGATTGTGGGATTGTTCCTGTTGGAAGGCAAATCAATCTCTTACTACAGCTGTGGGTGTGTATGTGTGTTACTCTAGTGTCTTAGGAACATTTTGGTTTTATTGGTCTCTTGCCAGGTGCAAATGTTCCATCATTTGTGTGTGCCTAAAGCCCAGAGGGGTACACTAGAAGAAGGGAACTTGATATTTCTGGTTATATGAACACTGTACAGCCTCACCTCAATAACTTCTTATGCTGCATGTATAATGCCTTTTAATCATTTTTGGTACCTGGAAAATGTCCATTTGGAGAAAAGTTTGGCTAGTGACTGCTTTCAGGCTTTTCATTTTTTTATTTCCCTTAATTTTGCTCTTATAGAAGTAGTTTCCATGTACATAATTCTAGTTTTAGTTGAGTAGGATTGCTTCACCAATATACAAGCAGCCAGCCTTTCATCTGGATGAAGCCAAGATCTTGGATCAGCTTCTATGTTAAATATGAAATATTAGTTCTAGATAAACTAATTTGTGTTGTGTAAAGACTGGTTGCTTCCTCTTCAGAGAATGAATGGATATTCTAATTTTTTTTCCATCTTTCCAGCTGGAAAAACAGCTGAACATGGAGTTGTTCAATGTAGGTTTCTTATTTTCACAGAAAAAGTATGGACAATTACATCATGCATTTTAATTATTTCAACCCCTACAAAAAGAGAAGCATATTTGATCTGTTTTCCATTAACTGATTCAGTAATAATACTCAATAATAATAGTAATTAAAAAAATCTTTTGTTCTTAGCCTTGTATGTCAAGGTCAGTCATTCTGCAGTGTTTTGTTTTGGTAGCTTTGATAGGTAGAGAATTAAAAAACTGAAACTTTCAGAGATGCCAGGGGTGTTGAAAGAAAGTCAAGGAACTGAATGTAGCAAAGAGCAATAGAAATTGGGAAAAGCACTGCAGGTGATGGAAGAGATGTGATAAATAACAAAAGGAGGTGGGACAATAAACATTCCCTAGTCTTCTAGGAAGGAGGCAAGGGAAGGTAGGAGGGAGTAGCAGGGAGAGACAGCCCCTCCAGGATCCCTGATCTGCAGGTTTGGGGAGATGACAGTGCTGTGTGAACGTGAGCAGGAAACATGAAATGGAACAATCCCATACAAAGAACCAGCTGAGTCCGTGGAAAGCAAAGAAAGAAGCTTGCAACCTGAAGGAGAAGAACTGGCTCTTCTCCCACCCAGGTTCTCTTGTTGGGTGCCACTGCCTGGTACCAGGGAAGTCTGTGGGAAGGAAGAGCCCACCCATGTTCCAGCTACATGAGTATTTGGGATCCATTTCAGCAACAAATTGCTACTCTGAGCAATCTCCTGAAAGATGGTGCTTACAGGAACTACATAGTCCCTTGGTAAACATCCACAGTGGCCACAGTTTGTATCACTGAATGAATAAAGAGTTGTCAGTTAGGTTGCTGTGGGTTGCACTGCACTTGGGAAGATTGTGGTATGTTTTTGTCAGGTTTTATCTAGTTTGGGTTTTGTAAACTAAATGAACTTTTTAAAGGAATTCCCTTTAGTAGATGCCTTTGTAGGAAAATGTATGCCTTGTTCTTTATTGTGAGTCTCTGCATTTTTTCCTGTTGCCTTTATCTCAGACAACAAGCAGAGCTGGTCAGCAATTTCCCTATGAAGTAAGAATAAAGCTATCTCCACCTGATTTATTGGCAGCATTGATGGATACTGGGTACATCTTGTACCCCTCTCTGGTGGTGGTGGTAGTGGACCAGCGCGTGAGGGATAGGGTGCTAAAAACCAAGAAAAACCAAGACCTTCCAAGATAGGAAGGGCTATCCTGGGGAAAAGAGAAATCTCTTAAAAGCTGTGTTGTATACATGTGGGTTTGTTTAATGTGTGGCATATAATGCAGTTAATCTCCTTACAAAGTCATTGCTTAGAGAGCAATATGAAAGGAAATCCTGATAAAAGGCACCAGTGTAAATTTGACATTGCATGTAGCAGTCAGCTTTGTGCGTTGTAATTGGAGGGGACAGAATAGTTGTTTATTCAGAGGGGAGAATGATGCTATAAATTTCAGGTATGAGATTAAAAAATAACTAGACTTCATTTTCAAATCTCCTTTCCCCTTTATTCCTCTTCCACAGTCCTTGTTCGAGCTCTTTGCAAAGGAGAATCACTGATCCTGCTCCATATGAGGGAGTGGGAAGCAAATGCAAATGGGGGAGGCAAGTGCCTCTGGACTCCAGAT
>CM031867.1:6236404-6263904 GCA_018697195.1 Certhia americana | reverse complement strand
CCTATAGCTTCTTTCAGATATATTTGAGTCATGACTTAAGCCTGAGACTACACGGAAACTTCTGCTTCTCCTCTGTGCTCCTTGCTCTGCTCTGAGTGTTGCTGTGTAGCTCCAGGAAGTGCTGCTCTGGTCCTGGGCGGCAGCTGCACAGCTGGTGGCCACATTTGGTGCTAATGACATGCTTTGAAGGGACACGTCAGTAGGAAATCAGCATACGTATTGCAGTGGGAGCTTTTCAGCGTCTGTACCTGCTCCACCACCTTCAGAGCCCAATAACCTCAGTGGCCATGCTCAGGCATTGCAGAGTCAAGACATAAGAGAGGCAAGTGGAAGCCTTGGCCCCAGGCTCAGACAACAGATGCTGGAGACAATAAAACCTCAGAAAAGGAAGCAATTATTGCAGCTTTCTGGCCAATGATTACCTTGCTCTTATAAATTATGTTGATGTCCATGATATAACACACATTGCTGGGCATGTGATCACTGTCGTGGGCTGCCACTGGCTTCCCTGCTGATGCCTGACACACTACTTGTAACCCATTTTATTTAGCCTGCAGGACAAAGGTGCTCTATGAAATGAGACTTTTATGTCTCAAAATCATGTAATGTACTGTCTGTCCCCATGTCCCCCAGCTTTCTCTGCAATGTTCTCCTCTAAGTCAAAGCTGTAGCCAGGTAAATTTCACTGTTTTAATTTGGCAATTGCAAATGGTGGCAGACAAAAAGTCATTTGCATGGGCAAGTTTGCCAAGATTTACTTACGAATTTTTATGAAGGAGTAGCACAGTACCAAAAATGTAGTTTTCTCTCCTTTAAGGTTGCAACATCTTTTGAAACATCTCTCGCTGCCTTTCTGTTATCATTTAATTTCCACATGCACAAATACAGGATTCATTCCCAGTTCTCTTGACTATAACATATCAACCCTCTCGCTAACATCCTTAACCTCTGCCCTGAGAAAACTAATCATCTCTCTTGTTAGCTCAGTCCCTTTTAGAGATGGCAGTGCACAAAGCACACCAACACTTCTCTACTGTAAGTAGCGAAGTGATGCTTCTCTCTACTTGGTGTGTTCCACAGCTTCCACACTGATTTGTGTTGTACAATTCAATCTTCTGAATCACCCTTAATGACATCTATTATCTAAAATCCATTGGGCACCACTACTTCAATTAATTACACCACCTCTCTCTTTTCATACCTGCTCTTGTACGTACCCAGTCACTGCCCTTAATGTCATCCTATTTCTCCTGTGCTAAGCTTCCAAAGTACTCATCCAGCAGGCAGCCAGCTCTGTCCTCCTGTAGAACTGCTGAGAGTGCTCGTAAGGAGTGTTTTCTTGCCTCCTTTCCTCAAACAAAAGCAATCCTTATATAATAACAGGGAGCGGAGGAAGGTGTTATGGGGGACACTGCCAGAGAGGGGTTCCAACCATTCAATTTGGATTTAGATACACTGGGTGTACAGACATGAGCTGGGAATCTCAGTGGTCAGATGTACCTAAGGTTCACTAAGGGCTGAATTTTTACTGAGAGCAAATGGACCTTTTGAAAAGCCCAGATTTTTTAGCTGGTGTGTGTCAATAGCCATTTTCTTCATGGTGGAGAATATTCCTCTTCAATTCTATGCATGGGACTTAATCACAGTGAAGTCATATTTCTAGTGTATTAGTATATCTTATAACAATGCAACAGTCAGCCATTTATCAAGCTCAATGAAGCATATTTAAGTTTTCTAGAAGCTTCCCATTCATGTGATACTGAATTCTTGACTATTCATAATAGTAAAAACAAATGAAGCCCTTTCAGGCAGCAGTGACTGTACAAGGAGAGCTGGTTATTTAGAACAGGGGTGATTTGGCAGACTCAGTATTGTTTTTTAGAGGGCTGTCCCACACAGGAGGTAATTTAGAAGTAATATTTTTAAAATAATTTTTCTATAGATCCTCCTTCTTCCTCAGCTGAATGAATTGAAAGTCAGAATAGAGACCCATTGATTATTCTGGCTACAAGGATCATGAAGAGGTTAATTAGGGACTGATAAAAAGTTCTCTGGGGCAGGGGTCATATCTTTGGGTGTATTTGCATCATGACTAATGCAGTGTGCCTCTGAGACTACTAGGGCTGTGAGGTTCTTCAAGAAAGTAAATAATATTAATTTGCACTTTAGAAAGTGGCAATTTTTAAATCTTTACCTTTTTAAGAGCTATGTCCAAATTTCTAGGGCAATCTGAATGCAACAGAAAGGTTGTTCTCTCATTTTGATTCCTTTAGAGGGTTGTCATCAGTGGAAAAGTTCTCCTAATAAATAAAATAAATAAATGTAATCTCATGCTCAGGATAGAGCCCTGTGCATCAAACCAGAATGCAGACAGAAATGTTCATGGTTCTTCTGGTGTCTTTAGGTTTTTTTCCACATTGGATCCAAGGTGCAGGAAGTGGATGTACCTTAAGAGGTGAATGCTTCCCTTACACTTATCCCACTGAGAGGAGCTTGGAAAAATGAACCTGGAGGACTTTTGGGAGACTTATCCCTGCATCTTGTCCTTGGCAATTATCTGCATTTTTCAGACTCCCCTGAGGGGATGAGGGCCCCATCCATGGCACACAAGTACCTGTGGCATCTGGTAAGTGCAGGCATCACAGATATTTGATGGTGGCATAGTGGTGGGAAGGGATAGTGCCAAATAAGTTACTGTAGAGGTCTGATACTGTAATTTCTTAGTGTTCCTGGCCACTCTTTTCAGAACCACAAGTTTATGGAGGAACAAATAAAAAAGATCATTGGGCTTTTTATGAGAAGTCTTGATCCTCCTACTTCCTACCTTAAAGAGAAATAGGACAACAAGAAATCAGTATAAAACAATCAGTAGAAAGTATGTACCTGCCTTTCCCAATGTTTAAATTTACTCTGAAAATATTCCTAAAAATTCAGCCTCTATTAGTTGAGTAGGGGCAAGCTTATGCATCTCTGTTCATACAGCTGATTTGTAATAAAATAAAAAACACAATTTGGCCTTTTAGTCATCAAGAACTGATATCTGTCCCTGCTTTATCAAACAGATTTGTTCTTATTCTACAGATAAGTGACTTTTTTCCCTGCCTTTTCCCCTCTTCCCAATCCTACAAATATTTGCCCAAGTAGCTAATTTTCTCTTGATTTTCTGCTAAAATAGTTGTGTCTACTTCTTAGCTCTGGTGCAAAAATCCCCAAAAGCGAGAAGATCAACAATTCTCAAATCAAGACTGAACCATCACCTTTCTTCAGATACATCCCATATCTTTTCTATGGCTTTAAAGCAAAACACTTTATTCTTCTTTGTTGTCTGAGTTTTGCCCGTTCCTGCAGGTTGCAACATCTACGTGCAATGTGCCAATGGAGACTGAATTATTTTGTCATCTGGGCCAAAAAATGATTATAGATTGCATCCACTGGCAAATTTGGCTCGCTTTTCTGCATTCTTTGAAAGTTGTGAATGTGGCCAATGCACTGGGAGAAGACCCTCAGTGGGTCTGGCCAGCCACAGGCCCTCCAGAACATTCCAAGGGGTGAGATAATAGGCAAAAATCTGGTGCTGGTCATGGCTTATTACTTAAACATAAGCTGCAACTTGGTCTCTTCTTTCTCTTCTCTGCTAAGGGCACTTGAGTAAGATACAGGAAAGAAAATAAAAGTGGCATTTTCTACAGGAAATGGCCCTCACGAATATGTCTCTGCTAATAATTACAGAGCTGGTTTTATTTTGTTCAATGCACTGCCTCAGTTTTGGATCCACATCAAGAGCAGCATATGCTCTCCAAACTAAAATATGTGCATATCTGATTTTTGACAAAAAAATTATTTAATTGATCTCTTCCTACCCTCTCCTCTCCCCCTCTTTCTCTTCCTGTCATTTTTGCCCATTTCTTTACTAATTCCATAATATAGTAAGCCCCCTATTATGAAAGAAATCCGAATTAATTTAAATACAAAATATAAAGAATTAACCTTACAGCAAAACAGATAACAGAAAAAAGAGATAGTTTTTCTCTGTCAAGTGACAGCCTTCTCGTTTATTATCATTTTAACAAATTAAGTTGCAAAATTGGCATTATTTCAGAACTGTACAAAATGTAATGACTCTATGAAATATATTGAATTTTTCAAGTATTAAAAATCCCTTAGTTTTGAAAATGAATCACTGGAAATGATCCTTAAGGATCCCAAGTTTTTTGTGCCATTTCTATACTATGCCTGCACAAAATCTAATGGCATTTGCTGAGTTAATCCTGGATATTCCATTGTTTTGGTATTTGTACTCTATTAGTTAAATACAACATGTGTGAGAAAATCAAAGGGAAGAGATGTTGTTAAAATAGGAGAAAATATTTATCCTTTAGATGTAAGAAATACTTGTCACCCAAAATAAATCTGGCTTAAACTCTTTAAGTCTTAAATAAGTTGGAAGTTAAAATAAGTTTTCAGTATTAAAACTCTCTCCTCCTGAAAGTGTGTATTTGTTCATGAGCATGCACAGGGGTGTGTGTCTGTGTGGTAGAGAACAGCATGTACTGAAATTAACTTCTCCTAAACCTTTGTTTCAGCAGCCTTGAGAGCTGATATGTGATGGGTGCCATACAAACAGATGTCAATGATAAAGATATAATCTTGTGTAGGACTACCCAGTTCTAGAAGACATGGGGAAGAACTCCACCTGTAGCATGTATATCTTTTTTTATTTTTGTATTTTCCTGGTGGATGTGCAGAAGCTCAGAGACAGAGGTAGCTGGTGGGGGCAGTTGCAGATGTTAGGGAGAGCACAGGGCATAGTTCCAAAGGGGACAGAGGGTGCCAGCTGAGGTAGGAAACGCTGCTGTCTGATGTTCCAGCAGGATGGAAAAGAAGCCAGGGAGAGTCAGAGACCCCCAGGATGGAGGCTGCTCTCCCATGGAGTCGTCATCATAAATGTTATAACTCAAAAATGTGAGATCTTGTCAAAAATGAAAACGATGCATGGGTGTGGCAAGTTCCACAGGAATGTTTCCCCCTCAGGCTCTCTCTCTTCTGGCCTATCCACTCATTGTGCCACTTCAGCTGTCCCTGTGCCATGGGTCACTTGCTAGAAAATTGGTGCAGCTGGTTCTGCTGCCTCAGTGTGTGCATGATAATCTTGCCATTTTTGCCCAGTCCTTGCCAGTGTTCTCTCTCCCCAAACCCTCCAGGAGCATTCCCTGCTAACATGCCTTTCCCAGAACCACCTCTGCTCACGTCTCTGCCTCGCCTTTGCCTGTCCTTGCATACATCTGTGTCTTTGCCCTCTGAGAGAGTGCCCTTTTTTCTGTTGGCAGCCCTTGCATAGGTGCAGAGTGTTGTGCAGCCTCTCTTCTCTGTCTCACTCTATTCACTTTCCTGCTGATGAGACCCATGTTGCTTTGGCAGAAAAACTAAAATACAGTAGTTCATCAATCCAAAATCCACCATGATGCACTTGTCTGACAGTGGGGGTTTGGCTGAAGGTGATTTTGACTATGAGCTTGACTCTTCCTTTTAAAATAGAAAAGAACTGCAAGACTTTATGTTTAATATAGATTTTACAAAGGATTTTTTAAAAAGCGTGTCTTTATTGGCGGGCAGTGTAGAGAAATTGCTTGATTTGAGAAGATATGGGGAGGAGAACTGGTGCTGGTGCCAGTGCATGTCCTCAGTTTGGAAATGGTGAGTACTTTGTGTCTCATTCTCAGGGGACACAGGGATTCCTAGTCCAGAAGAAACATGGCTGTTGCAACTGGTGCCATCAGGGCTAGTTTTCTGCAGCATATACAAACTGGAGAGAGGTGTGGCTGCAGGAGAAATGCCTGAGCCTTTAACCATTTTTCAGATGACTCTGGAGAATCTCATGTGACATTATAAGGGCCAAAAGTTCATCTATTACAGCCATGGTAACAAAACACACCAGGATGGGATTATGTTCTGGGAGGGAATCTGCTCCCCTTCTTCCTGTAATCCTCTGTTTAAATTAAAATGTTGTTGAAAATTCAGTTTTAAAACCAAGCTAATCTTGATCTTCCATATAAGAATTCCTCCTGAGGTTTTTGGTAGCACAAAAACTGATCTTGATGTCCTTGGGTAAAATCTATGTTCCTTGCAATATTTAGCATGATGGTCCTCACCCTGCAGGCTTCTGCTCTTCACACTAGCAGTGTCTGTATGCCATCAGCACTGAAATAATGGCAAGTCATCTGGAAGCCCTCTGGAATCACTTTATCTTAAAAGGTTGCATTTAAGAGTAAAAAAATGAAATTGGATAATCCATTTGTAACTTCATCTGGAAAGGGTTGGAATCCGATAGAGAACAGACTTGTAAAGATGTTTGTGCACTTCTCATTCTGGGTGGTGATTAGTGTGCCATGTTTGTATCACTTTTACAGCCAACCGATGCCTAAAATCAAACTAAGCCATAGCAACAGAGGGGCAAACATCAAGGTAGGGCTGATCTCTGAGCATGCCGAGGGCTGGGAGAGCAGCCTGCACTTCCCTTGAAGTTCCAGCATCAAAGATAACGAATAACTCCTGTCTCAGTGTTCCAGTTTCTCACATCATCTGAGTATCCTTTGGCAGCAACAGTTGGCCCAAGCCTTGGAGCAGCAGCTGGTAAGTCCAGAGGCAGAACTGTGATGCCTGTGGCATCAGATGTACTGGAAACCCTTCTAAACTCTATTTTGAAGTTTCAGCATTAGTGTGGACCTAATTATAAGACATAGATTCCAATGACAGGCTGTGTGTCTGATTATGCATGGTAGCAGGGCTTACACAAGAGCTGAGTGGTTACTGGCTGCTCTTTAAGGAGAGGACGTGGTTGGCAGCACGGGGAGACATGAATGGGCTTAGTCTGTGACCAGGCCAGGAGGCTGAACTACAGCTCAGATGAGCTTTCCTGGCTTCTCCCTTGGTTTGCTGCATGGCTTTGGGTGAGTCCCTTAACTCCACTGTGCAAAAGTGGGCTTGTGATTAAAATGGTACTGCCAGCACCTGCTGGAAGGGCTGCTGGATGTTTGCATATGCTGAGTACTACAGGATCTCTATGGACTCATGGAAACACATGCAGATATGTGTCTATGTGGCTACATTTTACATATATAATGCATCTATTTTATATACATATATATATATACATATACATAAAAATAGATGCATCCACCTATCCACCTAATAGATGCATACACACCTATTATAGGTATTTACATGTGTGAATGTAACTGTAGAAATTTTCAGCTTTAGCAATATAATCTTATTTCATTGAGTCACCACGTCTGAGGACTATTTCAGTGTTGTGATGCGAGCTCCACTGACCGATTCCAGGTCCTGGCTTTCAGAAACCAGACAGCTTGTACCTGTGCACACCTTCTTGGTCATCTCAGTGTTCCCTGCTGTTTTCTGGTATGTGCCAGTGCAGCAGGTTCTCAGGAGGTGTGTGCAGGGTTGGAGCCTCTTCTGACACTACTTTTAAAAGTCTGAACATGATCACTTGATGTAGTTGTTCAGTGTAGCAGAAAAGCTCACAATTCACTCCTGCCTAAGGATGGTGGTATTTAAAAATGAAGCATTTAGCTTTAGAAGTGCCTTAAGCACACTTGGGAAATTGAAGGCAACCCTAACTATGGAAGACCCTGGGATTTGCAGTGTAGGGGCTTTGTGGTAAGTGACTGCTTAGACTGTGAAGCCTTGATACAATGGGATGAATTGTACCATCACTTATACTGGTAAAATCCCTCATCATAATGGACAGGGCTCACTGGCATAACAGTTCTTGGAGCAAGATTGAAATTGAAACTATGGCAAAACCCTGGAGGGCTTAAATATTGTTTTCAGAGGAGCCAGGATGCCAGTAGATCACACTAAAATCTGTTTATTGGATCATTAAATGTGAATCTTCAAAGCAGTGTCTTGGAATTAAGTAACTTAAATGCCAATGAAAATCTCAGCCTAACTGCTCCAGATTCTGTGGAAAACTTTAGTCTGAGGCTTTAGCAATGTAAAGTTCAGTGGCTCCTCTTTTGTTACAGGTGTCAGCAAATAATAATAATAAAAAAATTGAGTTGTGCAATGCTGAATCTACCAAGGATTCTTATTATACATTTATAAAATAAACCCTAATGGCTTTTTGGAGTGGTTATGGTGTAGTCTGTCAATGTATATTAAGATTACTATGATAGCACATAGCCTTTATGATAAAAGCATGCAAATTAACATAGAAATCTGCAGAACTTTGCATATTTTCCTGTAATTTAATACAAACAGATCCAGATTTACAGAACCACGTGCACAGAAATCGTGTGTGCACATTTTTTACATGTGCATTGCTGACCTTAAGCAGGAGAATGAGAGAGAGGAACAGCTCACATGGTTCAGATCTGCACTGAGGTCTGCGGCTCCGCATGCCAAATGAAACACAAGGCGACTTTTGATGGCCAAGTGAGCCATCAAAAACGTTTTTTTAATGGAAATGCTGTCACACTCTTAAGTAGAGTACTGCTGCCAGGCATCACATCAATAATGCAAACTTTGGAAGACAATCTTGCAAACTAAATAGCCAAGAATTCTGAAGTATTTCTATAAAGAAAAAGAAGAAAAAAAGGTGATCATTATGAAGTGGGGGGAAAGCCATCAAGTGAAATTTAATTTTGCATTCAGATTTATTATTGCTGTCTGTTCCCAGTGCTGAAATGCCTGTTTACTTGCAAAGGACAGTTTCTTTCCATAATGAATCATAGTAACACTTAAATTAAGCACAGTAAAAGAATGGTTAATGTCATAACACGCTGACAATTTAACCTGGCCAATATTTTTATTGCCTTGTACAATAAACCTAACAGAGCACAACTTGCTTTTTGACTGGTGGAAAATCGGTTATGAACCGCCAGGGAATGACCAATTTTTCAAATGCAGCCATTCAGTCACACTATAGCCACTAATACTTTTTTTTTCCTGTACACTATTGCTGTTATAATCTTTTGAGGATATTTTATCACGGCAATAACCTCCTCAAAATCAGTCTTTACTGCAGTTAATGACTGGACAGCTGGAGCATTAACTGGCCTTGGCTTTGCCTCTAGCCATTAACTAACAAACCAGTTGTTATCTGCAGGTAACAACCAATTTCTTGTAGAATTTTCTTGATAAAGTGTCTCACTGGATAAAAGTTGTAGGTTTTTTCCCCCCTTCTTTCCTCAGCTAAGATCTAGCAATTGTAAGATGATACACAGAGAAAGAATTGCAGAGAAGTGGCAGTAAGTATGAGTGTTGCAAAATAAGTTAAATTATAAACCAAAATCCATAAAGCGTTGATTGTTTACTCCAGCCAGAATTTTAGTAGCATTAATAAAATATTGCTCTGTTATGTCTTGGTCACTTGGGTGTGGTGTGTGGGTTGAATTCAGGAGTGGACTTTGGGGACTGTGTCAGTGGGGTGGTCCCCTGGCAGCATCACCACATGGTACAGCCCTCCCCAGGGCAGAGAGGAGACAGCAGCAGGGCCACGGCAGCTGCTGGCCATTTAGGCACAGGCATAAGAACGTGGAGACTGTTTTTAAAGTGCTTTTCATCTTCCCAGCCAACACTGAATGAAGACACGAGTTTAATTCTGTATATGTTATACTTTACGTAAATGGGTATTATTTTTGAGGGCCGTCATAAAATTTTAGCCTTTTTGCTCGCGGTTCAAAGGTATGAAATGTTAACCTCTGTTTTGTTGCACCATTATTTTAAAAGTAGGGTTAGCAGATTCAGACGGAATCAGTACATTACTGAGGGCTTTAAAGAGGAGATCCACAGCATTGTAAAACAGAAACAGAATAAGTGAAATGTACAAGTGAAACACCCATAAAAAGCCAAGCTCTATCATGCCATAAACAATGATGTTTTAAAACTCTTAATAGGCTTAATAACAGTTTATTATTTTACCTTAACCCTTTTAAATGCCTTGTTTTTCCAGCTTTTATCTTGGTGGTTCTGAGCTGTTAATACCACTTCTTAAATTTTCCCCTCTAGGTATATTTTCCAGGAGTGAATATGAAAAAAAAAGTAAATGCAGCCATGCATTGGCTTTTAAAAAACACAGTAGGCACTGTGCCCAAAACCCTTCCCGGGCTAGGCTGGGGGATACAGCAAATATCTTGTGTCTCTAGTACTTACAGAAGGTGAAAATCCTGAATCAGTAAGAGCCGAAGTGACAGGTCAGTGTCTCCCAGGGGTCAGGAGCCTCCCACAGTGTCTGGGTTTGCAGCCTCCCTCATTGCTCCCGTCTGCCCCACACACAGGGACCATGGCTTGCCCTCCCTCCACTGAGCATTCTTATGTGTTTCCAGATGTTTCCACTGGAGTCTTTTGCAAAACATTTTATTGTCAACCAGAAATAAAAAATTAATAACAACCAGAATTTCAAACCAGAGAGTCAATTTCAAATTCTGTTGCATTTTGAAATTATTTTAATCTGGGAAGGTTTGGGGGATTTTTGGTGGTAAGGGTTGTTTTGCACTTGGAATTACTGCAACTTCAACTCATATGCAATTTGTTATCTTTCTTTTTTGTATCTATGTAGAACTGGCTCATACTCTGGGGGATTTCCTTTGGACATTAATGTAAGAATAGACCCCTTCACTGCATGTGTACTAACTTCCAATATTAGTTGCAATTCAAGCATTTCTAGCAATTTGAATGGATCCAATGATTTTTAAATCATTCTTAATTTCATATGCCTACTCCTTTAATCTCTTTCAAATTACTGAATATGTAAGGCATTCTAAACATTCCTGATCATTCTTCACTGCTTTGGCCCCATAAAGCCAATCTTTCCAAAGTTAAGCACTTAAAAATTTGAAGTACTCCAATAAATTTAAATTGGCATATTCTGTGCATATCAATTGAGAATTATTAGAGCATTAATGCCTAGGAGTGATGGCTGAGGGCATGCAAACCAGTTCATACATTGATTTTTAATGGCTTTTTATTGATTCTGTGCTTTTTAAACTTGATACCCTTAGGTTGCCTCTTACATGGAGTTAACAGGTTTGTGATGATACACCAAGTTTGGAAGAGCCAGCGTTTTCCTCTTACACTTTTTCTTTTCTCCTTATGGCTCATTATTATAAATTGCTCAAATGCAAATAGCAAATATACTTGTGGCTTTAAAAATGGTGATTGTCACTTTAACAGGATATGGCTCATCATGTTTCCTTGGCTTATCTGTAGACCAGATTTCTGTTCAAACCTTTAAGGGTCTCTCCTCCCCTCAGTGTGAGCACACTGAGCTCACCAGCAATGATGGATGCTCTAGACCTGCCCTGACAGGATTCTTAGTAATTTTTAAATGTCAATCTTAATTTGTCAGGCCAAGATATCGTAGATGTCATAAAGCATAAAGTGAAAATTCACCTTAGTACTTTTACATTTTGAAAATGATTCATTTATATTACAAATACAGACCTCTGCTCTTTGGATAATTCCACTGCATGTAATACTCTGGTATTGACCTATTAACCAATACATTGTCACTGCAACCTGCACTGATGCTAACTGGGGCAAACGGGTGTTGTACTGGTGACTGCCCTGCCTAGGAGGAGGAGGAAGGCTGGGGACGGTGCACAGGCCCAGAGGAAGGGCTGGGAGACCTTTTTTGGCATGCCTGGCCTGGCCTGAGCTGTCAGGCTGTGGGAGGGGTGGGCTCTGGGGGCAGCTGGTGGCAGCCTGGGGATGTGTCCTGCTGGTGGCTCAGGAAGGCTCAGGGAAGCGCCACTTTGAACCAGTTACACCACCCCCCTTCCCTGGGTGTGAGATGTGCTCTTTCCAAAGTTTTCCTGTGTGGGTCATAACAGGACAAGTGAGAATATTTCTAATAGATTCAATTCTTGTGGGTTTTTCAGTGCTTCTCCCCTGCTGCTTGGGCTGTTTTGGGAGGCAGCGATTCCAGTTTCATTTCATGGGGAACCAAACGCTCACACTGCATGGCTGTGATGCTGTTGCTTGTAATTCCCTTCCTGAGGCTCTGCCAGGGAGCCTGGTGACCACCAGACGCAGGTGTCCCCTTCTCCCCCCGCCCGAGATCCCCTCTGGCTGCGGTTAAGGCACGTAGCAGTCTGAGGAGACATTAATTGCTGTTAACTGCGATGGGCGCTTCTGTATTTGGGCTTTGTTTAGGGCAAATTCCTCTGCAATTGCATTGTTAGAAGCCACGGGTCTGTTAAAGTCGGAGTTATTAGGCCATGTGCTTTCTGTGTGTTGTCATAGTCGGAACAACACCAGTGTAAACGTCTGCGCTGGGCAGGGGAAGTGTTAAGTGAAGAATAAAAACAAGCCCAAATTCCCATTTGGAAACTGCATGCCTCAACAAATACCACTGTTCATAGCAAGTTATTAGCTTCTTGGTTGTAATTCTGGTCCTTTTCTAAAGGGAGGTGGAAAAAAGCATGTCAAAGAGATTTTTGACACTTCACGGTGTATTGAATGAACAGCAGAAAGCTCCCCAGTCTGCCCGTTCCCATTTACAGTTTGGATGTGGCTGAGGTAACACTTCTTTCTCCTCCACCACGAGGTTCCCCATGTTTTCTGATGGCAGCACCCTAGACACCCCAGAATGCACGTGAATAACACCCTTTCAAATTACAAACCTGTAATGTCCCTTTTTCTCAGGCCGGTGTGTAAGGGGCACATGAAGGAAGCCTTTCTGTCCCCCCAAACAGGAGGAGGTTTCTGTTGTGGGCAGTGCCAGGGCTCACTGGTGAGCAGCACCTGCTTTTCCTCCACAGGCTACCAAGGAGGGGAGGATGTCATGTCCTGGGTGACAGGGCTGACCCACACACTGGGGGCTGGCAGGGGTTGCTTCCCTGAACATGTGATGAGGAAGCGAGGAGGAGTAGTTAAATGCCCTCTGGGAGGTTTAGGGGAGTGTTTGCTGGTGGACTTGGCTGAACTGAACTTTCATGTCTGTGTCTGAACTGAACATTCTGAAGTTTACTTATGACAGACTCTGCACTGTTACTGCATGTGGCTAAGTTTCTAACAGCTTCCAGATCTTAAGTGTCCCTGTTTTTATCAGGCCAGCTATGTAAGAAGAACCTGCAAGAAGCCTTTGTCTCCCTCTGAATGCACACTCTTCACCTTCTTTTGTTTTTGCTGTGTGCCTTCCAGAATTAGAAGATTTGGAGTGAGAAATGCGATTTATATATTTATTTAGAAGCCACTCTGAGCAACAGCACATTTACTAGCTTGGTTCATTTTTATGAATCTGATTCATTGCTTATTAAACCAATGGAAATCTTTCCATTGTTTTCAGCTGGTTCTGGCTCAGAACTTCTTGGTGCTTGACAGTATTTAGTAGGAGCTGAAAGATTTGAACTTCTAAATCATGCTATATTATGATCTTCTGCCATGCCTGTTTCTTAATTATATACATAATCCCAGTATCTGTTGCTGTGCATTTCTGGTTGAGCAGTTTCTGTTTAGTTTAATTTTCACAAATACAGTGTTCCGAAACAGTTAAAAAAAGTATCACCAATATTATATTTGTCAAAAACGAGAAACTGAGATAAATATTGAAATTACTTTTATCCATGCATTAGTTTATGGACACCGAGTCCTGTGAGGAATGTCGCAAATTCCCTTGCTGTCTTTCAGTGCTAGATTTAACATTTGGATCTTTGATTTAAGGGGAAGATACATTCAAAACTGATACAGTCAGACAGGTCCCAGTGGGGTGTACGTCTATGTCGGCTTTTACGTCACAGTTCTTTCAGCCAAGATTTGGCAGGAGGTTATTTTGTCCAAAAGTTGTTCTGGAATATGCCTTGCACTTTTCACAAGCACGTGGTGTCTTTTCACATGAGAGCAGATCCACTGCTTCAGCCTGCCCATCTCTCACGGCTCTCGCCTGTGTGTGTGATCTCGTGTCCCTGAGCATCACCCTCCACCTTTGGGCTGTGCCAGAGGGGCTCTGCAGGAGCCAACATTGTCCACAGAGCACCAGGAATTCCCACAACTCTGATGTGCTGTGGAACTGTTTGCATTTTTAGCAAAGTTCAGTGTGATCGGGTTTTATTCTTTTATATTGACTTTCTAAATATATTCCAGTAGCTGTCATTTCCCTCAGGAACCTTTACTGAATCCATGGATTTAGAGTTACTATTATAACATATTACAGGACAATTAATTTGTAAGCACTGTAACCTGTCCTAGAAAGCAGATTCTGAGAGGAATACTTTTATCCTTATAATTTAAAGTATCATGTAATGAAAACTAATCTATGTAGTTCAAATTCAGACATTAAAACAAGTTAAAAGGGTCAGTATATACAATAAATTTCCCTTTGCCAATTTACTCAGTTAATTTAGACATTGCCTTTTCACTTAACTCATTAAAACTTTCTTGCCAAGTTTACTTATCTGTGTTAAGGGTACAATTAATATTATAATTTTTAATTATCCACTTGGTTTTATCAGAGCCAAAGTGTTTCCTTAAGTGTGAATATCAAAATAGAGCCTACTTTTTTTAAGAAAGTGAAGCACTGTAATTTCACTAATTCCTTAATAACACAAATATTTATATATCTTCTTCCTTACTGTTTATACATCAATAGTGGTGTTGTTTTGTTTTATTTTATAACCTTAGCATAATATACTACTGAAAGCTATATTTTGTGCTACTTAATTCTGTACCACTCATTCTGATTTATGGCATCATTTTGTTTCCAGCTCACTCCTTATCTTCAAAAGGCTTGATCCAAAACTCATCAAATTCAGAGGAATAGATCCCAGTGGGCTTTGGATTAGACTAGTAGGGTGAAATTGTGGACTTCATGAAGTTTGCATTACATGTGCAGATATGCAGTACTGAGATTACTTGATAGATTTCTAATTCAGCTTCTTCTATTTAGGAGCAAGTTCTTGAGAATCCTGGCCATGCACTTGAAATTTAAGAGACCATTTTAGTTGCATATATTCATCCATTTTCTTACTATGACATTTGAGAATACATTTATTTGCCAGTTTGATTTTATCATCATTATGGAGGGCTCATGTTTCTAATTTCTCCTACAGTCTCTTGAATTGTTAATGTTAACTCCTACTGAACCCAGCCTTGTTCCCTAACAGAGGGATGCCATTCTGAACTGGTATTGATGCTGAGCTGTTAAAAATACTTTCTTCAGGAATGACAGGTTTACAAGTCATAATAAAGCAAGCTCATCACAAAAGGATAGAAAGGAATTAATGCAGAAGACACCTGGTAAATAGTATTATAACATACTTGGCTTGTTATTTCTTAGTTGTAGATGTACAGAGTGATAGATATAGAATTATGAAATTGATTTAAGTTCTTCAGTGAAGCAGAAGCTGTTTTGTCATCTTCAGTGCTCTTGCTTTTCTTTTTCACCTGACATTGTTAAATTGCAACACCCTGGACATATCTTCCGTTATATACCAGCTAGAACATTCCTGGATTTGCCATTAACTTGATAATTCCTAGTATTCTGTCTGGCTATGTGTATAGACTGCTGCACCCGAGATCCATTTTATTAAATAAATACAGAGGGAGTGTGTTAATATGAAACAATTGTAGCAGATACTAGTAGATAATCCTGTGTGCTACGAGCTACCTCAAAATGCATTTGTGATATATGCTGTGCTGCCTGATGCATGGCCATTGTGCAGCTGATTAGCTGTGGTGAGAAATTACTCATTCCCTTGTATTAACTACACTGTTTAACTACACTGTTTCCACCAATCAGTATGAAGTATGCCAACTTTGTTTAGCCTGTGCACTTGTGCAATGATGAACAAGTAATGCATAAAACAAACCCTCCTACCTAATCAAACATTCCTCAGAGATTTGAAAACAGAAACAAAGGGTAAATCCATTCCTAGATTATAATGGCAAAACAAACTAAAGTTTGACATATGTATATGGAAACTATGAACACATGATATGAATATTTTTTAAACAACAACATGTTTGAATTATTAATAAATGCAAAAAACATGTTTTAACACAAAATGGAACAATTGGAAGGATATATTTCGTCAGAAGCACAAGGATCAGGAAAGATCTCAATTGAATATAAACACTTTTTTCCCCCCTCCTTGCTTTCCATTTTAGCATTTTCAAATGTCTGTCTCATGGCTGTAGTTGGGAGAAGTTTTCCTTTTTCGTCTCTGAGCCTGCAGTACAATCTTCATTCTCCAAGTATATAATAAATGAAGTTTGTTAACCCTCAGGCTGTGAAACCCATTTTTCTCTTCTTGTCCTAGGGTGTTAGGTGTTGAGGACAGCTGACGAGCAATCCTTTAGGAAGGACTGCAGAGCAATCCAGGAAAAGGCTGATATTTAATTTTGTCATATATCCTGGTTGCCAGGTTATTTGATTTTAAGATAATTAATGAATCTTTTCATGGGTATTTTTTTTCTTAGTCATCAAGAAAGCTCAAAATATTTTATAAGAGTGATTTTATTGGAAAGTAGTAAATATTGATGGAAGGAGATACCCAAAAGTTAAGGGAGTTCTGGACTTTATTTTCCCTTAGCATTAGATTTGAACAAGCACAGTGCCTGTAGATTTGAGGGGGACTCTGATGAGAGACCACTGTAGGCATTTTCTCTGGTGACTACACATTAGTTAAGGGCTTTCATTCTGCCCTTTCCTACAATTCTTATTGGATTTTGTGGCTGCTGGGTGAACAGATAAAGCACAAAATACTCATCAGTAGAAATGCCATGTATAAATAAAATCCTAAACTGAAACCATCATAAGCAATTCAAAGTAGAGACAACAGAGTCTTTAACATTAAACCCTTAGGGGAAACAGAATGAAGGAACAACAATGCCAACTTTGAATTCCCAGTTGTGCATTGGCTTGTACCCCAACTTTAACATTAATCAGAAGCTTCTCTGCATTTCATCTCCTCATTTGCAAAAAAATCTTTGCTGAAAGGTTATATAAAACTCATTATTTACCTGAGTGACCAGAAAGGCTCTCAAAGTGCCATTCCAAGCTCTCGGGTGAATGCTTATTTATAGTTTTTTAATAGGCATTCATTACCTGATGGATTGGAAAGACTCTTTTTGAACCAGTTCCTGTCTATTGGTTAAATACAGATTGATAACTTTTTCTTAAAAAGCTTATTATTAACCAGATAAGCTCTTCACCTTTGGATTTCTAAAGTGGTGATTAGTTTTAGCTTCCAAGGGTTTATTCAAGATTTTCACTGGTGTAACCTGAATTTTGCCCAGTGGGCCATATTCTAGAAATTAATTACAGTAGTGCAATGCTTGCAAAACCCAGACTGCAGCAGTAACATAAGCCTGTTTGCACAAAGAAATACCTCAAACCTATATTGCTGCTCATACATTGGGTAGTCCAAGCACAGGGCATAGAGAAGGTAAAAGGGTGCAGCCCATTTTAAAATTCCTGTGAGCTTGGTTGGAAACACATTGTTAGGCATATTTTGATGCCTAAAAAGACATAACAAGTCCTATTCACACCTCTGTGCAATTTGCACAGTCTTTGAGCTTCACTGATTTTGCTTGGTGTATCATTCTGCTTTTGGGGATTTGCTTCTAGCTTAAATTACTGTGGAAACAGAAAAAAAAAAAAAAAACCCTGCACAGTTTTTACAAATGCAGTTTGGCAGTGTGGGCACAGAATCCCCATGCAGAATACCTCTATGGGTGGCTCTCAGTGGCTGCCATCCTTTGTGAATTGAGATTTACCCCATCTCAGCTGTTCCTCACTTGTTAGTGCCACGGGCAATGCTCCCTTGGCACGGCTCCATAGGCAGGCAGCTCCTGCTCCTCACCCACCTCTGCAGCTGTTAGCACATCTGTGGGGCTTCAGAGAGACAAGTCCTGGCTCAAGAGGTGTTAAACAACACGCCCATACACTCATGTCTTGTGATCCTTGAGGGCTCTTCCAGGGTCTCACTTGTATCTCAAAATGATGGTCTCCAACAACATCAGTTGATGCTTAAATCCAACATGAGGATGACATGGAATGATAAGAAAAAAGAGCCCTGGAATTTGCAATGTTCCTGGAAAATGGGTAGGTTGTTTGAATTCTCTGGGGTTTCCATATAATTCTTAACATACTTGAAAATTTCAAGCCTTGTTTGCTTGTGCATATATTTCTAATTTGCAGTGCATATGGATACCTGTCTTTGCTTCTATCCTTTTTGCTGTCTGCTTTTTCTTTCATCCTTAAATTTTTAAGTTGGAAATTTCCATCCTGTTCACCCTTTTTTTCCCCTCTGTGGGGTAAATGCATATTGTTAGACGGAGTGTTGAACACTCACTGGAGAGAACTGTCCTTTCTCAGATATTTAGGCAGAGCAAATTTTCAACCATCTCAGACAATTCCTGCATTTTGGTGTTACTTCCCAGTTGTTTCAGAGATGGTTTTCCTTCAAATGCCTCTAATTATGCAAAGATGTTTTCCAGAAAACAACAAAAGACTCTAGTTTCTTATGTAAAATTAAATAGTATCTGGAAAAAGAAAACCTTTTGTGTTAAGTGAGAAAATTGAAAATAAACCCCCCAAGCCTTAAAGCCCCTTGAGCTTGACAGAAAGGAAATTATAAAGGTCATGGTGTTGGTGTTCTTTGGCATCACCTTTGCTGTTGTAAAACTTTGGTGGAAGTGCTTTTCTTAACTATTGATCGTATTACTTTTTAGGGAACCAGTTTCCCATTTGGTTAAAAAATCCTTAAAATTCTGTTTGAAATAATGTAATCAAACCCAATTATACTGTTTGCCTCCCTCTGCTGGCTGTGCAGACAGCATTAGTTGGCTTCTTGTGTGACCCTCTCTTTCTAAGCCAGCAGGTTGATTATAGCAGTCTTCATTTCAAGGTGGGTGAGCAGCTATATATGAACAGTATTATGGAAACAGGAAATTTTTAAAGATACAAGTCTTTATTTTTGAGTCTTTAAATTATTAGAAACATGTTTTTTATTAAAGAATGTCCCTCTAACCTCTCCTGAACTCATATTCTGGACTGGTTTAGGTGAGGACAGGAGAGTCATGTGCAATTTCTTTGAAGAAAGGCCAGGTGCTGAGGTACAGCAACAATATTTTGGCAGGAAAATGGCAAATCAAATCCAACTGTCCAAGAGGGCTAGATATGAGCAGAGCTGAACAAATCTTTGTGTGTACACACATCATTCAGGTGCTTTGCATTACACAGAGAGCTCTCCACTTCATCAGTTTTCAGATGTTCTGCTCTGTGCTGGTGTCACTCTGTATTGATGTATATTTTTCACATACATATCATAGCCAGCTCTGTCCTTTGTCCCACTCCCAGAGCCTCTGCAAGTCTCCAGGGATGTTGCCTAAATCACTTTCAAGTGTCCAGTCTCCTATGAGGATGTGAGGTAGTCCTCTTTGTTTTATTAGCACTCAGAAAGCAACCCTGAAAAAGAACCTGTGCCACAGTACATTGGAGCCTCCCTAAAGACAAAACCAGGGATATCATTTTCTCCTCCAGGAAATTATTTGTCGTATTCTTGGGCATCAGTTTAAGTACAACTTTTTGGTCCTGTGTCTGTACCTGGACACCCAGAGTGACCCTCTCAAGGAGTAGGTACAGTGGTAGAGCTTGAGGAGACAACAAACAAAAAGAGAGGAGTGTCATTTTCATTAAAGCTATTTAGGGGAAAATAAAAAATAAAATGTTGACACAAGTATTATTTGGAATTAGTAAAAGCAACTCTTGGAAGCAAAACAACAACACTGAATTTTCATTCCAGCTTTTTTCCGGGTGTCTGTTACCACACCACACTCTCCAGGGCTGTGCTGAGACCCTCAGGTGCACTGACTGCAGCCCCAGCTGCTCTCCACTGGCCACCCAGTGCCCCTGTCCCTCGGTGGGACCCCTCTGCAGCTCCATGTGCCTGGGAATGGCCATGCTGGGCACTGCAGGACGATGGAGCAGAGCCCGTGGGCTGCCACAACTTGAACTGAATAGCTGCTCTTTGTGGTGAGGGTACACCAAACCACCGGGCATAAATCACATCTCTTCAGACAGAAACAGGCCCGCCAGTTCATAGGAACTCTGCAATTATTATTAGTTTAAAAAAGAGCCTGTTCTGTACCCCCGGGATGGTGTCCCTGGGCGTGGGTGCGAGCAGGAGGCGGGGGCCATGCTGGCTGTGCCACCAGGGTGTCTCAGGCCAGCTGTGGCTGAGCTCTGCCCTGCCCTCAGGCTCCCAGCCCTCTCCCACCCTGGCAGTGTTTTCTGGCTGCCATGACCACAAGGCACTGCTGCCAGGGACAGCCCTGGTGCTGGCACACCACTGCTCAGCTGTGGGTGAGGAGAGACCCATCCTTGAGTCCATCCCACAGAGCACAGCCTGTGCACTGGGCCCCCAAGGGGAGATGCATTCATGCAAATCTTGTGGGGAAACCTCCCCCAAAATGGCTTGGGGTCTGCCAGGGATATCTTCAGATCCTGACAAAATATCCCAGGCATTCTTCAACCTCAGACACCAACCCAATGGAGAATAGATATGTCTGTGCAGACACTGGCACCCGCCGAAGTGGCTGCACATGAGGCTCTTCAGGGACACCTTTGCTGTGTCCCCCACAGAGCAGGAGCTGTTCCCCACCTGGCAGCACTCAGCACTGCCAGCTGAGTGATGCACCTCACACATGGGCCAGGGGCAGATGGTGAAGGGAAAAGGTATCATGGTCTTCACTGTGGTAACACAAGGCTCAAAGTGTGAAACCACAGCTTAAAAGGTAAGGCACCAACATTTTCAGCACATTCTTAGAATGAAGCTATTTCCTTTAAATAAATCTGTGATTTTTCTGACAGCACAACAGCTTAAACAAGGTGGTGTCTGACAATGGAGGAGGTTCTGGGAGGGCAGCTGTGAGCTGGGATGGAGGCACAGGCAGCACAGGGGACTGCATGCAACTGGCGGAGGAAGGGGAGAACTGGGATGGAACAGGATCTATCAAAGCAACATGTTGGGAGCACTGGTGTTCATCAATAAGGGAAAATGGCCAAGTGCTGGGATGAGTACAAAGTTATAATCATTGGACGTCTAGGGTTTGCTGTGATCTTTGGGACCAGGGTGGAAAGAAATGGGAAAAGTTTCAGGAAACTGTTGAAAAGAGGGATATTGGTTAGAATAGTTGACTGAGAAGAAATGCTTACCCAAAAAATTATTCCAGAGTCCTACCTCAGAGGTAAGATCTCACCATCTCTTTTAAATAGCTCCTGAAGAGCTCTGACAGACTGAGAACAGGCTCAATGTGAATTTGCTACAAGAGCTGTCAGTGGTAATGCACTTTAAGTTGAAGTTCAGCTATTCTTTTGGATATTTTTCCCAGCACTTTCTCCTCTTGATCAACCGTAATTCCTGGTGATTACAGCTGGAGAAGGAGACCTGCTATACCAATTCCACATAAATTTAAATGTTAAAGTTTGAATCCTGGAGCAACAGTTGTCTCCTGATCTTCTACATTGTGCTTTTACTGAGACTTACTGCAGCTTTCACTCTTGCTCTCTCGGAGGGTATGGGAACCCCTGTTGTGCTGAATGGAAGATGGGCACAGAAGTATGTCCTGCATGGGTTTATGAATGCTGTGCCTTTATTCTGGAAGCAGAATTTGCTCAATTCCACTAGGTGGATCTATTGAGAACATTGTTCACTCTTTAATGTAAAAAGTGTCTTTCATTTAAGGGGAAAAAAAAAAATTTCTTTATTTCTACTTTACTCAGCTCCTTATGTTTTAAAACACACACAAAGGTGATCACTTTTGTCCACAGAAAGCTCTAAAGTCATGTATCAGTCTGTCAGTCCATAATACCTTGAAGGACTTTTTCTCTTCATTGCAGTTTTGCCTTTATTTTCCAAAGGAAAAGGGTCAGTGCTGTGAGAGGGAGATTACCTCTACAGTGACCAAGATTTTGATGCTGCTTCTGTTGCATTTCTTCCTGATGTCCATTTTGCACTCTTATTTGCATCCTTTCCTGGTGGCTGTGATTTGATGAATTTTTGCAATGACTTTATCATAAAAAAGTGGCCAACGTAGGTTCCTGACCTTAGTATCTGCTTTTAACTGACCCATGCAAGTTGTCTGTAATGTCAGGCTCAATGATAGCTGACACTATATTGAGGATGTGGATTTATCTCCTAAAAATGCCCAACTCTTTACAGATTCTGATTATCTTGACCCTGTGATGATGGTGAGTACAGTCTTGGTTGATCGAATCTATAAAGAGATATTTATTTTGGTCATGGCCCCTGGGAAATAGACAGCTTGTTCTCAAACGGGTTCTGCTTCTACTCTCTTTTGGAAGCTGGGACCTCTGAGTCCCTTTTTAAAGAAACTTTCTTAGAATCTGTGCCACTGGGGAAACCTCTATCCACCTTGTCAGTTTGCTGGGGTTCTGCCCAAGAAAGCCCCGTGTTTGTTACAGGAATTTTGAAAGGCTTTCCCCTTTATTTCCTGTGAGGGTGTTTTATTTATGTCTTCTTGAACCATGCTTCAGCAGCTTTCTTGCTGGCTGACTTGTGTTTTCACTGGCTCAGGCTGCCATGTAGATCACACCACCTGTTCCAGAGTTTGCTGAAACATTTAGAGCAAGTTTTCTGAAATCCCTTATTTAAAGTCCCTGCTATTGGATGACTTCTTTTATGTGCCTTTCCTTATCAATATTAAAGACCTGATGTTCTGCTCTTCCTTGGAGAAGAGACCCCCTCCTGAAGGCATTAGGCTTCTTCAGCCTTTGTTGAAAGAATGCCCAGTTGCTTATCCCTTCTCTTTAGGAAGCAAATGCTGATCACACTTT
This sequence comes from Certhia americana, assembly GCA_018697195.1. Lineage (NCBI taxonomy): Eukaryota > Metazoa > Chordata > Aves > Passeriformes > Certhiidae > Certhia > Certhia americana. The sequence goes on along the minus strand of CM031867.1, from coordinate 6,241,088 downwards.
TTAAGAACAAAGGCAGGATTATTCATTATAAAGAAAACAATGTATAAATACTGAAATATATAAAGCTAATGTTTCCCCCCCACTCACTGTGTAAATTACTGTATGACCAGTTGTCTTTTGCTACTTTCCTGTGTAATTCCTCATAAACTACTCCTCCAGCCTGGACTTTTGTTGGACTCATCAAACTTGAGGAGATTGGGGATATTCTCCCCTGTTATTTACATCTGTCTGAAATGAGATCTTCCAGAAGGCTGTCATTCCACAAAGGTAGAAATCATGGTGAAAGGTGATGTTACCTGGCTGAGGAACTGAGCTTTCATTCCTCTCTCCCTGCTTTTTAGTTTGACAAGTCTGTAGCTGATAGCTCTTCCTCCCTGAGAAGGTGCCCACTCCGCTCTTGCCTTGCAGTGTAAGGCACACAATGTACATCTCTTCTGATCTTTTCCTCTGTCCTCTGTATACAGAGTTTTTATCTTGTTTTGAAGAGGTGGAGTATTCCTGCCCGCTCATGGAGGAGGCTTAGAAAGGAATACAACCAACCAAAGAAGTTGAAGTAGTTAAGGACAGCTGAGAGCACACAAAGGCTTTGAAGAGAAAAGAACTTTCCCTGGATGCGATAAAACGAAAAAGGTACAGCATTGAAAAATGGGGAGAAATAGGAAGGAATTCTGGGGGAACCTACAGAAGTGCTGATGGTGCCTGAGAATACTCTGAATTCTGAGAGATGCTGCAGCAAACTGTCCCTGCGCTCAAATCTGAGGTTTTCTAAATCCCAGTTAACCAGTATTCATTGCTTAGGTGCTGGAGCCTGTCACTGTGTCAATAAAATGAGGAGGTCTCTTGTCTTTAGGAGGCACTGAGCCCATGGATCTACATTATCTCTTTGTGGCCCACTTTGGGCCCAAATAATCATGTCTATGAGGTGCTGAGGGAAGACAGTTTTGGTCAGTCTTGTTAACAGAATCCCTTGACAGCACCTCTGCCTGCAGGTAGTAGCCCTGCTCTTCCAGAATCTGAGATTTTCTTCCTGTAGAGTTGAGTTGGAGGATCATCTAGAACACCCAAATAACTTAAAAAAAAAAAAAAAAAAAAAGTAAATTTGATTGCTGATTCACTTGTGCTGGACCACCACTCTGCCCTCATCTTAGTGAGGGTTTAGTACCTAATCTCGGATTCCTGGGAGATGATCCTTAATCTTTGTCCACTTAAAAGTTTCTGGAGGGAAATTCTTTTTCCCTCCAGAACAGAAAGAGAAGGAGATATATTTGAATTTCTGCAAAGATCAGAGTCAAAGCCCTCATGTTCATGCTTGTTTTCACTCAAATTGTTGTTTCTAAATGAGCATCATTCACTTACTCCAGAGGAACAGGAAATCCCAGTTAGATGTCTCAAGCTCCTCTGCTGTCAGTTGCTGTTTCACCTATCTCTAGTCAATATTCTTATCTGTGTCTCAGGAAAAAGAACCATGGGGTTTTCCTGAGTTCTCATTCTTCTGTAACTCTTTGTGCAGTGCTCTGAAATCTCCTGTCTGTTGCTGATTCCAGGTATTTGATTTGGCCCTTGGCTCTGAAATGCCATCCCCTTCTATGTGGTTTGTTTTATGTAGCCCTAGGTCATGGAAATCCTAAGGTGAAATCTGATATTTTTTAAAAAAGGTATAGCTCATTCGTTTATGAGACTGCTAATAATGTTCAGCCTTGACAGGGTTAAAAGGCAACATCCATTTCCCCATTATCTTGTTTAAAAAGTGCCTTTTTTAAAGTCCATATGGCGACTTCCTTTCGACCTGCTTTCCCATCCTCGTCTCTTTGTCAGGGCTGTCACTTATAAAGAATCACTTGACTTACAATAACAAGTTCAAAAGAAGACAGAATATAATCAGTTGATCCACGAAGAATTGAAATAAAGAACACCCCCACTGCTCCAGTTATCATTCCCATAGAGATAGTGATATTATTGATGTGATTGCTATGCTAATTTCTATAGAAAAAACTTGTATTTTGGAATTTGTTCAAAGAGAATTTCAGACACATCAAATTGGAAAATGCAGAGTGAATTCCTAAACTTTTTCGTATAGGCATGGGAATCTTTTTTTTTCTTTTTTTTTTCTTTTTTTTTTTTTTAACGTTGAATAGCTCTGGACAACTATTTATAAACTTCACTTCAAATACCAATTGGAAAAATGTTGCTAATTTTTCGGTTATTATAGAAAGTTAATTCACTGTAGTTCCAGGGAAAAAAAAGTCCTATTGTACTTTAAGGGTTATTAATATCGCCCCCATAACCTGCAGAAGTGGGATTGGACCACAGACTCCAGAAACAGAGGCTAGGGATTATAAAAGATGGGCACGGTTAAGTCCAGTGTTTAGGAAGAGCTAATTAATCTATACCCCTTCCTCTGCAATTCCACAGTCCCTCTGGGAATTGCCACAAACATAAACTTTTTTTTTTTTTCTCATGGATTCCTATTTTAACTAGAAGATTTCAGCTTGTGATGTTATGCTTTTTATGTAGTAAACTGATTTAAAATGTATGCCAGTCATCTTCAGGGAACTCATTTCAGTCAAGATGAAACTAGTCTTACCTGAATCAATGTTTTAAGTGTCCCTGTGGCTCGGCATTTTGAATAATCAATCTGTCTCCATCGCTTCTTAATCATGCGCATCACAGTCTTTTTTATTTGTCAACCCTTTCGGATCCTGGCTTTTTGTTATTAACATGCCCCTAATGTCACATGCAAGCCTTTTCTTTAAAACAAGCTGCTCATTGGTGTATTTTGATACTTTTTATTATTACTAAATCTTTTTTCCCATAATTACACCACAATCATTATATAATCCCATAACAAAGAGTCTATTGAGGCACCATGCTTTTGTCAACTATGGGACACAGAATCCATAATTGCATTATTCAGCTTCTCCCCCCCTCCTTCTGCTTTGTAGAAACACAACCTATTTCACCAGTCACATTTGCACCTTGTTTGCTTGGTTATATATTATTTACTAAATCGTTGCCCTGCGGATAAACCGTGTAAAGTTGCTTTAAAAAAGTTATTTGTTTGATAATTAAGTCCTGAAAACCCATCGTTTAATGATTATTCCGAACCCATAAGGCAGAGAACCTCCATGACGTTTTTCTCTAAGTTTAATTACCGTATGCTAATTTCCTTGCCTACTACGTGATTAATTAAAATCATATTTTCATAATCATTTGGCACTAGTATTGTTTTAGAATTATCATGATCCCCTAAATAGTGTATGTAAATAAAGTCGGCTCTAATGGAAAGAATCAAAATGCAACGCTGAGGACCTTTATGTGTTTGTATGCATGCGATTGGCAACATAACTGGCTTATTTACATTAAATACGCCACAAGGTTACAGTGCAGATCAACGTCACTTTATCGCTGATTACTTCTCTTAAACGCCGGAGCGGTGACTGATGCTCCGGTCCCCCTGTCCGCCAAGGTTTCCCCGGGAGTTTTTTTTTTTTTTTTTTTTTTTTTTTTTTTTTAGGAGAAACAGATTTGCATTAGTTTCGGAGCAGGTGAGCAGGTAAGAAGGCGCTTGGTGGAGCACGCGCTGCCCCACGGGGGTCGGCGGGGTTTGCGGGGCGCGGCAGGGCCGGGCGGGCGCGGGCGCGGGGGTTTGCGCGGGGGGCGCGGGGGCCTGCGCGGGGCGCGGGGGCAGCGCGCGGCCGGGGGGCTGCGGGCGGAGCGGGCTCCTCGGGGTGTTACCACGCGCTCAAGGTCAGACCAAGCTGCGCCGTTGTAAATGGTTTCTTAGTTGGTAGACAGGGAGAAAAAAATGGGACGATTACAGACCATTCTTTGTAGATTATTAACAGGGTTCAGCTGTTGGTCATCAAAGCTAAATGCCGCAAGACCTATCAGTTGCGTGAATTATGCCAAGGGCGACAATGGAGTGCCTTTTTTAATGGTACATGCATTCACCTACCGATAGGGGGAAGTCCACGGCTGTAGAGTGGGGATGTCTTGTGATGTGGGTGACTCATTATCAATGAAGGGGGTTATTCTGAAATAGAGACAGATAAAATAAAGCGCTTCCTTTGATTCGGGTGTGCTGGAAGCAGTTGGGAGGGTACCCGAGAGCGGGCTGCAGCGGGCAGCAGCCCCGCGCCGCACTTTTCCCCCTTAAGCAAAGCAAAATGATCAAGTCCATCATGTGGACATGCTTCATTATCATTGAAACAATCTTTTACAAACGCTTCCGTTTACGTGCGGGAGTTTTTAGACGCTTTGCTTAAATTTTAAGGTAAGAAAGACAAAGGTAAAAAAGGGGGTTTTTGAGGATCCGGGGAGGCTCCGAGCCATTCAAAGAGCTCAAGGTCAGTACGGAGTATGTTTTCGTTTTTTATTTCTTTTTAATCATCGCCATGGGGCCGGCGTTTTCCACCGGATAAAAAAATACGTATAATTAATACCCATAGCATGACGTTTTGTGCAGCAGGGCTGTCAGGGGAAAAGCAGAGAAAATAATGGAAAGGAGCGGGAGAGCCATGAATGGCGCTATCGAATTGGCTGAAGAAAACCCTACGTTGTTTCCTCTTTCTCTTGTTTCTTTTATTTTAAAACCGTTACTTTACAAAAAAGGAGCGGGCGGGCGAGGCGAGGGGAGGGAGGGGGAGGCGCCATTAGTGCCGGCGGCGCCGCGGCGCTGCCCGGG
>CM031867.1:6187419-6234785 GCA_018697195.1 Certhia americana | reverse complement strand
GCCCCCACTCTTCGCGGGCAGCGGCGTGGCCGGGGGGCGGCGGAGCGGAGCGGGCTCTCGGGGTGTTACACGCGCTCAAGGTCACGACCAAGCTGCGCAGTGTTAACTGGTTTCTCAGTGCTAGACAGGGAGAAAACTTCTGGACGATCACCAGAAACCATTCTTTGTAGATTATTATATCAAGGGTTCCAGCTTTTGGTCATCAAAGATAAATGCCGCAAGACCTAATCTAGTTGCTGTGAATTAGCCAAGACGACAATGGAGTGGCTTTTTTAATGGCAATGCATTTCACCTACCAGATAGGGGGAGTCACGCTGAGAGGATGCGGGAGTCTTGTGATGTTGGGTGATCTAGTACAATGAAGGGGGTATTCTGAAAAGAGAAGATTAAAAAAAGCGCTCTTTGCTCGGGATGTGCTTGGAAGCAGTTGGAGGGATACCCGGCGCTGGGCGGGCGCGGCAGCCCCGCGCCGCACTTTTACCCCTCCGCACAAGAAAATGATCAGTCAATCATGTGGACATGCTCATTATTCATTGAACAAATCTTTTACAACGCTCGTTTACGTGCGGGAGTTTCATTCTACGCTTTGCTTTAAAATTTTAAGGTAAGAAAGACAAAGGTAAAAAAGGGGTTTTGAGGTCCGGAGGCGTCCCGTGAGCCATCAAAGAGGCTCCAAACTCAGTCCGGAGTATGGTTTTTGTTTTAGACGCGCACGCGACGCTTAATCATCGCAATGGGGCCTGCGTTTCCACCGTGATTACAAAAAATTACAGTATAATTAAATATCCAAGCAGTGAGTTGCAAGCAGGGCTGGTCGGGAAAAGCAGAAAATAATGAAAGGAGCGGAGCAGCCATTGAATGCGCTATGAAATTAGCCTGAAGAAAAACCTACCGTTTTCCTCTTCTCTCTCGTTTCTTTTAAAACCGTTCCTTACAAAAAGGAGCGGGCGGGCGCGGGAGGGGAGGCGAGGGGAGGCGAGTGCCGGCGGCGGCCGCGGCGCTGCCCGGGGGCTTGCTCCGCCGCCGGCCCCAGCCCGCACCGCCACCTCGCCCCTTAACTTGCCCAGAAACTTTTTGTTTTAAAGGGGTTGCTGCGGAGCAACTTTGCTGAATGACTTTAAACGCAGGGCCCCCTTTTCCGCCCTCCCTCCCCGTTAGGAAACCCGGCTATAGTGGTATAATTTGTAAATCCCCCCCATTTTTTTTTTTTTCTTTTTTTTTTTTTTTTTGAAATCAAAAGTAGCTGATGATATCCATGTGTCAAAACTTGTGAGATTCAAGTGCCTAGAGGACCTGCCATTTTGTGCTCTAATCGACCTCTTATGAATAGGAGCCGCTGCATAATGCTGCAGGAGCGTTGTGAACATTCAAAGTAGGCACTAATGTCAGGCCAGGTTCAGCCCTGTTCGGGGGGGAGCGGAGCGCGCCGGCGGGCGCCGCGGGGAGGCGGGGAGGCACTGCACCAGCCCGCACGCCGGGGCTTTGGTCAGCGCCCGGAAGAAGTTACAGGGTAAGTAGGAACCTTAAATGGCAATCCGGCGGGGAGGGGGGGAGCATCACCTTCCCGCGGCGCGCCTTGCGCGGAGGGGCCGCGGGGGCGCCGCTGCTGCGCGGGGCAGCGGATCTCGGTCTGCGGGGGTTTTTTTGCGGGGGCTGCGCTACGGGAGGCGGGGGGGGCCCCCCGGCCGGCGGCGGGGATTGCGCCGGGGGGGAGGAAGGAGAGATTCTTTGATGCTGTGTGGAAAGAATCCAGATTTAAGCGCCCATCTGTTGCAGTTTGCAAATAATAAATATATATGTGGTCTATGCGTGGTGTGTGTGGAGAGAGGGTTTGGGGGAGCGCTGCGCCTGTGAACCTTCAAGCAAATTAAAAAAGGTCGCCAAGATTATGCCGTTTCTCGGAGGGTCCGCGGCTCCCGCGGGGCGGCTCGCACGGGCTCCATCGAAAAGTTGTTGCCGGCGTGCCCCGGCGCGAGCGGGGCCCGGGGGCACGGTGCGGCCGCGGGTGCCGGCGCCGGGGCGGGCGCGGCGGGGAGGGCTCCGGCCGCCGCCTGCCTGCGCGGCGGGCAATTGTTTCGGGTGCGTGCGGTCGGATTGTCGGCCGCGGCTGGACAGTCGTACGAGCGGGGACGTGATTTGTTCAGACTCCCTCGGTTGGCACTTGAGCGGCGGCGGGACGGGGAGCGGCGTTGGGCGGGGCGGCGGGCGGGGGCAGGGGCGGGCGCGGGGGCTGGTGCCCGGCCGCCCGCGGCGGGAGCGACTCTCGCCACCGGGGCTGTGCATTCCATCGCCGCCCCCCGCCCCCAACGTTGCTAGTTTAAATAATTCCAACAGGGGCCCGTGTTTGCTGAGCTGATGTGCCGGCTGATACAGATAGCGGCGGCGAGCCGCCCGCTTCTGTGGAAAAAGACTATTTTAAGTGTCATAATTAAGTTTAGAAGCCTTGTTTGGGCTCATTCACTGCTCGAAATAAAAAGGACTGGCTGCTTTTAGACCCTTTCTGAAGGGGTTGGCTAAGCGCCTCTGCACGTTCGCTTGGAGAAGAATGTTTTCTTTCCTAGTTTAATATTAGAAACTGTATTTTTACTTGTTTAAACCGGATTTGATTTTTTGGAGATTATTTTTTTTCTCTCCCCCCCCTCCCTATCTCTCAAATCTTTGTTCATTGTTCATTGACTGTGGAAGGCTGCTTAAATGTACGGAGAGAGGGGGGAGGCCCCCTCGGTGGTTTGATGTTGAAATAGTAAACCTGAATGAGGAGGGTGGCTGGAAAAGTGGACATTGCAGCTTTAATTAACTTCAAGATGCTTCAGCGAGGACCAGAGCGTAGTAGTGACGTTGCCTCATAAATCTGTCCAGTACAGTGCGTTGCATTGAACTATTACAGTATCACCATCATATTGAATATTCACTACCTATCCGGGAGCAGATTTGCATAATTGGATCTTTTTTAAATGAAACTTGTTTGCAAAAACCCAAACAAAACCAAAAAAACAAAAGCCCAAGTGAAAACCGCGGCGATCTGCATGATTATAAAGGGTTCAAACATATCCGAAAAGTAAGTGACCTGCATAAGTACATCAATAGGTTAAGTGCAAATAAGATGAGAAGTGCTTCTGAAAGCTGTACATTCCCTATGTGGTCTCTTGGGTTATTTCTCAATAGCGGGATTTTTTTGTAGCCTCAGGGATTTTAGGTTTTCTGTCTGCTTTCATAACTTTTTCCCTCACAGTTGTTTTTACAAGGTGAGGCTTTTTGTACCATGCCTGTGTATCTGTAGTGATATTTTTAAAGCAAATAGATTAACAGTTTGTAATTTGTGCTGTTTGACTTGTATAATTACGGCTACTGTGGAAGGGAAATGTGTATTGCTGTTTTATTTCTGGTCATCGAATAGATCATCACTAAATATGTCAGAATATTCAAAGATTGTTTGTGTACGTGTTTGTGTATGCTTAAAAATTGACTAAGTTATCTAAGCTGTTACTTCTAAAATCAGACAGGCAACTAGCTTGTTAATGTCTGTGTAAACCCCCCCCCCCCCCCCCCATTTGACAGAGGATGAAGATGACTGAAGTAATTAAAAATACCCGCGATTTTTAGAGTGAATTTGTAGCTTCTGTGTAAACCCCATCCCCTCCTAACCGAGTGGCTGGCTTGCAATATTGCAGCTTTGGTTCGGGCAGGTTTTAGGAGTATTTTGTAAAATCAGATGCTGGCGTTTCGGATGCTGTGAGGGAAAGTTGTGGAGGGAATGCAGCTGAGAGCTGGAAGTTGCCTCGTGGGGAAGGGGAGCAGCCCTCGGTGGGGCGAGCCGGGCAGAAGTGCAAAGTCTGCGTGCAGCCCAAGCCTTGCCCCGGCTCTCCCCCCTCGCCGAGGGCTGCTTTAGTTATGATGTCATTCTGATAGTGGAGAGCAAATGTCTCCTGATTCTACCATTAAACGCCTGGCTGATTTGCCTGATAATGATAGCATTGACGTCCTGCTCCTTGACAAATGCAAGCCCTATGAGCCCTATGAATTAACTTTTTTCCCATAGCTGGGAGCCAGCTAGCTTTACGACTCATGAATGTCGCAGCGCTTCTTTGACAGATTACTTTGAACCTCCTCAATTCTGCAACAAACCCCCTACTCTAAACACCACTTCTGTTAGGCTGCTAGCAGACCCCTGGACAGTTTGGGCCTGATTTGCAGGGTTGCTGAGCATTCATCACTTCCACTGACTTCAGATGGAGTTGTGGGTGCTCAGCAGCTTTGAAAATCAGGCCCTGTGTTCAGTCAACAGATGATGCATTTTTTTGGCTTGTTTGGTTTCTATTTTATTTTTGTTATTGTTTTTTAAGTTAGACAGTTAAAGAGGGCTCTATGATTTCTAGTCATTATAAAAATATTTGTAAATAGCTTGAGTTGTTTGTCATAGTCTGGTCTGTTTTACCCTTTCTGTTATCCTTTTTTAAAAAATTTTTTTTTCAATTAATCTTCTAGTGGATGTACTGTTAATCTTCATACGAAAAGAGTCATATAAATGAGTTGTTCAAAGTTTTCAGAATGTTGTAGAAGAAAAATGTTTCCAGTTTGGTACCAAGTGCTGAGAGATTCGATTGCTGTTTCAGAACGTACACTAGAAGAGAGTCTCGGTACAGTTGCTAAACCCTGCGACTGGGTGCACTTTCTCATGTCTGCTCTGTCTTCAGATTTTGCTCCTGACTCTGAATTTCTATCCCTGCAGGTAAATGAGATTTAATATGATGAGGTTTTTAAAGTACCTACGACTTTAACTTTGTTTTCATGTGCTGATACGATGATGACAATTAACAACTGCAGATGTAAGAAAGGTCAGCCTCTCTGTTACTTTTGCAGGGAATGCACATGAAGTATTTGCAGGCTAAAGCTGTGTTTTGCAAATGATTTCCTGAAGAAACAAGTTGCTGTGATGGAAACACTGTATTAAAACTCTTTTGATAAATTGACTATGTCTTTATTAATGGAAAAGAAGAAAAAAGAATTGTTCTACGGGCTTTTTGACTTCGGAACATATTTAAGCTCTAATACTCAGCAAGTTGTCTGGCACTGTCTTCACTGTAGACTTTTATATAATGAAGAGGCTGATTGTCATATTTTTGTCCATGCCAGAGGCCAATAACCCAGCCCATTCATTATCAGAAGAGAGTAGCCTGTAAGTTGCAAAATCAGTAGCACTGTTTTGCTTGCAGCAATGAAGACAGTGCTGAGATCAGAAATTGTGATCTTCAGTACAGAAAGCTGACACATTAGGTTGTTTACCCACCATGGAGCCTTAGGTGACCAAAGAGATTTGAACATTAGCATCAGAACAGATGTAGAAAATCCACTAGTCCATTAAAATGGGCTGCGCTTATTCCCTGGGAAGAACAAGTTTCATCAAGTGTAGGGAAATGAGTAATAAGTAATTTTTCCAAATGTTGATTTTTGCTTAAAGTTGACTTTGAATTGCACAGGTGTTTTTAGAGTGCCTTGACTAAAAAAAAAAAAAAAAAAAAAAAAAGAGAAAAGAGACGTGATTTATACGAATTTCATGAAAACGGGAACTAAAGCCATAGATAGATTTCATAGATAGATTTATTTTTCTAGTTTGAGTGTGGACAGTTAAAGACTTTTAACCTTCTGATTTAGTGTGCTTTAATAAGATAGTAAGCAAATCTAAATTTTAATCTCTGAAGTTGTCTCAGATACCTGAAGAGATGTATATTGGCTCTTCAAAATGCTAAAAACAGTATAATCTTGAAAAATTATTTTTCTGTCCCCTCTTTCATACCTTGCATTTCCCCGAGTTGCAAGCAATTTGGATTCAGGCAAAGACAACAAAGATGAAAAAATAGAATACATACTCTTTCTTTTATAGAAACATGAATAAACTTATTTCTGGCAACTGCAGATGGAAATCCAAATTTCTCTAGTGAAGAAACTCCAGGCACAGATATTCGTGGAAGAGGAAAAAAAGGATGAGCTACTGAAAGAAAATATGTAAAAGTAAAATAATTCTGGTGCTTAACTGGCTGATCTCAGGGTTATTTTACAGCTGTGTGGTTCTAACTTCCAGTTGTATGGATGAATATGAACTTTCTCGGACCAAGCCACTGATCAGGATCTGCCCTTGGCTAGGAACTGGAGAAAATTGTAATGATCCGATAGATGTTTAACGTGAAATAACCGAGGAGCGTCTGGCTAAATCTGAGTGGATCACAATCACTGCTAGGATGTTTTCACTCATATTGGCAGGTTAAGCAATGAAGCCAAGCACTGAGGGAGAGATCTGAAGCATCTTTTCAGGGGCAGCAGAGATCCAGATCAGGAAAGAGGCAGGGGAATAGGGTAGCGAGGGAGGATTTGAGTTGCCTCTGCCCAACTGCACCAAAGCTGTCACTAAATATGCTCCCAGAGGTAGGATTCTCCCAGTATTCTGAATTTGGCACCTTTCCCTTAAATTTAAATTTGCTCTAATTTTCAGGTGCATCTTACTAGATATCCAGATGCATCAAAAAGGCAAAAGAATTATAGAGGAGTAATTATAATTAGCCTAGTTGTCTATGTTTTTAAAAATTGTAAGACGGGTCCTTGAAACTATTTTGAAGTCACTGTTTTTTACAGGTCTTAATCTAAATACTCCATGTGAGATTGTTTTCTAAAGAGATGAGTTCACTGGGTCAAGTTGAACTATATTAAAGACAAACAATTTTGTTATAATCTGACTGTCTTTTAAACACAGATGAGGAAAACAGAACTAAAATAGCCACAGGAGCCTCAATATCTGATCTTTCCTCCATTGTGCATTGCATTATTTGAGATTCCCATAACCAATAGCAGAATTAGGTAATTCCTTACAAGTATTTGCCATGTTATGAAAAAAGCAGCGCTGCCGATCCTGGTAGGACATTAACAGGCAGATCTGCAGGTAGCAGTGCCTGAAAATAATGATGATGGTTTCATTGCCATGGCATGGGGCAAGCAACAGAGCTCCTTCAAACCAGTAGCTTTTTTTTTTTTCTTGCATTACTGTTGGTTGAACTGTCCAGCTTCAGGGACCTTGGGCTCCCAGAGGGAGCGAGTGCTTGCCAGGAGGGAAGATTGGGCAGGGGTTATCTCAAATGGGTACCACAGTGCCAGGGGAAGGCTGCTTGGGAAAATTTGGCCCTGTCTCAGTTTTGTGGAGCGGGGAAGCCAGGAAGGGAAAGAAAAAATATGAGCTGACTTTCAGTCCCAAGAGGGGTGCAAGGGAGGCAGGGGCCTCTATGGGACCACCTGTGGCTGCTGCTCTGCCTTGAGACAGACTGGGATGTCCTGGGGAGCGTTCCTTGTTGTCAGCCTTAGGAGGGTCAGGGTATTGTGGGGCAAAGGGGTTCATGGCTGTCCTGATTCTTCCTGTTATGATAAGCTTGTTTCAGCCTTTATGTGAATTTCATTATAGTTTCTTTACATTGCCTTTTTTTTTTTTTTAAAGTGTTGTTAGAAACTTTTCCTCCTTTTTTATGCCTTTGGGATCTCCTGCTGCAGTCACTGTGGTTCTTTGTGAGGAGGATGGGAGCCCTGTTGAGCTCATCAGTGTTACAAAGGGGTGGCTATCAAGTACCACAGTCTGCTCCGTCACAACAGTTGTGCTTCCTTCATAGTCCTGGCCCCTGCTGATCTGGGAATTAGCCCTGGTAACCCACGTCATAGCACTGTGCTATGTTGCCAGCCTGGCATTAAATTTATATTTCTAAATGATGGCGTGCAGTATTACAGTTGTTTTATTTCACTCTCATAAGTTGGCCTCCGTAGATTTTGCAGACATTGTTACCATCAATCTTGTCATTGGAATACCAATGGTAGATACAGAGACATGCAGATAGGTCTCTTTAATCTAAAATTTGGAGAAACATAGATAAATAGGATATTCAGGCAGAATTACTTCATGCAAGGGACATAAGGAATAAATTAACAGCAAGGGAAGGATAAATGAGTTCAAGGGAAGCCGAAGTTTGTTTCTTGAGAAAGAGCATGTGAGAGCTTGGGTGAAGAAAGCAGGGAGGTGTAAAGTCAGGTTTCTATTAACAAATGTTAACATGGTGGGCTGGATGTTCCTCTCCTAATATTTCTTTTGATAGCTCTGTATGGATGAGCTACATTTAACTTTTATCCTTGTTTCCTAACACTTGTTCTCTAGATCTTGTTTTTCAGGCATCCACAGAAATCTTAAAACATAGGATAGTTTAACATTTTAGTTCTGATAACAGCTTTACTCAAGGGAACGGTGTGACAGTGAAGTGTTGATCAAGTGAATTAGGCAGAAACCTTTTCTTCTCTGGCATTAGTTTGTAATTGACAGGAGAAGGAAAAGCTGCTTTCTACTCTAGTGGCCAAGGATTTTTGATAGGTGTGTGCCCTAGTTCAATCATATCAAAATATGATACCATATTTTGAAAAAACCCACTCACATATATATGCACTCTCTCTTTTTTTTTAATTTTTTAAAAATTTTTTTTTAATGCTTCTGTTTCCCCAAGGTTTGCATGAACACTGTTATGAGTTTCAGTTTATACCGGGACTTCTGCAGTTACTGAATGTTGAAGGTTGACTCAAAGTTGGAAAGCAGCACTAGTTTTGAAATTGCTGCTTCTGGTAAACTTTTACCTTCACTCTGCTGGAATATATTCTGCATTTCAAGGAAAACTATGAATCTCTCTTCTCATAGGAAAGTGCACAAAGTTTAGCAAAATTTTTATTGATTTTGATGTGATTTCAAGGATGCAATTCTGCTTTTGTTATTTCAGTCTGGGTATGACTAAGTCAGTGGATAAAATTTGCCTTCCTTACCTGGTGAAACTCATGTGATTCTTAATTTCACTGTAAGTACAATGTGCACCCCCACTGTTTGCTGATCAACTTTTTTCTCTTTTCATCATTTCATGTACAAAAAGGAATTCAACTTTTTGACTTAAAAAAAATGCAAAGATTATAGGCAACCCAAAACTGAATCATGCAATAAAATGAGTATTTATTACCTTTTTAAAGTAACTGCTCTTCATTGATTCATTGAGATTTTGTCATACTCCAGCTACCATAGGAGTATCATTCCTCCTAGGGCTAATAAAATAACTAGTAGAAGTTAACCCAGTGTTATTATCAGTACCATAACACAGACTAAAAAACCTCCACTGCTCTAACTACTCCCTCATTCGGATTTTACCACAAAATGCCTCTTAAAAAGTTCAGCTATTTTGAAATATTCTTTTACTGCTTTAAAGATCAAATGTTCAAGCATCTTTCCTTTGGTTTCTTTTTTTTTTTTCTTTTTTTTGCTTGAACACACAGAGCTATATGCCTGTGCCTGCATAAATGGACATGCTTTGAGATAAATGAGCAATAGGAAACCCACAACAACTTCTGGATTAGAATTTCAATCTTTTGTTTGTTTGGTAGTATCTTTGGCATGCAAAGGGCTTTCCAAATATAGGAATATAGTTTCTGGCCAGAACTAGCTGCCATTTTCTTATTGCAGTTGAAAAATACCAGTTCATTAGTTTGCATCAACATGCTGCATCTTTGAAGGATTTCTCAGGTCCACAATTGAATTTCTGCTCAAAATGAAAGAGTTGCATCTCTGCACTTCATTATGAACTGGTGATTATGGAATGCACCTGGGTCACTGGAGAGCTGGACTCAGATCGTTCCTCTCTATCTGATTTGAATCAGCTTTTTCAAATCAAGTTTCTCACATCCCAGGTGAGTTCTTTAAAAACACACTTTGGCTCTTCTTTTTCAGTACCTGCTTCAGGCTATTCCAATTTAAGTAATCATCTAATTATTCAGTGGGTCAGAAGAGAACTGACTCTTGGCTTGGGCAATCCAGGGTGATGCGAGAGACTGAATCCAACTGGGTTCTGTTGCAGAGTCCCACAGCCTGTGCTCCTGAGTATGACACAGTGCAAGCAGTCATATTCTTATTGTTGTCTTGCTGGCTATTCCTTTTGAAAAATTGCAAAAGGTATCAGATTGATCCCAGAAGAGAACAAAAGGAAATTCTAAAATCTTCAAGGTATTTATGATGCTGAAAAATTCTGTCTTGCATAGTTCACTGTTCAGCTATTATAAAAGTCATTGGTGATGGAGTGCATTTTAACACCCCAAAATTTTTGTCTTGAAATGGAATTTTGTTGCCATTATTTTTGTTTGGTGGATTATGTATTTAACACCATATTCTTACATGCCCCTGAGCACTGGGTGAGTAGCTCTAGGAGGTATAACGAGTGAAACATTAACCCTTTTTCTTGGTATTGCCTTGGACCTTGTGCAGCACAAAGCTTGCTGTGGATAGATCTCTGGTAGTACTGGGAGGAGGAAAGAAATGCTGTGGAAATGCCCACAAATGCCTGAGAGATGCAAGTGATACTGCACTTGTTCCTTGTCACAGGCAGAACCTCCTCTGAGGTGGAGGAGATCTATGAAACTGGCAGATTCCTCTGTTAGGATCTCTTAAAAAGCAGAGAAGAAATGTCTTAATCTGTAGAAGGGGAATCCACAAAGGGAGGAAATCCTCCTCTTCTCAGAGATAGAAATACTCATTTTGATAGCTTCTGTTTCCTCTGTCTTTCATTCTGAACTTGTCTGGCAGCACAACTCTGGCAGAATCCATGCTGTATTGGTTGGTTCCCCTCCTGGCTGCTCTGCAACAGTGATGGATGGGAGCCAAGGGAATAAATATAGCTCCGAGTTCCAGTAGTAACCCCCTGCCACACTTCTCCACAGAAACTGGGAGGTCACGGGGGGAGAGGGAATGGGCAGGCTCAGGTCTGACTTCAGCAGAGAGGGTGTTTCTGTGCTCCCTGAGGAAGGGGAAAGGTGCTGCTGAAACCTACTCCTGCCTTTGTTTCCATGCAGAACTGAAGGGATCTGTAGATCTATTTTAAAAGCATTACCATTGGCTGTGCAGTTTCCATGTGAGTTTATTAAATGTGGACATTTTTTATATGTAAAAATAACTTCACCATTTTGTTATTTCCTTTTACGTATTTCACTCTGGTTGGAAAAATGAAATCAATCTAGTCAGCTTTTCATCAGTTTCTCTTTGGCTGTCATGCAGTTGCACAATGCTGCAGTGCTTGGCTAGCAAAAATGTTTACAACGAAAAATTGTTTTCAATGGGATTAAAAAAAGAACCGTGGAAACATTTTTATTGGTCTTCAATTTTTGTGCAACTTGGACTTTTACAAGGCCTAAACTACATCAATGGTGTGGCTGTCATTTGATTTCAAGATTATAGTCTATTTCTATATATGCTTGCAAGGTATAGACAAGATACTGCTACTATACCCTCTGTCACAAAGTCAAAAAAATTCTAGCCTGACTATTTCTTAGCAGCTGGTTCAAAGTCCATGGAAATCATGAGCACCTTGCAGTTGACTCTCAAGGGTGTGGGGTCAGACCTTCCACCTGTGTGTAAATACCTGTTGTAAGTTGGTTTATGCAGTCTTTGTCATTTAGAACTGCTCTGAGTTGATCTCTTATCTATTAAAGCTGTGAGATTGCTACAGCTGAGTTGAATCTGGGGATATGCCTGCAACCCTTAAATACCTTTATTGCTGCTGGCACCTATAGAAATCTCACATATGGCGAATATATAAAGTCAGATCCTTGGAAGGTTAACCACAATAAAATCCTAGGAATAGAATATTGGCTGACAGTTACCCTTTGCATCAAAACTCTTAAATTCTTTTTAAAAAGGTGCTTGTGATGAGTGTTGAGTTAGTTTGAATTTTAATTTATTTTGCTTTTACAGTTTTAGTAGCAAAAGGGTCTTCTAGGAATGGCCTGAATTTGTGGCTATTGATGACTGCTTTATGAATTTGTGGACTGGGGCAGTCTGGGGTGCCACTGCACCTCTGCAGGGGCTGCTGCCACTAAAACAAGAGGAATTGCACAGGCACACTGAGCTGCTGCTACTGCCTTTTCACCTTCATCCCGTGTCCCCTCAGAAGCCACCACGAACCTACCATATGAATAGAGAAAAGGGAAAGCCTTTCCCTTAGAGAAACATGAATTTCATAGGGCCCAAGCTTACAGATAAAAACTCTTCCAGTTTTTTTTTTTTTTTTTTTTTTTTTTTTATGACCAACATTCACCACTGAGTTCACTAATTGAAAACCTTAATGAATCTTATAATGATCAGGTCTGTTGTTGAAACTGACTCAGAATCTTGTTTTCAGGTGTGAGCTGGCTGAGTCAAATTTAGTTTTCTAAGTCAAATCATCGTCACACAAGCAAAAAAAAAAAAAAAAAATGACCACAGTTCCCCCTGCTTTATAAATATAATATATCACAGCCTCTTTCAAACACCAACTGTTGATTGGCCACTGCCCATGTCATGATACTAAATCATTGACTTCAGACTATTAACCTTTTGCTCGCTGAATACAACTTCTGCAGTGAACTCACATCCACCATCAAGTTAGAATTTGCATTTGATGAGATAACTGTTGTAGAAAGAGACAAATCATGCAGACTTTTTCTGTGATATTGGGACAGGTACTGAAATTTATGATTTGCAAATAAAAATAGCTGGATTTTTAAAAGGTTTACACATGCAAACTGTAATGTAACACAACTTTGATTCTCCTGCTCTGTAGCTGGTATAGAGATCTAAAAGTAGATTTGATGCATCTGTAAAAATAGTCTGGCTAGTCCTTATTCTTTAACTGCATGATACTTATTCATGTACCTTTTTTAGAAGGAAACATATCTTTTCAGAGTTTGTTGATGTTTTTAGCCATGTAAGGACTATTTTTATGGGTGTGTTTTGCTTTGATGAGGTTTTCTATTGGGAGATTAGGTTTTTGAAGATGTGCTTCATGTATTTAAGTAAAATAAAATACCACCTATTAGATTGAAAAAAAAAAAATCTCTTTTTTACTTTTCTCCTTTATTAATATAGATTTACAAATAAGTCTTCAGAAAAAAATTATTATTGCTTGTTATTAATCAACATATATCTTTTGCTAACTGCACATTCTTTTCTTGGTTTTAATTATATTCTAATTATATTGTGGAGAAAATATTTTGTTGTTTAAAAAATAACATGGCACGATTTTATCATTTCTGATCCAATAATGAATACATCCTTGAAGACCCCATCACTTTTTTCTTCCTTTAAGATGCCAATAATTTCTGCACCTTTCTCTCTGGCGCTGGTGGTGGAGCTGAGCACAACAGAGCAAACCAAAGATAAGTGAAGGGAAAGCACTGGCTGTAGGCAGGAGAGTAGGTTCTCTTGGATCAGGGTCTCTGGGTAAGCCACAATACAAGGGAAGCAGGGCTGGCAGATACAGGGAGAAATGCTGCACGTGTCTTTTCATACTGGATTTGAAGATAGATTTTCCTCCTTTGGGTAATTTCTTCTTATTTGAAATAGAAAATTGGTTAAACACAAAAAGGGGGAGGCAGGGAAGTGTCTTGAACACTTTCCATGCTCTGTTCAGATGAGTGTGTGGTTTCTTTCGCAGAACTATCCAGAAAGCATCTGTGAAAAATGGAAGTTCTCCATGTTAAAGTGGAAGTTTTTCCAGGCTTGGAAGCCATTTGGACCTTGTTCTGGTCCAAGGTGTTTCCCTTGAGCACCTGCTGAGTGTGGAATTTAGTCCTGTCCAGTTACTTTCACGTAGGATTTACCCTCCCTTGAGATAAGTATTTACTACAAGGGACAGCTTTTATATGTTGAATAAGGATCATTTATTCCTATAGAAATAAGAGGGTTTAACAGCAATGTACAATCAATATGCAAAAGCCTACTAAGATAATTTGTATTCAAATGTGAACAACGTTAATTCTAAACAATCTTAAGCCCTTATTTTGTCCAATGATTGCTGGACATCTAAGTGAAGAAGGCTCTTCTAGCTTATTAGTTTATTATCAACGATATTGCCAACACTTAAACTCTTCAATTAGATAACCCAGTTACCTATTATTCTATTAGGGCTTGCTGCTCTCTGATTAAAGTCCATACCGAAGCACACCTTGCCTTAGCACATCTTTCACACAGGTGTATGTGGAGTTTGGCAAGTGTACAAGCAGAATGTAAATAATAATTGCTGAATAATAATTTAGTATTTTATAATATGCTTGCATGCCTGTCTTACAACTGTATGATATGAAGACATCTCTAAAAGGTATAAATACATTTGTCTTTGAGAAAGTGATATGGCAAGAATAAGAACACTTTAGAATGGTCACATCTTTTTATTATGTTCAATACTTTTTTCCCTTTGATTTACATGCTTAATTTTTCTCAGGAAGACCGTATGTTAACAGAATTTTCTGCAGCCTATAGGAATTCTTTAGTTTGTAGGGAGGACCCTGTGTACCTTCAGCTGTGAATAATTTGTAGATATAATTTGTTTCATGAGCTCTCTTTCAGATTTTATAAACAAGATATTCACATACATGTAAAGACTGTCAGTTAAAGCTGTTCAGTGCCAGACCTTATTGGTACAGTGCTCTGAATCCTCCTGTGCTGCTTCAGTTGATCTCATACTGAGAATTTCTGGAATAGCATTTGATCCTCACTTAGTGTGGAAGCAGTGGTATTGAAATATGTTTAGTTGTTTGGCTAACACTGGGTGTCAGGTGCTAAAGCATTTCTGTGCTGAATTGGGTCTTCTGCAGTTAGGAAAAGTCAAAGTAGTGAAAAATCCTGGACAAAATTCAGTTAGTTTATGAGTTAGGTGTTACAGTGCTTTGAAAGCTTACATAAAACCATATTAACTTCTCATTTTTTGAAACTATTTTTATCTCTGTTGCTCCCATCAATAATCTGTGATTTCAAAAATCATGTGTGGTCTCGTAATTGTTTTTCAAATTGGCTGGAGTACTAGTTCCTTTAAAAATGTGGTTCAAAGGAATAGTTGTTTTTCATACTTCAGAATAGCTGTGGTCTTGAATTACATTTAGAAAAAGATGTATTAAATATAAACAAATACAGTGTTCATGTAAATGTTAATTAAGCTCACATCACAGAACTGTGCTTTTTTGTGAAGAGCGGGAAAATTCTTCTCATTTTCTTGTCCTTTCCACCAAGGCTTGTCTGGCGTCATTCCAGCACCATCTTCCCACAGCAGGGGATGCCCCTGGGGATGGGTCTGCTCCCTTTGCCCATGACCACTCCTGGCTCTGAAGCTGCTGGGTCTCTGGAGCAGGTCTTGCCAGGGTGGCCTGGCTGAGCCCTTACCAGCTGCAGATGAGGAAGTGTGGAAGGCAGGGGACTTGTGAGGAAGTTTTATACCACCACACACAGGTGATGAAGACAGGAAATACATGTGGGGAGTGGCCAGGACAGGCAGGAGCTGGAGTGCCACTGCTCATTCCTGTGTCAGAGGTGCAGCATCAGGGATATAGGGGCTGCAGACCATGGGAACTCCAACATGGAGGCCCAGCTGAGGAAGAGGAAGCTGAAGAAAGAATGGAGAAGTTCTTTATTGTGTCCCAGGATAATGCTGTCTGCTATGCATTTATATCAGAGCAACCCACAGCCATAGAAAATAGCTCTTACAAAAGAGCTATTAGAAAATAGCTCTTATTGTTCTGTTGAACTAATATTTGCTATTTTAATTTTCTTTGCAGACCTTGATATCAAAGTCACTGCTCTTTCCCTTTCTCATTGGAACTCCTGGTAAAATAAGAGATCTGTACCAAATATTGAAAAATGAAACCTAACAGAATGAAAAATTAACATGCTAAATATCATACGTAATGATATAAACAAGGTGCTATATCATTCTGCTTGCCAAAGACTGAGCCCCCTTTTGTCCAAAACCAGATTATGTTCTTCATCTCTCTAATGGAACTATTATAAAATTCATATTGGAAGCCAGGACCTTATTTGTGATGTTGCTTCTCCTTTGGGGCTGATATTGAAGCACAGGCACAGTATAAAACTTCAGAAAGAAGGCAAATATCAGATAGTTTTAGCCCAGGATTAGCAGCTAGGACTCTTGAGTGTCATCTGAACATTGATTATTTGTCAGATAATGCAATTACATTTAATGGAGGGCACTGCTCAGGAGTTACACAGTTTAACTAGCACGTTTGGGTTTTATGCACTGCACCATGTTCGCAGTCACAGCGGAAACATGAGTGACATTTGACACTTACTTGTGGTGGTACTTCTCCCAAGCAGCTGCACGTCACAACACTGAAAAAACCCATGAAATGCCTGTCCTGATCTCCTTGCTACCCAGTCTTGTTTATGCTGTCCCTGAGAGGCGGAGGCTGCCCAAGAGAGCGGTGTTGGAGGATGGTGTCACATGTTGTGTGCCTGTCAGTGAGCTGACACACTCACTATTGACTGGGACATGTCACTTACATGAGACCATGCAGTGCTGCTGCAGCTCGGGGCACAGCACAGGTTATGCAGCAATTGCAGTCTGTCTTCATCTGTGTGACTGACCCACCAAGGGGCACCAGAGTCTGAGTGAGCCCCCAGATTTCAGGGTTTCTGCACTCTCATTAAAAGATGAAAAAAAGAATGACATGCCTAAGATGGTTTGAAATAAAACAGAGAAGAATCCTGTCCCTGTCCTCACATGAACCCTGATAATAACAGGGAGGACCCCACCATCTCCTTATTGCAGTCCATAAGGGATAATTAAGTAAAATTCTTGCTTCTGTTTTCCTTATTGACCTTATAGTCTAAATCTTGGATCCATTAAATAATGGAGGCTTTTACCACTCAGTTCACTGGAACCAAGATTTTCTCTTCAAAATAATTGTCAGCTTTACTCCTGCCATGGGCAGGGTGCTGATTTGTGCTTCTGAGTCATTCCAGTGATCCTGAGAAAACTCTCCCTCCTCAAAAGGCCTAAGGCTGGTAGGCTGACATGTGGTTTTCTTCAGAGGCAACACCTGTGATCTTCTCTGACCCAGAAAAATGCCCCTGAATTTCAGGTGATCAGGCAAGCCCTAGGACATCCTCTAATGTTCTTCTAGGCAGACTGCTGTCAGTTCTGGCTTGGCTGTACCTGGATTTGAGTAGAGTCCCTCAGGTTGTCACCTGCAGACAGAAGAGCTCCTGACTCTTCACAGTAGAAGTCAGAGAAGCCCTTCTGACTAAAGGCTCTGAATCACAGTGGTAGCAGTAGTGGAGCTGCTCCATCATACAGAAATGAAAACATGATTAAGTATCTGGACTTGGTTTATTCATTTCAAGGCAGTATTTAGCTCAAGCCTTTGAGCATCAAAGGGATAGCCTTGACTTCAGTGACACTGAAATCTCCAAAACTGCATTTACATGTTCCATGCTGGAAGGGGTTTGTGAAACCATGACTCAGTTGCCATTGCCAAGAGTTAAGGTGTTCCAAGAATAGCTGCCTTAGATGGGGAATTTACACCTTTTATCTGAACTTCTCCTTTTATTTAAACAAACACACCCAAACCCTGAGGAGTTCAGTTAAGGCTGAGCTTCCTAAACTGTCCTAAGAGTTTCAGCTGGAATTACACAGAGGGTTCCAGCTGGTAACTGTGCTTTGAATCTGAGCAATCCTAGTTTGACTGTTACTGATTGTACAAGCAGAAGTAACAGATTTTAGTAGACACCAAAAGGGAGAGATGAAAGTCCTAGCACAGCTCCTCTCCCGCATGCCTCAGAAATCCCAGACTCTGTCTTGTCCCATCTGTACAACTGAGAATTTTTCTCTTTTAATGGGAAGTTAAACAGCACAATTGAGTTAAAGAACTGAAGTCTACAAAATGTAGATGGGTATTTGCATGTTTAAGTTCTGAGAGAATTTTGGTAATTACATGTATAGTTTGGAAATGCTGAGGATGTCCAGCAGTGGCAAAGCGTGTGGATGAGCACTGCTGTGGTGCATGCAGATAATTCATATTTTCATAGGACTTGATAGTCAGCATGGGAGTAATCTCAGACTTGGCTAATGAAAGTGGCTGCACCTGGTTGAGATCCTGCTGCAAGCCTTACTCTGTCAAAGATACTTATGTGTGGGTGCTTCCTACTTTATCAACCTAGCCCCTCCTTGTGCCCTCAGGCTTAGTTGCGTTAAGGAACTAAAACACTTGAGATCATGGCTGTTTTGGCAAAAGCTGGCTCTGCATAAATGTGAATGTCTCTGAAGGCTGCTCTTGCATGCAAAGTTATTTGGTTATTTGAAAATGTTTTTTTAATCTGGTAGCTGAATCATTGCCTTTGTAAGCTGTAGCTAAAGTTCTGTGTAGGTTTTATCAATAGCAGCATGGCTTTACATTTTTCTTCTCGGCTCTGCCTACATTCAGCTAGTGGCTTCCATATTGACAGATAAGTTGGATGTTGATTCCATGAAAGTTGCCCCTTGCTGGAAAGATTTTAAAATTGGTGCGACCTGTCGGAAAACCAGGCACCCTGTACAAATGAAAATGTGCCATCCTCAGCTGTCAGTGCAGTTTGCAGAGAAATGAGCACATGACAGCAATTTGAATGTTGAACCTTCTTTAATTCAACACATCATTTGGTTTCAAAATAGTTAAGTAAATTGTATTTAAATAATTGTAAACATTCCAAATAGTCATCCAAAACAAATTGTACTTTGCATAATCATAACTTAGGAACAAAATATTGCAATATAAATCAAGGAAGAGTGAAAAAAATCAGTAAACAAAGAAAGTACGTTTAAATTTGTGCACATACTTATCCTTTGTAGATATTTCACAAATTTTTTTGTGGTTATTTAAGGTACAGTGTAAAATTTCAGGCTAGTGTGGGTTAAAAATGCTTAATATCTTTTTATTGCTCCATTCCTTTGAATATTTATTTTCTGAAACTTGAAAGCTGTGTGCGGCATGACTTTTGCAGTGCAAAAGGCTTTTCATTCCATAAAGTGCCTAGAAATTCGTTATGTGATCAGTTATATAAATAGGCTTATTGTTTAGAATGTGTCTAAAATGAAGCCTGTCCTTTAGCCATTTTTTTCCCTCTTATTAAATTTTTAAAGACACATATTTCAAAACCAAACAAACTAATTCCAAAGGGTTTAATTTTCTTCTGTTTCTCCCAAATCGTACAGTATGTTCTAACAATTTAGGCTCCAGTTTGGCTAGCGGGGAGTCTTTCATTAGAAAGCACAATGTAGCAAAACATGTATTTTTTGTTAAGAAATAGTGAATGATATAAGAATTGCAAAGGACATCTACAGCATAATGACAGTTATATGTTTTTCAAAGGAAAATGCAAACAATAGGTAGAAGAAAGTAAAATCAATAAAAGGACATTGTATGAATATATCTGGTCCATTAGTTACAGGGAAATCCATTCTGTTCAATCTGAAATCACATTCAGCTTATGAGGTGGATAAATAAAAATGTTAGGTCTCAGTTATGTAGTCCTTTCTTCTTTTGAGCTTAATGGCAACTGTGGATGAAATGGGACATCAGGATTAAAGCCCAAATTAATCATTGTGCAGCACGATTTTCATCACTCCTACTTCCAGATAGGTTATTTCCACCAAGTAAAATCCTTGAGGACTGTTCTCATTGTATGCTTAGCTCCAGTTCCTGTGTTACAGAGGGCAAAAACTTCTTTTTTCCCTTTTGACTTCTCAGGAGCAGAGTATTCTTCAGCTATGAAATGGAAATGCATGTGCATCTGTTAAGTTTTATACCTGAAGGAGTCTGCTGGAAGTTTGATTATTTAACCTCAGTCCTTCCTTCCTCCTGTTAAAACTGTTGTGGCATTTGGATAGAAAGGTATCGTGAGAGGTTGCAGGTCTGCTGTTCCCCCGAAGCCTAAAATTTACCAGGGACAACTGATTTCCTCAGTAGGATTTCTGATCCCTGTGTGCCAATTGTTGGCTGATTAAGGTCAATGATAGCACTTATTCAGTACTTTTATCGACTTGGATCATGTGATAGAAGTGATTGATTTAAGCACAGGATTGCTAATTTTCTATTGTAGCCGTTTCTTCTACAGAGCCAGGTTTTACATTATTGGGAGTTATTTATTCTGTATTTAAAAGCAATCCATTTTTTCCCTTACAGGTAGGAGTGCCATTGCATACATTCAGAATTACATATTTCACTTGTGGGAGATGTTTTTGCCAATGTCGGATGTACCCTTTGTTTCCAGAGATCTTTGGATAGGCTGGGATTTCGAATAGCAGATAATAACATGCAGTGTGTATTATTGATGTTGTCTTAATTGTCTTATTGACAACTCACTTGCTCTTGAAGAGGCATGCTAATATCAGACATTTTATGAGATTGCATATATTTTCATGACTGGAAGCCATAGTTACGAAATGATTTTAAAAGCACGCAAGTGTTACTCATTAAAACGTAGAATTTTTAAAATGCACTTTTGGGTCCACATTCGGCATCATCACTGTTTGGTTTTGTTAATACAGTCTCTCTCACCCTCAATTTTCCTTTACTAGTCCCTAATTAAGCTACTCATCGATATTTAGCGTGGAATTGGCTCCAAAGCAAAGTGCCATGCACCACTACCATTACCTGAAAAAAAAGAACTTATAGGAATAGCAAATTATATGCCTGCAAGATACAAGAAGATGGTCATATAAAGGGAAAATACAAACTATTTGCTTCTTCAGTGGCAAGGAGGGGGTGTTGAAGAGAGCATACATTGAATGCAGCTTAAAATTACAAAAATCTAGTTATGAATATACTAATTGTGGCTATTAATTCGCTTCTGGTGAAGTAGGATCATTAAGATGTTGGAATTGTTTAGTTACTGCTGGTCTCTTCTAAAGACCTGTGAATTAACTTGTGACGTTTTTAAAATTTAAAATCAATAAAAGTAAAGCTACAGTATGTATCAGCATGAGCTGACAGATGTAGACAAGTATTAAGGAAAATCTCTTGCTGAGAATGATTGTAGCCTGAAGTATTCTGTATATGAATGATCCAAGCATATTTTAGATTTCTCCCTTAGAAAAGTTTGGACATCTGGGTCTCTTAATGCGTCTATCAGGGTGAAAGGACCAGCTTCTGACATTACCTCTGGCAACAGATTTTTTTGGGTGCTGGTATTTTTTGTTTCTTGTAAGGACTCCATCAGGGGCTGTTTGTTTCCAATCCTGTTTGAAATGTGAACCCCTGTATTCCTGTATTGCTGTGAAACATCCTTGGGCAGAATTTAATGTAAACTCTGCATGTCCTTTCCACCCCGGGCTTTCTGCTTTGTGTCATTGTAGTGGATTTGCTCTAGAATATTCAAAGGAAGGAGATGAGTTTTTAGGTTGGCTTACTCCTCCTCTTCGTGTAAAAATCTTTTGTCTTGGAGTAACATGGGCTTCTGTTCTGAACCCAGCTCTATTCACTGATACCTTGCCATTTTTTCCTTCAGATTTTTTTTTTTTTCCTGAGATACAGAAGTGATTATGAAGAACTACAAATGAATTCTGCAAAATACTTTTAAAAAACGGAAATTGTTTGCACCTGTCTTCTAGTTCCCTTCAGCATATATTGCATTACTTTTGCAATTAATCTTTGTCATGCATCTTGAGGCCAAAGAACTTGGAATTCTCTTTTCTCTGGGCCTCTGCGATCAGGTGTTTCATTATGGATCTTAGTGACCTTCTAAGTTTTTGCCACATTTATACTGCTTCAATTTCACCTCAATAAATCAGAAGAAGGTCTAACTCTTGGTATTTCTGTAAGTGGGCAAATGAAGTAATTTTATATCATATGTAAATTTATAGCATTGAATTGTTTTTATAAGCTGGAGTGCCCTTTTAGATAAATAATATAGATTTTGGGGCAAATTCTGTCTGCTGGAATTGATAACTGATAAAGTCTGTCTCTGAAGTACCTGAATTCAAAGGTTTCATCATTGATCTCTAGGTTCTTGTACCAGGTTTTCTTTCCACCCATCTCCCCTTTTTTTTTTTTTTTTTTTTTTTTTTTCCTCTTCTTTTCTTCACAGAGGGAAAAGAGACATTGAAGGGGGGAACAGGAAAATACAAAGGTTCCCTATAAACCCTAATTGCAGTTCTGGATGCACAGAATCCACAGAAGTAGTTTCCAGTAGGCAGTGGTGGTGAACAGCTCAGAAGTGACCTCTGCATAGTGTTACCCTGCATTGTGAGTGTGTGGATTGGCTCTATCTGAGGATCTTGTGCTTGATTTCTAAAATAGACCAAGTAGTGTATGCCTGGAGCAAAAGGTGTCCATCTGTGAAATATGAGCTTGAATGACCATAATATCATGAGAAAAATGGATGACTCCTGAAAATTAAATTTGTTGATAAAGCACTGGACAGAACTTCATTCTTAATTCTTTTCCTGACTTTGTGTGACCTTGAGAAATTCATTGGGAGGTGATTTTTACAGGTGCTGGAGGCCTCTTGATACAAATGAATCTTGGGGTTGCAACAGGGGCACTAATCACCTCTGAAGCTCAGACAGTGCTTGCATATCTGTCAACCAAGTGGGTAAAAGGATTTTTGCAACCTTTAAGAAATATTATGATATTATTGATGAAAAGTATATGAATATGCTTTTGTTTTAATAATTTGCTTGGAAAAATGAAGAGGATCTGGGCTGTCTGAAAGAGTGTGGATGGAGGCAAGTCTTGTATATTTGCAGGGAGGTAACTCTGGCAGGCTCTGGCAGCCCTTGCAGAGAGTCTGTGTTCCACCTTTCCCTTCTGCCAGGTGCTGGCAATGAGAGGTGCTGGTTAGGGAGGCCAAGTGAGCCCAGATGCTTCAGGTGATCCACTTCCCTCACAAAATCCTGGTACCCAGTGTTACTGTGGTGCTGTCAGAGGGTACATCCTACCCCTCACTGTAGTACAGAATACAAATCCCTCCAGTCTGCAGTTTGTGTTGCCCCACCTTTGGAGGCAGTGTGGTTCCCAGCTTACTGATGTTTGTGAAAAGAAGTTTTTTCATCTTTTCTGTGGAGCAGCCACTCTACCTCCTTTATGATGTTATTTGACCTTTCTGTTTTTGACCTCTGACTCTGCTACATTTTTTCATAGGACAAGGCCAGAACGGCTCACAATATGCTGGACATGGGTGCACCAAGGCTTTCTGCTGTGGCAGAAGTGCTGTCCATCTTGTTCTTAATGCCCTTCTAAACGAATGACTAAAGCTATGTTTACTCTTTGCATGTTACTGAAATAATGATTCCAGAGGACTGTCAATTGCAAGATCTCTTTCAGTGCTTACATGCCGTTTCCAAATTCAGTGTTATTGTACGTGGCTGTTTAGATTGCTTTCCCCAGATGTTAAACCTTCACATTTTTATGTGTTGATACTCATCTGCCACATATTTGCTCACTTGCTCTGGCTGAGCTGCAGCACGAATTCCTCACCCCACGTTTACCCTCCAGCCACAGCCTTTGAACTGAATGGCTCAATCAGTGATTGCTCCTATACCAAAGCAGTTTTTCTTGACCCTTTGGGAAGTTATTTGAGTTTCAACCATGCATGTCACAGAAGCTGTGAAGAAGTTTCATCTTTGATATTACTCCCCAGAGGATTTTCTTATCTGCATTTGACAGTTTTGCTGTTGAAAATACTCCTGGTCTCTGGTTAAAAGTCATGGTTTTGGAAATGCTGGCAGCAAGAAGGGAAGCTTAACTCTTCACCTGTGTGGATTAGCCATGGAAAGCAACTTTCCAGTTGGTTGTATTTCTAGAGAGATACAATTGAGGTTTCCCATGTGGATGGTTTGATGGAGGAGTTCCCTGGTGAAATGATTCAGTCTAGAGGTCAGTTTTCAAATGCCGTAACGTTTTTTTTTTTTTTTTTTTTTTTTCCTTTTTTTTTGGAGAATAGAAGTGAAAACAGGAGAGCAATTTCATAGTATCATCAAATACCATAATCAGGTTGAGTGGTCTTTTCTTGTTGGTTTTTTAGAACTCTGATTCTCTCTTAGCAAATATTTGATTCACAAGCAGGTGCACAATGAAGCAGTTGCTCCAGGTAAAAAGTTTCAGTGCTGTCTGCATGGGGCTGAAAACTTGGATGGAGACAAAAAAACTTGGATGCGAAAGTCTTGTAGGGGGGCATACCAGGCTGTTGGATATTTGCTAGGAGAGTGAATTTTGATACTTCTCTTTTTGGCTGTGGTTCATGTTGCTCTTTAAAGTCCCTGCCCATTGGCAAAAGAGCTCACTTGCAACATTTCCCATGCTAGGAGATGGTGAGAGGGTAGAGTCAATACTACCTGCCAGGACCAGTGGAGCACAAAATGCTCTAGTTACATCACCTTCTATTTGTGAATTGTTACCTTGGTTGACATGGATAAGAGAACTAGCACCCTCCAGCACTGAAGCCTTTAGTGTCTATAACTTGAGTAAAAAGTCTAAGTGCTCTAGTTATAGTTATTACAGTTGTGTACATCTAGGAGACCTTAAGGTCTGACCTTGTTTGTGCCTTTGAAAATAACTTTCTGGTTTATTTGTGTTGTAGTAGTAGCTCAAAGAAATAAAAGTACAGATTTGTTTAGGGTAAATAAAAATTTAATGTTTATGATGATCTGTAACTTCTCTGTTGTTTGTAAGAGAGGAATCATTCATAGTCCCTCTTGAAAATGGAGTTCCAGTTCCATTCACTGCATTTCTATAATGTGTTATCCGGTTCTGGTTAATGTTTGTTGAAATTTTAGATATGAAAAATTATTGGGAAAACAAGTAAAAAAAAAAAAATAGGTGACATTAATAAATTACTGTAGAGTCAAAGAGGTGTTTTAATTTTTCCAATTTTTGTTTTTTATCCACACATGCTATTTCAAGAGAACCTTTTCTTCCCCAGACTAGGACATCTGGCCTTGTAGTTAAAAGAGTAATACTGTTGGTGGAGGAGTCTCTCCTTACATTAATTGAACTAAAGTTGCGGGGCTCTTGTAGCATCTACAAAACTATCAGCAGTCCTCCAGTACTTTTTCCAGTGGTCAGACCACAGGGTGCTGACACTTGATTTTTCTGGTAATGCCTTCATTGTTATCGAAAAGTGGTGGCTACCAGATTTTTAAATTGGCAAGTCTGACACAGTGGGAAACAAGGACCTTGGTTCCAGAACTGTTTTCATCGCTGGATGGCTGAAGGAACTGACTGACTGGCTCAGTTAAAGAGAGCTTATCATTCTTACCATTGCATCTCCTGCTGCCTCCTGGGCCTTTGGTAGCACTCCAGAGAGCTGACTTTGTCTCCAGAGAGGGATCAAGGTTAAAAGCTCAAGAAAGTCAGAAATTTTAGAGTTCATTTACAGGAGTGACACAGTGAGAAAGGATGGGAAGATGGTGGGTTAGGGAAGAAGAGGGTGTGCTGTTGTGAGGTGGTTGTGATGTTTGGCTGCCACAGAGGTTGTTCAGTTCAGCCTCCATTTGAGATATCAGGTACCCACTCTGTTCAACAGTCATGTCATAATTAAGTGTCAGACTGTGACCTTTAGTATTCTAAAAAAGGAAAAATTGTTTCCTTAAGGAATTTCCCATACCTTGAACCAGAACAGAATTCATGTCTATGTTCTGGAATTATCTGGGTCCTCGGAGACAGAGAACTTCCTCAAAATTTAGTGCTCAGGGAATCTGCCTCTTTATCAGCTATAGTGGTTGTTTCTATGGTTAGACAAATTGGTGACCTTTTGTAGAGCATCATGTTATCAAACAGACCAATCAACTCTTTAACAAATGTATAAGATTCATCTTCATTTAAGTATCTAAGCATAGAATGAAATTGAATGTGTGTCTAATACATAGATTTTGCATTGCATTTGCCAAAGACATCATTTATTTGGTGTGTCTAATTCTTGGAAGAATAATCCTCAGAGACATAGGACTTGATTTCTTGAGCACAGTTATTGTTGTACTTCATAATGAAAAATAAGTGTTTGGCCCTTCTGGGAATCAAAATGTGGATGATTCAAAATTAGCCTCCAAAATTTTGAGCATTCTAATATGAATGGTTAAAGTATTAAAACTGAGACTATCCAGAGCAGAAAGCAAGGGTCCCCAGTGTTAAAATGCATACAGAGGGACTAACATGCACACACATCACACACAAAATTAATATAAGGGATTAATATTCAGCTGTGATAAAACTGGAAAATGCACGCTGTGGAAAGTAGGGGAGCATGTCTTCAAAGGTTGGTTAGTGCTTAAGGTGACAGAAAATTAATGCACGTGAATGACAGTTGTTCCTGAGAGAGTCATCAGATGCAACTGTGAAAAGTCTCCTTTCATTGAATCCCACTTTAGTTGAGAAAGTCATTATAAATGTTTGATAGGACAAGATGGACAATTGCCCCAGGTAGGCCTGAGGCTTGACCTCTGCCACGAATGGTTGCAAGAAGCTGTGTTCCACAGTGCCTGCTCCATTTAATTTCTTTGCAGGATGACACTGGAATGGCTAAATCTCCAGTTTCTTTGTCATGCAGTCCTTTTGCTCTGTTGGTAGATCCAGGGAGATTAGGGATGCAGGACATAACATCACTATGTACAAAGTTTGTATCAAATAAAAGGATTCAATTTTCTGCCAAGTTGGGGTTTAACCTCTCCTAGATCCTGAGTTGTGCATAATTAATGTATTTTCAATATCTTTCAGCATTTGACTTTCAGAATTCTCTCCCAGAATTAATCTTAAAGATGTTTCAGTATTCTGCCTTCAGGAAGACAACTTGCTTTTAGCTCATGCCATAATTTTTGGTTTCAGTTTTTGGATGTCATGTATCACTCTGATTAAATGTCTCTTTCTTGCAGAAGGCTATTCTCACAGGAAAAAAATCAAGCTATTATCTAACAAATGTGTGGCAGTTAGTGCTAGCATGGGCTAGTATATTTTTAATGGCAGCAATCTCTTCCATTTTGTTGCGTGTGAACAAAACCTCTTGCCTGCTTTATATCATTAAAGGGCTTGTCCAGATTTGGCGGTTTTAGGTTGGGTAACATCATGATGGACGAGTTGACAGTTCATTTAACCAAAGATTTTTTCCATTCACAATAGTCTGTCTTCTGTGTATTTACTATTATTAAAGCCTGCACAATAGCATCTGTAAATAAGACATGCCTCTCCTCTCCACTAGTGTCGACTACTGATGGTGGATGCCTACTAACAAAAAAAAGCTAGGGTCCTGCTGAGCTAACTTTTAATTCAACAACACAGTGTTTAAGTACACTAGTGCCATTGTGAAAAAATAGCTTTCTTCCATTAAAGCAACATTACTGTCCCTGATGCTCCTGCCTGTCAAATATACTGAGGTTCAAAACAATTTTGTCTGTATTTGCAGCAGTTCAGGACCCAAGTTGGTAGCAAGTAGTAGATTTGACCTGTGCAGTTTTACATGCAGTAGCTAGCTTCCTAGCTTGTTGAGACCCTGTGATGTTTGGGATGTACATTCTTTGAAGATTACTTCCAAAGAAAGGCATCCAAATCCTTAATTCGAGATTCTGTCTATTCCTGTGGTGTTTACATTCCAGTATGGCAGAAGATCACTGAAAAAAGAAAAGATGAAAATGCACTTAAAAAAAGGGTTTCTCAAAACAGGTCTCCTTCAAAGCATCACAGTCCTGCACCTCCTACCCTCTTTTAAAGACTGGGATTAATGTTTTGTGCAGGAAAAAAATATACATTGGTAGGCAGCTTTGCAGTTTGCCACAGTGCTCTTTCCTGAGAGCCATCGATGGCGAGGCACTGGGCAGTGCGTGAGCGAGAGCTCTTCCCACTGCTGGAGCTAGGACATTTTTTATTAACACAGCTGCAAAGTTACTCGCTTCTGTTTTTCTCTGTGTTATCTTGGTGCTATTGTTTTTACTTGCTACTTAAAAACTACAGCCTCATCATCTTCCAGAGTGCTTGCTTGCTTTTTTATTTTTTTTTCAGTTTCGACTGTATAATAAAAGGATCAAATATTTAAAATTTCTCGCATGTTACTTTATTAAATGCATTTGTAGGAGAATGGGAATAGTTACTGTGTGGCTTTCTTGTAGCATTGAAGCTTCCAATTGTTTAGTTTTGAATTCACTCTACTTAAAATATGCAGCATATTTTTTTATTTATTTTGTGTGAATATGGCGTTCATTAAAGGGCCTAATAACAAAGGCTAAAGCTTGGCACAGGGTGGCTGTTATGCAAGCTTTCCCACACGCAGCTCTGCCAGTACCCCTCAATTCTGACCTGCAATAATACCCTTGCTATTCTAGTCCTGGGCCTTGCCTGAGCAGCGGCTGCAAACTGTGTCAAATCATGTGTGTGTGATTTTTGTGATATAGACAAATGAGACCTTTAAACTCGGTTTTATTTCTGACCTTACAGTAAGTCATAGGTATTTTTAAAAACAATTTCAGCAAGTAATTTCTTAATAAACCAGGAGCAATGGCTGTAACAGGAGTGGTAAAAAGAAATTGATGAACAATTTCAAGATATACTAAACCCCTGTGTTTGTATGGGAAGGTAATGATTTAGAAAATCTGTATGCTGGTGCAATTATTGTTAACTTTAAAAAAAATTTAACTCACCTCTGGTGTGAATGGGATTCTCTCTCTTTTTATGTTTCTAGCAGATATTTAAAAGATGCAGACAGATGAGAATTTTTTTTTTTCAGTTTATAATTTATCTTGATAAAGATGGCATCAGACATTCAGCCATCATTGTGGTATAGCAGCAGGAGTGAAAGGATCAATTCCTTGAAAGGATTTATGCCTCTGGAATTATAAGGGGTTTTTAGGGATGTTAATAATTTAAGGGACCTTTAGTAACTAGTGAATGATCAGCAACATGTGGTATGTAAACTCTGATGGAGAGAGGGCTTTAAATGCAGACAATGCAAATAAGCATTCCAGCAGGCAAAAGAGATTCACCTACACGTATGCAAATACTAAATCCCAGCAAAACATTAATTTTAAGATTAAAAATAGCCTTTCTGCTACCCAAGCACCTATGTAACACTGTTTCTGTCCTTTAAAAAACAGTTTTATGAAGGAGCAGTTGAGCCAAAATTGAAAAAAGGGGGCATGTAGCCTTTCAGGCTACGATGATTAGTATTAAGATGAGTTGCACTTTAGCTAGGCTGAAACTTGTTCGTAACAGAATGTTAAATACTTACTGAAAAGAAAGATTATGTCTATCTAGTTACACCATTCCTTGATATATGCACCATGTCAGAGTGCCATTGTCTCCTGGGTAAAGACTGAGAGTTCAAATACCCACTATCTCTCCCCTGGTGCTCCAAATGCTCTGCTTTGAAGTTTTTATAATCCATCTGTCATCTTCTAGCAGGGAGGGCACATGTTCTGTACCACTCAATTATAGAATTCTCTTTCGCCAGCTACAATGAGACAGGAAAGAATGTTATGGGTGGTTGAGAGAAACTGTCAGATATACTAAATTCCTGGGATTCATATGGATGATGTTATTCCAGTGTAGGAACACAGCATGTGTTATTGTTAAAATGTATTAAGGATACATCTTGTATTGTACCATTTAAGCATTTTGATATTTGCATAGTTTTGTTACTATTTGATTTTCATTTAAAATGCTGAAGCAGCCAAACAGTCTGAGGTTTGATCATTTCATTTGTTTTGGGTGGCAAAAAGTGACCAAATATGCATATATTTTGGAATATCAGAAATTATCATTATTTCTATTACAACGGTGAAATGGAAAAATTCTATTTTTTTTTTTTTTTTTTTTTGTGTAAGCACTGTGGAACAGTGGCAGTGTTTATAGACTGGTAATATTTGCCATACCAATTGTTTGTATTATGATATGAACTGAAGGCCTGAAAATTATATGTGCTACCATCTGGTGAAAACAGGAGTAGCATTTCATTACGTGGCACATATAAACAATAGCAGCAGTGTATTCTGAAATTATAGTTAATATTTTGCTTAAAGAAATCTACCTTATAGGGACCTAGCATGCTTGATAGCACTCTGGCTTTTCATGTACTTCGTCCCTGGGGTGATTTAATTTGTTGTCTTATGTGAAATGAGTTTGATGAGCTCAGCTAAGTCTCTTGTGGATATTAATTCGTGGTGTAAGAGATCCCACATAGTTTTGCAGAGGCTGGCATAATTATAAAATTGTGTGGTTTGCTCAGAACAGGGTCAGTATGTGTTGTAACAAAATTTATTGGAATACATAGATTTTCAGGGCAGATTAGATTTTCAGGGCAGATTTATGGTACCAGTACTTGCAAATGTGTTTTTTTGTTTGTTTGTTTTTTGTTTGTTTGTTTATTTTTTTCATAAATGTATAGCCTGGCATGAGTTGAGCAGGCTCAAATTTAGTTTCAAATATACTCCTTTTTGGGATTCCTTTAAGGCTTCTTAAGTGGACCAGAGGCTGTAGGAGTCTCCAGATGGTGCAGACCCCTTCGTAAGCTGAAATCAAACTCCCACAAACGTGTTCTGAGCAGTCAGCAAGACAACCTCTTGCTCAGACCGTATCTGCAGTATAAATACATCCTCCTGTTCCAAACAAACAGGAATCCTGCCATATCTGAAATCTGGCAAGTGCTTTCAAATAAAATTTACTGTCATGGTTTGCTACTTTGCAGCCTGTCTCCTATCTGTTGGGTCCTCCAGGATGAAGGCAGGGCTGGGGCAGGGGAAGGGGGATGTCCCTTTTAGGTCAAGGAGGTAAAGGGATTGCCCAGCTGCTGAATTCTGGTAAACTGAGCCCAAATGGGTTTGGGCAAGGAACAGAAGGGAGTATCTTTGACCTGGGTTGGTTACAGTAAAAGTGGAAATAAGAATTACAAAAGCTCCAATGGAGAAATGTAATAAATTGGAGAAAGTATGATCCAAGATGATCCTTCCCTTTCACCATGTGGGACCAGGACAGTAGTCAGCAGTTTTTGTTGTGTTTACCCACTTGGAGCTGGCTGGTGTTACTGTCTTACCCTTCCACACCAGCTGCCACCACCAGTTTCCAAATGTGGTGATGGGGAAATTTGTAGAATTAGACTCTCCCTGGCTGGTGTTGTCTCCAGTAAATCTGCCCACAGGTGTCCAACAGGGAGGTGGTGATGAAGCACTGCTGAGGATAAGGCTGTGCAGTGCAGCACTTGGTGGCAGAGCTGTACTATTTGAGGTGAACACATTCCACGGAGAGGTTTTTGCTCAAAGATGGCCTGTGTGGAATGTCCTGTGCATGGAGTAGCGGGGCTCAGCTCTCCTGACCTGTGCTTGAATGATTCACCCTGACCATGTGGGAACAGCCCACGGGTGCTGTGTGAGCTGCAGCTTCCAAAGCCTTTCAGCTCCAAAATTGCCAGACCATTATTAATTTTTGTATTGGATCTTTCAGTCTTACTTGCCTATTGCTCCCGTTACCCATAAGTTAGCTGAAACCTAACTCTGATTCTGTTGGTAATGCTGAGACTGGACACTCTGAACTCTAGGGGATGGAAGCCCACTTCTGTTTTCAATTCTATCTCCTACAAGGCGCCAGATATTTCCTCACTGTATTTATATAGCAGCCAAAGCAAGTTTTGAAAAACATTTCCACTAACGGCAGATTTATTTTTTATATATTCTATACCTTTAGTATGTTTATTTAAACTATGTATGGACAAGGAAATATTCTATTAATCCCATACTGTGATGCTTTATTCACATGTTAGAAGCATTTTTTTTTTTTAATTCAAAGTAGGGGGTTTAAAGTTTTGTTTGCTCTGATATCTGTTTTGTTTGCTTCTCTTTGCCTGGTTCTTCTTGCTTATCTTTCACAATTTTTCTTTAGCAGCTTTGTTTTTTTATTTCCTTCTCTTCTTACTTTCTCCTTCTCTCTATCTTACAGGTATACACTAGCAATAGATGCCCCAGTTGGAAGCTTATCAGTGAAGAACATAGTTTTTAGGTCCTAGTGGAAACTTCATCATGTTCAGGGGAAAAAAGAAAAGTGAAGATTGCAGTTTGCAGGACCTAGTGAAACCCTGAGTGTGAAAAGTATTTAAGTATTTGCATTTGCTCTCTGGCTTTCACTGGGTCTCCTAACCCGCACTCTGAGGGCTTCCACTCTATTTTAAGCCTGCTGTATCACAGTTTTGTGTAAATGGCAATAAATGAAAGTAGCCACACTGTTGTTGGTATTATAATGTCGAATTTTGAGTGACTATTGTGATATAGACATCTCACATAAATTTGTATTTATTTAAGTCTAATCGTATAAACCTCCCCCAAACAAACGACAGACAAAACCCCTCCAAATGTCCCCCTGTTATTTTTAATCACATATTAAACTATGATTGTAGTAATTCTCTTTACCAGTACTGAGACAAATGTAAAAATATTTATTCAGTGGAATTTTCTAAGTACAGCTATCTTAATCAACAGTGCAAGTTCTCTTTGCCCAAGCAATTAATTTATTTGATGGGCATGTAAAATATGTGGGGTATTTTCAGTTTATACATTATCCTCATGGTAAATAACGCCAAATAGATTTAGTATCTGGACAGACAAATTTTTCATTATCATTTGGAAGCCTGATTTAAAATATATTACTTTGAGAAATACAATATTGAGATTTTAACCAACCATATTGTGCTGTAGCTTATTGTTCTGTTGAGGGGATAATGTATTAATGTTTATTGAGTTCTTTATAAATTTATATATGTTATATATAGCCGTAGTTTCCTTTCTGATCCTCTCTTTTATTAAGCTGGAAATTTATAAAGGTGAATTTTAAAACTACTGGTCATTAGGTAGCATGTTGCTGTTTGGGAAATATTTTTTGTTTTGTTTTTAAGCTTAACGTTTTTAACTGTCCTTTTTGTATTTTCCCATGAGATTAAGGTCGTATTTTTTATGCATGTTGAAAAATATTCACTTATCAGTATGGGTGCAACTGTAAACAAGTGATAAAGTGACAACATTTACAACAGCAAAACTGACAGCATTTGCTTTAATTTTCTGCCATTTTTGTAATTATATCAATCAAGACCAAAACTAAAATGATATTTTAGCATGCTGTAAGAAATGAGGAATTCAGATCTTAAAAGACCATTACAATTAGCTTTGAAACATTCACCATTTTAACATAATTGTTTCATATAGCTTATACGTCTTCATTTACAGGCAAATATTCTGTTGATCTTTTATAAACAAAGTAGCACCCATCTGCTTCTTGAGACACTCCTGGCGCCTATTCATTGCAAAAATAATACATGTCCTAATGACTTCCACATATTTTGAAATCTCCCTTTTGAAATTGGTCTTGGCAGATTATTTGCAGGTACTTGAGTTGCATCTGTTTGCAATTTTGCAAATGCGGAAGACTTTAATGTTGAGCACTGCAAGAGGGCTATTTTAATCCTCAGATAACATAGGCTGTCATCAAAAGCCACATTTATCTTTTCGAAGGTGGGGCAAATGTTTAATGTTAAAAGACAGTAAAAGGTCAAGGTCAAGGCTGAGGTCTGAATATTTTCCTTTCATAAAATTGTGTCTTTTGTCATTTACTTCTTGCATTTTTTTCATTTAAGTTTCAGCTTAGCCTCCCATTGCCAAGAGGATGTTTTGCTGATAAAAATGAAAGATCAGGAAGAGAGTAAATCTGAAATAATTGTGAACTTCGGTCTGTTGTACTTATTATTACCATGTGGTTAGCAGCTGACCAACTTAAGCCGTTTTTATTTACACTACAAAACTGAGCAGCATTGTCCTAGCAAAGTACAACTTTTCTTTTATTTAATCACTAGACTATGTTAAAATGGAGTTCAGGGTCTCCCTTCATCTCACAGAAGCAAGGAGGTAAGGTTGAAATGACATACTTAATGTACCTCATTGGGCCTTGTTATTGCAGCACATATGGTACACTATGAAGGATTACCAATTGTTAGAGGACCCCTGCAAGAGTTGGGCACGGTGGGGGTGAGTTAAGGATGACATTTCAGCTTTAATTCCCCTCTTGTTTTCCATATTACCTTTTTACTGTTAACGTTTCTTCATTTATTTATTTTTGAGACTAAATTTTGCCTCTTGAACATTAAAATGCCCTCCTCTTGCATGAAAAGGGGTTGATGTTTTAACACAGAAGGAATTGGAGACCAAAAGCTTTTAGAAATGGTTATTTCAAGGCAGCTACTTTCTGTTCATGTTGCTG
Source organism: Certhia americana (assembly GCA_018697195.1). Lineage (NCBI taxonomy): Eukaryota > Metazoa > Chordata > Aves > Passeriformes > Certhiidae > Certhia > Certhia americana. Next base: position 6,200,729 of record CM031867.1, on the reverse strand, counting down.
TGCAGTGAGAATAGCTGGAAACCCGAAAATGTGCCAAGGTTTTAAACACCATGAGGTTTAGTGTGAAAAAGGACTGAGTAAATGTTTTGTGCAATACACGTTATTTTCATGTTTCTTGATTAGGTCTTTGGTTAGAAGAGGAGCCTGTGCTTATCTGTGAACTTTCACTCAAGTGCCCTAAAGTTTGCTGCACTCTACCATGTTTAACAAAATGACTGTGAAACAGTTGCTTAAGAAGGTTTCCTGCTGAGCAGCAGCCACCCACCTCTAAGGTGGATGGAACAATAAAGCTATTTTTACAGCCTGTAGAAGAACAGGGCAGGAATAAATACATCAACCAGATAAAATTGCCGTGAGAACTGAGGTGGTGGGATAGTAGCATTTAAGATAGCATTTGACCAGGGGTTATGACTTCAAAAGTGTCTCAGGGAACAACATGCCTGTGGCTTATATCTTCTGAAGTGTGTGGCCTTTTGGGTTTTGAGGTGCTTGAGCTACATTTTAGTGGGATTTAGGTGCCTGAATAAGGGCAAGGGCTTGCATGGCTTTGGGCTTCTGGCCCTGTGCTCAATTTTCAAAAGCCCATTATGCATATCCCTTAAAATGTTTCCCAGGGTGGTAAATTTAATACAATCAAAGCTCTGTGCACTATGTCAGATGTTTACCATGGCCAACCAGAATTCTGCTTTTCACAATTAAATGAAAATTCAGTTTATAGATGCCTGGTTTCTCTCTATTATCTTGGCACACTGATTCGGTGCTGTCTTGTAGGATGTAGTGCCACCTCCTCTATCAGCATGCTGTCTCCTCATTATCATTTAATTATTTATTGTTTCTATTGCAGAACACTTGGGCCTACTCAGGGAACAGCTGTCTGTGCTGGGGTGGAGCTGAGTATTTGGGGAATGAGTAAGTAGAAGTAGTTGCAGTAGCAGTCAGGATGGAGAAGTTGAAGAGTCTTCTGTTTAGAAAGAAATGATTGTTTCTTAAACTAGGGCATGGGAAAAAACAGCAGGTTTGGGAGTTACTTGAGATCTTTGAGACAGAGAATAAGGAGTGACACTGAAGGAGGTAAGGAAATGGCATTGCACATGAACAGTGACAAAAATGAGATAGATTGAAAAGAAGGATACAGAGTTCCAGTTTATCCATTCAAGTTTAAATTGACTACAACACAATCGGAAGAGGTGGTCTCAGGTGCAGGCAGGTGTGCAAAGCTCAGATGGCAACAGCTGAAGGAGGTGGATGTGGGTGTCAGTGACATAAACTTGGAAGAAGGCACGTGGGCAAAAAAGAGACGACCCAGTCAGAAAGCAGGGAAGGAGAGAAGGGTGAAACATCATTGTGTGGGATTCCACAGGAAACTGGAGATGGTAGAAGTGTGTTGTAGCAAATGAGACAAGGAACAACGTAGCAACAAGAGTGGTAAAAATATAGATTCTTGGAGCAATTAAGTGATCTTGGCTGCTCTCCTGCTGAGGCACTGGCATGGATACATTTGTTAGATCTGGTGGGACAGCAGCACAAAGTGGTTATCTAGTTGGGAGCAATTGTCATATTATTGTTCGTATGCTCTGAAAAATGTATTTAGCGGTTGTTGCAGCCAATTTTCAAATGCTAACTTAGCCATTATCCTCACTTTTTATGGCTCAAAATATGAGTCCACATTATGGATTTGTGTTTTGAAAACCAGCAACTTATCACTAAATTTTTATGGACTTTTACAGCCCAACGTTGCTGATAGCTTTCTTAGAATTTTTTTTTTTTTTTTTTTAATATCAAAATTGTCTTATCCTTATAGGGCCTATAATCTTTTCTCTAATCAATCCCCTCTTGTTAAAATCTGTATAATCCATTTTTGGGGATGTGCAAGAGAGGTTAACTGAAGTTATTGGTCCTTACTCAGTGCTCTTTTACCAGGTTCATGCTGCCTGCTCTCAGTCACTCCTGTGGGCAGGAAGATATTGCCTGTCTCTGCAGTCTCTCAGGCACACTCTTTGGTGGGCAGTTAGAACAGATGCTCTCCTGGAAATTTCTGAGGCCAAGAGAATGCATAGGAGAGATAGGCTGCTGTAATGAGATTCACTTCCTTTTGCTCTTGTACAAACTGAGTCTCTCTAACCATTCTGCTTAACAAACAAGTCCTGTTCTCTTGCTTCCCAATTTTTATTGTCTTTGGAGGCATATTGATGTTCACCTGCCCAGATATCTTTACAGCTACTAATGAAAAAATACCTACATTAACAACATAGACACAAGTGCACCTTGGGATGAATGTATTATTTATAAAGACTTACCATCACACCCCTCACAGTTACATTTTATGCTGCTTGTGGGTGTACTCCTGTGTCTTGTTGGCAATGCAATTAGTTGCACTGTGGGAGATTCCCAGGTTCAAAGCCAGGCATGTAAAATCTATTTCACCCCTTTTTAATATGTGGGTCTTTTTGTAAACGAAAAGAAAAAAACCCAAAATCATGGCACCCCTTCACAAAAAAAAGCAGAATAACACTATTTGTGAAAATCCTTACAAAGTCAGATCCAGCCTCTGCTGCTGCTTTTTATATGTTACAGCTCAGCATAGTTGTGCTAGACCAGTACTGCTCTGCAGGTGGAAGTGTGAGGGCCATTGAACAGTCTAAGTTTTTCCAGTGGATCACAATTACAGAAACATCTGTGCTAAATAACTTTGTGCAGATGCACTGTGAAAATTCAGTGTTCAATAGCCCTCAACATTTCTAATTTCTTACTTGTGGTGTTGTAGTTTAGAAGTTGCACATTGGGTTGCAGTATAAAGCATATTGGAAACATTTGTGAAGGGCCTTTGCAGAATGCTTATGCTGCAGTGAAAGTGCTCCCAAGCGCTTTTGTTTCTTTATTTAGACTTATTCCATTTGAAAATGGACAAAATGCATGCTAAGGATACTGTTGATATAATGCTGTGTGAGAGAGTTCAGAGGTCTGGGATGTTGGTTTGAAAAAAAAACAAAATCAAAATTTTTTGTTATATTGGGTACAAAAGGGAAACTTGGCAAAGCCGAGTTTTTAAACTATTCACGGCTACAGTGAGATCATACAATTTGAAAAAGTTGAATGCATATGTTTCCTGAGGAAACATATTCCCTACTTCCATTCTCTTTCCTCTAGGTGTTCTGTATTAGAACAGAAGGAACAATCTAAAATATTGAGGAATCCAGGAGCAGTTCTGTGAGTGCTTTGGATGGTTCCAAGCTTCACTTCCACAAGACAGCTAGAAGGTCTAAATGCAGGTAGTGTTTTGGTGCTTCCTTTTAAGGGGCTGGTTTAATCTTTAACATGGACCACGGAAATGTTTTAAAAAGGCCTTGATTCCAGATTCAGTGGTGTCTGCACCACAGGAATGATTTGCTGGAATCTTTTTCCGTGAGACACCCACTGAGGGACTTTCTCCTTCATCAGGATATCTACGAAATTGTCTGGACTGGAGCTAGCTGTATATTTCAAATTTAAGCCTGGTCTGTTGGGATGGGCAGCACAGGGACAAGTCATGTGCTACAAGTAGTGTGATATTTATCCTCTGTTCCTCATAGGCTGAGCTTATCCCCTATCATGGCAGTCAGCCCAGCTCAGCAAAAGCCATTTCCACTTCATTTCTCAATGTCTGATTTTGCTTCCATTGAAGTTAATGGCAAAACTCCCACTGTCTTCAAGTGCAGAGGGATCAGATATTCAGAGAGGTTGGCTACACTTTTTGTGCTTTCATCTACTTGGAAGTCAAATTTTGCACTTAACTTCTTTTGATCTCTTGGAAAACTCAAGCTTTACTTATTTTCTCCCAACTATTTCTGTAGCTTGATGTTACACATTTCTGTGATTTTACTGGTTAGGTGGAACTTGTTATTTCTATTTGATGTATTGGTTCATAGAATAATTTTACTTTAACGAAAGACTAGAAATTTATTTCCCTGTGATCAGATTTTGTTGCTGTACTTTAAATCACTTCAACCTTTCTGTGGACTTAGGCTCTTGTTAACAAAGGTCATAATGACTGGCCATACATAATTATTTGTGTTAATGAAATACTTGGCTGCATTTATGGTCCATTCAGAAACAAGTATGAGTCTGATAGAGACAAATATGTTTTTCAGTGTGGATTTACATACATTTATGGATTAGAATCAGGCATTCCTCCTTTTATAGTCAGTGTAGGTTTAACTAGGTTAAAGGGTTTTCCTGAATATTCATCCAGACATTTCTTTTGAAATAAGCTTCTGGTTTAAGTTTTGCACAAATTAAAAAGTACATAAAAACTGGAGGAGGAGAAGAGAAGCGAGTAGAAAAGAAATGAAAAACTAAGTATATTTAAGTTTTAGGGCTTACAAACTTCCAAATTTCAGAGCTTTGTGAAATTAAAAGGTTAGCTATGAATAACCACAATCAAATCTTTTCTTTTGTCCATATTTAATTCAAATGAGATTGCTCCATATTGACTTCTAATGCTAAAAGGCCACCCATCATGGAATCCCTGCAGCCAATGAAGCAAGCAAGTGAATGCTTTCTTAAATGATGCTAATCAGTCCAGAGAGGCCTGCCCTCTATCCCCATCAGTATTCTGTAATTCAGATGTGCTGATAACCTGAAATTGAATGTGTCAGTATGCAGACATGTGAAGAAAAAAGGAAACTAAAAGGCAAAAGAGGCAGCTATAGAGACAATGCCTGTTTGATTTTTTTTTCTTTTAAGAGAAGAATAAAAGGAATAGTTAGTAGTTGTTCTCCAATGCTTACTGAGTGCTATACAAGAACATACAGAAAATTAAAAAATAAGCTAGACAGCAAATTTCCAGATGGAGAGAGTACTAAAAAATTTAGCAAACAAAACAAAAAAACCCCAAAAAACACCCCAACAAACCCAAGATCACAAAATAAAATGTATTTAAGAAAGATAATACCAACAGATACTATTTAAGTGTTTGTACCTAAAAATGTTCCAGTCTAAATGCTTTAAAAAGAGGGCTTTCTTATCCTTGCAGTATCCAGCAGAAGTCAGTTGCTATATCTTTTTTGCATCTTGATTTTTCCCAAAATTTAGATTTCAGCTGTTTATATCACATCTGGTTTAAATTCTGAACAAACACTTACATGTCAGATGCAGATTTTCGACCAAAAATTGTCTTACATTTACTGTTGCATTAGATAGTGTTGTATCAAAAAATAGATCAATATATTTAGTTTTTAAGCTTCTTTCAAGGTAATAATTATTCAGCTTTCTGAAATAATTTTTGCAGAAACTTTGGTCTCTTTCGGGCCTGTTGTGCATTTGTAAGCAGGGGCACACATCTGAAGCAGAACTGGGTCCTTTGTTCTTCAAATGTTCTGCTGCTTCTCATAATGTATGTTGAAGATGTTGCTTCAATGTGGATTTGACCCTTTGGGCTCATACTTAAGTTCTGTCTTGTATTTTGCAAAAAGAATCATTGCAATATATGTTATTGCATATAAATGTATGATGGAAAAAACTATGTCACACATGTTTTCCATTATATTGGCAGTGGAAGATCTTTTCTCCACTGACAGCTTCTATCACAAATTTATCAGAGAGAGGAATGATACTGGTGGTAATGCAGAGTTGAAATCTGGGGCATTGAGCAAAGATGTGTTGACTAAATTATACTGAGATAGTTTGCTTATAGGAGTTCCAGTAGGTGATGCTGTTGAAAGCCATTTAGATTTTTTTGTCAGTGGGTTGCAATGGAGACAAGTGTCAGTGTCTCCATTAATAATGGGGAAATGGGAGGAGGGACAGCTTATCCAAGTTTAGTGAGTAGGTCAGCTGGCAAACCTGGGCAATGAGCACGGTCTCTTGAACACAGCACAACCTAGCAGTGGGTGCTGTCAGCCCGTGGTGCTCTTCCCAAGGCCTGGGCGTGTTGCTGGAGGTGCACTCTCCAGGTGTGTGTGCAGCAGCTGTGCTGTGCCTGGGGGATGCTCGGTGGCTCTGGGCTCACCTGGCTTGCAGGTAAACACCCCTGTGGCAGCACGTGACTGTGGTGGCCATGGCTCAGAACTTAGTGTTGAGGAAACTGATGAAAAAGGAACAGTTCCCATCTTGAGCGTTGTATTTGTCACTCTGTCTGCAGGTACAGAGCACCTGCAGACCCTATCATAGGCACAGCTGTTTGAGGCTACTATGGAACAATCTTATTAGCTGTTTAATTCCAGTTAAATATTAGTACACCTTTCATGTCTGACTGAAAGTATTTTAAAGGTTTTGGTAACTGCTTTAGCCTCCAGAGGACTCTGGAGTGCACTTTAGTGTTCCTCAGTGGCCCCTCCTCACAGCCCAGCAGGTTTGGAGCAGGATGGACTGAGGCTCTTGTGGCTGACTGGTTCTGCTCACCAAACTGGGCTGGGAACAGAGCTCCAGATTCCTCACAGTCGGTGCACAGGTTCACGTTGACTTGCATGTGGATGGCCTAATGCTCCCACCATTAGCCTGATTTTCAGTGTGCTGAGGACTGCAGCTTCTGTTAATCAGTGGGATCTAAGTGTAATTAGCCTTTACTGAGGGACCTCTCAGATGCCCTGCTGCCATGGCTTTCCAAGTCTGTTGATGGAATGGAAAGAGACCAAGAACCAAACCCTGTTCTCTGGTCCCCTGTCTGTCACCAGGAGATTAGAGGCTAGCCTGAACAGGATAGAAATGACATCCTGAATTTTAATTATTTATCTGTGCACTTTTTTATATCTTCTCATTGCTTGGATATTTCATCTTATCTTAAAAATATTTATTTGAAATTGTCAGTGATCAAAGGCTGGGAAACAAAACCGAGCTGGATATGATTTTTTTTTTTTTTTTTCTTTTGGAGGAAATTGGAGTGTCAGGATAATTCTAGTGTATGCAAACTTTACAAGATGAAGCCATTCCAAATGTTACATCCTTAAGCTTAAGCAGAAGATTAAAACTAACATACATATATACGATCAATTTTACCTACCATGAGAATTCAAAGATAACTGGTATATCTTGTTTTTAATTCAAATTAAGTGATTTTTACTTGATCATTTTATACACACACATGCATGCACTCCCTCACAAGCACACGTCTGTGTACTGAATTGATAAAGAAAGAACTCTGGTTAAATAATCCACTTTTGTCTGACAACGGAATCAGTTATAGAGGTGCAAATATGCAGAAAGCTATTTGGAAATGCATCCTCGTAGTTGTCAGGTTTTATTATGCAGGAAGGTGTCATGTTTGTTACGAAGCTGAGTGCAGATGGCAGAGTGGAAGAAATGGATCACTAATTTTAACAATGATTAATGAACAGAGATAGAAAATGAATTACATTGGACTATCGGAGGCAAGAAATATTTTTGAGAAAATTTTGACTCATCTGCTGTGCTGTTCTCTGTAAATTATTTTCTGAAATTCTATATGTTGTCAACAGTTGACTGCATTTTCCATTACTGTCTATTTCTGTTCTTAAGTACTTTTGTGTTATTAGAGATACATAATTTAAAAATACCAATACATTCCTGATTACTTAGAGAAAGTATATGTAACAGTATGAATGTTCCAAAGGCTCTGGCCACAAATGTCCTGTTTTACGGTACTTTCTAATTCTTCACCCTTTTATTGCTACATTATAAATATTTAGTGACATTTTATCTCCTTATTAATAAAAGGAGGTGGTTGGGATGAGGAGTCCTTCTGTGTTCTTTATAAAAATAAGGAAAAAACGTAGACGCAAAGTTAACAATAAAATGCAGCCAAGTGGGTTAACGTGGTTTTAAGCTTACAGTGCTGATTCCACCATTTGTGATTTCACAGTCTAACTGGGAAAAACATACACACAGCTGCTTTTTAAATTGCTACCACCCACGTGCTCCCCTCCTTCACTATAAACTCTGCTGGCGCATATGTGCTCCCCGCACTTACCCACGCGCTCAGTGGCCAGTCTCGCACATCCCGGGCTGCAGGGGGAGAAAGGAAGTTGCCACTAAGTTATAATTTGTTGTTTATCCTTGTTTTACAACCTGCTGAGATGTGCAGCCTCCCCAGCTAACTGGAGCCTCTTGCTGTTTGGATTCTAGGGCTGTGTGGGGCGAGCCCATCCTCAAAGGGGGATTAGTTCTGCTTGGAAAGAGCTGTGTCCTCACCCCCATCTTCCTTCCACTATTAAAATATATATTAAATAGAAGAGAAGCTCAGTGACTGAAACAGAATTAAATGTTTCCATTGTCAATTATAGAGAGGTTCAGAAGTTGAGGTAAAGTAGGGTCAAAGGCTGGCTGGGTCTTTGGCAGTGCTGTGAGGTGTTTGCAGGGGGAAGAAGGGAGGAGAAAGGGTCTGACAGGTGAGATGCTTCATGCCAGTGTGGCTGCTGTCTGGGAGGCATGCAGGTGGACTGTGTTAGAAGTGAGAGGAACCCAGGGTAATCAGGAAAACAGTGCCTTTGTGATTTTGGAAAGCTCCCTGGCACATGCACATAAAATCCCAGGATGATTTCACATCCTGGATGCCTTTCCATGGCATTATGCTGAATCTCTCCTCTGGTCTCCAGGACTGGACAGTCTCCTGTGGTCTAGTTGTGAGTATTGGAAAGTACATGGTTGTGTTTTTTCTGTGTCTCTAGGGTGTTTGTTGCATTATTTTGGTGATCATCATGCTGGAAAGCTTTGGCAAGTCATTGGATGATGGTTGATTGTGTTGCTGCTACCTGATACTACACATGAAGCAGAGCTTAGACCTCTGTAACAGGTTTTATTCCAGGCAGGAAAGTGCCCCTCTTTACATTTCACCTGAATTTGACCTGTCACTTCTCATTAACCATGTGTGGTAGGTGACTATACTTCAGTCCAATGCTGAGACCTCCTCCTGTTTGATGCTTTATGTTAACATGGTCATTCGTGCTTTCTGCTGTTTAAGGACCTGATCCTTTTACTTGTGTGAAGAGCTCATTCAAGAAATCTCATTGATTTCAAGAAGACTGTGCAAAAGAAGTGCATGGCAGGATTCAGTTTCAGGCAAGGAGCTTTATTGCTAGAGTATCCTCTTTTATGTATGCAAAATGATATCCTAAGGATTGCTTGCTGTTGTGTAAAAGAAAACAATAACTCTTGAGGTAGGTGTAAAATTATTCAATAAATTTGTACACTTTCCACATAAATGATATTTTTCCTGCAACATCAGGCTATGGTAGGAGACACATGTTCCCAAAGAGATGTTGGGCTAGCAAGGAAATGTCAATTCCATGTCCATTGCCTCTTTTACAGGCATCAAGCTCAATCCTGCTGCTGCTAAGTATATGGCACTTGTGATTTTTAACCTTAGTAGCTGCAGGAGAAGTGTGGTTTGAGAACTTCAGACTCAAGTTTTCCAGGAGGTTTAGTCATAAATAAAGGTCTATAAGATACTCATGAATGATTAACTCTATCTAAATTGTGCTTACACTTGCAGAAATACCTGAAAAATGCACTGCTCTTTAAAATACATCAGGGGACATTTCCCTATAGCATTTTGAATCGTGGAATACATAAAGTTACCTGGAGTAATTTGAACTTTTATCATTGGTTTGCATCTGTGCTCAAGATTTGTGATTTCTTCCATATTCTGTTAAAAGATGTGCCTTAATCTTGCTAGAAAGTGTTAGAGAAAATTTAAAGTGACTTTATGAATGACTCTAACTCTAGGATTTTGCATGTAATTATGTTCCCATCAGGGATGGGAACACACTTTAGAAAAACAACTACTGGAACAATACAAGTCCTGCTCAGGTTACATAGCATATGCTAAACACTGTGAAAACATACCCTGTGCTTTACTGAACAAGGTAGAAATGCTCCTGGGAGCCAATTTAGAATGTGACTTAAGGCACACGTGGCTTTTTGTCTGTATTTCGTTTGGCAAACTGGTGAAACAGCAATGGTGGCTGGAAATCCCTGGTAAGCCCCTGAGACTGCTGTGCCCAGACCTTTGTGAGGATGAGCAGTCATCAGCTTTGGACCTTGCCTTTGTTTTAGAAAATTGTTTTGCTCTCCTGCTTCTTTTTTTCTTTGCATGGTGGAGCTGAGTGTAGGATGTGGAACCTGGACAGAGGGACAAAGAGAAATAATGAGGCTTTGACAAGCCACTGCTTTCCCTACAGTAATACTATTTTACACCTTGCTAATAAACAGTTAAAATGTCTTTTTGTGTGTGTGTGTGTATAAGATCAATATATATGCAGTGAAGTGGCTGTGATCAATGTGCTGATTTAGGTTTTCAAAATTTCCTGTTTGATACTATAGTTCTACTCGAATGTGTTGCTATATATATATATAAAGACATGCTTTTGTACTTACTGAGACATGTTATTTAAGTGAATGTTGATAACATTGCAGACATGAGGGTATGGGTGTGAATAAAAATCCCCTGTGGTCTTTCTTAGACCTCAAGTGGCTCATCTTAATTTCTTATGGCATCTTATTAGTTGAAGCTAATGCAAGTAACCTTAAGTAAATTTTGCTTCACTGTTATATAAAAAGCAGGAAGCACAATGAAAAAACTGTGGTTTTTTAAAGCATTAGTTTTCTTGGTGTGATAGCTTATGTGCATAGACAATTGTAAAATATTTGTGAGACCAACACCTTGGTTATCACCATTATCTTAGCTTAACTTGAAACACTGGAGAAGAAGAGTTGGGGTTGCCTTGACATTGATATTTTCCACTTGAGTGCTTCTGTCCTTATGTTCTTCAGGGAATGTGCAATACTCTATTTTAGAACATTTAGTACATTTTTGTAATATATACATGCAAACTAAGGTGTTTGTGTAGGTGTTTCAAATATAAAATATTGATACTAACATGAGCTATACCATGATCTAGAAGGTATCTAGGAGGTCTGTCATACTTCTATTACTTCAGGTAAATAACTGATTGACCTTTGTGGTGTGCTGATACTTCACTAATCAGAACCTGAAATCTGTATAACAACACTTCATTTACTTGATAGACAAAAGAACAATTGCACTTGAAGTAATGTGATTTCTAAATAGACACTGCCTGTCAAAAATAAATGCATTAGAAGTAAAATGTAGCTCAAGGAGACAATTAGCAAACAGAGGTGACACTGTAAACAGGTGCACCCATTATTCCCAAAGCTTGTGGCAATATATTCACATCTTTTAGACTGATGGAAGATCATGTGACAGTTTGGTGAATTATCTATCTGTATCATCTGACTGATGAAGCCTGCTGCAGTTGCAGATCATTTAAAAATGCATCTCACAAATTACATGGTAGCTGGGAAAAAATGCAGGTTTTTCTGAACAATGCTTTTCTAAAGCTATGTGCTGGAATACCTAATTTTTCTTTGAAAGGATGTAGACCATTTCATTATGCTATGTATACAGTCAGTTAAGGTTGTGCAAATTCATTACAATGTTTGTTAATCTATAAAACATTTTCTATTCCAGTTTTAGTGACATTGAATATTTTTTTATGTGCTATTTCTGAAACATTTTTTCCTATGAGCTGAAAGGGAATAACACATTTTTATATAGACTTCTTAAATCGCTACTTATCAAGGAAGATTTGAGATGAGAACATTTGACCTACATCTTTTTGCGGGTTATTGGATTTTTTTTCTACATGGAAAATGTAAAACAAACAAGAACGAATCTATAAACAAACTCCCTCTTTCTTTTTCTTCTGGACTGTGATGAGAGCAGTAACACTCATGAAATGTCCTCTTATGCGATGTGAAAACTGCCTCAGATGGTGTTTTGTAATTTGATGCACTAACTAGATAGTTAGGAATGAAAAATGCATTTTCCTAAGCTATCATTTCATAAGTATTTTATATTTTCTTCTCTTTAAATCTGTGAATTGATGATTGTTTTCCAGAAGTAGAATTAAGTTGTGTATGAGTTGTTGTTCCTGGTGACAATTAGAGACTAACACCTTAACTCTTCTACACTCCAACCCTTCCTTAGCACCTGACTCTGTTACTGTACAGGGATTTTTGTTTGTTTTTGGTTTTTTTGTTTGTTTGCTTTTTTTTTTTTTTTTTTTTTAATTGCTACAAATTCTGTTTATGGGCAGAATTCATTTGTGGTATTCCTGTGGAGCTTGATACACAATAAAACTTCCTTTTGTCATTTGGCACATACCTATTCTGAAAAGAGGTACTTCTGAGATGCCCCAGAACTGGAGATTTTGATTTTCCTCTTACTGTTCCATACCAAAGTCCACCTACCCTTAATGACCACAAGTGAAAATATAGTTTAAACCTTTTTAGCAGTTAAAAGGTAGTGGGCTTAGGCCTGCAAACCCTTTAACATTTGTTATTAATTATACATAAAAGCCATAGAAATTCTGAAGCAAAATAATGCAGAAGTGAAATAGCCCTGCAGATCTTAGGGAAACTCTGGAAAATCTAAGGTTGTTCATTTTGAGGGTTTTCTATTAAGTGGCTGAAGAAGTGGCCCACTGACTGTTTTGAGGCTGGGTTGCTCCTGTAGGCTTGTCCTGCCCTGAGTCTTCGGGTACATGTTAACAGAAAGGTTCCTTTTTACTGTTAGTAAATGGCTTTCTGACAACAGTCCTCATGAAATAATGCTTTTATCAGGAATGGAGCAATCTCTCTTGAAGGCTTTTGGGGCAGCTGGGTTTGATGGGGGGCTGCTCTCTGTAGCCCCTCTTAGCTTTGACCAAAAGGGCTTGTCCTGCAGGATGGGGAAGGATTGAGGGGAAGGATGAAGGACAGGTGAGATGGGCCTGCGCTGCACTTCTCTGGCACTGCTGCCCAAACACAGCTGTTGTATTCCTTTGCAACATCTGGACAGCAGAAGAAAATAATTGTGGCCTTTGTCAGTGTTGACATGCCAATGATTATTGCAGATCTGCAAGGGGCATACTTTTGCTTTTTTAGTTGTATTTTGGTTGTAACTTTTTACTGCTTCCTCTGACATCTTTGGTCTGCGTCTACAGCCTAAGCATGCAGATGCAGATCACTTCAGAGGAGTTTGGTCTGCTTAAACACAAGCAAATTTGCATTATGGTTGGTTTTGACTGGCAGATGTCTGGCAAAATGGTTGAATTGGAGCATGTCAGTTTTGACTACTTTTATTCAGGAGTGGATGGATTTGGATTGAATTTCCTGCAATGTGGTAAGGGGACAGGACCTGTGCTCTGTGAGGGGCTGTTCAGGGCATGGCTGAAGCCCTCATCTGCCTTTTTGGCATGACTTTGCATAGACTGATTTTTTACTGGCCAGTGAATGATGTTACTGAAGAGGAACAGCTCCAAGGACAGTGGCTGAGGCTGTGCATGGGGTGAGGCTGG
>CM031867.1:6159919-6184919 GCA_018697195.1 Certhia americana | reverse complement strand
CTCTGCAGCCACCTGGGATAGTCCAAGGGTGCCAGCTGGTCTGGGGTGTTTTCCAGGGAAGCTGTGTGCCAGGTCCTGGGGCATCCCAGGTGGCAGACTCTGTTCTTGGGGTCTGGCACATGCAGCAGCTACTGGAGACTCCCTCGCTCTGCAGGACTGGGGCAGGAGCTGCTCTCACAGGGGCCAATACTCTGGGATGCCCCTGCTCCCTCCTCTGCCTCTGGGAACCCCACTATAGCAGTGGGCAAGGTTTCCCCTCCTGGAGTTTAGCACAGGGGCAGCAATGAGGAGGTCCTGCTGACTCCAGGGAAGTGTCCCTGTGTGTCCCCAGGGCACGAGGTGGCCCCTGGGGCTGCATCCACCCCTCTCCCAAACCACAGTGGCATGTGGAGAGGCACAGCAGTGGTACAGGTGTCACTAGCAGTGGTGCTGGACTGGTTTGCAGCAGGGCCTGATCCAGCCATCACCAGGTTAATCGATGTCCCCTGACTTTTAGGGCTTTGGATGATACCTGCTCCCAAAGGGCAGGAGCAGCTGCCCCATGCTGAAGTGATTCATCTTGCAACCAACAACTGGTCCTAACAGGGACAAGTTAATGGTGGTGTATTGCCAAAAAACACAGCAAGGTAGAAGCTACACAAAATAAATGCCAGCTGGGATGTCTGAAGCACAAACAAGTAGGAAAAACCTAAGGAGCTGATGACAGTTGTGTCTCTGATAAAATATTTTTGCAAACCCCTTGGCTCCCCAGGAGTTAAAAGGATGTGCATTCCTGTCCTGTTCTCTTTGCTGTCTCTTGCTTACTTATATCAGGAGGGAAAAATGAGAGCAATAGTTTGTCGCATGATCTTGGTGATGCACAGGAGCTTCCCAGAAAGGACATCAGATCAAACACCACAGATTTGCCAGGAGACGTGGACAAATCCTGCCATGGTTTGCTTTGAGTTTTTAAATATCTTGTATTTATCAAAGCAGCCTTATGTATTTGAGATCTCTGAGTGTGTGGGCAGGGCACACACACACAGGGAGGAAGGTTTGTAAATGGGGACTGGTACCTGGCTGGGGAGGTTGTGGTGGCACGGGTGGAAACCATGCCCCAGCCTGAGAAAAGTGATGCCAGCTCTCATGTTTTTCGGGAGCAGTGGAAAAATACTGAGATTTATTCCAGCATCCTGCTTTAGGGACTGTTTATCTCTCTTCATTTATGCATGTAACTCCCAGTGACACTAACTGGACCCTTCAGGCCCCGCCGGTCCCATCCTGCATTTCTGATGAGTGCAGTGTTCACATGGAGGTCTGGGAAGGGTGTCCTGCACGGCTCCTGGGCTGGCTTTGTGCTGTCATTGAGCCTCTTTCCCTGCCTATCTCTGTCCCTGCATCTCTGATGTGCCCAGGGTGAGAGCAGCTATGCCATGGCAATTCAAGAGGCCCTCAAAAGGCAGCTGATAGGGAATAATTATTTAAACATGACACCTCATTCCATCAGAAAGAGTACGTCATTTACAGAGGGCCTGAGCCTTGTCTCCTTGAGATTAGCAGGGGTTTAACATGGAATTGGACAGGAATAGGATGTGCTGCTAAGAGCCACACAATGAAGCCTTTTAGTCCCAGCATTTGGGGGAAAGTCCTGTTGTTCAGAATAAGTCCATGCTCAAGCTTCTGGTTTCCCTTGCTGTGTGTTAGATTTCCATCTGCAACCTGCAGAAATCCTTCTGGCCCCCACTCATCAGTGGGACAAGATTACTTTCTCCCTTTCATGTCTCTAATTCATTTCAAGGAATGAGCTGCATAAGCATGTTTTAAGAATGAACAGAAATTGTGCTGTCATACCCTAGTTATGTCTTGCCACTACTTTTTATTTTCATCATACTGTTTCTGAAGTTCTTTGGGGTTTTTTCTTCTCACTCACTGAGCCAAGTGCAACTGCACAGCAGTGTTACTGGGGGAGGCTCACAGTAATAAATTGGTCTGTAAGGATTCATGGTGCCATTCTTTAATGCCAGGGAGTGTATTAGACACTGGTAAACTGGCCCAATTTGACCTGAGTGGAACTGTCTTAATTTGTTTCCAAGCAGCTTGCTGCCTGCACCTTTAAAATATCTGCTTTACATAGTCAGTGTCAAATGTGTTAGAATAATATTAGCACAGGTAAGTAAAATACCTTTTTATAAGGCTTTAAATCATTCCTGTTACAGTTTAATGTGTAAAGCTACAGATTTTCCCAATTTGTTCGTAAGGTTATGTATCACAGACCTTAAATCATTTAAGGTTTTAAACCTGAGGGGTTCACTCTCAGTCATGAACTGGAAAGCAGATTGCAAGAGACATTGACATGCTGATCAATGACATGAAGCCTCCAAACAAATCAGTACAGGACTTTAAGAGATGAAGCCTTACTGTGTTCTGTCTGTCATCAGAATTTATAAAGCATCTTAGTGAAAGCCCCTTGAGAATCATTCCTAGAATTTTGCAAGTCATGAGCGTGTATGTAAAAGCTGAATTTTTTTAAACACAAGTAGCCTTGTAATAGCATAGCAAAAATGTGGTCTGTGATGTTGGTGTAGGAGTACTAAGAACCTGTTTAGTGAGATAACATCTTTTAGAAATGTAACAGTTTATTATCTTTGTTTCTGTTTCTTGGCTTTTACATTGAGCGAGCTGCAAGTAAACACTAGAAAGGTATATCTTCGAGATTTTAAGACATCAACAAGAGCAGAAATTCCAGACAAACAAGCTGTCACTGTTTTTAGATAATGTGCAACTGAAAACGTTGGATGGGACCTATGTTTATCTGCAGCAGTCCAGGAATTTGCTGTTCCTATGTGTTCAAATATAGTAACTGAAATTCACTTATTTAAATTCTAAAATGGTATGGGCCTTCATAAATGGGATCTGAATCTTATTTGGATGTAATTTCATGTTTAGGAAGACGAAATCTGATGACAGGGGTTTCCTTTATCCAGTGACAAAAGGTTTTTTTACTTGCTACAGTCAACATCGTAGGTGCTTCTCTTGACTTTTGCAATGTTTTTTTTTTCTCATGTAGATGTGTTTTCCCATTGATATGGGGT
This sequence comes from Certhia americana, assembly GCA_018697195.1. Lineage (NCBI taxonomy): Eukaryota > Metazoa > Chordata > Aves > Passeriformes > Certhiidae > Certhia > Certhia americana. The sequence goes on along the minus strand of CM031867.1, from coordinate 6,181,848 downwards.
GCCTTGTACCTGCCCACCATCCACTCAGCTCAATAGGAAAGTGTCTCATGAGAGGACAGGCTTTGCTGTTCAGGGCTTATAATTCAAATGTAAACCCAGAGATAACTGGCAGTAAAAGAAATCTGGGCATGAGAAGAGAGCAGGGAAGAATGTCTTCCTAAGTATGAGAAACAGCAGTGATTACTGCAGGTTAGGTGGTGTGGTTTGCTGTAGAAATGTGAGTTTTAAAGAAGGGGCTTGAAGCTTTGATTGGGGTAATTCTCCTGTGTCAGGAAAATTGTATGGCAGAATTATCACTTGGAAAAGGTTTTGAAACACGTGGCAAATGCTGGTTCAGTCTGCCAGCAAGGAGGGAAGCAGTGGGATTTGGGAAACCTTATGGTGAACCATCACAATGGCAGTGAGCAGCCTGTGGGTGGTGTTGTGGGGAACCAGAGGGGATACAGGAGGTGGTGTGGACAGAGTGGGACACTGCAGGAGCACTTTGCACTGCATGGAATCCTGATGAGGTGGAGACCGCAGAGATCTTAGAGGATACAAGTGTTGGATCAGCATTGCACTAAGGGAGGGCTGTGCTGCTCAGTAGTGAACTTCTGTTTTCAGGTTTATTTCATACTCTTTTTGTCATCAAGAGGAGGCCTCAAAATCACTGTTTACCCTTCAAGCCAACAAATAGTGTTGAGCAACAGTGTGGTCCTGTCGGTGCTGACCAATTTAAACCAAATGCAGGCCAGTGGCCAAGATCCTGAATATTTCCCCCAGAAATGAAGGCTGCAATTTTGCCCACACTGGCTACCACAGCCTGCCACTGCAGGTCTCAGAGCTGCCAGTGCTTCTCTGGGCAATCAGTGCTGGTGAGGTGAAACCCTGAGGCTGTGGGGCTGGAACTGGGATTTCAGTGCCTGCTGTATGAAAGAGTATGGTTGATGTAAATGTACAAAGTGTACTATTTGGAAGTGACCTTTAATTTTATTTGTTAGTCATTCATAGGAATAAACATAGTTAGAATTCTCAGTCATAAATTCTTCAGATTATAGCTTCAGTCGAGCGAACTTTATTTTGCTTTAAGAATGCTCTTTGTTTTTGTTTCTATTTTGCTTACTAATGTAATGGCCCTAAATTCACTACTGACAAATATCTTGGAAGTATTCTGCTTGGCTTTTACTGCTGGCTCTTATCTCTTTTAAGTAGAGTTTATTAGATGAGATCATCTACAAAGGACTTATTTCTGTTATAAAATGGAATTAAAAAAAAGTAAAAATACAATTAGTAGCTGTTCTCTTTTTACTCAGTTTGAAAGATTAGAATATCAATGTCAAAGAGAATAACTGGGTTTCTGGAGTATGCTATGCAACTTTTGTTTTATTCTGTTTTGTCCTCTTTTGGTCTACTGTCTAGGGGAAAGGATCAGAAGAATTTCATTCTGTTCTTCATCATTATCTTGAGAGGAAGTTTTCCCTCTCAAAACAATCCAGAACTGAAAGAAGTTTTCAGTTCCAAATATGAAATGACCACCAAACACATACATTCTGAAAGCTAAAAATTAGAAGGTGTTAATCCCATTAATGTAATTCTTAATGCTCTCTGCTTTCCTGTAGATTGCTTGAGGTGGTATTGTAATATTTTAATGTAAATGTCTGATTCAAACACTGAATTTTTGCATATTAAATTTCTCACAGGTTTTATTTTTCCAGTTGTGACCTTCAGTACCCATCCTGTGTCTTTTAAGAATTTCCTCATCCAGGGAACAGATTCGTTGGCTTAAGAATAACTGGTAAGAATACTTATATTGTTCTTATAACATTTTCTTCTGCTCATGGATCTGAGGCTAGCTTTGTTTTTCCAAATTTAAAAAAAATAATAATGTAAAATGAGGTACTGAAATTAGATTTTTAAATCTGTTCTCACATTTTTTTATGCCTTCAAGAATATTATGTCTGTGTCTTGCAAAACTTTTTATTGTAGTTCTTTCAGGTTGTAGTGAGCTACAAATAGATATTTTTCAAGAAAAAATTCTGCTTGGTAAAATCATGAGCATTCATCTTTATGCCGTTGATATGTAATAATTGTGTTGGGGATGAATCATCATTTATTACTTTATCATCAGACTGCTGATTTAAAAAAACCCATGACACTCCTGATTAAATTCATTTTATCATTTTTTGGTTGTTTTTTTTTTTTTTTCTTCCCGTAAGTTCAATAGAACATCTCATGCATATTATTAAGAACCATATTCTGTCGTATATTAGCATGAGAAGAACACCCATGAAAATCAGTGGGTGGAGGGGTGTACTACATTGTATATGTGATTTTCCTCTGAGCTATTCCAGTGCAGTAGAAGAAAAGCTCCTGTAAAGTCTGAGAAATCAGATTGGTGTGGAAATAAGTGTGAAATCAAAATTGGGTTATTTGGCCCTCAGTTTGAAATAAAAGTCTAGCTTCCTAGGAAATAACCAATAATTAATTCCACATTCCACATGCATTAATTGATCCTTAAATCAAAATTTCTGATAGCTTCTGCTCCCAAATCAAATTCTTATGTTATTTCTTTCTTTTAATTGTTATACTGGGTTGTCCATTCCTTTTTATATCTTGTGAATTAGTAGAAACCCTGTAATTCAGAGGAATTGTGCTGATTTATAGCTGATGTGAGAGGATATCCAGGCATATTAATGCTCCAGTACTGCAAATGCATAAGCAGGTATTGAATTACTGATGCTAATGGAATTACTCACGTGAGTAAAGTTAAGTAGAGACGTAAGTGTTTTCAGGATTGATGTCTGTACTTATGAATTTATATCATTTAAGAGTATGGCTCACAATTTTTAAAACTTACTAATTGAATGTGAGCTACTGGATTTTATTCTAGACAATTGACTTGAAAAGAATTACGGTGACTTGATTCTAGAATAATTCCATCAGCTACAGAGAAGATATGTGCATTTTCTAATGCTGTAAATAAGGATGTAGATTGACCAATTCACTCCACTGATCCCCACTAATATCAGGAAATACTTGCCAGAGTAAAGGAGGAGCACAGGACCGGACAATTAGTGATACAAATGGTTTCAATCAAATGGTTAAATAGCTCAGCAAAGACATGGTTCGTTTTGTAATAGCATTTGGAATCCAAATAAAACCATCTGAGGGATGTGCTGTTTGTTGTGATGTTAATGCACAAAACAGAAAACTCTCAATATGTCTTGAATTTCAGGGGGGTGTTACAAAGCCATTATATGTTTAAAAAAAAAAAAAAAAAGAAAAAATTCCAAGCCCACAAACTTAAAATACACATGCAGAAGCTCATACTCAATTCTAATTAACAAAGCTTACCTTTCTCTTGACCATAGAGGTCATCATGTAAACTATTTAAATTGATAGTAATATTATGCAGCACGAAATTAATTTTACATTGTATACAGTTTTTATTGTGACTTTATCTTGTTTCAAAAGTGCTTACTTTCTGATTTTGTGGATATTACTGACTGGATTACTTTTATTTTGGTTTTTACACAACAGTTATATTAGAAATTTGCTGTTTTATTCTTACCTTCTTAGTAAAAATCCTTTTATCACACAATGGGTAATTTATATCCATTACCAGCCCTTTCAATCCTTTTCAGTGGTGCTGTCAGTGCCTTTGGCACAGTAATGATTAATGTGATCTAATAATAGTGTGCCATTATATTACCTTAGTAAAACATGTACCAACATCCTATTCAGATCTACCAAATTCATAGCTTCCTATAATATTTTTGTTGAAAGACAGGATTACTATTTTTCAAAGCGGAATTTTTTTTTTTTTTTTTCCTTTAACATATTTAATGAAATTCACAATTCTTTGCCATGGTAATCTTTGTGCATGCATTTGGGCTTGATGGGTGAATATTATATCATTCTGCATTATTGTGATTTGTTAGGCAAATTGTTTGACACATAAAGGAAGATATACATTACATTGTTTTGCTTTGTTAAGGATGCATTTTAAGCGTTCAGTACCTTCTGATTATTCTGCTGTATTTATCATAGTGGGTATATCTAGACTGTAGTAAGCAAGAATAAGTATTTGGGCTAAAATGTGTCTTTTTCTACATTCTAACCCAGATACTGCCACATTCTGCAAAAGGCAAACTCTCAGCTCCTCTGCCCAGCAGAACCAGTCTTGGTTCCAGTTCCTTTGCTGTGGTGCTTGCTCTTTGGCACTTCCTTGCTCTTTTTTTTGCCAGTAGAAATGTACAGAATGGTGCCCAACTGTGAGCTGGAAACAGGGATCATGCTTGTAGTTTTCAACCCAAGGTAAATACATCTGAGAGCCAAAGCCACACGTATCTGCCCCCTACTTGATTTTCACCCAGATACAGCATTGCTTGACCCCAAGCTCCAGCTGTAAGGCACTGCCAGTTCACCCAAGAGGCAGAGAAATGGCCAAGAGAACACATATTTTGGTAATAAGGGACATTGGTGCTTGTAGAAGTGTGGGGGTGTTGTGTGTGACTGACAGCTTTCAGTCATTCCAGTTAGGCACTGATGGGTGTGTGGAGGGTTTTGGTGCTGCTCTTACATCGAGCACTGATTCCCCCATTCCTCTGCAGCAGGACTTTCCAGTCTTGGGGTCATCTCTTTAATAATGTTACTAATCAGCATGGCTGAAGAGTTGGGATAACATGGCATCCTTGGCTGTTATCTTAAATCTTGAATCTCCATCACCCCAAGATGTCATTATCGCAGTCAGGGAGTCACATACTTAACACTGTCACAGCAAAATCGAAATGAAACAGCATGTCCACATTTTAACTCTACTTTGTGATGTTTGTTAAATACATACTCTTACTGTTTCATCATATCACAATAAATAATGAATGAGAAAAATATTTTAATCTTGTCAATACTGAGAATGTCTAAAAACAAGCAAAGTGTGTGCATGCATTTATGTGGATTCCTTATTTGATTTAGGCTAAGTGATACAGCTGTAACATGATTTGAAATATGCAATCAATGTAAACGAGGAAAAATATTTTGAAAGCAGTATATAAACTGTGTGGTTCCTTAGACATATTTTTAGGAAAAGGAAAAAAAGATTATGATTGTCATACCATGTAACAGTAATACTGCCACTGGAAATATATGCAGCAGCTTTTTTTTTCTGCCACGGTAAAGACAATCTTAAGTCTTGGTCATTTAAATCAAAGACATTCTCATCTCTTCCACATAGCTGATTCTTCATGACATAACAAGAAATGAAGGGGAAAATAAAGCCTGAAATCTTGGTTTAGCATTGCATTCAAAAGGCTTAAAGAAAGTTCCAAAAGATGGTTCCCTGTTTTTAGTAATAAGTAGTTGTGTACAAAATAGAAAAAAACGCTTTTACTCTCCAGAATTAGTTTACTAATGGAGATATAATTATTTAAAGCCCTAACTGAGCTGTGCCAGTCTTGAATTAGAGATGCCTTAGGTTGGACTGTGTATTGTGCAGATTGCATTATACCTTACTGCTTTATAGCTCCTGCATCCTGCAGTTCTACCAGTCAGGGCCAAGCTGAAATGAAAAATGGTGACTTTCTTTTTTGAGCTAAGAATAGAACGGTCAATGAAATGTTTCTCCCTCGTTTCTCCACATGCAACTCAAAATAGATGTAGCAGACTGCAGAATAGACTATCTCAAATGGTCTAAAGCATTTTCAGCGTCTGGTTGGTTGTTTTTTGATATTGTTCCATGCAGTGAGAGATTCTTGTACAAAGTGCCAGAGGCATCAGGTTCCTCAGGATAGTTTTGTGTCTCTTTCATAAAGAAAAGAGTAAAGTAGGATTGGAAGTCAGTGAATTGGCCAGCCAAGGATTATTTCATCTGCACATCTGTCCATCTTCATTCTGATGGGACAGAGTAGGATGTGTCATCTCTGGGAGTAGGACTGTTTGGAGGAGGGAGGAGAGGACCCTGATGCAGCTGCACAAGCTGTTAAAGAGCCCCATTACAGTTCACTGCCCTTCTTTGAGCTCCTGCCCCTGTTGCTGTACTGTGATCCTTAACACACTTGGGCAGGTTAGGAAGTGGCTTCTTTTATGTGACTCTGAAAGGAAGGCCTCCCAGTAAGCAGAGGAAGGGGAATAAAATAAAATTAAAGAATCTTGGCCTAGTCTTGAAAGATGGAGAAGCAGAAGAGGGAAAGTATTTTTGGCTTTTAAGGCTAATTTTACCTCTTGTGAAGCCATCAAGTCAATGAGTAGAAGTGGCAACTGGCAGTTCTTGGGTTATATTACTCGCCACTGGATTATTGTGTGGCTTTAGTAATGAAACATAAATGTTCTCTCTGTTCCCCAGTGGGCATAATACCATTTACCTGTCTCAAAAATGCTTTGTAATTTAATTAACACTTGGAGTGCTCTTTGAGATCCTTAGATAAAAGCAGGCAAAATGAGTCAATTGTTACAGAAATCCCAATTTATCCCCATTTAAAAAAAAATTACACTCTGTCTTGACTTTTTCAAACCTCAGATAATGTTTGATAGGAGTTTTGGGCTTTGTTCTTACTGGTCCTTGGAGTCACTTATTCTTAGTGATTTGCATAGGCACGGTGTAGGTATTACTTTTTTGTTCAACAGAGTATTTTGGTGGATCATAAATTACCAGTCCCTGTGCTGGGAATCTGCTTCTGAGAGAAGCATACATTTTCAGAGGAGAATTTGAGTCGTGCTAGCTAAGTTCTGCATTATTCTTTAGTATATACTTTTCATTGTTTTAGGGGAAAGATTTCTTAATTTTTGGTTGCGCACTGGATGTAATAGCTTGGTTTTTGTTTCATGAAGTTAAGCTATGTGTTATTGATAAATTGCACAAGAGATGTATTGTAACTACAGCTCTTCCACAATTGTGTTTCATTACCACATCCTGTCCTGGCCAGATCACTCAGCAGTGACCAAACCAATTCCTGTGTATAGAAAATTGCTGCCTAGAAGTACACCCTGATCTGCCTTTGATTGAAATAATTGTATATATACTTCTGCTTTGTAAGCCAGCTGAGACATTAGGTTGATTTTTGCATCTGCTCTGACCCCCAGTAAAGAAGATTATTTTTCAGCATGCAAAAACACTTGCAGCAGGTAAGCTGCTGCTTGATCCATCCATACTTTTCATCTTATATTGGTAACAGCCAGGTCCTTCTCTCAAATCCTAAAGCCCAGCTCATTGCTCCTGGGTACCTCATTCATTCTCACACTTTTTGCTCTGCAGCTTCACACATTCATGTGGGTTTTGCTGCCTACCCCTCACTTTTCTTTTCAGAGTCTGTGGAAACAGCACACACATACCTGGATACAGCTGGGCTCAAAGTAAGGTTCTTGGCAAAAAGTCTGTGTTCATATATTTTCTCCCTTTTAATCTACTTTCTGCCACTGTCTTATTTTAACTGCTCAAAAGCAGTTTAAACACGCTCTTAGATAAGAAGATAATCTCAACAAGCATCTTACCACTAGCAAAAATGTGGCACACCTGTTTGCATATAGGCTTGATGAAATATCTCAAAGTTTTGCTAGCAAGTCTGCCATTCCCTTCTGGTATTAAAAGCTTCATTATCTTGAAGTTCTAAGTTGCATTGTTTGTGTAACAGCACATAATAAAACCTAGAAGGGAGTTTATATTTTGTTATTTCCTTCATCTTCTCCAGCAGTTGTTTCAGCAGAACCCTTTTGCTTTTTGCTTTGATAATTTAAATAGACAGTCTGATGCAGTTGTGACAAACTGAGGGCTGACTCTCAGCTCTTGTAGAAATCTAGCAAAATCAAGTAGCTCAAGATCTGCCACTGCGTTTCCAGTATGTTAGAGTAATACAAGCTCCATTTATCAGAAACTGTTAATCTTTTTTCTGACTTACATCTGACTTGCCTTCTGTATAAATATTACTTTTATTTCACTTTTAAAAGCATATTCTACCACAAAAGAACTGGATAAAAGGTAGAGATGGAGCTGTTTGTGAAATTTATACCTCTGCCCAGCTGTAGTGCCAGGTAGCAGTGCTGGGAGAAGGTGCAAATGTGCAGTAGCAATGTGGACACCTGTGCACGTGTGCAGGACTTTCCATCTTGCTTTAAGAACAGGTAGAAGTATGCAGCTCAAACAGTCAGAAAGCAGAAGTTTCTCTCCTTTTCTCCCTCATGTCCTTTCCCTGAAATATTACATTTTTACTGCAAGTGTGGCTGGATAAAAATAGAGCACATCTTAACGCTCTTAATAAAGATCCCAAGTGCTGCTTTGAATGGACATTGTCCTGTGAGCTCAACATTAGAGGAAAATTCTTGAGTTCCTTTTCTTTCCTGTGGGTAACTGCACATTGCATAGCTGACCAAATATGCCAAGACTATGGAAAAAGAGAAAATAGCAAGATGACTATTTCCCCAAAACAGTAAACACACATTGCAGCCTGGCTTCTTATTTGAGAATGCAAGATTTTACTTTTTGAATAACTACTGTATTTTAACAATAGGCATCAAGTGGTTGCTATGTGATACACAACAGTGTTTTTCATGAACTTTTGGCTGCTGAATAAGCCCAGAAAATATGGGTTCTTACCCTTTAGTTTTCTGGGTCAATTCATTTTGCACAAAGGAGAGAATGATAATTTGAGTTGTAGGCAGAGAATGTTTTCTTCACATGGTAGGGAAGATGAAAGCTGTTTTTATTTGATTTCTTTTTAAATTAAAAATTATAATTTTTTATAGAGTTACAAATAATTATCTTATTACTAAAGGCATCCCATAAGCTTGTTAGAGTCTTTCTCCGTAAAATAATTGCTGATTGTCGCTGCAAACTAAAAGTGAGGGAGATTGAGGGGAAACATATAAATATATATGTAACATGTATGTGTGGAAGCATTTTTTCAAAATGTTATTTGATTGCCTCAAAAGTAAAGACTTAGGCAAATGCTCTTTGTTAGGTGGTGCTGGCTAGTTATAGATCATATAGAGCTGTTTTCTGAACTGCTGTTGTCTAAATGCTCAGCTCTTTCCTGCTTATGGGTCAGAGAGGACAGTGTCTATCAGATTTAGTTGGCTTCCTGATGGGACACCACATTGAGGGTGCTTTTATGTTCTTATCTTCCATTCTTCTGTTGTTGGAATCCCATGGAGCAGGATTTCTGCAAAGTGTGGATCTAAAATATGCGTGAGAGCAGGGGCTGGCACTCAGTAATGGGAGGGGAGGGGGCAGGTGAGGTGGCAGAGGAGCAAGAGGATGTCAACAGCTGCTGGGAATACACAGAGGAGCAGCATTAATGGCACCTGATGTGGAGGGAGAAGGAAGACTCCAGAGATAAGGATAAAGATGAATATTTGGGACAGAGGAAGAAGGGCATTCAAGTTATGCAAAAGAAGGGAGACAAATGATTTCTAGCTGTGCAAAGATACATGAGAACTGTACTTGTCTCTAGTTTCTCAGTGCTAAAATACTCATTTTATTGCAATTAGCTCTGGAATAAGTACACTCACAGGGGTCTACACATGAAGGCTTTGGCAGAGATAGAAGGACTTGGTTTGGAGAAGAGTGAAAGCTGAAAGAGTATTGCTGAGGACAGCTCCATCGAGTTGAAAGGCAAAGAGGATGGGTGGAAGGTTTATCATGCTCTTCTGCGAGATGCTTTTAAGCCACGAGCTGTTCTGTCCTGTAGCAGAGGAGGACAGGCCTTTGTTTAGTCTTGGCCAAATTAATGGAGCACACAATCTATGTGGCAGGTTCATCAAGGCTCTGGAGGGCAGCTGGCTGAACTGTGGATGGATGTATTGCTGGCTATGGCTGGTGTTATACTGGATTTGGGTTTTTCAAGGATAATACAGTTGTGATTACTCTTCCTTTTGCTGTCTGTGTATGACAACATCCATCACTGCTCATCCATCCACTGAAGTGTCACAGTGAGACGTGTTTGAAAATGACAAAGATGTACAAATTTCATCTGAGCATTGTGGCTGTTCATTCTCTAAGGCTCTGTTCTTAGCCCCTCATCATGCTGCCAAAAACACAGCTCTAGAGCAAGCTCCAGAAAGGCTTCATTCAAAGCCATATCTCCTCTAATCTGGACATAACTTCAATCAATTCTCACAGTGGCTGTAGTTCTCCATTTGTGTAATTTACATAATTCCATTAGGTTGAATAAATTTACACAAATTTGTGCCTTCTTCTGCCAAGGAGGTTTGTGTTGGTTGTTATTGCTTTGGGAGCTTTTGAGACTAGCCAAGCTCTTTCTGCATGCAGTCATTGTGGCAGATACCAGCCAGCAAAGCACTCATATTTCACCTTAAATATTTCCTTATTGAGAAGAATGAAGGAAGTTACAGCACAACATGTTGTAACATGCTGACAATGTTCAGAAAATTCTCATCTCCCCTCTGCATTTTCCCAGTTGCCCTCCTCTTAAAAGCACCTATAACCTCTTTTTGGTTAAGTTCATTCCAAATGCCATTTTGAGGGAAATACCTTTTCTCTTTGGTCTCAGACACAGCAACACCCCTGCCCCGCAGATGATAATAAGGATTGCTTACTCAAATAGAAAGAAAAATTCTTTCATGGATGATATTTTTATTTTATTACATGTTCCATGTAAAGCATTTATCATTGGATTAATTTTCCCTCTCAAAGTCATATCAGACACAAAGCTGTCTTCGGGGCTATTTCTTCTAGTTCACTGGACAGCTGTTCTGCCTGAAAAGAAAGAAAAGATCATATATCAATCAAAGACTTCAGGAGAATCCTTATGTTCTTTATCTAATAGGAAAATCCTAACTGCGAGTTCTTGATCTTCTGACTTCTGCTTTTTCAGTTTGAAGAACTGCATTGATATATGTTGCAAGACTATCTGTTGGGCTTATTTTTTTTAATGTATCTTTTGTGTGTCGTTTTGATGCTTGGAGGGTGTTACAAACTCATCTTCACTGGTGACAGCCACATCATAAGCAAACAATTTTCTTACCCCCGTGACTCGATTCATCCTCTTCTGAATGTCACTATGGGCAGAAATTAGTGCTACTTAGCAGAAACAAGGTTTTCTACTCTGCTGGTGCTGAACTACTGATTTCCAGTGGAAAAAGACTAAAGGGCTGAGAGATGTACCCAACCTGCAGTGCCCTAAACTGGTGCAGATGTCTGTATTTTGAAGTAATTAACAGGGATTTTTAATATTTTATAGCTAGTCATACATGTACCCTAGTTTGCCATACTAATTTAATAAAGATTCAAAGTACATTAGAGTTTCTGGTCTTTAGAAAAATATTCAGAATACTTTATAAAATTTACTAAAAGATATGTATATGCAGTAGCAGAATTGAGATTAGTGTGTGTTCTTTCATCTGTAAGTGTGGGGTGAGACACAGAAGTGAACTTGGATGCTCCCTTTCAGCCTAGCAGTGATTATCTTCCAGAATGGAAACCATATCCTCTAGGCAGGGCTTCCTGGCCGTGTTGTGAGCTGAGTGTCAGAGCATGTTTGCACTGCACAGGTACACTGGAACCAGGCTGGAGGCTGACTTGGAGAACACAGGAGCCCAAGGAACTATTAACCAAACTTGGATATTTTTGCACAAGGGAAAAAGAAAGGCAAACTCAACTCCAAGAAGATTTTTGTGTGCACCTGTTGGTGCCCATTAAAGCAGTCTGTTACATGTTCATGCTACATTGGCATTCGATGCCCAGACAATGCCATGTGGGGCTCAGCAATATAAAGATTTGCAGTGTTTTGATGTGTTTTCCTGAAAGAGACCCTCTGTTCTCTCAGCCAGCAGACCTTGACTTTGGTAAGGTCTTGCAAGGGCTGTCTGGCCTGGATTCTTTTATGTAGGATTGCAAGTAAAATTAAGGCATGACACAGCTAATTATGCAGTGGAAAAGAGGTATGAGAAAGGAAAGATGTGCCAGCATAATTGCTGTAAATTCTTGTATTTACATATAGTTAAAGTCATCCTGGTCCAAAATTTCCCGAAGCAAATGAATTTATTGATTCTAAGCAGATCTTGGATCATATCGCTTGCCACATTGGATCAGAATATTGGGCCATCAATTGCCATTGATTATGACCAGGAGCAGAAGATTTAGAAGAAGAGGCAAGAAACCTGTGATCAGTCATTGTAGAATAAGCTCTCCTTAAGGATGTTGTAATTATAAGCAGGACGCATGGCCAGTGTGCAAACTGTGATAGCTCCAAACAAAGAGAAAACAATGGGGATGATTTAATTCTCTTTCGCTTTGAAATAATATAAAAAAAATCAGTTTTATTTAATCAATAGACTCTGGGGTTTGATGTATGGATGAAAACTTACAATCAGTAGAATAATACTTCTGGTTAAGCACTTCTCATCAGGAACTTGTTTGACCTGTGAGCTGCTTCATTTTTTAAACTTAGATGTCTCTATTATAGAACTTCTAAAGATTGTTGCAGTGCCAGCATGGGGAGCGTGTGTGTGTGTGCTTTAATACGGATGCATTTTGTAGGAGAGGAGATAAACCTTTTTCTTTGTACACAGACACATACATGATTTATCAAACATATTGTATTACTCTGACTTTACAGTAAAACGTACAGTGGATGTGAATTACTCTATCTGTGAAGGATTAGAAACTCTGATGTTCTGTCTTGTATTCAAGAAGAGGATTACTCTGTAGATAACGTGCAGATAATTTACTTCTAGTGAGACAGTGTAGTTTAAGGACCAAAAAATCAACTTTCTTTAGGCAAAAGGAATAGGAATTGATATGGAGAAATGTAGGGCAGTTGACCACTCATGGGAATTTCAAGAGAACATCAGAAATATATATCATTATATGTTTATTGAACAGTTGACATTTGCATCTTGCTTAACTGGTCTTTTGATTAAAAAAAAAAAAATTAAAAATATGTTGTAGACGCCATGTACCTTGAAATTCACCAATTTTATTGCATACATTGGCGTGATTGGCAGCATTACATGCCAGCAGCTCATTTGAATATGAAACATCTGTACATTATTATTTAGGGATTTTTCATCTGTTGATTTTAGAAATGAGGATTTTATGAGTCCTTGCATGCATAATTGTGTGTTACTTATATACAGAAGCAGTCAGTAATGAAAGAATTGGCCAAAAACATACTGTATATGGTTTTGTGATTAAGACAGGAAATGCAGTGTATAAAGAAATACAATATGCACTGCATTTGATTTTAGGTGTGGCAGCAACAATTATGATTTCATAACATTGGAAGTAACATGACAGTTCAAAAGCACAGTGAGAAGATTATGCTTTCTTATACACAGCAATGTAAATTCTTAAAATAACAATGTAATTTTTACATTTTTCACTGAATATCAAGATAATCCAATTTAGAACAATTTATTCTCAACAGGTATGGTAAAAATAGATATATCATTCTGGAGCGTGGTATAATACATTAATTTTTATGAGTGAGTTATGAAGATGTACAACTCAAGACCTAGGATAAACATCATATTCCTTAATTAATCCATTACATTATGGCACATGTGTGTCACTTTTATTACCCTAAAATGAAAAATGTTGGGGAAATAAAAAAAGCCTAGGGTTTTTTTTTTTCTGTATTAGAAAACCTTTCTTCTAAAATCATAAAAACATAAAATCTAATGCAGCAAACACTATTAATGAGTTAAAAATCTAAATTCCTTGAAGACTTGTAAGATAAAGAGCCATCATCTTCTGGTAATCATTCAAATAACATTCTTAGCTCAAACGTATTAAAGCTTCTGCATGCAGTTTCTATATGTTTAAATGAATCCAGACAACTGAAATTCCAGCTAGAGAATGCTGGTGAAGCTGTGATTGAGCAACAATATAGAAACATAGTGGAAAATGAAGGGGAAAAAAAAAATCATCTGTGCCTTTAATATCCCAAAATGCTGTGATGTTGGTTCTCATAAATTCAAAAGCCACCCATAGAGATCTACAATGAACCTTTCTGTTGTATGGGTCTTATCCTAGACAAGATTCTCCCTTTTGCTCTAGCACAGAGCTCCAGTAATCTGGTGAGGTTTTTTAACAGATAGGAAACTCATAATTTTTAGAATAAGGGTGGCAAAAATGTCCCCTTTGCCTGAGTGCCCTGGCCTCAGTTTAGGAAGCAGTTCCCTTTTTCTCTGAGTGTGGGTGGGTATCGCATTTTAACCACAGAGTTTTATTTACAGATTGGAATGAATATTAGGCTTGTAATTGTGAATATTTTGTATTTGCAGCAAAGGGTCTACGAGCACATTGGTCACCTGTTGATTAAAGAATTAAATCTCCCCACGCTCCAGCCAGGTAAGTGGCAGCAGCCCTGCAGCTCTGGGTGCCTGTGCTTTGGGGAGGAGGGGGGATTTTCTAAACAGTGATCACTGGCAGAGCTGTCCAGGGCATCTCTTGGAACAGACATCACATCTCCCTCTGTTCCTGGTCAGAAACTTCTCAAAGCAATTTATCTCTTGGTTACCTGATATGGGAGCTGTTTTCCCAAAATGTGGCATTTCAGTTGTATTTAAGTGTTAGAGCTGGGCGCTGAAACATTCACCTGCATCTTGTCTACTGCACTGTATTGGAACTTCTTAATATCAAACCCATAAGATTATGAATGTGTGCTTTATGAGCCTAAGAGCAAATGATCTTTTACATATCTATGTGAATACATTTTCACGTGATTTTACAATGCTAGGTTATCTGTCACTATTTGTCATTTCTAAAATCTGATACTAATAGAATTTAGTATTTGCCATTTTACATTAAAATAGGAAAAGGCATAAGACAACACAAACCAAAACACTATTAACGAAAAAAACAAATTAGAGATTATTGTGTACTGAAGACACGAAATTTAATACAAATTAGCACAATACAAAGAAATATGTTTTTCTGCTATCTCAGTATTAGAAGAATAGCTCTGCTTTTCTCCATATGTCTGTGTCACCAGGTTGTTATTTCTTTTGTTTAGTCATATAATAGAATGTGTTGAGACATATTATACTCAACTTGTGTAACAGCCTACAAATACTGATTGCAGTTTGAGCTTGTTATGGAAAAGTATTGCCCTGTGGATTGAGAAAATGACCAACAGCGGACTATAATCTATGAAGCTGAGAGTAAAATTGCCAACTAGAGGTCATTTTTCAAACCAAGGGGCAATAGTTTTCTACTATAAACTGAATATTACAGTCAGTATATGTTTTATTAAACCATTTCAGAAACTTGGGAGCAGTTTCATTTAAACTTCTTACTTGATGTGGCTCAGAGAACAGGCCCAGGGCAGCCCACAAAAGAGGCCTAGTGCAGTCTCTATAATAAATATTCTGTATACTCAGTAATTATGAAGGCTTTAGGGTCTTTATGGTGAATGGCCATATTCTGCCACCATTCTGAATCCTTTGCAGCAATTGAAGTCATTAAGATTTGTGTATAAAAATGAGTGCAGGCTGCAGTTTCTCATTGTAATACTGTGACAAACTCGAGCCGAACTATACAGAACAGCCAATTATGGCTATTGCAGTCTAAAAGATTAAAAGGAACATGACTCTTCCTCCTCCATATCTTCTTACTGTTTTTCTTCCCCACTGAAGTATGGAGATGATGGCACTCATAAATGGGTGATTGTCATTAAGAGGATTTCCACTCCAGAATAACAGAAATGACAATAAACATGCTTGGGCAAATTGAAGCCTTTATCCTCCCCTATCCTCCCCTATAACACACCTCTATGGATCATAGAGGGCTCTGCCACCCTCTGCCTGGGAACAGAGGTGTTTCCTGCAGCCATTGCTTGGAGTGACTCTTAAATGTTAATATCTTCTCAGTACAAAACTGTCAGTGGTCTCCAGGTTTTAAGAGTGATGGGGAGTTTTAGCTTCTCTGCAAAAGTGGGGTGCAAAGAAATATCCGGAAAGGACTACAGTGGCTTGGGCAAAAGGAAGTCAAACAAAATATTTCACATTTTTCTTGGGAATCCTTGATGAAAAAGTCTTGTTTAGAGCTCCATGGGGGTCTTCTCCTTAGCTTCTTTTGGAGGCTTCTATGTCAGTTTGTCTACTTGCAGGATTTCTGATTTTCTGTTTTGGGGCAAAGCTCAGGGTCTGATCCTGGTTTTGCAGCATAACCATATCACAGACCATACTACTATCTTGTTCACAGCACACATATTTAAATGCCTGCATGTCTAAGTTGGAAATTCACATGTCACAATCATGCCCGTAAATTGTGTGTCCTCGCAGCCATAATTGGAGATTTCTATCTGAATTGCCAGATTATGGCATAGTTACAGCTAGAACATGGGCAAATTAGGAGCAAAATATGTTTTTCTACTTGGAGTTTTTAAAAGCCAGACCTTATAGCCATATGTGTGTATATATTATACAGACACAGACATAATTTTCAAATGGTCATAATTTTAAAGGTCTACATAAAACTTCACCTCAGCATGGGTGATAGATTAGAGTAATAAAAAATGGAGCAGCAAAAGTCCTGTTGTACATCTAGTCCATCTTCTTGACATTACAGGATTGTTCCCTACAGGGTACTTCCTGATACTTTGTCCTGAGCAGGTTTAAATGTCCCAAGCAGTGAAGTTCCCACTAAAGTTTGACATACATAATTCAAAGGATATTTTTCTGACCCTCTATCTTAATTTGAACAGTTTACCATGATATGTTGGTCATAACTTCAGGGACCTGTCCTGTGTGTATCTTGCTGCTTCCAGGCTTCTAAATATTTGCAGAAAATCTCCATAAATTACTTTGGTATTGACCATGACATTTCTCTCATCCTCCACCTAACACTGTCACTGGGCAGATTGTGAGGGTTTTTAAGACTGGGCCAAATGAAAATAATGCTATTAATTTAGTGCTGCATGTATTGCCTAATATATACACACTATATATACGATTATGTATCTAGTCTGTGTTCATTTCTAGGAGGATGTTGTTTAGAGGACTGTCTGATTGTATTGGGCTTCTGCAAACATATAATTAATCTCATTTTTAGCAATGCTTAGCTACAAGCTGATGGTGTAGAAATATAGGGTTATTAGTTTCTAGAACATTTTTATTATGCACTTTCTATTTTGATTGACAACTATTAATATTTTAAAATGACAGAACTAAAACTTATGCTGCCAGATAGCATCAAATGTAATGTACACTAAGTAAATAGAAGCATGTGAGCAGGATAATATTTATTGTATAGCTACACAGCAATGTGTAGGAGACTAGAGAGAGAATTATTCTTCAAGAGGGATATTTGATATTTTACGCTCTTTAGAAATACAAACATAGGACTGAACTTTGTACCCTGTTTCCTCAGGGTAGCATGCAGATTTTATCATCTATACTGGATGGGTTGTTCTTGAAAGATTCCATTCTTCACCTTCCTTTCTCTTAAATTGTCTGTATAGGAGATGAAGGGGAGAAGATCCTTCCAAGATGAATTTTATGGCTCTTCTGCTTTACCATATGATGGTTTGTCTTGTAGCTACAGCTGAAATTTCTGTTGAACCCTTCATATCCAGGCTTTTCCTGGAGAGCTTGACTGTCCAAGTCAGATCCTGTGGGGGGAGAGGCACAGTCAGAAGTGTTGTGCAATAAGAGGTTCATGAGGAGAAAGACTGTAGCCACTGTGTTCAAATCAGGTTGCAGTTTCTCATTTGGGGAGAAAAAAACTAGCCAAGCAAATAGTCATTTTGCCTTTAGAACAAAAAGAATAGTTACTATGAAGTACATGCAAATTCCCCATGTATTTCTAGTGAATATTTAGTATAATGCAATTAGAGGCAGGGCAAGAATTACATAGCTTTAAAAAAAAAAAAAAAAACGAATGAAGAGGCTCCAATTTTCATGACATAATTCACCCATGTAAGATTAACAGGAAGGAGCTGGAATGTTCAGAACCTGGTTCAGAAGGCTGTTCTTAGGTCTGTGTGCCTCGACTGCCATGCTGGAGCTAGGCCTGGCTTTACAATGGGATGGCAGAGATGTCTGAAAATGCTTATAAACAGTCCAAACAAAGTGAATGAAGATGTAAATTCCTGTGCTGTGTTAACAAGTAAATTGACAAAACGAGCATTAATCAATAAGGAGGAAGACTTCAGGATTTTTTTTTTTTTGAAAAATAGTTTTGGCTGGCATTCTTCAGAGCAAAAATTTCTCAGCTCAGTTTTGTAGGAAGTTTGTCAGGCACAGAATACATTAGGCAGAAGCACCTGGTTTATCTTGTGTAGTGAAGGGAATAAAGCTGTGTTAAACTTGTTTTCTACCTACACTAATTTTTCCTAATTTAGATCTAGCTTGACTATTTCAGTGAAGTACTATGTGTACCTGTCTTTAGCAGAAGAAACTCTAAGAGGCAACTCCTAAATTATTCTCAATTCAAATTTTTTATGAATGAAGAGTAATCACTTGCGTCCTTTGCCCACCACAAAAACAAGTAGCTGTAAAATCACAAGATAATGTTATTAGGAAGTTGGTTTTGACAAAAGAGGATTAACTGGAGAAGAGGAGAGTCAGTGGGTTTGATATATTTCATTGTTATTTACGGTCTGAGATAAATGACTTTTTCCATTTCCCTGAATGTGCCTTTACATTGAGTGACTGACTCTTACTGGGGCTGTGGGGCAGCACTTTTAAACAGTTGCAGTTTCTAGGTGCAATTGAAATCTTGTTAAACACAAGATTATATATATCTAAAATACCTCATCACACAGCATTTATTATGAACTCTTTGGTGGAGTTCTGCATTCATTCCTTAAATAGAACACATCATGTTTTATTGTTGTAAAATTCTCTTTTAGATCACAACCTCCTCTTTTCTCTTAAGTGTACGTTGTGGACTGCTACAGCATTCATCCACTGTGCTTCTACATTTCCTTCAGCTTTTCCTTTCCTTACAAGTGTTTTTCCTATTGACTTGTGCTTGGCATCAGGTTGATGCCATTACAAAAATACCAGTCTTAAAATGTTTATTATGAATCTGTGTTGGTGAGGGAATTGCAGGTGCTAGTAGAAGTACAATTTGGGAATAGTAGTTCTTGTCGATCAAGGCAATGTGTCATCATGCCTGATGTACTTGTGAGTTGTTATCAATTCTGGTACCAATTTATGTCTAATCCCTTCTTGTCCATCTGTGATGCTTATGGTTCATCTCTTCTGGGCATTAACATTCACATCTCAGAATGATCCATCTAATGACCGACCTCACTTTGAGGGAACAGTGCCATGTTGTGATGGAATAAAGTGTCATGATGTCTTAGGTAAATAAGCCAATTGGTCTGGGAAGAGGGAAAAAAAACTTCAACCTGCAGAAAAAAAAATTAGAGGAGGAGCTGTTGGTATATGACTCCTATTGAAATGAGGGTACTACCCAGTAGAATATAAATGAAGAAATATGACATCACACGTATAATTAAAGTAAGGATGGCTATATGGAGGTTAGGATCATGTAAAGTGCCTTTCAGGTAACATTATTGGATATTGCAGCCATGGTTCCTGTAAACTTCTCTACTGTAGTCCAGCCCAGTGCAAATTGCAATGCTTTGTTCTGAAATTTGGGAAGAATTGCGTCAGAGATGTTACTCATAAGGATCTTAACTGCAGTCTTAGATCACCAGGGTCAAGATTTCAATGCCAGTACTGTTCCCATTTGAGCATCCCCTTTGTCTCCTGTAATGTAAATCCCATCCTCAAAAGCCTGTGTAGGGTTGGCACTGGTATTCAATGGGAGCAAAGGCATCAGAGATCAGATGGAAAATATGTATATATTGCATCTGTGCATTGTATGTGACAGCCAGGCAAAGTGATGGAGCAACACTTTAAAATAAACAGGATCTTTATTATACAGTCAAGTGGGGAAAAAGTGGATGTTTCTATTTATCAGTTGAGAGTTTTTTTGTCTTGGGTGTTTCTATCTTTGACTGATACAAATATTTTGGAATCTAAACATATCTCTGCAATACTGTTGTGTCTTTGTTCTGGATTTCTTTCATCTTAACTTATCAACACAGTATATGAGCCATTTTATCCTACAGTGTGATCATCATCCTAGTGTGTATTTGCTCATTAATGTCAGGTTAAGATCTAAAGAAATACGAAAGTAGGAGTGAAATTTCTTTCTTTCCTTTTTTTTTTTTTTTTTTTTTTTTTTGTTTTTTGTTTTGTTTGTACTAATCTTTTTATACTAATAATGATGGAAAAAGGAAAACTGTGCTGTGGCTTTAGGTAAAGAAAATGTATACACATTTTCCACAAATGCTCTATTGCTTCCAGTCTTGGGTTGGCCTAAATATCAGAGCCCAAACATGATCTTAAAAACTTTGATCATGTCCCTCTTTGGAGTAGGGACTAATTGATTTAGTATTTAGAAATAATTGAAATATCCTGATAAAATATGCCTTAGAAACAAATATATATGAAATGCACATTCTAATATTTGTATTTTTTCACTGAATAGATTTTTTTTCACCCATATTCTTTGCATAAGTTCATGAACAGTTGGCAAGGTCTGCTTTTTATATACCTGGTGTACATAGTGAAGAAATTTTGAGAAGAGACAACACCAATGAAAAATGTAAGGGCTAACAAATTGCTGTTGGTTGCTAATGGGACATGCATTTTTTAGGCAAGCTGTCTTCACTCTTTTCCTTTTTCCCCCCCACAAATTTGCCCTAAAAGTATTTTTAGATAGCTTTTGCATTTCTAAAAAATACAGAAACAAAACTAAAACAGCTTTCTGATTTTTGCATAAAGCCAGAATTTTTCTTGAAGGGTACAGACAGAAGAAGGGGGAGAGAGATGTGAGAGTGGGTCAGGGAGACCACAATTTACACACCAGGACGTATAATATAAGGTGTTGAAAATTCTCACAGTAGGAGCCTTCTCCTCCACTAGCTAAGCAGGAGAAGAATTGTTCTAATCCTGGTCATATGTGGCAAAAGATGTCCTAGTGGCAGCTCTGGGTGAGTGGTTTGCAGGACCTGAGGCTGGCAGTGAGGGGAGCCCACAGCAGAGTCTCAAGGGGAATGATGGGGCACTGATCCTGCTGCTGCCAGCAAGGGGCAGAGGAGGTTCCCCAGCTGAGCAAAACCCTGCTGCTCAAGAACTCAAAGTGAGTGAGTCCTTTTGGGGAGCTCAGTTGCAGGCTGAGTGTGTTAGATGGACCAGGCTCTTTCAGAGCTACTCTTCATGCTCCACCCTATACCTGAACCTTCCAGACCTTGTCACTGCTTGTTTTTATTCCTCTAAATCATTCTTTCCTTTTGTGGGGACACATCACCACCCACAGTCTCATAAAAACTTAAGAATATGTTTTGCCTTGAAAACTTTTTAGTTTGATTGACATGATTTCCAACATAAACTATATTTTCTGAAGTTTGCAGGGGGAGGTATGCAAATGTTTTGATGGAGTTGAAATGCCTGGTTTACATCTGATGATTTCAGATAGTTAGCCTACATTGTAATACAGCATAGTAAAACATAAATGACAGAATTTAAGGACAGTGTTTTGACTTCCTAAGGTTAATGTTTTCACATTGAAATGTCAGTTTTGGTCTGTTTTGGGTTGAAACCAAATTGTCCGCTGAAAGTTTCATTTTTAAGAGATTTACCTATGCTAATGAGTTTAGCAGCTCTGGCTCTTTCTTATCAGTCCTTCCTGAGAATCACCATGTCTGCCTCTACTTGTTGCTTTATGGTTTTTCAGAGCTGTCAGTTCTCAGTCCTCTTCAGACTCCCTCCCCTGTAGCAGGAGGCACAGAGGTCTTTTTACTGCATTCAGAGTATGAGACACAAAGAAGCCCACAGTCTAGTTACTGAGCTAGGTTTATTGCAGTAAGTTGGCATTATAGGGCACATTCTTCCCAACATCTTGAAGCTTTTAGCAAGTCTTTTCTCTTATTTGAAAACTGACACAGTTTGGCTTCTGTTTATGAAGGAGTCACAGC